>BMAU01021390.1:130000-1330000 GCA_019973935.1 Trichonephila clavipes | reverse complement strand
ATTTTCTTTTGTTAAAATAATTCCATTTTTATTCCTCTTTTTTCCAGAGAAATATAGGCATATAAGCCAAAACTTATATCATTTTCAGGAATACGCGTTTCGCAAGTAATTCTTGTTAATTTTTATCATATACCATTATTCAGTGGCGTAGCGGAGAATATTAGCCCCCCCCCCCACGCAATGTGGGGGTTACGTTACACCACTGCCATTATTTTAAACAATCATGTACAATTTTTTTCAACAACTTTTGACAAGGGACAGACCCCTCTCCCCTATTATTTAATTTCTACTTTTAAATCACTGTCTCTATATATTATATTTATTTATATATTTATCTTGTTCAAATTTTTAATCGTCAATAAAATACTTTCTATTCATCCCATCAAGTTCAAATAAAAAAAATTTTAAACTTGTAGTGGATGACACTTGATGTTAATGCAGTTTTTCAAATATTAATTCATCAATTAAATCAAATTAAATTAATTAGCGGTTTTTGACGCTAACTTAGAATCGTCTCCATTGTTGCAACAATGTAAATGTTAAAACAAAATACTTTCTATTCATCCATTCAAAATAGGAATTGAATTTAAAAAAAAAAATTTGTATTACTTATTTTTAACTTCAAAACAGATATATCCTAGTTTGGCAGTTTCTAAATAGTTTATTATAACATTTAACACGTAAAATTAATACTGAAAAATGGTAAATTAAAACTTTATGAATAGTTTTGAAGCAGTTAGAATGAACATAATTAATATGAGATTTGAAGAAGCTATATTTCCTTAGTAATTTACTTGCAAAGTATTTCCATTACAAATGCACCAGAGCAGCGAAAGGGGAAAAAATAGTCTGAAAAATACAATGATTTGAAAATAATTAGAAGATTTTATTACTCAAATATTTTATAGTTCAAAGATGGGCTGGGCTTTATTTTAAGATTTAAAGCGCACAAGAAATAAAAAAAATGGTTATTTTTCATACAATAATCAAAGAGATTAAAAATTAATTACAAATATTAAAACAGGAAAATAATTTCCAATGTCTCATTAATAAATATATATGAAAATAAATCCAGTGTGTGTGTGGTTTTCAACTTAAAACTCAGAGCGTAGACAAAGTACTGGTTTTGAGCAACAGAACTCCCATTTTCACTCCTTAATACGTTACAAAAATATTTCATTTGAAAGATAATGTAATTAATTGCCTTACTTTTAAAAAAAATTGAGAAAGTTGATTATTGTTGCTTGGCATTTTTTTATATATATTTGAACTTGAATTCCCGGAAAATTAAAATAACCAGCGTTTACTGAAACACACAAAATATCGATTGAAATAGAAATCCCCACTACTTTTTCGCTTGCGCATTTTTTTTTTTTTTTTTTTTTTTTTTTGTGGAGAAAACTTTCCTTTAGGTCAGTTTTAATACAAGAATATCCAGCTATTTATGTTAATACGTAAGGTTGGAAAATTCATAGTTATTAAAAAATTAAAAAAATGTCCTTAAGCGTTTAAAAGTGCTTTAAAGAGAACTCCCTTCATAAAATCGTCGAATTACCCTTCAACACATGTTTTTCTTTCATGTATGTATTCACTTCCTTCCCAAGAAAGAAAAACAAATATATCGGCTTCTTTAGCATCCCTTTGTGAAATTTAGCAAAAATTTTATGAATTCGTTTTTGAGTTTCGAGATAAAAACGATGGATTATATTAAAGTTTATCATTCTTGTTGCATTATAATTCACGTACAACATTTAATGTAAAATGATTACATGAGACAAAGGTTTCTTACTTTTTTAGCAAACTATAACTCTACTCGGTCACAAATATGACAATTAAGTTATTTTATTAAAAAAATCAGGGAATATGATTTGATTTGATTTACGATGAAGAAAAAAAAAATTTTTTTTTAATGTTTAATACATCAAGAAAAAATGACATAATGAACCAAACCTTTACTATAGCCAATCAAAAAAGGAAAAATAAATAAACATATTTAAAACTTTCAAAATATGTACAAAAATAAAATAATAATTAAAAATTTACCCCCTTACTCCACCGGCGTATATATGTCTCGTTCAACCGGTGCTTTAAATATCTCAGACGTATATATACGTTTTTAATGATATATAGACGTATATATACGTTCTTAGTGCTGCTTTCAGTAAAACTATTCTGATGAATTTGGAATGCAATAAAATGACCTTTACAGTACTTAAGAAGGTTTTACTTATTTCAGAGAAAAATTTGCTTCTTTAAGCTTTTTCTTTTTCCTCCAATGCACAGCATACGCGCTCCTAGTGCCACCATATTTCACAAGGGAGCGAATCGCGTAAATTTAATCGACAGTTAAGAGGTGAAAGAATCAACAAAGCATAATATTTCCAATATATAACCCAACTTCATGACTTAATAGGAATCCTAAATCAGCAAAAAAAAAAGATTTAGTCTAGATTTTTCAACCATGATCCTAAAAAAGATTCAGTCTAGATTTTTCAACCATGATCCTAAAAAAGATTCAGTCTAGATTTTTCAACCATGATCCTAAAAAAGATTCAGTCTAGATTTTTCAACCATGATCCATCCAACTCCAGTAGAAACATTTCTTGGAACAAAAAATTAGCAAGGAAGAGAAACTGAAAAATTCACTCAACATTAACAAGACCGACAATCACTAAAATTATTCATGTCTTTATCAGTTGGGGTGTAGAAGGATATGGGCGATGTGAACACACAGTCTAGACATTATTACACATTGCTTTTTACGATAGGTAAGGAGAAAACATCACGTACAAATGTCTCGTTTGCAGCAATCTTTTAGTTTACATTCGAAAAGGCACTGAAGGATCATTTTTCCCCTCTCGAAACTGAATATTGTAACAAAAGGATAAAAATATTTCTGCCATTTTTGTTGAGGCAGAACATGTACCGTATATTTCCGAATACAAGCCGAGTGGATTTTTACTTTCAAATTTTACTCAAACGTCAAAACATGTTTGTACGTTGAATTGAAGAAAACTGAAATTTTCAAACATGTCACCAAAAGAGCGAAAATGTTGTTAAACGCAAGGTATATTTTTCCAATCAAAATGCTGCAAAGTAAAACGCCAAACGCCAACGACGATCATTTTATTTCTGGTAGCCCTATCTGGAGCTAACGCATATTTTCCATTCATTTGTTATTTTGCACACCATCTGTGCTAGGTACACTTTCTACACCATTTTTTTTTAAATTCGAGGGAAGAGAAATTCGTAGACGACACGCGATTGTCGCCTTATGTTTGATGTTTTGGAGAAAAAAACTTTTTACACACAAAGATCATATTCATTCAGACATTTCAATGAGTGAATGTTAATTTTACGAGCTATTCAGTAACTTTGTGACTTCTTTCCTGCTTTTAGAATACTTAGCACCCCAAAAACTAAAAAAATTAGTCGCCTGTGTGCTAGGTTAAAAACGCGTAAATCTACGTAAGATGTTTTAACCTGTTTTTTCTGGACTAGCGGATTCGTATACAAGCCAACCCCTTACTTTTGAAAGTTCCGAAAAATCTTGGCTTACACAGGAAAATATACGTTATATTATAAAACAGGGGTGTCCAACACGCGGCCCGCCAGTACGTAAGGTGCGGCCCACCGACTCTTTAAAAAAAATTTTAAATAACAGGTTTTTGAAAGTTTTTTCATTTTGAAATTTATTTGAGGGGAAATTATATATACATACGTATAATATCTACAATGTATTTGCCTGTTTCCTATTCTTGTAATAAAATAAATCCTTTTTGATAATAGGAATGTCCTTTACATTAAAATAGACTTATATTTTATCAAACAGTTACATTGGATTTCACTATAATAAATTACCTTTTTATGCATATCCTTTACTATGGATGGTACATGATTCTCTGTGTGTGCGACTTTCATTTCTCCACCTCTTTTTCTGTTTGGAGAGCCCAAAAAGCAAGAGGCAATCAGAGATGTTTTTTAAAGTTTAAAAAAATATATTCAGGACGGTTAAGATAAAGGTCAATGTATAACTTAATCGTTTGCGAATGACAGTACAATCAAATTTCAACAATGAGTAACGAAAGATCAATTCAAAAGGAACACCAAAATTTTCAAGAAAATGGCAATATATATTGTAATATTTTAAACATTATTTGATCATTGCATTATTATATTATCTATATCTGTATACGTGAAAAATAATGAAAACAATAATAGTTCATTCTGTATTTTAAATTTTCACTCCAATAAATGTTTTTTTGTTTCCAAATCTGATATAGAAGTACATATTTTTATGTGCAACCCGCGAGATTATAGTTTTTTTCCGAAGTGGCCCGCAAGGTCATTCGGGTTGGACACCCCTGTTATAAAGCATATTTCTCACACATTTATGGGGAAATATTTCCTTATTAGTCAAGAACAATTCTATAGAGGTTTTTAACATAAACAACTATATTGCTATATGACCTTGAAGTATGTATTTTAAATTTATAGAACACAGCCAATTTAATATTGTTTCTTACCTGTGAGGGCCCGGAGCCATGTAGGGAGGTTTGTGCATAGACTGGTGCATGACCGGCATATTGCTATTCGTTTGGTCACTCCCGTCCTTTTGATGCCGAGTCAAAATGTGTCGTCCTAAGTCTTCAGACAACCCTGACAGAAGCTCTAGAAAAACAGAGAGAAAGTTACATTAGTTTAAAATCTGTAGTAACCAAAGTAAATGCGATTGCAACGTGTGATTTTTTTAACAAAATGTATTTTCAATATTTTATGCTTTTATATAAAGTACAGCAGTCAGTGGCGCACACAAGGGGGGGAGGGTCATGGGGGTCCGGATCCCCCAAACCCTTGATTTTTTCCCGATTGACTATAATTCTAAGTATATAGTACGTAAAATTTAATTAAGTATTTGTTATCAACAGTAGTGCAAACAGGAATTTTTCAAGGGGGCGGGGTCGAAAGTTCACCATTCATGTATCATGCTCCTTTTGATTTTGTCGATTTTCGGGAACAAAAAACAGTACAAAACTAATTATTTAATAAATAATTACCATTAATTAATAAAATTAATTATTAATAACAAATACTCAATTAAATTTTACGCTTTATATTCTTAGAATTATAATCAATTGGAAAAAAAATCAAGGGCTTTGGGGGCTCTGGACCCCCTTGTGTGCGCCACTGGTTATCAATGATTAATTTTATTAATTCTAATTATTTATTCAATAATTAGTTTTTATTGTGTTTTGTTCCCGAAAATCGACAAAATCAAAAGGAGCATGATACAAGATGGGTGAACTTTCGACCCCAAACCCCCCGTTGAAAAATTCCTGTGTGCGCTACTGACAGCAGTTATTCAGAAGTATCTTATAGGCGCATATTTATAAAAATTACATAAATACTCAAGAATTTTGCAGTATTTAAAGTATCCGACTACGTTCGAACCGTGATTTTGAAGAAAGTGTACAAATGAATAGCGTTTTTGGCATTTAAGAGTTACTTGAAATTAGGATATTCGTACAAAATTCTGGAAAAAAGGATATATTTTCAAAATATTCTCCTTTTATTGTGAAAATGCTTCTATAATAATGTTTTGCCTACTTGTATTTTTCTAAGACTTCTGAACTAGGATCTTTTAAATACATAACTTACAAGTAGATTTGTTCATATTTTAATACGTTGAGAATAGGGAAATTTTCACAGAAAACACGGGATTGATAGATAGTAGATAGATACAGATTGATAGTAGACCTGAAAACAAAGTGAATTTTTTTTTTCCAAAAGTCCTATCAGTATTCTACCATTAGAATTTTTTTCACAGTAATTATATTATTCTTAAAAAAAATTTCATACGTATAGTCAAATTCAAGTTGTACTAAATAATTATAAAAATAACTCGTTCATACGTTTTTGCAAAATCACGGAACAGAACTTAGTTCGAATACCTTAAATTTATTTTCAAAATGTTCAACATAATATTAAATCTATATTTTAATTATATTATTCAGTTGAAAGTATTGATATTTTTGTATTTAATGTTAACATTTCATGTGTGCTAAGATATTCCCTTCAGTAACTAAGCACAAACTAAAAATTAAGTTCATTATTATTTATTATAACAAAAACTGAAAATGTCCATTCTTTTTAACTATATGTTTACCATTAATTCATTGTGTACGCAATTTTATAACTTGAAAGAAAATCAAAACTTCACAACTGATAAGTTAATATAACACATTTTTAATAAATATAGTTACATGGCAAAGCATTACGAAAATTGACAAATTAATTAAATGAAATGTTAATTTGAAACAAATTAAAGTATGCCACTAAATTAAGGTAAAACAAATTAATATGTAACATTTGCGTATTCGTACGGTTCTGACATTTTTCTAACTGTAATAAACCATTGTTGCTTAAATAAAAATATTTTATAAGTAATACTCTTAGCAATTAGTATCTACATTTTTCTTGTAAATAATAATAATAAAGGGTCAAAATCAGAGGCGCCGTATCAATGATACGGGCCCCCAACATGTAAGGCATGGCCTTTTCAAATAAGTTTTATAAATGCGATCATTTTATTTTTCAGAAAAGCCCCCGCCCCCCACAGAATTTTGATACAGGGCCTACTCAGGATTAACTACGCCACTGGTCAAAATGCATCATACATATTAACCCAGGACTAGGGGTGTAGCTACCACTGTATCAATGATACGGGGCCCCAACACTTATAACTACAGTACAGTATATAGCACGGTTTTCTTTTCTAAAAAAGGGCCCCGAAGAAGTTTTGATACGGAGTCCAATTAGAAATAGCTATGCCAGTGCCCAGGATCCTACTAAAATAAGAACGTTTTACTAAACGATTCAATAAAACAATTATCGCGCTTTATTACTTAATTTTCAATCACTAATATTATTCTCTGTGTGAGTAATGATTAAATCAAGACATTTGGAAAATTACTTTCTATAAATGTTCGACATTTCTTCCAATATTAATTAATTTGGTAAAGGCTATTTCCACAGCCACCTTAATAGCAGCAAACAAACACTACAACTTTCCACAGTCCACGATACAGGATATATTAGTTTCACGACAAACGGAGGACAAGTAATAAATCTCTGGAGAAAGATTGAATTGGAGTGTCACTTATCACGTGGGTTGCTGTTGCCGACAAGTCCAACAACAAAAAAGGAATATCAAGCCACCCTTTAAAAAAAAAACCGAAGGAGGATCATTATATTTAGTCTTGCAAACCGCCGTGACGAAGTTTTGCTGAGTTAGTGACTTCAAACATTTAAATCTATGTCAGAATACTAAAAAATATGTCTTTTTTTTCTTTCCTTATCCTTTCTTCCTGGCACGAGCCTGTGATATGTCGAAAAGTGGAGAGGGTGGGGGGAGTTTTTGGATTTATAGCCGACTCCAGCGAGATTTATTCTGTCTTCTACAACTTATTTTCCTTTTTACTTTGAGAGAGAGAGGGAAAGAGCTGGATAGCTTTGGCTTTAAATGCGGACAAACACACAAACACTAACAGCGGGTCGTCTTTTTTTGAAAAGAATTTTATCAATTTGGCAGTCAAAAAAAAGAAAGGAACATTCGGATGAAGAGAAGAGAGAGGTGACTTGTGTTTTCTTTTTTTTTTTTTTTTTTCCTTCCTCTCTGTCTCTTAGCGCGTGCCTTAAATCCGTTTTCGACCGCATTTTCGTCAACAAGAATGGCAACATTTATTGTGGGTTTTCGAAAGCTTTCCTTTTCATTTGGAATTCCGGTTTTATTTTTCTTTCTCTACCCCCTTTTCCAAGTGATTCCCCCTCGCCCTGAGTCCTTTTTAAGAGGATTTGATTGAGTATCAATGCCGAGAAACATCTTTGATGGCGTAGCGAATTTTATTCGCCATTAAATATAACACGGCAGTCGTTTAAATGGAATGCAGACTTATAACGCTCATTTTTGACTGCAGTAAGAAAAACAAAAAATGGGTTATTGAATTTTCATTTGAATTTTTACACGTTCGTTGATCACCCGCGTTGCGCGATACAATTTACAAAATGTAAATCATAAAAAATATAATCTATTTACGAATTTCGGAGATTGTGACGAATCTGAAACAGAATTTAAAACTTGACATCTCTATTAAAATAAATATTAGTTTTCATATAAATAAAAGATTGTTACAGGGGCGTAGCTACTGCCGTATCAATGTTACGGGGCCCCCAACATGTGCAAGCAAAGAATCGTAAAGTAGTAAAGAGGAAAGGGGGCCTGAAAAAGGCCCCACAAAGAATTTTTGATACAGGGCCTACTCAGGACTAGCTACGCCAGTGGATCGTCATTTTTTTCATACGTATTAGATTGTAGTTAAATTTAAATACAAATCAACACACACAGGATGAAATTAAATAATATGTATAATTTAAATAATTAAATTCTTTTTTAAGTCATATAGCTATATGATCAGTAGCGCACACAGAAATTTTTCAAGGGGAGGGTCCGGTGGTCGAAAGTTCACCATTTTTGTATCATGCTCCTTTTGATTTTGTCGATTTTCGGGAACAAAACACAGTAAAAAACTAATTATTGAATACATAATTGGCATTAATTAGTAAAATTAATCATTAATAACAAATATTGAATTAAATTTTTCGTACTATATATCTAGAATTATAATAAATCGAGGGCTTTGGGGGGAGGGGGGTCCGGACCCCCAGGACCTCCCCTTGTGTGCACCACTGGCTATGATTCCTTTTAAACATCTATTCAGTGTAGTTTATATATAAATTTATTCCGCATATTGATCTAAGAAATTCAGTTCCTTTTATATATAAAATAAGTAAAACGTTGGATAGTTCGATAAATTTAATGTATGCTCATAAAATGTTAAAAATTACAGTGAAATTTAAATAAAAGTCATTTTTAGAGTTAAATTATTGACAGACGTAAAAAGATTAGCTGCTCTCTGTATGTGTGTCTCCAAAAGACTTTAGAAAATATACTTTTTTATAAATAAATATTGGTTATAAGAATTTTAAGATCAGTATGCTAATTTAAGTTTTTCCATTAATATGGAGAAGAGGAATGCTCATAGATCCTTTCAAATTCTCATAAACATTTTAGCCTTCCAATATATAGAGGGGTTAAATAAATCAACCCCAATCGTCTTTAAAGAGCATGAAATAACTTTTTTAATAACTTTGGTTTTTTTTAGGATTTCAAGCATAATATTGATTCAATGAAACAATATATTGCTTTTTTTAACAACCGAAGAGTAATATATAATTTTATTAAAACTTTTATATTAAAATACGGCCTTTCTCGCAATTTGGATGACCGAAACTTCTCTTGCAAGATAAACGTCATACAACGAAATAATTATCATAGTAAAGATTAGATGCATCGCAAACTTAGTTATACATCCTTTTTCAAGAAATTACATTGATTGTCTTGGAAGTCTTCCATAAGAATAGGGGGAAATACTACTTGTACTTAAAACGCAAGTCATTTTCATACCACACAAGTATTAATTCCAGTATACATAATTCATTTTACCGATTACTAGAAGTTTATGCAACATTAGGCACTCAATAACAATAATTAGTATGTAAATTTTTAAAAAAATAACAGATTAAGGGAACATGGTATGATTTATACGACATTTTTTAATTTAATAATTTTCATAATTTTTTTGGTTGCCTCTTATGCGTATGTATGCTCCAAAAAAAACTGACTTTTTATTTTCTTAAGGGAAAACTTAAAACTTATGAAGTGATTTTAAAATGCTACTCCTCCCCTACAAAAATTGACGTACATATATGAAATTTGATTTACAAGTACGTCAAACTATGTATAACAAAAGTTGGTATGGGTTTTACGATTTGATGATTGGTGTTGGTACAACACTTCTTTTTATGAATGCTTATTGAAAATTACTTAAAAAATGTGTAAATTCCAAATTCAATTATTTTACAAAAATAAGTATTGCTTTGATTGAAAAATACATACCAACTTTTGTTCCATGTACTATTAGAAAAAATGAAATGAAAAAAATTTCCAAGTATTAGGAACAATAGAAAAAAGGCCTAAGCATTTCAAAGGAAAACAAACTGGTTATTTTATCTTTCTGAGATAAGTCAGTTTAAAGTTTTGATTTGCCATTGGAATGTGAATAAAAACGAACGTAAAAGTTATCATAATTCTGCGTTTTTTAAACTTAGAGCTTTCAAATTTTGTGAGTTTGTAGAAAAGTATATAAAGAATAATTTAGGCTAGAAAAATTAAGATTTGATTTTTTGACCGATTTTTGTCAATTGAATCGTACTGTGTCCCCTTAAAAATAAACAAATTATATATCAAACTGGACCGGTGACATCACAAGAACTTACGACATCTTTCCTTTTTGAAATAAGTCTGGGGAACTATTTATTGCATCATCGAGTGCAGTACACTTTCCTTATTGCTTACATTCGAATTTGTCACTGCCCTGCCCCCTAAGTTCAAAAGAGGGTACTTTTCACCAGAATTCCTCAATTTGACCTGAGAACTCTCCACCCTCCCCAAGTCGAAGAAATCGGGCGGCGACGGAAAAGGAGGGGAGGATGGTATCCTCCTCCTCCCTCTCTCCACAAGTGAGCACGTGCAACGGAATGCAGGGTTGACAGACAGAAAGCAGAATTCTTTGCCAAGAAATGCGCGAATTTTTGGCCAATTTAGCCGCCAAATGAGCGTCGGATCTGCATTTCTCACACCCTCCCCCTCGTTGGCAAGGACATAAATTCTGTGATTGTTTAAGAAAACAAGAGACTGTGTGTGTTTTTTTTATTCTTTTAAATTCTTTTTCTGCCGTTATTTTGTTACCTTACTTTTTTAGAAAGAGGATTAACGGATATATGGGAAGAAAGAACTGGGAATGTTTCACTTCAGTAACAAAAGTAAAAACATTTCTGGTCCCCCTCCCCTTTTTTTCTCCTCTTTGTTTGGATAGGGAATACAAGCTGTTTCTATTTTGTCAGAATGGCTGGTAGTATACAAAATCTCAACTGCGTTTACAAAATCTCAACACAATTTCAAATGATCATCCCCTGAACCACATAGTATGATAAACCCATTTCCTTTTCCATTTTAAAATGGAATCATTAAATGTACAACGTATTTTTTATTACAATGGGCTCAATTCATGAAGTCACGTGATAAAAACAAACACGTGTTTTCCATTGAATTCAAAACAAACAAAACTCAGATAAAATTTCAAAATTTATATTTAGGTAAAGATGTTTAAATGTTAGGGAAAAAAAAGTTCTTGAAAAACATTTTTTTTAAATTAAAAATATCATATTTTAAGTTTATACTTTTATATAAAATGCATTTTGTATACATATGTACTTCTTAAAAGAAAGTTTCTGGAAAGAGCAAAACTTGGCAACACCGGAGCGCTTGAACTGATTAGCTAAAAACACTAGATATTTTTTATCGTGTGACAATGACGTCGCACGAGTTTTTAAATTGATTGGCTAGAATCACGTGGCTTTCACGTCACATGAATTGAGCCCACTGCATTTTACTGAACATGTCTACAACCATTCGAAAATAAGATATATAAATAGCACTCATCATACAATGCTCATGATAAACGAAACCTAATCCTGAAAACAAAAATACATTCAAACGATCGGATAATACATACATAGTCGAACCTCCATTTTACGAACCTCTATTAGGTGAACTTCTTCCTGAAATCAAGAATATAAAGTTGAATGAAAGATGAATCTCTGTGTTTTCAGAATTCTCCACGTACGGAACTTCTTTTGATGACTTCGTTGGAGGTGCGACTACGTATATAAATAGGGGCATTTTCTGTCATTCATTCCATCAAATATTTATTCGCAATGGATAAAATTCACGAAAGAATTTAAAAAAAACTTTGAAAATCACAGTCACCAACATTCATTTCTTGTTAAAGGAAAACTCGCATTTTTAAACTTTTGTCAAGAGTTAGCAATTTGATTTATTTATGTATGTATATCCTAAACTTCGGTTTAAAATACAATATCTTTAGTGTACGAGACAGATATGGTGAAAATTAAAATGCTCAAAACATTTTAATATTGTTCCATCAATTAACAAGCAGTAAAAAGAAATGCAAATTTTTCTCACTGACAAATATCTGACAACAATTTAATACTAAAATTACGTGAATTTGTAAATAGCTTACAGTTTACGATAAAAAAGTTACAGTAAAAAAAAAGAAGAAATCAATGACTTACAGCCTACTGTGTATATAATAAAATTTTCCAATACAGAATTTATGAAAATGTTATAACAATGAATATTTTTCGTGTTATTCAAGTCATTCTAAAATCATTGCTAAGCGCAGCAAAATAGATTTTAAGAAGTAGCTTAACATAACTGAATCGCCAAGATTAAGATAAATTCAGAGCAAACAAATACTACTAGCAGGAAGATAAAGAAAACTCACAAACAACATCTCCCCCCCCCCTTTGGGGAACGGGTGTTTCTGGAAGGGAACTAACCCCAGACATGACTATATTAGACGAATGGCATTTTGGGGGTCAATGTTCATGTTGCCAGACTAATTTGGTAAAAGAGTCAACCCCATGCTGAAACAATCGGGCTATTTCCCTGTTCAAACGGGCCTCCCACGAAGCTGCTTCTGCTTTTAACCAATAAAAGAATGTTACCAGTAATTTTCTTATTAATAAATAATTAGTTAAGTTACATAATATACAATAGTAGAAACAAATTAAATGTATGGTTTGCAATGTAATCAGGAATTAAGAGAGATGAGAGAAAAGACGATAAAAAATATCACATCGTCACGCTTCAAATGAATTACGCGAGGGAGTGGAGGTTCAGAAAGAGAAATTCATCAACATTTTTTTAGAACAGTTGTCCCCTAACTTATGAAGCTTCTGAACCATCGTATTGTTTTTAAAAATCCTACCAAAAGAATTACCCACATTTTGTTTTTTAAGTCTTGTGCTTGTTTATCGCCTATAAACTTACATTTCTGGCGAATATGAATTTGAATGGACTCAATTCATGAGGGCCATATGATAAAGACAAACAAGTGTTTTCCATTGAATTCAAAGCAGACATTAAACTAATCGTACTTGTTGTTTCCTACATGGAAAAATTAAATAAAATTTCAAATTTCATAATAAGGTAAAGATGTTCAAATGTGTTTAAAAAAAGCTCTTCAAAAATATTTTAAAATTTAAAAAAAAAAATCCTTATTTTATGCATGCACTTTTACAAAAAAACGTATTTAAAAATCCTTATTTTATGCATGCACTTTTACAAAAAACGTATTTAAAAATCCTTATTTTATGCATGCACTTTTACAAAAAAACGTATTTAAAAATCCTTATTTTATGCATGCACTTTTACAAAAAAACGTATTTAAAAATCCTTATTTTATGCATGCACTTTTACAAAAAAAACGTATTTAAAAATCCTTATTTTATGCATGCACTTTTACAAAAAAAACGTATTTAAAAATCCTTATTTTATGCATGCACTTTTACAAAAAAAACGTATTTAAAAATCCTTATTTTATGCATGCACTTTTACCAAAAAAACGTTTTTAAAAATCCTTATTTTATGCATGCACTTTTACAAAAAAAAAGTATTTAAAAATCCTTATTTTATGCATGCACTTTTACAAAAAAACGTATTTAAAAATCCTTATTTTATGCATGCACTTTTACAAAAAAAAAATCCTTATTTTATGCGTATTTAAAAATCCTTATTTTATGCATGCACTTTTACAAAAAAAACGTATTTTGCATACTTATGTGTGGGTTATTATTGTTGACAAATGTGTACTTTAAGAAAAAGTTTCTGCAAAAAGCAAAAGGTTTGCATCAACGAAGAGCACGAACTTATTCGCTGGGAAAACATTATCGTGTTTATTGTGCGACTATAACGGCACATGAGTATTTGAACTGATTGGGTAGAAACACGTGGTTGTCATTATCATGTGACTATGACGTCACATGAATTTAGCTCCTTGTACATAAGAGAAATTTATGTGTAGTTAATAATAAATAACAAATGCTTTTACTGATTTTCTTTATCCGACTTTTTAACTTTGATGAGAAGAATAGGTAGTAGCCAGTGGCGCACACAAGGGGGGTCCGAACCCCCAAAAAAAGCCCTTGATTTTTTTCCGATTGATTATAATTCTAAGTATATAGTACGTAAAATAATTAAGTATTTGTTATTAATGATTAATTTTATTAATTAATGCTAATTATTTATTCAATAATTAGTCTTTTACTGTGTTTTGTTACCAAAAATCGACCAAATCAAAAGGAGCATGATACAAGAATGGTGAACTTTCGACCTCGGACCCCCTCCCCCCTAGAAAATACCTGTGTGCGCCACTGGTAGTAGCTACCACACATTCGAATACAGTTGAATAAGTGACTTCATCTCAATACTTATTATGTTTAGCATAAATGCAATCTACTGAAAATATCTCCGCGATCGATGGTTTGCTGATCACTGCTACAGAAGATTCAAAGTAATCGACTATTTATCAATTCCTACTATTAACTCACACTCTATATATTTATTTATTTGTTTGTTTATTTATTTTATCTTGGTGGAATTTTCAAACGTTAATAAAATGCATTTTAAAGCCTCAACTGAGCTGAAATTTTATATATACATGATTGTTTTGGATGACATTACAATAAATTTTTATTATAATTAATAAAAATTAATTGATTAAAACTAATTGCTTAAGGAATTACAAATACAGCGACGTTGGCATCAATTTTGGCGATTTAGCGACCCTTTTGGCGACTTGTGTCAAAACCTGAAAAGTTTTTTCCCCTCACGTTTTAAAGCATTCAGTTGAACTGAAATTTTATATACACGATTGTTTTGGATGACAATACGAAACTTTACTGATAATGAATAAAAATTAATTACCACTTAATGTTATCATATATATGTCTGTCATATGTATATACATACTTATCTTAATTGTAACTATTTAACAAAAAGTAGCTAACATAAATTTTTTCTTTGTTGATCTAAGTAGGAATTGACTTAAAAATTTTTATATATTACTTGTGTGTGTGTGTGTGTTTTCTTTCAAATAATATAAAAAACCAAAACTGAAAAAATATAAGGGACTTGTTATTGAAGAAAATAACGCGGAATCAGATGATATGAGAATATGAGAATATGATAGATGAGATGTATAACTCAAGGAAAAGTTATTTTTTAGGATTATAACGAGTCCAATTCATTAACATTTTTTTATGATTCAAACTTGGAAATTACTAATTTTTATACTCTTTCTTTATTTAAAATAAAAATATTTTTCTTCAAAATGTACTTTATCTACGATATAAAAAAACACATTTTTTTTTCTTCAAGAAATGTATCTTGAAGAATGAACCCAACCGACGAAAAATGACCATGATACAGTCTTAGCAGCAATTAAGAATGAATTAAGTCTTCCGTGGTATGAAATAACCAGAAACGAGATACCGTCGATTAGATGGACATGAGATCTTTCTCCGTATTTTAAAATAACTGACATTCTTCAAGTTCACGCGACACAATTTGAGAAGTTTTATCTTTCTGCGTAGGTGGTTGGGGGAAAAAATCTTTCAAGTTAAAAAAAATATGAAAATACAGGAAGAAATTAATAATTTTAATGAAAAGAAGAATTGTTTTCAAGTATCGTATCATGTAACCAGAACGATCTTGGAAATTTTTTTTTGTAACGATTAATACTATTAATAAGCTTCACTCCTATTTACAGAGAAATCGGACTTGATTAGCAAAGATATGCATAATTCAATGTTGAAAAAATATTTCGCCCATTGAACACGCATAAAAAAGGATAAGCTAAAGCCCTGTATTTTGAGCCTTTGATCACAGAAATTGTGGTATTCTACTTAATTTTAAACATTTCATATATTTAAAAACACGTTTCTCCCATTAATTGAGAAATTTAGCCTTGAGTCATTAAATGTTACTGTTCATTTTGTGTAATAAGTTATATCAAAATTTGAAGAGTGAATTTTTAATAATTTAAGATATGATAGAAGATAGGGTCAAACCCTTGATTTTTTTTAAATGTTTTAACTAACATTTTTAAAAAGCAAACATATCATATTTATACAAAATATTTCACATTTTTTAAAAATACTTTTATAAATGGAAAAAATATATAAAAAAGTAACACATTAACAATCGCACGTATTTCACAATTATATATACATATGTATGTTTCTTATACATTCAATTCGTGAATTAACAAATTTTCTCTTATAAAAAAGTGAATTGTTAAAGAGCTGTAGAAAAATTGCTTTTGTAACATTTCGACTTTCAGTTGAATTTTAGTTTTAGGAATGTAGTCCGCAAAACCTTATAAATCAAATTAAAATAGAAATATATTTACGTACATTAAAGAAATATTGAATATTGATTTAATAAAAAAAATAAAATATTTCTTAATTGAAGTCGAAACAATATTTTATATACTTTCAATTCCACACCGATAGTTATGAAGACCTACGAATTATACTTATTTAATGAAATCGATGCCTAAGAAATAAATAGAGTACAATAATAAGGATCAATAATACCTATTTTCTAATAATTTGCACTAGCAATCTATAAAACCATTTGAAACAATTGAATGTATTAAATTGAACAGAAGTGAAACAGTCAATTGGCACTCAACACATCCATATATAAACACACCAGGTAAATCTGCTCCCTTCTTAAAAACCGGATGCGTTGCTACCGAAGCATTTTGTTGCGGGATAAATCACCCAAACCCCCCTTTTCCCCATTATCGCACCACTAAGTGGTAGGGGGGCGAACATCGGACGCAAAACTAGCAGTGCTAATAATTGATTGCGACAACATCCGCACATCGTTACCAGCTTCGTTGAGCCGAGACCAAGAGTGGTCACAGTTAACACTCCTAGTTTCCGGTAACAACAAAACAAATTGAGAGGTTATATTATATATATAACAGTGAGAGGTTTTTCTGAAGACTGCATGAAGCAGCGATTTTCAAGATTTTTATTTCATTGTACTTTATGAGGGCGACTAAAAATTTAATGATTCCGCTGTGCTTGCTCTCTCACTTTCTTTCAATTTGGAATGTTTAACGGAGAATTCTTAAAATGTTGCCTGATTAATCGTTGGTTTTTTAATATCGCACCCAAAAGCTACACAAGGGCTATTACCTACGGGTCTCGTCATCTTGAATCCCGATCAAATGACAAGAACGCATTTGAACAGGCACTTCATTCTCTAAGCTACCCTACGATAAAGCTTTGAACGCTGACACATTTAACGTGCATCAGGCATTCTAACACCAGTGTTCCCCAACCTTTTTATCGCCGCGGACCGGTCAACGTTTGTTAATTTTACCGAGGCCCGCTGGGGGAAGGACGTTGATTGTTTATACTTTAGATTGTTCTGATTTAATAATTTTAATTCAATTGTATTTAATCGTGACTTCAGAAAAAATATAGCTACACTTAAAAATGAATATTAAGTGATTTAACAAGGAATATAAAGTGATTTTCATAAAAAGTAGCCCAAACCCAAGAAAAATGTACCATGGTAAATAAAAGGGAAATAATTCAATGTTTCTAGTACAGACCGGTAGTATTTGATCCACGGACCGGGGTTGGAGATCACTGCTCTCCACCGTGAGATTTTAGTGGCCCTAGGACTCTAACCTATGACACGACAGAAACAATGCTGATCATGGATTAGTTTCAGTGCCAGTTTAAGCTCATTTCAGGCCCTGGGCGCAGAAGATCTTCTGGCCCTCTTGGCACTGGCGAATTTAAATTTATAACTAGAAACTGGTTAAGTCCAGCTTATCCGGGCCCCTTCCGTGCCCCGAGCTCCTGGCGCCCACCCCAAGCACCCAATGGATAAACTGGAACTGATTGGTTTATTGATATTACTCGGCCACTTAAAATTATTGGAGTCATATATCAGCGATAAAGATATTTCAGTTTACTGTTTACCAACGTTGTACTCTAAGGTCATTGGAGACGGACCTTGTAATATTGAATCAAAGTAAAGTGACGCGGAGAGGACAACTGGGCTCTGACACCGCACTCTCCTATCGTCCAGACTCCGTCAATATATGAGGACTCGAGTTCTGGCAAATTAAATGCGATTAGCCCTGCTTTACAATGTACCTTGCATCAGAATTAAATCCACGGCTCGGGTCACGATCATGAACACACCATTGCAGCAACCTGAAGATATTTCGGAGAGATAAAGAAATCAGAAAGTAGCCTATCTGAGATATTAATACATATCTTGTTTTGCATATCTTGGAACTAAAATGCATTTATCCCATATCTTTTTTTTTTTTGGGGAAGTGGTAATCGTTTTTTACAATCCTAAGGTACATGGGGGTGATTGAGTTCCCCAAGTGACCACTTTTGTTCTGAAAAATTTTAATTCCCCTTGTGAATTACTTTATAGTTTTATTGCTGTGTTTAAGACTCATAATGGTTTATAAGTGTAAATGAATAGAATATACATATTTAAAAAAATGGATGAAGTTGAAACTTCAGAAAAAGAAATTGATCAAGCAAGGGAAGAAAGAACTTGATGAAATGGTGATATTAATCCTGATAACGAAAGTAACTTTGAGAAAAGCGATGAACACACATGAAACGTTCGAGACGAAGATTTTCAAAAGCTATGTAAAGAACTCAAAAAAGATATGAAGCCTCAAGTGTACCACAAGACACAATGCGCCCTGTCAAAAAGACAAGCAAGAAAATATCAACATGCTATTTGTTGATCATCTAATTATAATAAAACTACAATAATTTGAATGAAATATGACAGTTTTGCCAGCAAATATTGTTCCTGTAATGTTAGCGAAAAGTGCCCGATATTTGTGTCCCTTATTTAAGTCAATCACATTTGAAACTTATTGGTTCAGTTTGATTGGATTTTTTTCTCAAATTATTAAAGAAAAGTTTGAAAATCCTTAAAAGTAGGTAAGTATACTTCCTCTTAATTAAATTATTCAATTGAATTACGACTTTCATCGTGCGCAACAAAAAATATTATAAAACAAGTAATATAAAAACAGTTCTTTTCGCCAATTAAATATTAAATTATTGCATTGTCATCCAAAATAATCATGTACATAAAATTTCAATTCAATTGAGCGCTTTACAATGTATTTTATAAACGATTGAAAATTCCACCAAGATAAATATATAACGAATTGAAAAAGGCTCGACGACTAACGTTTGTTTTAAGTGCGCGACTTCTCCAGAGTTAAAGCACAGTAAATGGTTAACAAAGTTTAAAAGGGAGTTGTTGGGCTTCAACTGCAGTACAGTTTAACATTTTTTACAAGTTGCATATGTGAAATTTTTTTAAATTTTTAAAAAAAATAACTCCACATCAGGAATATCCCCCTCCCTCGCTTTGATTAGATATTGTGTTCACAAAAATAAAAAATGTATCACTTTTAGAAAAAACAAACATATCACGTAATATTAACAGACGCATCTGACTTCAATTAAAAATAAAATCAACAAATAAATTTCCTTTTTAATCCATTTGTACATATACAATACAAGATCCTTGAGAATCTTAAGTGCTGATACATGCATTTATAATTTAATCAGAAGCATCTGTTTACTGCTGCATATTCGCATCTCCAATGAATAAATCTTACACATAAATTATATTTTGAGTGGCAAGAACTGATTTAAGGCCGGTTTTTTTAGGAACGAAAAGTAAAACAGTTGAAAGAGAGAGTCTTGTGGCAAGGACTGATTTATGACCAGTTTTAGGAAAGGAATCCTATTATGAATTATTAGATGTAATGAAAAGATGTCAAAATTTTCAAAATAAGATCAGATTAATTAAGCTTGTAAAAAAAGATAACTGCGACTACTAAATATAAGTGAACATACTTTACAAATTATAGGCGATATCTTATGCTTGTGTAAAAATAAAATCTTAGCAAATTCTCGAAGTTTTAAAAGAATAGTTGACACACGCAGAAGAGAAAAAAAGTACCATTAAAATATTCATTGAGCTTAACGAGCCGATTTGAGAACAACGAGGGTATTCAATAAATAAATTATTTTTAAATTAATTTCAAAATTAACGTAATATTAACAATTAAATCTAATAACTGAGTTTCTACTTGTATATGTTTTGCCTTGATGATTTTTTTGTCTTTGAACCCTGAAGATAACATAAAAAAAATGTAAAAAAAAAAAAAAAAAAAATTTAGATTACTACTATACGTATATCTAGATATGTCTAAGTGCACGTGCCCTGTGTTTTTTTTTTTTTTTTAAAAATTTAGTTTTCAATTTAGGATCATATTTCGATTACTTTCAACAACGTAGAAATGTCTTCAGATATATTTGCTAATATTTCTAGATTGAGAACAAACGAATACAAAATTATTTATGGATGAAGAAAATGTATATGTTATCAACAATGGTATGACAATAGTCTATTCGAAGTTGTTTGATTATACTCACGCAAATATTTTATCTTTGTAACAAAATAATCACAAAACATTCTACAGAAGCAAGGCTTTTATATACCAGAACAGTCGATTTTTTTTATTCGATTATGAACAACACTACGGAGGTTTAAAAGAATTGCAAACAATGTCATGAAGCTTGGAAAGAAAATACAGCAGTCTATCTCTCATCAATTAAAAATACCTAATATAAAATATAATACAAAGCTTATTCTAAATAATTATATGCAGATTTCTGATTTATATCCATTGTACAATGGAGGATTGGCATCTTAAATTTTTATGGTTTGAATCGATTACAATATTTGACGAGATCGCGCAAATCTTGGCTACCGAATGATTACAGAATTAAAAAAAAACACCTTTATGTATTAAAATTATGCAGGTATACGAAACATTAAATCAAAGAGAGAATCTGCAATCGTAAAGATACGTACAAGTACTGAAAGTATTAGAAGAGAAAACAATCATAAATATAATTACCGTAAAATCCGGCGTATAACGCACACCGGTGTATAGTATGCATCCATAATTTCAAGAAGCAAATTTAATTTTTAAAGTATATTCGCCGTATAACGCACACCCACTTTTTTACGAAGAAAACTGAAGTGTGCGTATACAATGCTGTCATGTTTTGAAGCGATTTATTTGAGTTATTTTATAAAACTATTGCAAAAATAGTATATTTTTAGAACTACAACAACTTTTAAGTTCATTAAGAATGTCACTTCTTTTAAATAAACAGTATTTCGAAATATGTAAAAGTCAAAATTTTATATGCTCATCTCCCCCCCCAAAGCTCTCGTTTTTGTGCCCGGCGTATAACACGCACATGTAAATTTCGATCTTATTTTTAGTGTTAAAAATGCGCGTATACGCCAGATTTTACGGTATATTATTTTTCTCGGACTTCAATCTGTTCATTTGACAGCTCACTACTTTTAATCATGGAAAATGTATTTTGTGGTTATCATTTTTATATTTTTAAATTCATTGATATCTATGTCTTTTAACAATATTTCTCAAACGCAATCATGAAATAAATTGAAACATATAATTCCGCAAACAGTAATGATGATACAAAAGGTAAAATTAATACGGATAGTATCAAGAATTTTGTGCAACATAATGTATCACCAATGGCGCACACAAGGGGGATGTCCTAGGGGTCCGGACACCCCCCATAGCCCATAATTTTTTTTCGATTGGTTATAATCCTATGCAGTGGCGCACACTAAGGGAGAGTCCTGGGGTCCGGACCCCCCAAAGCCCTCGATTTTTTTTCGATTTGTTATAATTCTAGATATATAGTACGAAAAATTTAATTAAATATTTGTTATTAATGATTAATTTTACTAATTAATGCCACTTATGTATTCAACAATTCTTTACTATGTTTTGTTCCCGAAAATCGACAAAATCAAAAGGAGCATGATACACACACAAGAATGGTGAACTTTCGACCCCAGACCCTCCCTTGAGAAGTTCCTGTGTACGCTACTGATCCTATGCATATATTACGTAAAATTTAATTATGTATTTGTTATTAATAATTAATTTTATTAATTAATGCTAACAATTTATTCAATAGTAAATTTTGTATTGTTTTTGTTCCCGAAAATCGACAAAATCAAAAGAATATGTTCGGCGGCGTATTGGAGCTTGATACCAAAATGGTGAACTTTCGACCCTGGACAACCCCTTGAAAAATTTTTGTGTGCGCTACTGTGTATCACTGTAACTATGTTCAATATAACTTTCTTAAATGTGTCCCTATTCCGTTTCAAATAAACTAATGTATCTTAATTAAATTACAGATAACCTAAAGTGGTTTTCTGTGTGACATCAGGCTTGTTCACTCACATTACAAGGAGGAGAATCTGAGAAAAAGATAACCAAGAGGAAAGGAAACTTTTAGAGTAAAATAATTCTCACGCCACAAGTCCTCCAACCCAGATGAAATACTTATAGAGCGCGGCGGAGAACGAAATCGAAACAAAATTTCAATGATATTCCCGAGGAAACAGCAGTGAGCTCGAAGAGCAGTGACTTTTCTCTCAGCGCCTCGAATCCTCCTCCTCCGTCTCTTCTATAATTACACGGATTGCGTTACGACTGTTTCCCTTCGAGGAAAATACACCCGCAGTGGAATTTTAAGTTCCGAAATAGTCACCGGCGCGGAAATGTGTCATAAATTTAAAAGCATATACACTGGGGCGAAAGTATTCGACAACCCCTCCTGGTCTATTTTAGATGGTGGAGGGGCACACGTGCACTTAGGGAAGTTCTCTTCTTGAAGAAGGGGCCTTGCAAAAGGAAAGCAAATTTTTTGAGAATTCGGAGGCGACATAAAAGCGTTTAGGTCGAACCCGGGGTCACGTGTTGGATCCCGCGGGCCGTGAGAGGCAGGCAGACGAAGATCGACGAGTGACGACAGCCATGTTCTGCTCTCATCGTCTTATTTCGGCATTTGTCGGGTTGGTGACAAGGACGCCATCTTTGCCCACCACTTCAACACACATACTCAACGTATAGCCATGTTAACTCGCAGGGAAGTCTTAAGACTTTGAGGCCCTGGGCCCAAGGAAATCTTAAGGTTTTGAAGGCCCTGGGCCTCAGTGCAAAAGTACCCTACCTGTAATCTTTAAAAGTAGGCAGTATTATAACATCCCTTGTCAAAAACACTCGTACATCGGTAATTTGAAACAAATCAATGTGTGCATGACTCACAATCTTACAAACCGGTTTGACCGATGGCGTATTTCGACTAAATGAGTTGAATGATTGTTTTGGGACTAGACCTAGGACAATGGTCATTACAAAATAATACAGGCCACTTTTATCAGTTGACATCCAGTTTGAAATTCCCTTTTTTTCGGAGAATATGTACGGGAATAATATTTGACCATTAAAATTATCCGGATTTTGATCTTCTAAAGACTAAATAGAGATCAAAACGAGGCCCCCAACGAGGGCGAGTCCCTGTAAACTCGGTATGTAACCAAAAAGCCTACCAAATTAATGTTATTGGATAGTTCTAAAGCAAATATATTATCAACAGTGTTACACATTTTATACTAAAAAAATGGAAATTTACTTACAGATTTCACTAATACAAGGAACCTTTCCTTAAAAAGATGTTTGTTGTCACATTGCAGATAATACTAAAAATTTAGATGTACCTAGGACCTGAATGAAGTTATTACATAACCATTTATTAACAAGCTCTCAAGGATTTCCGAAAAATTTGAAGCAAGTCCTGGTTTAAAGTCCAATTGGCGTTTAAGGTGATTTTGATTCGAATCATAACAAATATTTCATAACAGACCAAACTAACACAGAAATAACTAGACCAACAAAAATTGTCCCAAGATAATTTTTTGGAAACACACAGTTGCAACGAAAGGCATATTGAAATATCTAAAAGCAGTATTTAAAGACAACAGCCAGTGGCGTAAAGGAGAATATTAGAGACCCCCTGCAAAGTAAGGTTTTTGGCCCCAAGTTGTACTTAGCGTCAGTCAGGCTTTGGGTGGGGGTGCAAATTATGTCATTGATAACAAACCTTTCATTTGAGTGCATTAATAAGGTTCGAATGTATATTTTTTTAAATGTATATTAAACTATAATACTATTTGGAAAAGCTCTTGAAATCATAAGAATTTGCAGATATGTGTGTGCAAAATTAAATCATAATTGTTACAAATCATTAACTGATCATTTCATTTAAATCTGCAGAAATTACAAAAATTGGCGTGAAATTTATTCAAAATTAAATAGCAAACTATTAAATGGAAAAAGACCTTTTTAATGCACTATTGCTTAAAACCTTTTTTTATTTCTGCACGTGGTATTTAATTTAAATGAGTGCGTATTAAAATAACTATTACACATTACTGAACACTTCAAAAAATAGTTTTAGACCAAAAATCTCCATAAAGGCTTTCCGATGCTCAAACCGGCCCCCATTTTCAAAAACAAAGAGACAAAGATGGCGCTCGTTTGCATCCTGCATAGTTGTTCGAGGCCCCGGCATCGCCTTGTTTTTTCTCTAGCGTCTGTTTTTCCCACAACACTTGAGAGGCCCCGCGAAAGGTGGCGGACGCCCTCGCAATGTGACGCAACTCTCTCCTTGGCGCATTTTTTCTCTTATTTTTATCGACATGAGGCCAAATTAGGACGCCACCAGAACCATCGCCTTTAGTTTTTTCCTTCGAATCGGAGGGTCGATGGACTGAGAACCGACAAGTAAACACCACCCTCGCCAGATAGACATTAATCAAGAGTTTTTCTCGATTTTTCAACAATTGCTTCGCTCCACAGAGACAGAAAAAGCTATTTCATTCCTCCCCCTTCTTTTTCTCCAGTCGGAGAGATTGAAATAGATCTATTACAATCATACCGAGAGTAGACATGATAGTGCAAGATATATTGTGCAAGATCTCGAACAATTAAAAGATTTGGAACGTTCGACCCAGATTTGTTATGACAAAAGGACATTCACCCCAAAACAAAAACATAGAACTCAAAAATGTATTCATCTTAAAGGCAGAGTCCCCCTCTTTTTTTAAAGTCTCCCTCCATTCCTCAAAAAGAAGGAAATTCTTATAAGATCAACAATATATTCATCTCAAAAGATTGAGAGAAGAGATATACTTTGGATAAATATAAGTTCTCAAATATTATGACACAGCAAGATTCACGTGTACTACAATTCAGATAAAAGTTTAAATTGATGATTAAATTCAAGTGCTAAGTGTTTACGATGTGAAATAAAACTGTGTATCAATTGTGGTAGTATTCGCAAATGATTTTTTTATCACTGGTACAAGAAATGGTTTTTTCCCCCTTACTTAAAAAATTCATCATCGATTTTACTGAATAATTATTATGAATGTCGCACAATACAATAAGTTACTGTAGAAACAACAACAACAAAATTCGATATTGAATCATGAACAGATTTAAATAAGTACATTCTACGGACATTCATAAAGAAGCATGCCATTAAAGTTATTTAAGGTCCTGTGTATTAAATTATTCATTATTTCACACGAAAAGAAACACAGCTATAAAATAATTGTCTTTTCAAGTAGAGCAGGTTTATCCACTGGGCGCCCAAGAGTCTGGGGTCCGGAAGGGCCCAAATAAGCTGGATTTAACCCGATCCAAGAGTCCCTCCTTGGAATCGCCAGTACCAATGCGGCCCGTAGATCTTCTGCGCCCAGGGTCCTAAATGAATTTAAAACGGCACTGTTTTCCACACTATATTGTAACTTCAATCGATTAGTTGACGCATCTGACCAATAGAATATAGGTTGGTTGATTTGAAATAAGGTAACAATATGATTAGTTATTTTTTAAATCATTTTTAAACAGCTAAACATTATATACCAACCTTGACAAATCTAGTTATAAAAATCATAAGCATCATCTTCTCTTTTCATGTAAAACTCGATTTACTTGCAGGCAATAACTGCCTTACAAAAGACAATTACTTTCATTCCACAAATAAATATGACGTCTCGTCTCTCTCTCTTGATGAAAACTCATTTATTCTTCAGAAGTAAATGATAACGAATTAACTCATATCTGCCTTATAATTGTTCAAAAAATAATACATAAACTACATTCTACCCTTGGAAAATCATTTTCATCCAGCACGATTCCCTATTTGATCAAAAACTTCCGAGGTTTTCCACAAACAAGCAAATAATGAAGACATTTATCTATAATGACGACAATTAATCCTCCCCCTTTCCCACACAATTTCACTCAATAACTTAACCCGTAATCGTGCTTTTACCCCACACGACTCAACAATTAAACGAAACGAGTTACTCATGCACATCAAATATGCCACAAAGGAACAAACATATTTCTGCCTATACTAGGCAAAAATAAAAAACAAATAAGCATGATATCACAAACGAGTCCGTCAAAAAAGTACGCCTTGATCATGATCAAATAATTAAGGCGGTATTCGATTTATGTGATTAAAAGTACTATTGAAATCCGGAATAATTTTTCACGGACAAAAATAATAAAGCTTGTAAGCTAATATTATATTAAGATTTCGTTTACTTCTTCAAGGCTAGCTTATTTTAATATATAAGTCATTTCTGTACGAATACATTTTACTTTTCTTTGCACAAGTTTTACACTTAGTCTTACTTAAGGCTGTGTCAGGAGGCTACCACCGTATCAATGATACGGGGCCCCCAAAATGTGCAAAAATAAATTGTAAAAGTTGAGAGCCCAACAAAAACGGCGCCAAAGGAATTTTGATTAGGGGCCCACTTAGGACTAGCTACGCCAGTGGCTGTAATGTTATTGTTTAGAGAGATTAGAAAGTAAAATCTGTCTACTTTCGTATTTATTGCATTTATATACACACACACACACAAACCGAGCGATTACGAAACTACAACAGCACACCAAACGGTAGAACCATGACAGATTTCATATGCATCGGCTCTTCTACGCCGCAGGTCTTCAGCGGCACTAGCACTCGAACACATGACACGAGCTCGTAATCACGACCGATATATATATATATTCAGTACACAAATAATTCTATATTTTATAACTCCATATTTGATTGTTAAACAGATTTTAAAGATCTAACGAGAAAACTGCACGTTTATACAATGTTTTTAAATTTTAAGGTATCCGACTACGTTTGGAATCGTGATTTTAAAAAAAGGGCGTTTAAATGGATAATTTTCATGATATTTTAGTAGTACTTGGATTAGAATACATGTATAAAATTATTTTAAGAATGTTATTGGAATAAAAAATTGTTTAAATGCAATATTTTGGCAAAAAATTAACTTACAATTACCTATTTTCAAAAAACATTCTTCTGTAATAATAATATTTTCCTTATATAAAGAAGAGAATTCTCTCAAGAAGACCTAAATTAGGATTTTTAAAAAATTCACATTTTCAGAGTTACTACCAATTAAAATAATTATCGGTGTTTTTTTTCTTAAAATTTTTCTACTCTGTTGTATTAAAATATGGATAAATCCACTTCTAAGTAATTTATTTCAAAAATCCTGTTTCAGTCTCTGTACAAAGGTCTGAGTTTTGTATAGGTAAAATATTATAATTATAAAAGCATTTTCCATAAAAGAAGAATGTTTTGAAAATAAGTCATTCTATGTTCATTTTTTGCCAAAATATTGCATTTAAATAATTTTTTACTGTAATAAAATATTCTTAAAACAATCTTATATATACATGTACTCTAATCTAAATGACACTAAATAACACAAAAAATTATCCATTTATAAACTTCTGCAAAATATAACAGTTCCGAACGTAATCGAATACCTTAAAGACTTCATTTATTCAACCACTATATGATGCAGAATCACACAAGCTTATATAAATATTGAGATGGGTGTTTTTTTAAGTCTGAGACAAAATTCGATTTTGTTTTTTAAACATAGGATAAAAATAACCTTAAAACAGACCAATTATGTCTTATATTAAGGTATAAGACATATACACTCAGGAATATTGAAAATAGCGACCCAAGAAAGAAGCTAAGTACAATCGCGAAACTTTGCAAATAAGTACAGCGTAATGTGATATGCGAATGATCTAAGTTTTGTGTCAATACGCATGCTCATACACGCCGAGGTGGCGCTACAATCAGGAAGAGGGTGCTACATATGCCAGCGCAGATTCGAAGATTCATAAACGTGACGATTACCCGCCGATTGTAGGAAGACTTTGGTAAGCGAAACATGCAAGGTAAACGTGCTAGAAGACATTTCTTACAGTTAAGCGAGTTTGAGAGAGGCCTGATCATCGGGATGAAAACTGCAAGCTGGTCGATGCGCCGTGTTGCTGCCCAGGTGGATCGTTCGGAGTGTGCCGTACGAAATTGTTGGGAGCAGTGGACACGAGAAGATGCCCACGTGCAGAAAACCGGGTCTGGAGCGACCAGGAAGACCACGAGGAGAGGGGATCGAAAGATCATGCGTCAAGCACTTGTGGACCCCACAGTGACTCGTTCAATGATACAAGCAGACGTAGGCGCAGCAATTGTTCCACAAACAATTTCCAGACACCTTGCAGAAGCAAATCTTAAATCCAAGCGCCCTTTCCGTGCACTCCCTTTAACACCGGAACATCGGCAACTGCGTCTACAGTGGTGCCAAGCCAGATCAATGGGGAATGTCACAGATTAGCAAAAGGTTGTGTTTAGTGATGCATCCCGGTTTGTTTTGGGGACAGATGATAACCGTGTACGGGTGTGGAGGCGCCCTGGTGAGCGGTACAGTTCCCCCACACTGTTCTACGTCACACTGCCCGCACAGCTGGTGTAATGGTCTGAGGGGCCATAGCATATGATAGCCGGTCCACTTTAATTGTGATGCGTGGAACCGTAACGGGCCAACGTTACGTTGATGATCTTCTTCGACCCCATGTAGGACCTTTCCTAAATGGTCTCCCAGGGGCAATTTTTCGGCAAGATAATGCTTGTCCGCATACAGCAAGAGTTGCTCAAGACTTCCAACGTCATTTTCAGACTCTTCCATGGCCGGCCCGCTCCCCCGATTTGTCCCCTGTAGAGCACGTGTGGGATCAGCTAAAACGGCAGATGCCATTGTGTCACTCTGTGAATCTCTCATCTGTGTCATTATGTGTATTAAATTTCATTTCGATCCGATGCTTTCTTCTTGGGTCGCTATTTTCAATGTTCCTGAGTGTACATGCATTATATTTACCGTAAAACCCGGCGTATAACATGCACCTATACTTTCAAGCTTCATTTTTTAATTTTAAGGTATATTCGCCGTATAACGCGTACCCCCTTTTTTACGAAGATATCTGAAATGTTAATAAACAATGCTTTTATGTTTTAAGGTGATTTATTCGAAGTATTATCCCAGACTTTTGAAATTTTACGCTCATCTCTTTCGTTGTTTTTAAAGCTATCGTTTTCATACCCGGCTCTTCTCCCGACCTCTTAAACTTTGATCTTATTTTTTGTGATAAAAGTGCACGTTATACACCGGATTTTACGGTATATATCCCACCAGTGGAGCACACAGGGGGAGGGGCAAGGTCCGACCCCACCAAAAGCTCTCGATTTTTTCCCCCCGATTGATTACAATTCTATGTATACAGTAAGCAAAATTTGAAAAAGTATTTTTTATTAATAATTAGTTTTAATTAATGATAATTATTTATTCAATGATTAATTTACTGTTTTTTGTTCACGAAAATCGATAAAATCAAAAGAATATGTTGGGCGGCATATTAGAGCATGGTACGAGAATGGTGGACTTTCGACCCTGGACTTCCCCCCGCGAAAAATTCCTGTGTGCGCCACTGTATATCCTACTATTACATATATTACAACAGAACATTTAGAAAAAACAAGAGGGAAGGGTAATTAAGCATGATATTGCAGACGATTCCATCAGTTAAAGTCCACCCTGTTCATGATCTGGTAATTAAAGCTTCCCAAACAGTACGCTTATGTCAAGCTAGCAAGTGGTTCGCCGGTTCAGGGCCAAACGATTCGAAAAGCGTGCCATTAGCGGGGGATGAGTACCAAACGACTTTTTGTATGAAATGAGCGCAACCCGAACGAGGTCAAGTGAACCAACAAAAGTATGTCACACCGACACGTCTTCATCGACGCATGTGTCGCCATCAATGTGGTCTTGCACGAAGATACCAAGGACTTAGAACAACACACTGAGTGAAGGTCGAGGAGGAATGATAAAGGACATGGAATGGAATCTAAAGACTAAAAAGCCACACCACCCTCTATTTTCTTATTATTATTGTCATCATCATATTAGAGGTCGAATATGTTTGTTGTGGCACAGGATGTCTGTAAAACTATCAGAGTCGGGAAGAAAAAAATTCCTCTTTGTTGTTGCTTTGATGATTTGCAGATTCTGGAAGCAAAAAACTTCCCAGTCAGCATGATAATCATTTTTTCCCTTACATCTCTGGTGCCTTTAAAGATGCGAAAATACACGAAAAAATGCGTTCCAGAATGATTTTTCGATTGAAAGAGAAAAAGAACGAAAAGTGTTTCAAATAGACTCTCACAAAAAAGTAAAAAGATAGAAAAATATTGAATGATAATATAGTTTAACCTAGTTCATGTTACAATTTATCACAGAGTTTATCAAAAAGAAATTACATTCCACACATTTTATATAGATATTGTACTAAAATATACTTAACGATTGTGTGTGTTAAGTGTGTATAACTAAAACAGAGCTAAATCCTTCAAACATTATTTTCAAAACTGTAAAATTAATATGAAAACTTATACATTGTATAGATATGTAGGTTTTAAAATTTTATTAGCAAAGATATATCTTTACTTCATTTACCTAGATTAAACATAAGAAAATTAAAAATTATTTAACGTAAGAGGAAGAAAATAGTATAACATTAAATTTGCATCAACTTTAATTAAGATTCGGAATACAGTACAAAAGATAGGAAGGGGATGCTTATATAGATATAACAACCAGTTTTAAATCAATAAATTTAAATTGAGAAAATAGTAAAAAGCGATGTTGAAGGATTTAAAATGAAAAGAAATTACGGTGTTGAGATTATAAAAAAATTGACATCATCTCCCCGCCTCATAATTTTTTTAACTGGCTATAGTTGAGTGAGTGAGTGATTACTTATTAACGTCACACTTCAAGCGATTGATCTTGTAATTTTGAGCCACGGTCAAGGGACGAGAACGACATCTGAGCCGCCATCCCACTTTCTTAAGCTCCACACCAAGTCAACGTGAAGACTTCGTGTCCCGAGAGATTTAACGTGTAGCAGTCCCTATACATGGAGGATCTTCAGATGCATCACGGCTCAAGCCAGTGACTCGACAGCGCCGGGCACAAATCAATGACCATGACCACTTAGCTACCACGGCCACCCATCGTTTACACAACGCGGTTTGTGATTTTTTTAAATTTATGTTTATATACTTTAAAAAGAGCTGTCTTGGGGAGGGGCAAAAAAATTCTTTGTGGGTCGCTATTTGTCCACTGAACCTCGAAGCCAGAATAGAATATTAAGGAATCCGACTACTTGCGACATTTTTTTTTTTTAAAAAATGGAAATATGGAGGTTTTTAGATTTATTTAGTACATTTAAAGAAAAAAGGCTAAAATTAAGATAATAAATTATTACTACTAAAATGGGTAAAAATTGACAAAAAATTACATCAACGGGGCCCGCTCTGTACAAGTAGTAAACGAACAAATTCTCAATTTTTCAATTTTGATGTGTTGCTATGTTATTCCTTTTTGAAATGACCTTCAGGATAAGAAATGTTTTAATTTTGACAAAAAAAAAAAAAAAAAAAAAAACAGAGCACTTTATCTTTTAGTTATTATATGAAATTGCTTAATAAAACAGTGATTATATTCACATAAAAAACTGTAAATTTTGTAATAAAACAGTGATTGATAAATCTGAAAGTTAATACACTCTTCTACTGTTAAACAGAAGATACACAAAAAATTACATATTTTTAAAACTTTTTGAGCCATCGCTGTCCACGTTTGAGCTTTTCGAAAAAAAAAACATATTTCGAGTAAAACGCTTTTAAAGTTTGACATCTTATGTAAAGTAATGGTATCTGTTTTTGCTAAAATACTTGTAGTTTATGTTCTAGTGAATGGAAAATAAAAAACTTGGTATTTTTATAACACTAATAAGATGGCCTATAAAATAAAATAATAAAAAAATCGTGATTTTACGGTAGTTCGATATTTTAATGTTTCAGCTCTTTCATAACTGAACAGTTTATTCAAATTCGGGTTCTATTCTTTTACATTAAAGGAGGCTTGTTCCTTAATAAAGGCCCGCCTTTGTTTGGAACATGTTAACTAATTATCACTTTTTTGATGAATTTTTTTTAAAAAGATACGTAATATTGTAAAAGTAATGCAGTATTTTTAAAGTATTTATTAGTACACTCGTACAACAGTGTGGCTGCAAAAGACGAAACATCGACAACTACTCTACTTTAAAGACATCGACTATTCTCAACTCCAAGCCAAGCCAACATCTCATCCTCCGTACAATAAATCCATCATCTCTCCTATCTCATCCTTTCACCCTATTTATTCATCAAATCTTTTAATGCCCAAGCTAAAAGGATGGGCGGTGAACCTCTCAATCCCGTTCTTCGACCATACCTCCAGTTCCACACCGAAACGTACACTTTTAATTCCATCCTACACGGCTGTCTAAGCACTTTCGCTGTGGTGCATAAAAGGATTACTTGTTACACTGTCGTGTTGTTTTTTCTTAAGTAGACCGACTGGGAGGGTAAGAGCTCGAGGGGGTGGGAGATCTTTTAAAAGTCGCGTGAACATATGTCGCATGATTTCCGGAACTTTTTTCGCCACCGTGTGTGTGTAGAACGCGCGTGACAGAGAATGTTTAGGAAAGACGAACTTGTCTTTTGCTTGATGCTAGGTATTGAGTGACTTGACAGCCGTGGCACGCAAGGGCTTTTCAGGGAGGGAGGTGCGGATGATACTGATCTTTTCCTCTCTTTCTGTTTCTCTCTCTGGTTGCAGGATTAGCCAGGTTAGTGATTTGTATCTGTGGTGTTTAACGGGGATGTGTTAGAGAAGCGTGTACAAGGGGACAAATTAGGTTTGGGAAAAAGATCTACAAATTTTTATAATACTTTGTAAAATGATTAGCTGTACCAATGGGAAAAAAATAAGTTTTAGAACTCTGAAATTTGAATTTCTAAAATGTTAAATGTGTGCTGCATTTAAAATAATGAGATAGATACATAAGAGTATAATTATATTATTTGTCAATTAGTATTTTCACTAAGATTTTTATTCAAACACGAAATTTTTTGAAGATTATCAAAATAATAAACTCAAACTCAGTGGCGCAATAGCCCATAAGGGTCAAGGTCTACTGTGCCCATCTCAGTATACGTGACACAATGGGTGCTGAGGTGAATGAGTAGATGTCCCGATCAGGTGGTCGGTCTGAAGCGGAACTCCTAGTGTTTTAGTCGCCAAGTAAGCTTGGTACTCATTTATCGACCCACAGAGGGAATGAAAGGCTGAGTAAGTCTTGCCCAGCCCGAGGACATAAAAATAATACAAATGTTAATTCAAATTTTCTTTTATTTTGTAATTTCATATGAGCAAGTGGTAATTGAAATGTATAGAAACTTTTTAAATGTATTCATCTTTTTTTTTTAGTGCACAACTCTAAATTTATTAACTCTGTTCTGGGTGCTCATTTTTATACAAACAAAAGTTGACGTAATACAACGAATAAACTTACCATTTCTAAACAATGAATTAGTTCACGATGCTGTTAGAAACGTAGGGCAGCGAAGTATTTAAAGAGTGACGTGACATTTTCGTTAATTTGGTCTTTGATTTTCACAGTTGGGTCTCGTAAACCGCTAGTTAAAGAACACGAAATATGCAGCTTCTGTATAAGACATTGCATCTAGCTAAGCAATTTTACAGCCTTGTAATCAAATATCTTCATGGAACATAAATTAAACAGGAAATTGTTTTATTATATTTTGCTACTATATATTTATAACTTTTTAAATGATGATATATCTATCCCTCGAAATCTTAATTGACGAGTTGCCTGTGACATACTAGTGATTGTAGCCACGAACTTGGGATCAATGTTTTCGAGTCACCGAAAAATTAAAAGACCGGCCGTAGAGGGGGCTGATGCACGTTAAATCTGTCAAGGTTCCTATTGACGTGGTGACGAAGTTTGGAGAAATGGAGCCAATTCAACTATAGTCCTCGTCATTAGATTGAGATTCAAAACTTTTAGCTCCGTCACCAATATCCCATATATTGCTTTAGAATGCAACGTTTTAACTAAAATCAATTTAAACCACACCACACCAACAACCTGTCTTGACATATTTACTTGCATCGGCTCCGTTACACGCACGGTTTTCAAGGCACCAGGTCTCGAATGCAGTGCCGATTTGAGCTCATTTTGAGTCCTGGGCACAGATGATCTACGGTCCCCTCGACACTAGTGGATCGAAATTTATAACCAGAAAATCTGAGTAAGTCCTGGGCGCCTGCCCCAAGCGCTCTATGGGTAAACCGGCACTGAACCCATAATTGAATTGCAACAACGTCGGCTACGAATTTTCGACCATTCCCACTTGGCTACGCGATGAGGTACTAGTTCAAGTATCACAGTTTCAACTATACCCAAGTATCTTCCTTAATGGCTCGACAGCGCTGGGTGGGCCCTGACCTTCTACTAAAGTTTTCTTTAGGCATCTCTACTTTTGGCAACTATATTTTCCAGTATACCTAAGTATCACCCATTTTAAATTCTGAAGTCCCCACTAATATTCCTCTATAGCCTTGCAACAATTATTAAAACAAAAATCAATTAACAGAGCATATCCAACATCATAGATTCCTTGGCTGTCACATACTTACTTAATTTTGCAGACATTATAATGATTTCTTCTTGGTTTGACCACATATTATAACCGATGAAAAATCATTGACACATTCAGAAATTTATACCACGATTACGCAGACTGTAGACAACCTAACAAAAAGAGACGTTTCTTTCTGTCTTGGCGAGATAAATAGTCCGATTAAGATGTAGCCCACTGATAGTCGCAGCCGGTAAGGCTCAATCTAGGCGAAATATCATCCACGAGCTGACGTGATCCAGACAAATCGCCTACGTGGTTTTTCTTGGCGATAGTACGCAGTGGACTCGAGTCCCAGGCGGGATTTGTTTTCGGAAGAGCCAATCATCTCTTTCGTAAGAGAGAGACTTCATTTTTCATGATAGAACGATACAAAGAGAAGGGCGTAAGATTTAATGCATTTTGTTTTGTTAAGGTGATACGAGATTGGAAATGAGGGGAAAAAAATTTTTATTGGTGATATAGTATAAATATGATAGGAAGATTTAAAAACACAACTGGATATTGATTGATTGAATATTTATTAATGTCGTACTCAAATTCAATACAGACAAGGGCTAATGCCGATAAACTTCCTAACTTTGAAACGCGATAAAGTGACGAGAGCGATATTTGAGCTGGTATCCACTTTCCAAACTTATACATCACGCCAAGGTGATGGCTTTGAATCTCGACAGATTTAACGTGAGAATGCGTGAAAGTTACATTAGCGTCGCTCTATAAAGCTGCACGAGGGTTATTGGGCCCGAGGTTCCTAACTTCCACACCAAAAGGTGGACGTTTGAGCCTCAACAGATTTCGCATGCATAGGCCGCCTCTAAACGAGGGGTCTTCAGCGACACTCAAGATTTAACATGCATCAGCGTGATGAGATTCAATAAACGATATAAAGCACTTATTCCATTAGGAAATAAATAGAATGCTTTTAAAAGAGATCATGCTCTTTATATGCTATAAAGTCAGAATATGATACCAAATGGATTTGATTCGAATTAAGGTTGCCCTAAAGATCTAAAGGGGTTATTGGCGACAGAATGCGCACTTTAGAATTTCAGTCAGATAATACTGAATGATACTAGAACTGGCACATCCCTGGATTATATCCACATTGTCACAGATGATTTTAGGGCTTAATAAAGTTTAACGCGAAACAAGATTTTTAATCATGACTGTAAGGTAACCTGATGCTGATACTGGAGCATTTTGGAATGTGAACAAAGACGTTCCCAACATAGTTATGTGATCAAGAATATATTCTAAGTGTTCCTACCCCACCAAACTACAAACTATTCTTTAACATTAGGTAATTCGATTCGATTGATTGTTTACTAACATCGAACTTTGAAGCTACAGTACACCGTTGCGTAACGGAGAATATAAAGCCTCCCCCCACGTGTGAAGTCAGGTTTTGGGGCTCCAAGCTGGATTTTGCAAAGGCTTTGGGCCCCCTAGAATCCTGGCCACTGATAGTACAGCTACTGACGACGAATCTCGTAATTTTGAACTGCAGTCAAATGACAATAACACTTGGCACCAGGGGCGTAGCTACCGCCGTATCAATGATGCGGGACCCCATACCTAAAAAGGGCCTAAAGGAATTACAGGGAAGGAAGTAATACAGGGCCCACTTAGAACTAGCTACGCCAGTCGTTGGCACCTCATGTTTTAAACTTCAATACCAAAGAGATGCAAGGACTTAGAGCCCCGATAGATTTAACACGCACATTTTCAGTGGTGACAGACTCAACATCAACCAGTACCGGTTCATCCATGGGGCACTTGGGGCGAGCGCCCAAGGGCCCGAATAAACTGGACTTAAAGCCAGATTCTCTGGTTATAAATTTCGATCCGACAGTGCCAAGGGGGCATGTAGATCTTCAGCACCCAGGGCCCGAAATTAGCTTATATCAGCACTAGCATCGATCACGAGATCTCAGCAATGACCACTGGACTACTTCGAGCATTTTAGGTAAAGAAAGCTTGTATAACTTATACAAAAGGAGAAAAATAAATGTTAAAATTTACAATATCATTTATTAAAGAATGAAAAATATTCATTTACAAAACAACATCCATCAAAACTATGACACTTTGCAGTGAACCAAGTTTCTCACCCACGTTTATGAAAAACAACACAGCGGTAAACTTCAATCGCCGTAATTACCTGCGAGAGAAACCAAAGTTCAAAACTTTACCCAAACCCAAGACGACTTGTGACTATCATTTAACGCCAACGAGTCCCGCCAAGACAAGTAATACTTTAAATGCGGTGTATAACTCTACATAAAGGCATATAACATGTCGGGAAAAAATGCGAAAAGAGGGGTGGGGGTGAGGTAGAACGAAAACGAGCATGTGATCTAATAATAATAATAAATATGTACGAGAAAAGTTTTTCGGTCAAATTAAGAACGCACGAGCGCTTTCCAAAAAGAGCACAGGTTCTAAAATAGACAAGAGTTGTCACTTCCGTTTAAAACAAATCGTTAAATGTTTCGGTTCGGGCTTCCGGTGGAAGGGGGCCCCTTGTCCGGGCCCCTCGGTCTCTACCTCGGAGCCCCTCCCTCTCTTCGAAGGAAGCGGGACGAAGAGAGAAAAAAAAGGGAAACAATATATAAGTAAAACAGTGGGGCCGAAAAATTTGAGCTTCAGTGTCGCTTGAAGGTTATTTTGCGTCTAATCTCTGAAAACTGATCTTATAGAGTTTGAAGGAGGTTCCTCTCTTTCTCTTTTTTTTCTTTCATTCCTCCTACTCCGGAGTCTTTCTTTTTCTCTTGTAAAATAACGTTTTTAAAAGGATTAAAAGCGTACACTCAAGACGGATTTTGAATGGAATAAAACCTTCACTTTGAGCTGTCTTTTCACAGCGATAAAAAACTAAGGAAATTTTTTTTTTAGTTTGACTTGACTTAAAGTAGCATAGTTTTTCGTAGGGTTAATAATGCTTCAAGATGGATACTACGGGAAAATGCAAAACCATATTATGAATTTGAAAGTTACAAGTGAAATATAAAGTTTGCCCGAATGAAAAGTGGACACATTCAATAAAAAGAATGATTTTATTGGAAATAAACAAAAAAAAAATCTCTCTGGGGGCTGTAACACAGGTCCCATCGTTTCGGCAGCAAGTCTATGTCTTCACCCTAGAAAGAACGTGGTTGATTCTTGAGGAAGTCCTGCCCGGCTTCCTTCACTTCATCGTCCAAATAGAAACGTAATACTATATTAAGAGGCCTAAAGTCCTAGAAGTCACAGGGTGACAAATCTGGACTGCACAGCGGGTGTTCTAGCATTTTCCAAATGATTTTTTTTGAAGTTGTCTTGGTTTCAAGGGAGACGTGCGGTTTGACTTTGTCATGGAGGTCCGATATCGTTTGCTGCTCTTCTCGAAAACTTTTACACCAAATATTTCAAAACGTTCCATTTAAACAGTCCTCGCCATAGACTGCCACTGTGCGTCGATAGATATCCGCATTAAACTCACCTTCCAACAATCAGAAACCGGACTGCCGCACGTTATTCTGATATGGACGCATTCTTTAATGGCAGACTTTACTTTCGATAAATTTCCTCTACCACTAATAGGTTACATTGTTAAACATCGCATGCGGTGTACACTTCCCACCGTCTTTCGATTCCTTGTTTGGTGGCTCTGCTATAGCTGCACTCATTCTGACGAAATCGCATGTGTCCACTTTTCTCTCTCATTTAGGCAACCCTTACATAAAAAACCTTTTAAACAAGAGGAAAAAAAATCTTTGAAATTATTTATTTTAATCTTTATAGTAATGTGCGTTAACAGTTGTTTTCTAGTGAACTGTTACCCATGATCATCCTTAAATAGATTTAACTTGAGGAAATAAACCTCAATAAAATGAATTTTAGATTTGCATAAACACCATATGTGAATGGATGAAATACTCATGGAGACAATACTTAATTGATTGATTAGTTATAATTTACGTCGTACTTAAAAGCAACACGAGGATTATTGGCTACAATCCTCGTAATATTGAACCACGGTCAAGTTATCCGATCTGTCACCCACTCCCCTTCCTTTCTAAAGGATGTCATATGGAGAAAAAACAATGTAATACTCAAATTAAAGAGAATTAAGTTAGTTTCAATATGCAGTAACATTAGCCACGGAAAGTTATTTTTACATTCTTAATAAATACATCATTTAATTTGAATTAAATATGATGGTTCGAAAACAGGATGAAATATTTATTCTTTAGGTCTGTGTGTGTGTAAGCAAAAGTCTATTTTATCTAGAATATTCAATATGATTTCAAACTTTCTAAAAATTTAAGATTCTAAAAATTAAACATATGCTAAGTCTCATTCAGTTTCTGAATATAATATTTAAAACAATATAAAATATAAAGATGATATGTTATAATAATTTTTGAATAAATGACTTCTTTCAGTAATTTAAAATGTGTATGTATTACGATGTAAGCTCAAAATAATATACGAGAGAGAAAAATAGTACAAAGTACATTTTCTTCCAATGGGCTCAATTTATTACGGTCACATGATAAGGACAAACATGTGTTTTCCACTGAATTCAAAACAGACATTAAACTAATTGTACTTGTTGTTCTATTCGTAAACCTTAGATGAGATTTCAAATTTCATAACTAGGTGAAGTTTAATTATGAAAAAAAAATTTTCTTCAAAATGATTTTGTAATATTAAAAAAAATTATTTTATATACATTTTTTTTAAATAAAATACATCTGTACACATGAACTTTTCAAGAGAATGTTTCTGCAAAGAGAACAAGTTGGCAACAACGAGGCTCGTGAACTGATTATAGTTGGAAACACAAGATAGCTGTTATCATTTGACTATGACGTCACATGAATTTGGCTGATTAATAGTCCGATCTCATTAAATAATAAATAAATTATTTAAATGTTTTCTTTTGAAAGGTCTTTAACAAATGACATGTTAAATGGGGGGCAGGAATTTAAGCACAAATTATGCTTGGGTGCGTTAACAAGATTTCATTAGGAAAAATGAAAAATTGACGATTACTTGCTTTGAACTCGCAGGGCTTGATGAAATTCAGGAAACTTAATATTAAAACAAAAATTTCATTCTACTTATTTTAATTTATTATTTTACTTATTCCAAATTCTTTTCCTAATGACTTTTTATTACTTGAGATACGCTTAAAATCCAAAGCTGCGTGTGAATCACATCTCTTTGAATTGGCTATTATCATTGAATATGAATCTTCCATGCAAACCCCGATCAATAGTTCATTTATTGCTTTGGTTAGGAACTCCCATATAATGTGTCTGATTAAGTACATAGATAACCTCATTTTTATTATTAACTAACATGAGGGTTTGTAAAATAATAGTACCTTTCTTTAAAGAGAAAATTAGCAATAATCCCAAGAATACGCGAAAAAATATGAATTTATACAAACATGTTCACTAAATTGAATAAAAAATGCAGCTAAAAATTCTGCAGATTTTTCTATTAGAATCAGAAACAGAGTTCAACAAAAAGGTATAGCTGGTAAATAAAACATTAAAAAAAAAACTAATAAAATTTTTGAAGGAAAGCATGTTAAAAATACCGAGTAAAATTCCACCCACTAAAAAACGCGAGCAAAAGCGATAAGCACTTTTAGAAAAAGACCTTTTTAAATGTCTCAGAATCATTTTTCCATTTCCTCCGCACGACATTTCACCAACCTTCGAACTTCTCACAAAAACCACATACGACCGACAACAACAACAGACAGTAATCGAAAAGTCAGCTCTTTTTCGATAAAGAGCAAGTACAGAAAAGAGGAGCGAGAAATCTTATCAAATCATAATACTGGGCGAAGAGCGGAGTAGTAAACGTTTTTAATATTTTGCTCCGAAGTGGCTTTACTTCCGGTCTGAGAGATCACCTAGTTAATTCACTTCCGGTTAACAACTTGCCTTTCGACCGAAGCGCGGTAAGAAATACATAAAAGCAAGCAAATAAATAAACGGATAAAAAATAAGAGGAGAGAAAGAAAAAGAATAAAAAATGAAGCTCATTGCTTTTTGTTCTCTCCTCTCTCCACACAGCTAAGAAATAAACAGGAGAAGCAAGCAGAAAGAAATACGCTCCATCCGTAGAGGTTACCATGAAAAAGAAATCGTAACTCGAACGGTCGCCAAATGAAGCCAAGTAATGGAATTCCGAAACAGATTTAGGAAATCTATTTAAAAAAAAAAGGACTGTGCTAAGGATTGCTCTTTTACAAAGTGATTAATATTCAATACTTTGAAAATATTATTTCATAAAGATGTACCATTTTGTTATTTGAAGCATGTGTGCTAATTTTAGAAATTCTAATTAAACACATTAAAAAACTACAAAAATAAAACAAAAAAAAACTTAGTCTACCATCACACACAAGTTTTTGTTTCATTATAATATAAAGCAACATTTCGCAAAAAATTAAATTCGAAATTTTATTTATATTTTTAAGTGTTTAGTTTAAAAATCCGATTTACTAATTTCGTTAAAAATAAAAATAAGTGGTCAATAGATTTCAATGGCCACGGTATGATCAGACGGCGTGTCGTGAGTTCCAACCTAGGGCTGCTGAAGACTTCCACCCCCTTTTTTGTCAAAAAGGTGTTGCCCGGAAAAAATGTCGTGGCTAAAATGTCCTCCTGTTGGTACGATGCGGTAATTTGGAGAGGTGGTGCCAGATTAGGTGTCGTCCTCGTCACTCGACAGTGGTTAACAATTAGGAGTTCACACTAGTATTTCCTTACAGTTCAATGTTAATACACTCATTCAATAAATTTGAATAAGAAAATTTCTGTACCATCACAAAATTCTCAAAAATGTTAATAATATAGAATTCTTAAAAACAGAGGAGTTTAATTTCAGTTTGTAAAGATTACCCTTTTAGAAATTTAAACAGAATTTAAATTTATGTGATGTTGAGTGAGTATATGCGAAACAAATGCATTTATTAAATGCACTGCAGAAAAAATAAACAATTTCAATCGTCAATGATTTAAGAAAAATGCACATAAAAAATTCAGTTCCTTACATATCCATCAATGTGTTTGACACATTAGAATTTTCTTGTGATAAACAATTTTACAAAATTCTCAAACATCAACTAAATTAGTCTCTAATAAAAGACTGAGTCATAATTAAAGATTAAACACCCCCAAAATTATCCACTTCGTAAAAACCCGCCAAGAAAAGCGATAAAAAGCCATCAGCCATCCAAAGTATATGTTTCCTTAGAAGAGAAAGGAACGATTGAATGAAGAGAAAAAAATTGTGGAAAAAGAGAAAGGGGGGAGTAGAGAGACGTGCCTAAGAAAATAAGACGAAGGAAGAGCTATAGGCAAACTCTTCACACTGGCAGGAGCATCAGTCTCCTCGCAAACTCCACATGATGGGAATGCGTGCGCACTCTAAGCACCGCCCTCGAAACACCTGATTCGCTGGTTTTTAACGCAAATGCCTACGCAATGTCCAGGACAATGCCATCTAGCCGCTCACTTTCTCTACAGTTTCGTTTTCTTTATTGCTTTCTTTTACACAATCAACGTGTTTGTCTTAGAGACAAATAACTCTTCACATTTTATTAAGATAAAGATAGTTTATTTTCTTTTTCTATCTATAAAGTTTTTTTTTCTTGTTGCAGATGTCGTGGGCGTTAAATTAATTCTTGCCGACAGCGTATTGTGCGGTAATTTACTCTAACACAAACTCTTTAATGTAAGTGGAGTACCGCGACTGATAAAATAATTGAAAACCAGAATTTATGAAACCTCATCAGGCAAAGATAAGATAAAACTATTATAATCAGTGTAATAAACAGTTTATTTTTCAGAAATGGAAATAAACACAGTTTTCTTTTTAACCCCTCAAATGTCACCGGCGTATATATCCGTCTCTCATCTTGCACCGGACGTATAAATCCGTCCTTCCAAAGTGCGATTCTTTTCTTTGCGCTGCTATCAGTAAAACTATTCCGAAGTCTTTGGAATGCAATAAAATGACCTTGACAACATTTGCGAAGGATTTACTTACTTCAGAGAAAATTTTGCTTATTAGTGCCTCTCCATTCCCCTCTAATAAGCCGCATAACCACACCTACGAGACATCCAAGGCATTGGGGAAGGGGAGCGAATCGCGTTATTTTAAATCGGTAGTTAAGGGGTTAAATAAGTGTATTAAAAACTTGTATTGTGATTGCGATTTTAATGTTAAGTAGCAAAAATCGTAGTGGAAAAATAAATGATTCAATACTGTAGCTCCATCATGTGTGGGTTTGTTCGTCTACTCATTTATATTCTGTCCTTAGCGCTTGTTAAAAACTACATTCAAAGACCATCTATTGCAAATAAAAAACAATTCATAAGCTTCATGACTTGTAGAAGAAAATAAATAAAATTCGAAGAATTCATTAAAAAGTAATTTTTTTAATGAATCATTTGTTCTCTTACTTTAAGGTTTAACCACAAAATTACCGATTAAAAGCAACATGCCCAGTGCTACCGTTTTCCACATAGGCACGCATAGCATATGTGGTGTAACTGAAGGTGTGGGGGGGCGAAGGATAGGCACCAATAAGAAAATTCTCTGAAATTTGTTATATATATATAGTCTGTTATATAGTTTTAGCACAAAAAAAGAATCGTACTTTGGAAGGACAGATATATACGTCCGGGGCATTCACCGCCTCGATTGTGCAAGACGGATATATACGCCGGACCCCACTTACGGGACTCTGCATGTTAATTCAGATTGCTGAATTTCTTTTTACTTGTAATAGCAACTGCGATTGTGTGACTTTGGTTAAATATCATTAGGTGAATAACTGTGTGGTGAGTAACTGTAATATATATCGATAGCAGTACTTCTACGAGAATAAAACAAAGTTTAACATGTTGTGCCTTTATAATTTTAAAGAAATACGTCCAAAAGCTTCATTTTTTTTAAAATCTAATTATTTATGTTTCTAGTCCTTTAAAGAAACAAACACCACAACTTTTCCATTTTTAGAGGTGGAGGGGCGAGTGAGTATCAATACCATATATTCATCTAGAATTAGTTTTAAAATTTTCCCAGTACTAGTTTAATAATTATTAAAAATGTATTTGTTATATTATGATTTTTGATCAGTACTACATCATAAGACTTCTGATATAATACATCCACAACTTATGGATTTCTCTTAATAGACGCATAAAAAAAAACATCAATTGAGGAATAAAATTTTCAATAAAATTGATTCGAAATCACATGTAACCAAAAGTAAAACTAAATAAGTTTTTCAGACAATCATTTAGATGAAAACAATTTGCTAAAGAGTCATTATTTTTCTGGTAAAGTTTTTCAAAATTTTCTATTCGTATGAAGAAAAAAAAAATTACACTCGAGAAATGCCCCGGTGGTCGAATGATTAAACACTTCCACAATACGCGAGACCACTGTTTGAATTTTAAAAACACATTGCATACTTCTCAGTTGTCATTGTAACCCTTGGAAAATTTCAAACACTGTCCCCTCCCCCGCAAAGAATGAAAAATTTTAGCGTTAAACTTTTGAATTTATTTCAGCATTATAGATTAGTTTACAACACCAAGTGCATAAATCCCGTAATAATGATTTGCATATAAAAAGGGAAAGATTGGTATCTCAAAAAACAATGTTTAATCCAAGTCTAAGAGTTTGTAAATATATTGCTGTTGTCATCTTATTTTGATCCATATTGTTTTGTTATATTTTTCAATAAATACTATTTAGCTTTAGAGGTCAGATCCATAACAATGACTTTTTTATTCATGATTTTATACATAAAATTTTTGTTCTTTTCTACAATTTTTTAAGCATTAACTTTTAATACATTTTGGCGATTTTTACGTCAATAAAATATAATTTTAAAATCATAAGCATAATTTAAAAACTATTCAATTTTCCTTTTTACGTAAGACTGTTGCACATTTGACAATTTGAGGGAACATATTAATCTTTGTTTTGTGCTGAGAGTTGATAATTCACAATTTTGTATATTTAGAGTTACTTTTACAAATAACTCACTTTTAATAATTTTTTATATCAGTATTTCGTCCATCTCTTCTTATTGCGCAATCTCAAAGATCGAATTAAAAAGAAACATGTTTCGTGTTATTCAAATCACATTAAGATTTAGTTTGGAACAAATTCTTTCAAATTACTTTTCCTGTTGCATATTAGCCATGAGCAATATTTTCAATTTAAAACTAAGATTTAAAAAATTAAGCACGAAACAAGTAATATATAAAAAAAAATTATGTCAATTTCTACTTAGAACAACAAAGAAATTTTTTTATTTTAGTTACTTTTTATTAAATAATTACAACTAATATAAATATGTATATACATATGACAGAATCACAATCTTAAGTGGTAAAATAGAAAGCGATTTTCATTGCAATATTTTCCATTTTCCTTTCTATATAGAGTGTTGGACTATTATTTTTGTTTGTTACAATTTATTCATTCATTAAGTTTAATTATTCCAATAAATTAGTACAGTAGCGCACTCAAAAAAATTTTCAGGGGGTCCGGGGTCGAAAGTTCCCCATTCTTGTATCATGCTCCTTTAAATTTTGTCGACTTTCGGGAACAAAATACAGTAAAAAACTAATTATTGAATAAATAATTAGCATTAATTAATAAAATTAATCATTAATAACAAATACTTAATTAAATTTTACGTATTATATACATAGAATTATAATCAATCGGAAAAAAATCAAGGGCTTTGGGGGGGTCCGGACCTCCCTTGTATGCGCCACTGAATTAGTATAATAAAAAGAAATCACATTCTCAGAAACTAGACCATTCCAGGTGAGATTCGAATCCAAGATCTTAGAATTAGAAGTTCAACGCGCAGTCTAATTCACTACAAACGAGAGATGAGCATTCAGCAATCAAAATCGAAAAACACATATACAGTAAGTAAACCGCACAATGAAGGAAGGACACATGAGTAATCGAAATTTAAAAAATGGATGCTTTATTATAAACATTGCTGACATAGGACATCTTATATATAAAATAATTTATATAAAAAATGGGGTTGAACATGTTTTGTGGCTAGCCAATCTACCCATTTATGTTATTATAATACTGAGCAAAAACCTGTTGAAAATAATGGATAGGAATATTTAAATCCATTACAATATAGAGTTAACTTACTGAAAAATTGCGCTTTAAAATGCAGAGCCCGCGCTAAATCTGAGTGCAATAAATAAGTTATTGCCAGTTTCTGGACCCAAATGCAGATTCAAAGCATGTGAATGGCTGAAATGTAGCACTTAACAAAAGTATTAAAAAGAATAAAAATTAAAAAGAGAGTTTACAAACTACCATAACTTTAGCGACATTAGTTGTATATGAATAAAATAATCATAATTTTATCTAATATTAGAATAAGGAGGTAACTATATTTATATATAGGGAAAGTGCGAATTAATAGTAGGAAATAAAAAACATTTTCAAGAAACATTTTAAAATACTAAAACCTATACTTGTGGAAGGGGAGAGGATGCAAGCCATTCAATGACCAATTAAGAGAGTTCAATGGTTTGAGATGATCCAAGCCCATATAATTTCCTTGTGGTATCCATATTAAAAGAAAGACAAACACTATCCCAAGAAGCATGTTTCCGTTTAGAACGGAAGTAACGAGGATAAACACAAAGATCTTCCTTGAAAAAACAGAAAAAAAAATTAAGGTAAAAAATAATACCACCATCAAATAGAACCTTCCCGAACAAGAACAAAAGGACTAAGATTTCTGCAACACTTAGGCAGGGGCTACCGAAGGGTAAACTGAAGAGGCGTCAGTTATTCCAGGAGGTTCCGTTTCAAATACCGAGAACAGAGTTGCATCACACCACCACAGCAGTTTCTTTTGAGAAGACCGCGGGAAAATTTTTGTGGAAAAAACAACAAATCAGAAGAAGCTCTGGTGGGGATATGTATCGACTGGAACAATACCATTGGCGTAACGCTCAAGCTGATTTTTACACACACTCACTGTCAACATTTCACCACGTTATTCAGAACCTCATAACAATGCTACAGATTGTTTTAACATTGTAAGAAAGTGACGGGAAACAGAGGGATCCATCTACTATTGAAATATGTCACTGTTGATTTGGAAATGAGTTCTGCATCGATGACAAGTGACATGAAAAAATGTACTAGTTACAGACTTATTTTTTTCCCCTTTTGAAAAAATTGGGATTATCTCATTAAATAATAATTTTTAATAATTGAATTACGCTTACACTACAGCATAACTAATGACGCGATATGAGGTTCGAATAGGATTAAAAAATGTTTGAAAAAATGAAGAAATACATTAATAAAAACTAGAAAACATAAGGTTTTGGTATAAAATTTACAAATGTAAAAAATGGAATGTTTATTATTTGGAAAAAAAGTGCATTCTACTCGTTTTAAGAAGCTCGTTTTGAATTAATTTATTATTCTTTCTTAAGAACACAATGTTTAACTAAGTTTTTAGTTTATTCTTTTCAAAGAAAATATTTTCATATACTACCAAAGGTTCCGCAAATATTATTTATACTAGAGAATGTGCATACACAAGGAAGAAAGATCTTAGTACCAAAATGACTCACTCCAGATAATCTTATCAAATTACATTTTTTGTTGTTGTTATTTAATGTATATTTTCTTTTTACCGATTTAATTCTGAGTAACACGAAAGCATGTGTCTCAAAACGATACAATACTTTAAAATTATAAACAAATATTTATTATATTTTGACTCAAACATCACTATCCTCAAGCTTTTGTATAAACTGCAAAACTTATATTAAATAACATTTTTAGTTTTTTCCAAGTATATTTTATCCTATCTAAATTTGTAGAAAGACAAATAACTTAATTCAGTAGCGCAACAGCCCATGAGGCCCAAGGCCTACTGTGCCCAACTCAGTATACGTGACCATGGGCCCTGAGATGAATGAGCGGATGCTCCGGTCAGGTGGTCAGTCTGACGCCAAATCCCTAGTGTTAAGCTCCTAAGCAAGCTTGGTACTCATTTATCGACCCACTGAAGGGATGAACGGCGGAATCAACCTTGTCCAGCCCGAGGTTTGAACCTCGGACCTATGGAGAAAGGCAAATACCCTATTATTTATTTATCAGCGCCCTATAAAGTTTTTATTATAAATTCGCCTTCATAAAACAAACTTTTTTCCTGTGCAAAATAGCAACTACGCCTTTGAAAACACGGCAAGTAAACAAATGGGAGAGCTATTTCAGTGGTGGTTCCATCTAGAGGCGGCTCTCGCTACCAAATCTGGACGCTTAAATTAATTTAATTCAAGCTCTCGTCTGATGCTAAATATTGCTGTGATTTAATTTTTTCGAGAGTACCAGAGCCAAATTGATACTCAAGGGATCTTTTACATGCCACATAATCATATGACATGCATGCCCGAAAATCTATCTACTCCAATCGGGATCGAACCCGCAACCTTAGGCCCACGAAGTGGGCACGCGACCTCTAAATTACAGGATAAATTACTCATAGATTTATATCTCCTTTCATCAAAACCTTCTTACGCATTTTAAACCAACCACACATTTGTAATTCCTAAATATTCTTGAACTATTGTTATACTTCAAAAAATCTACTTTTATTCCAAAAATAAAATACGTTATAATAAGAATTCATCTAACAGTCTCATCACGACTAGCAATTAATCTTGCAGCCATCACCTGTATTCCTAACTACAGGATTTAAATGAATCATTAGGTTTAATCACAGTCTTTATATATATATAAATGGGCTTTTAAAATTCATTATTATTATTACGTCGTCAGGGGTCAGGTTGTGTAGACAATAATGCAGGAAAAAGTTCACGATGTTTCTCATGCTGACGCTTTCAAGGACTTCGAGTGATAACAGCAACTTATTAAAAATTACTCAATTTTCCTCTAAGGAGAAAAAGAACGGCTCAGCTGTGTGTGTGTGTGTGTGTGTGTGTGTGTGTGTGTGTGGAAGGACAACCGTATTACTTAAACTCAACATTTACTGTTCTCTCTCCCCCTCTTTTTTACTTAATTCGAATAAAACTATTTTGCTGTTTATCAACCATTTTGCAAATCAAGGCTTTTTCAATATGGGGATTGTTCGCAATCGTATCTTATGTGTGTGTGTGAGCAAGAGAAAGATTTATTTTAATTTATTTTCGTGTGATTTTTCAATGCATCAAAAGCTTTGTAAATTTCCTCATGTTAACCTTGAAGAACGCATTTGCATTTACGATTAATACAATAGACTGGCAATTCTTAAATTACCGTCTGTAGACATTTAAGGGTCAAGTGTAATAACTGAAAATTTCCAAGAAATTAACTTCACGTTTGATCAAATAAGAAAATGAAATTTTGCGGGATTCGTTTGTGAGAAAAGAATTGAATAGTGAATTATCTGTGGCAATTAATATACACTTTTCAATGTTTTCAAATAAATCAATTATGGTGCTTGAAAAAATTTTTCCTCACACACTGCAAAAATAAATGTCTCTTCTAGATTATTAAAATATTTACTTTCTCGACCAGCTGAGCAATTTTAAAAACCCACAAATATTAAATATAAGAAGCCACTTTTTTTCTTAAAATCTTAACCTCGTTTTTTAATTCTACAACTTTTTTTATAAGTATACACAGTGACTTAAATGACATAAGTTAACTGATATTCGTCAAGTTTTTCTATTTCGGACACATAAACCTTACCTTCCACAACTTCACTTCAAATTAAATTCTATGATAAACAGTCACCTGACCAAAAGATTACGTAATGCATCTGTCAATTATTTTTTAGAAAAATAACTTTGATTATTAACTTTGGAGCGTCCGTAATCAGTTGTACTCATTACGGAGTAGTTCACTGCAACTTTCTTATTTTATATAATTTTTAAACAATACTGAAAAATTCATATCCCCCCCCCTTTTTTAAGACTTATATTATCCACAAAAGCAAAGAAAAATTAATTTAAAAAAATGTTAAAATTATAATTTAACTCTTGCAAGATTATAATGCAACCCTCATATTTAAGATTATCATATATCTCTTATAATTAAGATTATAATGTTGTGACGTAGCTGAGAATTTGCCTCCACACAGCTGTGAATCAGCTTTGTGGATAACCACACGTGCATTGGCACCTGCTACTTTAAAATTATTGCGTGGTTCTGTCTTGGATCACCCCAGGAACCTTTGACACCACGAGGGACCCTTTTCCCGCCTACTAGCCGGATGTAACTGGAAGCTTAGAACACCGGCCACTGATCCACAAAGCTAGAGAGAGAGAGAGAGAGGGAACGGAGAGATGATCTGAAAACCTTCTTTGAGAGTGGACCCCCAAAAAACTCCTCCCTCACAAACCACATCATTTGAACTCTAATAATATCTTTAATAAGTTTAATAACTTCAGTGTATAATCTGTAAATAGCTGTGACGTAAATAAACTAAATATTTAAATTAATCAATATCACGCTACCGTTATTTATCTCAAACGCCACAATATACACAACCTTAACCCTTTATGTGTACCGACGGTACTTATAAGTACCACTCACTTTAAAATTGCCTAGAATAACCATTTTTACGAATATTATGACGATATTTAGCAGGAATATTCTTTGAAATCTACTCTTCCAAGATATATAGCAGCATGGGTTCTATGACGAGTATTTTAGCGGGGAAGGCGAATAGTTTTAAGCAGAAATTGCGTTTTCAGCGGATTGCGAAGATAGTCATTTTGTTCCGAAAAAATAGTGAATGTCAAAAGTTAAGTGCTTTATTTTTTATTTATTTTATTTTTTGTATGTTAATGAAGACCTTAAAAAACTATATGCCTATTTATTTTAAGTGGACAGTGTGTATAATTAATTTTACAGTTGAATATACTTAGTTAATTAGCTCTAACTAATTAAATTTCCCAAAGTTAAGTATTTTGTTTATGTATATCTCTTGGTTTCCAATGTGGTGATTAAAAAAAATTTTTTTTTGCATGAAAAAAACTGCAGTAAATCATAATGCGGTCGATAAAGGGTTAAACAACTAAACACCCACAAAGCAAAAAACTGCTAATTCTACCTCCTCAAATTACCAAACCACTCCTTAAGAACGAGATGAAAAAAAAAGATAAGAGAAAAATCCCCCTAAAAATCTCAATTGTTCACTTCTTTAACCCCGTCTATCTACGCCGGAACCCACTCCAAAATCACCTGCCGGCGGGGCGAGGACACGCGGGGAAAAATAATAAACGAAACATAAGTAAATAATAAATATAAAAAAGGCAAGGGGAGGGGAGGAGTATAATATTTTTGTGCATTAAAGCTAAAGTTGAAGGCGTTTGCAGAAAGAACTCCAAGAAGGTAGCCCAATCGATAAGCTGCATCGTCATCAAATGGTGAGAGAGAGTTGTGAGTGGGGGTGAATTATTCATAGTTGTGGCGGGCGAAGAAAGAACCAACTGTATCCTAGGAAAATGTACAGCAGCAGCGGCAGACTCTTGTGGAATAAGGTAGGGTTCAGGAAGCGACTAATAGCTTTATTTACAGGTCGCGCCATTCAGTAGAATGATTGGTGGTAATCAAGGGGTTGGTGTTAGCAGACGATATACTGTAAACTTTGGTTTGTGCGGAATCAATGAGTGAGGTGAATGAAATGCACAAACAATTGTAGTGAATCGTTTGTAATGTTAAAGAGAAAAAACAGACTTTTTGATATGATGTATTGTGTAAGGTGATAAGTTGTTTTGTGAAGCGGGTAATATTGGTTGATTGATGGATCAACTTAGCATTGTAGGATCAAAGTATTTAAAAAGGTTAAACCTCCTTCCCCCCAAAAGGGGGTAAAAAATTTTGATTAAAAAAACATTTTGGTGTAATTTTTAGTTAAAATGTAGAGGTATTATGTAGAATTCCATTGCAAATTTTAACTAAAATCTCAGCAAAAGTAATGAAGTAGTGGCGCACACAAGAAGGGGGGTCCTGGGGTTCCGGACCCCCAAAGCCCTTGTTTTTTTTCTCGATTGATTATAATTTTAAGTACATAGTACGTAAAGTTTAATTAACTATTTGTTATTAATGATTAATTTTATGAATTAATGCTAATTATTTATTCAATAATTAGTTTTTTACTGTGTTTTGTTCCCGAAAATCGATAAAATTAAAAGGAGCATGATACAAGAATGGTGAACTTTCAACCCCGGACCCCCCCTTGAACAATTCCTGTGTGCGCCACTGTAGTGAAGCAATATTAATCATTACAAAATTTAGTATATGAAAATATTTTTTTGACTTCTGGCTATTTTAGTAAATATATAGAACAAAATTTGTTCTAGTAACATAATGTTATTTTCAATGTATTTTCGAAGATAAATATTCACTCAATTTTATCTTTTTAAAAACATTTAATTTAAAGTTAGATGATGTAAGGGGGACAAAATTGAAAAAACGTGATAGAAATTGAAAAAAAATCAAAATGCAGTGTAATATCATAAAATATCAAAGAACACAATGTAAAAAATTATCCAAATACATAATCAAGAGAAGAAAAAATACTTTCGAACTGAAAAAAAAAAGCATACAAATTTTGTGATTATACGTTTCTTATATAGCCATCACTTTTATTACATATGAACATTCTATAGATATGATTATTTACAAATATGAATAAAATTTTACTACTTTATATGTACCCATAAACACCAGATAACAAATCAGTATTACAATTCGATTTATGAAATTTAATCACACAAAATGCACGAAATAGGCAAAAATTCAAGCATCTTTAAAAATTTAATTACTATATTAATCTCGGTAATCGGAGTTAAACAGGAGCGGGCCTGACCCGAACTATCGAATTTACAAAGAAATATTCCAATAAATCAAAACTATGCAACAATGTTAGCATTATATCGTGAACTCGTAAGTCTTAATACAACAGATATTTAAATGATTATGTTTGGGTATTGTATTCAGATGCTTCAAGAGGTCAATCAATGAACATTAACCTGTGAAAGACTTCAATAATTATTTTAAATAAACTGAAATAAATAAGAACCCAAATTTTTTTACTAATTCTCTCTTTTATAAAAAGTATGTAAGGTACCAAAAAAATATATTAATTGTACCACTGGCCCTCTCAGAAGGCCCTGTATCAAAATTCCTTCGAGACCCTTTTTAGGTATGGGAGCCATGTTAGTAGAACTGTAATTACACTTGTTGGGGCCCCTGTAGCTTGGGGACCCCGTATCATTGATACGGCGGTAGCTTCGCCCCTGAATTCTATTAAGTTCCATTATAAAATGAAAATATTAGTATACCTGTACCTTCCTTCAATTGAAATAAGGACACTTTCAAGATTAAAAAGAAATAAAGGCAAAGATAAATTTCTCTCAAACGAAAACGCCTTTGTTCTAATGTGTCCAAAAGAAAAAATAATTACCACACAACGCAATAAAACTAAAAACTACAAAACTATTAGGAAGGATATTTCTAACGAATTTTAACTCCACTGCATGCAATTTTAACAAGAAATTCCCCACCACTTCATCGAAATCGAAAAAAGCAAACAAAAAAAGAAATCGAAAAGATGGGGTTGAGAGAAAAAAATAATGAATTTTGTGGCTAAATAGCGGGTTTCGCATCTGTACTTGACTCAAGAATCTATTCCTTTTATTTTTTATTTCACAGATGCTTCATTACAAGAGAATGAATGCCTGGTTACAATCAGTGGAAACCACCACCCTTCTGCCCCCCTACTGACAGGTGCATTGGGATTATGGTAGTTGTAGGAGGTTTTTTTCAAGGCCACACAACAAACACGAAGGTAGCGATTTCATAAAGCTACTAATCACCGTTCTGGAGAAACGTCGCTGCGGATTCTTAAAAAGCCGTCGAGAATCGCACTTAAAGAGACAAGGAAAAAAAAACATTCCATTCAAGGTTTTCAGTCATACTGGTTATAATTATAATAGGATAGGGTCCAAACAGTATTACGTGTACCCCCTCAGGGTTGCATGCTAGACTGTTCACAAGTGTACGTAAAAAACAATCAGAATTTGTAGAAAAGCACATGGGGGGAAAAAGGGGGAGTGGCAAAAATGTTGGTACGAAAACAAATGTTGAGACCGAGTAACCGTAAAAGAATGAAAATTAGGGCGGGGGGTATATATATTCGAGGAAATTAAAACACTTTATATAAAACAAGCATGCATATGGAACACGTTCAGTGAATGTGAAAATATTTTTAAAAAAATTCTTTTTTAGGTTTTAAATTATCAAAGTTATTTTGTAAAAAAATGCTAGAATTTTTGCCGCTATCTTAAAAAAGAAATCAAAACACGCAGTGGCGTAGCTACCATCGTATCAATGATACGGAGCCCCCAAGCTACAGGAGTCCCAACAAGTGTAAGCAAAAAATCGTTAAATATTAACAAGATCCAAAAACGCTCCCCACCCCCAAGAAATTTTTGCTATAGGGCCCACTCAGGACTAACTACGCCAGTATAAATACAACAAGTTGCAATGATCCTTTAAATTTTGCAACCAGAATTGTAACTTACTCCTTTTGACGCCTATTCAAGATGAATTTCTTAGTATTTTTCGTACGCAAAACTTCTCATAGCTCTATGTGAATGCTTCTTAATATATATATTGCTACTTTTTATTCAAGAAATAAGTTAAATTAAAATTTTAAATAGATTAATCGCTTTAACAATGTCGTAAATCGGTAATTATAATGAATTACAAGGAAAAATTCAATTTTTCAGCATTTAAATTACTACAGCATCTTTATTATTAGAAGAGAGAACAACTCATTGCCTAAAGAAAGCGATTATATTTATAATTCTCACTTTATACAAAATGCCAATATATATTTACTCTCTTTTGAGTAATCTTGTTTATTAGAAAGAACTTTTCAGTAGAAATTGTCTTACTGATGGAATAAATACAATCTAATCGAACATTTTTGGATACTTTTCTAATTTTAAAACCTCATAAATTCATAAAATATCCATTTGAAGACAAAAGTTACGTGATTTAAAAGAATCATCTCTGAGAAGGTCCATTGATACTTTTTATTGTAGTACATAAAGTATTTTAACATATTAAAAGTATATTAAGTAAGCACGTAAAGTTCTTTTCAAATAAAAAATACATCAGACATACAGATAACACTCATACGCGCATTACATATCACTTACTCTTTCTTTTTTGAAACCATTATTTTTTCCTGTAAATGACGCTAAACCAGAAAGACTTAGCTTAACATAAAAACGATGATTATTAAAATTTACTTATGCATAGTTAGCACAAATGAAGACCGGATTTTAAAAATTTATGTTTTCGAAACTATTACATATATTACAATAAGTGATATGTTCTGTTAATGTTCAATAAGTGATATGTATAAGTCAATGCTCTTGAAAATGTTCACCCCCTCCCCCCAATTTCTTATTTAACCATTTTATAATGTTTAAAAATACGCATAATGAAAGCGTCGCAAAAGAAAATGACCACTTGCATGCGAATTAGCAATTAAAACTATTTTAGCCTCACGGTAAAGACCTGGAACGAAATTTAAAACATATTTTTAGATTTTAAAACATGCGAACCACATTAATATAAAAAATAATTTTACTTGAATTCTATACTTGAAAAAAGCATTCCAACTTTGGAATCTACACCTCAACATTTCGGTAAAAAATAGTTAACAAATTCGGTATAATTTAGATTGCAAAAAAAAAGCACTCCATTATCTTACTGCACATCTAAACTGCACAAACCTCCAAAAAAATAACAGCATAATATTTTGTGTTACATTGTTATTTCCATTTGAATTCCTCTTTTTTTTCCTTTTGTAAAAGAAATACTGTTCTTCGTCAATTATACCGTAATGCTAAACTAGTACTCAACTTTACCTGTTAAAATGAACAAGTAATATGAAATCCTACTTAGGTCAACAAAGAAAATTTTTATTTTATTTACTTTTTTATTGAATAAATACAATTAATATAAATACGTATATACATATGACAGAATCACAATATTAAGTGGCAAAAGAGAAAGCAATTTTCCATTTTCCTTTCTATATATGGTGTTAAGCTATTATTTTTGTTTGTTACTATTTATTCATTAATAAAATTTAATTAATCTAAGAAAATAGTATAATAAAAAGAAATCACATTCTCAGAAATTAGGCCATCCCAGGTGGGATTCGAACTCACGACCTTTGGATTAGCGCTATCCACTGCGCTACAGGGACACAAAGAGCGATTTTCCTTTTTATATATGATGTTGGACTATTATTTTTGTTTGTTACTATTTATTCATTAATTAAATTTAATTAATGAATTAATATTTAAAAAAATTGTATTAACATCAAGTGTCTTCCACTACAAGTTTAAAAAAAATGTATTTGAACTGCATTTGGATGAATAAAAAGTATTTCATTAACGATTGAAAAAGTTTGAACAAGATATATATATATATATGCATATATATACATATATAATTGTCTATATTAAATATTCATTAAATAATTTGATAAATTATGATAAATTTAATACTATTATACAATTTTGTTTTGAAAGAAAATTACATATTTCATAATAACTATTATTATCAACAAATAAATGGTCTACCACAAGATGGCCCAGCAAGTAATAGTCTGGCTAATATTTATTTACACTATTACGAGAATGAAAAAATTGATACAGACTCTTGTTACTTTTTCAGATACATCGATGATTTAATTATTTTCAGCAATAAAGTTGACTTTACTCCTAGTTTAAAGTATTATCCACTCTACTTGAATTTAATAAAAACCAATTGCAATTTAGAGTCAGCAAATTTCCCAGATCTCCAATTAAAAGTTGAAAATATGCTAAAAAGTAATATTTTTGATAAAAGAGACTCTTTTGATTTTGATGTTATAAAAATGCCATATTGGTAGTTCCCTTCACATTTCAATATTTTTAGAAATATTATTCTAAATTATATAAAGAGAAATAAAGATTTAGTATCTGAAGAAGTTTTAAAAATTAATAATTATAAAAAGTTCTTTCAAAGTTGCTTAGACTATAATTATACAGCTAATTTTATATATAAATATATGTCTTCAAAGTTATAGATAATTAATTATTTTATTTATTATATTCAGTTCCATTTAGTTTATAGTATAATATTCTTAATTTTCTTATAATTAATTTAGTTACTAAAAATATATATAGATGGCGCCATTATTTTAGTTATGCGGTTTTTTTGTGCTTGGCGTTAGTATGCTATTAGAATCGGAATACATAGGGTAAGTTTTTAGTTTTTTCGCACATTTTCATTGTTATTACTTTTGGTCATAGTCATCATTAACCTCTATTGCAATTATTTATGTTTATACATATTTATATTTGTCTATTTCGTCCGGATTCCTATAGTAATTTAATTTTTCAATTCTATTCTATTGATGTTATATTCACCCACATGAGTTTTTGGGTCTTTGCCTTGGTTTTTCTCCTATGCTTTTATGTCAAAAGTTTCCGCTGAAGGGGAAGGTTGAGATCTCGCAAAACACTGTTTAACCCTGTTTCACTGTCCTAAGCCAGTGACAGCTCGGGAAACCATAATAGTTTTTTCCAATATAGCTATATGTCTCTGCTTTGGTTTGTAATGGCTCCATGTCGGTTTGTTCTTAATGGTCTTCCGGTTTGTTCTTAAGATGTTTTTAAGATTTATTAGTCTTTTTAATTTATTTACTGCTATATACATATATATATACATATATATACACACACATATATACACACATACACATATACATATATACACATATACACACATATATAAACATATACATATATACACATATACATATATACACATATACATATATACACACACACATATATATATATATATAGGGGAAGTGTGAACTAGTAATAGGAATTGAAAAATGGGTAATAATATTTCAAAATTTTAAGACTTTGGTTATGATAAAGACATAATCTTCCATCTCACAATGTATTTGGGATCTGCTCGGACATATTAAACTGGGGACAGCCTTAAATTCATATATCTGAAACATAAGCGATTCATTCAAAGGAGTATCCCCTCATTCCGCGATAAAATTTCACACACTCCCCAGATAAACGCGGGCCAAGGCTGGCATGCCAGTGCACGCTGTCATGTGTAAAAGGAACGAAAAGAGACAGAAACTCGTTTGCAACAGCGAGGACAAGGAAACCTGGCCTGGAAAGACGAATTTCTGCATTGAAAAGAAGTCATTCTCCTTGTGCGAAAAGCACTTCTTCCGTGAAGCTTATCCAGGCATTGAACGTGCAGTCGGCCACCGTAAAATACTATTTCCGGGAGCGCTCATGACGGCCCGATCACCAGAGACGACAATGCACTCGCTTCTTTAACTTCATTAGTGCTGCAGGCTATGCAAGAAAGGGTTGTTTCTTTTTCCTTGGGAAAAAAACATCGCGACTATTAATCGTGCTGGGTGAATGGGGTGTTAAGTTTTTAATGGACTGAATCGCACAACCTCCGAATTATTATCCACTTATACACTCCAATATTCAATGAACAATGTATTTTCTTACTAAAATATCTAATTGCAGAAGATTTATAAACATCATATAAACATTTCTAATTTATCATCAGCCCCCGTAATATGAACATGATATTTTTCCTTGAAAAACGTAAGAAAACGTGAGGAATGGAAGGATATTAACTTTCTATAAATGATACAGACAAATTACGAGATTGTGGCCTAGATAGTCTAGTGGATATGGTCAGGGACGTCTCAAGACTTCTTGAGACCCTGGGCCCCTACACAAACGTAGGTTCCACCTATGACACTTAAAAAGTATATAGTACATAGGATATGTAGTTAAAAACTCGTGTAAACAAAAACCCGAAACAAATAAACGTACATTCATAAACCGGCTATACCGACTTCCGCCTTTCGACTGAATGTGTATGGTGATTGGTCTAGGCTTATACATAGACGACGGTCATCACAAGTAACCAGTTCACATAACGTCCAAAATTCCCAGTTTTTCCGAGAATACAACTGGAAGTAAGATTTGACCGTTCAAATTATTAAAGCTTATTAAGACTGAGTCGAGAACGAGAAGATACCCCGATGTGGCCCATGCCTTAAGTTTCCCTGGTTATGGTCACGAACTCATGACCGGAGTGTCACGGATTTGAGTACTGGTGCCACTGAAGATCCACCGTGTAGAGACGAGCGGTGAACGTTAAATTTGTCGAGGATCAATGTCCTCCTCCCGTTGTTGATGCGATAGTTAAGATAGGGGGTGGGGTGCCTTCCCCCCAACACACAGGTGTAGCCCCTCACTTGACGGAGGTTCAAAATTACGAGGTCCGTTACCAATAGCCCAGGACTTGCGCTGCAGTGCGACGAAAATAAATTTCTATTTTTGTAACTTTTATTCTTTTAATATGTTTTAAAAGCTCGCATTTCATACAATACCAAGTCTTAACATTAAGGCTGTCTTCCGCAGCAGTATAAAAGCTCGAACCAAACTAGAAGTACTTTTTCAGGCAGAAAAATGCTTCAATTTTCATGGAAATTTGCAACGTTATAACTCATACATCAGTGTATCATTATAACTATAACAGCAGTGGCGCACACAAGAAAGGGGCTCAGATCCCCCAGCCCTTGATTTTTTTCGATTGATTTCAATCCTATGCACATAGTACATTAAAAATTTTTTATTAATTAAATAATGCCAATTATTTATTCAATCATTACTTTTTTACTGTTTTTTGTTTCCGAAAATCGACAAAATCAAAAGAATATGTTGGGCGGCATATTAGAGCATGGTACGAGAATGGAGGACTTTCTCGACCCTGGATCCCCTCCGCCCATTGGAAAAATTTCTGTGTGCGCTACTGGTTAACAATATAGTGTTTTTAAAAATTTCAAAATGTTCTATGAATGTTTTTTTCCCCATTTAAATACGTGAAGGGATAGTTCATTTAACATTACGGTACAGGAAAAAAAACGCGAAACACATTTTGTACAATAAAAAATGGTTCAACTCGATTGAAAATAGGAAGTATGGAAAAAAATGCTGCTCTCTATATAAAGGATAGCGAAGCCAGAATACCATATTAATCTTTCATTTCTTTTACATCTAAAAAAATGTTCCAAATTCGAGTCCTACTCTTTAACATTAACAGATTGATTGATTGAATATTAACGTCGCACTTTTCAGCTCCACGAGGGCTTTTGGCGACGGATCACGCAATTTTGAACCATGGTCAAGTGACGTGGACGATACCTGAGCTAGCACCCCCTCTCCTAACTACCACACCACACCAACGGGAGGACGTTTCAGCTCTCGACAGATTTAACGTGCATCGTTGCCCTACACGGCGGGTCTTCAGTGGTACTGGTCTCGGAACTCGTGACAAGGCAAGCCACGATCCGATACCTATACCACTCGGCTACCGCGGCCACTTAACATTAACAGAAGACTGCCTTACGAGAAGTGAAAGGTGCAGAATATATTTTTAGTATTTTCGTAGCACAGAAATATAAAAATGTATACTTCAATATTAATTTGTGTTACCAAAGAAATTAATACATTTTGACCTTTTTTTACTTCATACACAGAACTTCTCACTTTGTGAAGTATACTTGCCGGCTATTGGAAGCCGATTACGTAAACACATTCTTCGAACCAGATTGGGTTAAGTAACGTTGTGTGGAAAAAGAAGCTATAGCAATTAATGCGTTATTTTATATATTTTGTCATGCATACCTGTTACTTGGAAGGTTTAGCAAAAATGATACACAGGTCAAAATTTTTAGCTTACAATACATTTCAATAATTTCTTGTCTTTATCCAGCAAAAGGTTATTTTTTCAAAAAAAATTAATTTCCGTCATTTATATTTGAATTTATATGTGTATATATATATATATATATATATATATATATATATATATATATATATATATATATATATATATATATACACACAGAGAAAAGGAAAAGTTAAAAAGGAATATGAAAAAGATCGAAAGGCAAGCAAACAAGAAATATTTTAGTTTAAGTTATATAATAACTCATATGCATATGTAGAACATTTGTGTGTTAGCAAAATGTTTTCTATAATACAAATGACTACAATAATTACGATTAACTTGGGGACTTAGAGCAAGCTTTGAAAATAATGAAATCCATCCAGATTGTTATAAAGAAAAATCATAAATTACGAGCAAATAGGCTGAAAAAAGACACGACAGAAAACAAAAATCATTCAAATCCCTTATCAGAGTTGGGGATGAAAAAGAGGGCCAAAAAAGCAGCCAAAAAGCGCCAGCCATTTCAATTTTCATCCGTGATAATTCGTCGAATAAATCCGAAATGTGACATGATTAATTAAGACTAATAAGAGAACAGAACGGAGAGGGAGTGGGCCAAAGCACGTGTGATCACCCAGGGTTCTCATTGACTCCCCTAATACAGCGATAAACCTCCAGATAACTATAACCGCGAAACAAAACGCCGTACGGGTAAACAGCGAATGAGATTCAATTGGCCAAAGAGCTCCGGGGCGAAAAAAAGAAATTTTCCCTAGAAAAGGGAAAAAGAAATTTGCAGAATAGGAAAGAGAGGTTTTATAGAGATCGGATGCGGTTGCTATGGCGACCGCTGTCCATCCGAGCGAGGGAAGCTCAAGATAAGGAGCACAACATCCTTTTCTATCTTTATTTATTTTCCTTCTCTCCCTTTTTTTTTTTTCTGCACATTTTTTTTCTTTCTTTTTGTAGCTTTTTCTGCGACTGACTTTTCCACTTTCATTTTATGCTACCTTATTTTACCTACTTTTTTGGCAGATAAGGTTTATGTTGCGATAGGAATGAAAGGGGGAGGGGATGTAGATGAATTAGGATGTTTTGTACTCTTTTCCTGCTCGAACCCCCCCAGGTGGAAATATATATATTTATATTTTCAACAGATGCTCTTATTGAGAAATCAAACTTTCGCAAAATTCGTGGGGATGGTGATCGATACAGAATTCATCGGTGTTTCTCTTTAACTGAGTGAGTACGAGTTGAAAAAACACAAGTACGAATTCTACTAGAATTTATATGCTTAAGAAAACATGATTTGTGCAATATAATAAAATGAAAGAGCAATTCTACTATACAAATAAAACTGAAAAATTTTATATCATAATATTGATAAATGCAAAAGTTTAAAATTCTACTCTTAGTAGGGCAATATTTTAAAGGCAATCATAGTTAGATTTAGTTAATGATTTAGATAAGTTGTTAAGGCTGTCTTCGGTAAAAGTACGAGAGCTTGAACTAAACGCAGAGAAAAAATGCCTCAATTTCTATGAAAATTTGCAATATTATAACTCGTATCTCGGTTAACAAAATAGTGTTTTTAAAAACACCAAAATATTCCATGAATACTTTCTTTTTTGTTATAATACGTGAAGGCATAGCCCATTTAACATTACGATATAGGAGAAAAAACGGGCCGATCGGTTAAAAATGGAAAGTATAATAAAAAATTCTGCTTCTAAAGGATAGTGAAGCCAGAATATCAAATTAATGTTTCATTTCTTTTATATCTGAAAAAATGTTCCAAATTCAGATTCTTTAACATTAACCAAAAAAAGCATTAAAGGGCCAGATAAATCCAATGGTTTAGGTAAAAATCAGGGGCTGTCTCAAGTCAAGTCAGCTACCACTGTATTAACTGAATCAATGATATGGGGCCCCCAAGCTACAGGGGCCTCATTATGTGTAAGCAAAATATTAAAGGGTCTCCAAAAATAGCCCTCAAGAAATGTTGATACATGGCCGATTTAAGACTAACTGCACCAGTGGTACAAGTTCAATGTTCTACGGAACTTCGGGTAAATCGAGTTCTTATTCTAATCTCCTCAACGATAGTGAAGAATAACAAAAAATACTACTTAATAAATACATAGCTCAATATCAATAGTTATATTAGTCCAGGGATCGGCAAACCGCTGCCCTTTGCAAAGACGGTTTCGGCTCTTCAGACATCAAGCTCTTTTCCTTTACAATTATTCATTAGAAATTTACCTTATTTGCGTCAACAATTAAACATTTGACAAACTTAAGATTTAAGAAAAATACAACGAAATAAATGGGCTAGTGACGTTGCCAGAATTGACGAAGACTGCACCACTGAAAAAAAATCTTAAATGCCCAACCAACTGGCACACGAAGAAAGGGCAAGCCAAATTCTAAGATGGATTGATGGCCTAGAAAAAGATCTCCTAATTTTGAGAACTAAGAATTGGAGAACACACTAGCAGGAAGAAGGATGGCACGCGGAAAAGGCTTCTTGAGAAGGCCAAAGCCCATCTTGGGCTGTCGAGCCACTGAAAAAGGAAGATTTCTGCATTTAATTTATTTCTACATTAAATGGACAAAGTGCATAGGGAATCAATATAAATAGAAAAATTAGTTCTCAGTAAAAGTCTAATTTAATTGTAAAAATGCCGCTATGAGAAGACACCCCTGTAAGTGATATTCAGCAATGTTTGCTCATTTCCATACATGGGATGGGGAGCATTCTGAGTGTGAGTAAGAGATGCATATACCCCCCAACAGAAGTGACTGAAACACATTCCGTATTTATGCTTAAAGATTGTTAAAAAGAGAATTGAAATTACTTTTATATACTGGAGCAATCAAAGTCAATTTCATTTATTACTGTAAACATGAAATTTCAGAATAAAGTTCTTACAGTATTATTGGTAGGAATATTTTTTCACGACACTTTTAAAATTTAATTCTCAACATAATGATACTTAGACAATGGTTGTTCTTGCATTCAGTCAATGAAATAAAAATGTTTTCGACAGATCTTAGTTTAGGAAGGATTGGAAAATATTATTTTGTGTAAAGATTTATTAGTCACAATCCAACCCGCTACGCACTGTTATAAGGGACAAAAACTAATAATCGAAATAAAAAAAAAAAGCATTTTTAAATTCAGATTTTAAAAAAAAAGAAAAATATGGAATTTTTTTAGTTTTTCTTTTAAAGATATTTTAAAAGAAATCACCCTAACAACACAGAAGGAAAGGAATTACGCGAAACAACAACAAAAAACAAAAACAAAAGTAGTCTATTAAAACACCAACTGAGTGGCGCACACAAGGGGGGTTTCCTAGGGATCCGGACACCCTCATAGCCCTCGATTTTTTTCCGATTGGTTATAATTCTATGCACATATAACGTAACATTTAATTATGTATTTGTTATTAATAATTAATTTTATTAATTAATGCTAATTATTTATTCAATAATTAATTTTGTATTGTTTTTGTTCCCAAACCTCTACAAAATCAAAACAACATGTTATGCGGCATATCGGAGCCTGATACCAAAATGGTGGACTTCCGACCCTGGACCCCACCCCCTGAAAATTTCTTGTGTGCGCTACAGCACCAACACATACTTTTTGAAAAGCAAAACGAAAAAGTGTCAAGGACTGAAAAACAACCTCTTCCTTATACCTTAATTATTCTTAAACAGGATCAAGATGTAATAAATGGAATAAGGCGGATATAAGAATCACTAATTGTAATTTTTCTCGTTTGAGAAGAAAATCTTGTTCTTGTGTTTCCCAGAAAATGATTCAATGGAATCGGAATTGTAAACAATACATTCGATTTTTTATCGCAATTATTTTTTAATATTACTGCGGCGTATTCCACTCCCGCGAATTGCAGCTAGCAATGACAAAAGTAAATTCGCCTTAATTACCGGCCCAACGGGGAATTCCTTTCCCGCTCAGTTGTTGAAGGCGTAGCACACACAGCACGTCTGTCTTTCTCTCTCTCAGCCTGCCCCAAAAGCCTTAGTTTACGTTAGGGTCACCATTGGTGACCTGAACTCAACAATATCTTTTCCTTAATATTAATATCTATTCCAACATTTAATTATTCTCAAAAAGTTAATAAATACACGGTTAAGTATGCTTTAAAGATAGATTAATACATCATATCGAGTAACTTTTCTTTAGAAAATTATTCGTTAAGACTGGCCATTCTTGAGAGTTTTATTGGCTATTCACAATAAATTCCGCTTTATCCCTTCATCTACCGCATTATGATTTACTGAAGTTTTTTTCATGTAATATTTTTTTTATCACTACATTGAAAATTAAGGGATATACATAAACAAACTACTCAACTTTGGGAAATTTAATGCGTTAGATGCAATTAATTAATCAAAGATATTCAACTGTAAAATTAATTATATACACTGTTTACTTCAAATAAATAGTCAAATCGTTTTCTAAGATCTTCATTAACATACAAAAGTAAATAAAAAAATAATAAGACACTTAAAAATTGATATTAACTATTTTTTCGGGGCTAAAATGATAATCTTCCCAATCCGCTGAAAACGCCGTCAGCTGAAAACGCAATTTCTGCTATAAAAAACTATTAGTCTTCCCCACTAAAATACTCATCATAGAACTTGTGCTGCCATATATCTTGGAAGAGTGGATTTCAAAGAATATTCCTACTAATTATCGTCAGAGTATATTCTATGTCATTTTTAAGTGAGTGGTACTTGTACCGTCGGTAGACAAAGAGTTAAAAGGAATTTCTTATCCTAAGCTATTCAATGAATTAATCATAAATGATGGCTTTGGAAGCTCATTAATAAATAATCTTTTCATCGTTAATGATGGTTTTACAAGCTCATCATTAATGATGATTTTCTTGTGGAATTTTACAAAAAATTTCTGTGTGTTTTATAACGTAATTACAGCAGCACAAGCCCAGTCGAATATCATTCATTTATATAAGTTTGGAATGAAAAAGCGACGAGAGAGAGAGACAGAGATGTAAATTACCTTAAAAGTAGAAAGAATGCGTGCTACGTTATTTAACTAAAATAACTGAGATATTTTGCTCCGATTACTAAATTTAGAAAGACGGATCACAACCTAACTCATAAGGTCTCGAACATTGGCACCACACGCGCGCGCTCTCTTAGTAAAAATCTCCATATGATGTATTATTCACTAAGAAAGAATCTATATTTCTATTCACGGATTTTAGAATTTTTACAAATTGAAACAAAATTGTAAATATACATAACTCTTGAAAAAAATTCATGATAATAAAAAAGAGAAAAAGTACGAGTGACAAAAACCTGCTAGAGAATACAACATATTTTTTTCTACAATATTAATTAATACTTTATAAATTTACTGAAAATATTACAAACGACAAAAATCCGTATCTAAGAAATTTGTGACAATCTTTGAAGAAAAAAGTTTCATAATTTTACAACATGTTTAATTTTTTTTTTTAAAAGCATTTAACTTTTTTTGTTAAAATAATAAATAGATAAATTCAATAAAGATTAGTTGGCATGACAAAGTTCTTTAAAAAAATGATGTAATTTAACAAATTTAGGAAATTTTTCCGGAATTAAGTTATGTATTTGTGTGGACTTAAAAAAAAAACCTATGTATGAACATGAGATTGGAACACATACCGGCAATGTAGGCATGCATTTTTTCTTTTTCTTTCTTCCCGATTTCTGCTCTTAGAATCATAGATAGAAACATAGCTTTTTTAGAAACAATTTAATTCTTGTAAAAGAGATTATCATTCTTCCACGAAATGTCACTGATACAGATGCATTTATAAAGTATGATCTAAAAACAATCACACAAGAAACTTCTTTTTAATAACACATAGAAACAAGAAGAAAAAAATTCAGATCGAAAAATATTTTTTACGAACACAAAATATCAACATAAAAATAATACACATTTAAATCTAATATATGCGTAAAACTATTGAGGAAATTTATACAAATTACTTACACAAATATTCTTCAAAAAATATTATCAATATAAATCACATTTTATAAAAAGAATATGCACACACATTTTCAAAAACCGTTGATTCTACGTAAAAATCACATTCCGAATGCACGCGCAAAATACATATCTGCACTCTGAGAGCAAAGTCATCCCTAAAAAATAAAAATTCATCAAGAGTTCTCATCGAAAAACCAGCCAGCAAGCAAAGTGTGGAGTGAAAAAGCTATCCAAAGAAACTGAATTTTATGCATTGGCACATGGATCCAAGAAACTCTTGCTTCTCCGTAGTCTAAAAAGATATGGAAATTTCAACTATTTGAAAGATCGTAGGAAAAATGCGAGATTCAATTCCTTCACAGTGAATAAAAATTTCTTTCTTTCCTTCATTGTGTCTATGGGTCTATTATTACTATTTTTTTTTCCCTTCAAGCATATAAAGCAGACGTAGATTTCAATCACATAATTCGTTCATATATATCTGAGCTGTTTTCATTTCTTATTATATAAGTTTTAAGTTATTTTCCGTCTCGTAAGATATGGCAATGCGAAGAAAGTTTTATTGGGGAAATAAAACAAACTGCAATAAAAGAATTAAGAAGTCAGGAGAATTTTGAGATAATGTTTTAAAAGAAGAAATGAGATTCCTTTGCATGTTTAAAAAGAAAAAGGGGTAAAGCAAATGGTTATACGATATTTTTAATGCTATATATTTGTATAATTCACCTAATTTGTACATCTTGAATTAAAGTTTTACAACACAGATAAAGTACATCCCGATTAATAAACTCTAGGGATCAGTAAGCGATTGCTTAGAAACGTCGCATTTTTAAGCTACAGGTGGGTCTTCAGTGACCAGGATTCGAAACCATGACTCGACAGAAATAAGGTCGAACACGACCGCGACCATGACCACTCGGGGGCCAGTACGAAATCTCGACTTGATATTATTTTTATTTACGTCACAATGTGAAGCAACACGCGGGCTAGTATGACGGACCTTGAAATTCTGAACCACAATCAAATGACGAGGACGACACCAGAGCTGGTACACCCTCCCCCTTTCTTCTAATCTGCACCACTCTCAGATTTAACGTGCATCAGTACCTCTAAACAGCGGGTCTTCAGTGGCAGTAGGTTTCGAACCCGTGGCTAGACAACACCGGCTGCAAGTTCCGAGACCAGGACTACTGGCAGAGAGAGAGAGAGAGAGAGCACCATTAACTCTCGGAGATGCAAACATAATTTGAAATAAAAAAAAAAATAGTTCGAAAATTCGCTATTGCTGGGTTAATGCAAAAATGTGTAGAAAAATGTAATTTTTTAACAGAATTGTTTTCAGTTAAAAAAAATTTTTAGTTTGTAAATAATTTTTTATTTATGGGTATTAAAATGCAAAAAATAACTGGATTACAATTTGGGAATACTTTGAAATGGGATTAACTTCCTAGAATGTAAACTGTTCATTAATCATACTATTTTATTTCCCAGTAAAATAATCTCATAATTTAAATATAATATTGAAGTAAAAGTTAAAATGGTATATGAAATGTGGCAATTTTTTTTGGATTCAATATATACTTGAAAAAGCAAGCAAATGGGATACAATTAGGAACATTAGGATCTAATAACATTTTACCAAAAATTTTATTAGGTACAACATATAAATAATAATACTTTTATTCCTATTATTTTAGGGGCTTTCAACAGCATTGTAATCTACAACTTCTTGCAAATTTATTTTATTTTTTGAATGCAATATTAAAGTTCAATCTAAAATATTATACATTTATTCAGTGGCTTTGTTTAGCATAAAGAAATTCCATATTTTAAATGGAAAGCCTGTATATTATTTTAAATCTATCGAAATAAATCTTTGACATAAAAATGAAATTATTTTCCATTATTACATGTATAATGAACATTAACGCTTGGAATTAAACATTGAACACTAATAATCTTCTGAAGCCTTTAAAAGGCATTGTTTTTGATTTTACGAAAAAAAAACTAAATATTTATGTCATTAAATCACAAATGAGGGAAAATTTAACAATATTAATACTCTTTAATTGTGCAATTTTTGCCAATTCCTAGATTTTTGCACAGCTTAAATCAACATAAATGTTTTTTTTAATTACATAAATCAAAGTGCTAATTAATGAAACCTCTCCAGAAATGACCTTTTAAAAAGGCAATATTTTATTTGAATACATAAAGTTAATTAAAAAGCACAAGAAAAATAAGTAAGAAAAAAATCCTAATATTTAAAATTTTCCAGTACCAATGTCATTAATAATAGACAAATTAGATCATTTTAAAATAACGAAAGGTATTCGTACTACATTACATAATACACACACAAATGCATGTGTATATAATCCAACAAAAGCAATTTCTCGGTTTATTTAAAATCAGCACAACTGACCACTAAGTACTTTAAACCCCATTAAAAATATAACAAATTATAAGGGATAATAGATTGTTCAAAAACCAGATCTACGACACCATTTAAAGAGGTACATTAAACATGTCTCACCCCCCTCTCGTGAAAATCAAAATCAACAAGTCTAAACCTAGATGCAATCGCGAAACTCCCACAAAAGAACAGGGGAGAATGAGAGGAGATTTTAATTTTTATTACTTTTATTTTTTAATCTGTCAGTCACTCGATTCCCTTCACGGGAGTGACGTGACGTCACGAGGTGACGCAGCTGAAGTGGCACGTGTCCGAATGACGTCATGTTGCCCACCAGCTGTCGAAGGGGTCCATTGTTCCCATAGAGATAGCCTTCTGCCCCGTCTGCTCTTTGAGCTTGCTCAACGAGCCCTGATATAGAGCGGTTGTGAACAACTTTTTGGATCGTCGTTTATTAAGAATGATTAGTTGTAAATGAAGATCCACAAGAGGTAATTAACTCGCTTCCATAAAAACATTTGCGTCGGAAGTTGCATTTTGTTTGATGAAAATGAATTGTTTTGCCTGGTATGTTCAGACACAAGAATCCTTTTAAAACAATACATTTATATGCTCTATGTACTTTTTTTAATTATCTATAATAAAAAGTAGACATTTAAAGCTAAAAAGGAGTGTTCTCCATAATTATATTTATCACACACGGTTAAGAACATTATCACATAAATAAAATAACATCAAATATCAAAGCACCGGGAAAGTATAAAAAAGTTAAGAAATTTATTCCCTGAATTTTAAAAAACATGGGAGAGAGATTTCCCCGTAAAGAACCAAAAAATTCAAAATTTGAAAGTCAGCCCGCAACAGAACAAACACTAGGACTGCAGAACATATAATGATAATCGATAACGAGATTTTGGTCAAGGGGCTTAATTCATGACGGTCACATGATAAATATAATCACGTGTTCTCCATTGAATTCAAAACTGGCATAAGACTTGTACTTGTTGTTCGATTTGCGAAAATTAGACAAAAAAATTTCAGATTTTTTTAATTTGGCAAAGATGTTTAAATATTAAGATTCTTCAAAAAGTTATTCAAAATCAGAAGGAAAAAAAAACTACCACAATACGTGCATTTTTAAATTAAGTGCAATATTATTGCTTACAAGTATATACAACTTCTAAAAAAGAATCTGCAAAATAATAATAATAATAATAGAAGTAGGCAACAGCGAAGCGTACACTTATTTGGCAGGAAACGCGTAATTGCCTTTACCATGACTCTATGATCCCCTACCCCTTCTCCAAAGCAACTTTAGTTTTATATAATAATTCAAATTACTGATTTAAAAATAGTTTATTTTTGACTTAATCAAGTATAAGTGATTCTCAAACTATAGTAAATGTGTACCCCTAACCATTTCTAGAGCTGCACGCAAGGCTCTAGGGGAAAAATTGGTTTTTAATGAATAATTTAGAAAAAAATATTTTTCACTGCAAAACTATTGCTGTAGACTAGGGGGAGGTCTACAGCAATAGTTTTGATGTTTCCCACATGTGGCTTTGGCTTACCATACCCACATGTGGGAGCGAAAGATACCAGAGAGCTTGTGATGGGCTCACGCGTCTTTTCTTTAACATGCTCTTTGAGGCCAGAATTAATGGCAACTCTTTTCCAACCAAACCCCAAGAAGTGAAGTGTGAAAGAAGGATGCAAATTAAAAATCTTTTAAATATCAGAAGTTAGAATAAGCGCGATGGCAAGTAGAGGAATGTTAATATAGTTCGTGGGTCAAGTTTGGATAAGGTTACGTGGCGGTAATTAGAAGTTATAAGTGATAAAGATATAGAGAACCAAGGTGCATACCAGTGCACGCAAGTAAATACAAGATTGCCTTTATGATATTAGTAATTGATTCTTCAGACTGCAACAAGGTAGGATTGACTATTTAATATTAGAATCGGTGATTGTATTGGAATTGAGGTTAGGCTATTCAGTTATTGATAGTGGTCCGAGTTAGGTTAAGTCGTTATTATCTATATATATTGTGTGTTGCGTATTTTGCCATCGTAGATTCTCTTACATTAATTATTATAATTTAATTTATTAGAAGTTTAAGTTGAAAATCTTAATAAAGATATATTAAGATTATGTATGCCTCTAGTTCCTCCGTTAATCCTACACCTTTGGCTCACGCTGACACTCCGAGAGATATTCTCCCAAGAGGGGGAATATCACAAGCTGCACCTTTTTAAAAATAATTTCATTCATTAAAAAATAATAAATTTAAGGTTCACTCCTAGGAGAGCCCACACCCTTGGCGCGAATTACTTTGGTTGGCGATAATTGCACCATCTTGGTAACCCTACTTTTTTAAACACTACATATGCAACTTTAACTATTTCTAGCATTTTCGTATTTTGTGGGAGCGCATTTCGAATTTCATTTTGTTGTTTATCTCCGGGCGGGCTGCGTGTGTGAGGGAATATACTTTAGAATTTTTTACTTTGTTGAATGCGGAAGGTAAGAAAGAATTGATTGAATGGTGTATGAAGGAAGGATCGATTGCTTCGAGTTATGAATGTCCGAAATGTAATGATCGGCCTGATATAACATGGTGGGCAATAAAACGCTTTCTTCGAAATCGTACCAGCCACGCCGAATGTATGTTCGACCATTAATTCGCAGAATAAATATGGCGGTGCTCACACGATCATTCGTTTAGCGATGAGACCTTTAAGACTTTTTTTAAAAGCTGTTACGCTGTACCCTCCCACTCGGAAAAGATCAGCAGTAAGAAAGTAAGTGCTGTTTTTATATTTTTTATCTTAAATGTTTAATTTCTGTATTGTTTACATATATTTTCATTACGTATCCATCTTATCCTGCTATATTCCCTTGCCGCCATTTTTGGTTTCGCTTATCGCCATCTTGTTCTGGCTTCGCGCTTTTTTCGGTTTGTCGCCAAGGGTGTGGGCTCTCCTAGGACTTTACTTGCATGCCCATATAATTCTAGAATCGGTTTTATGAGACAAATAAACACTTTCACACATTTTTCCACCCCACCCACCCCCTTTTTTTACATCAAGACTGAGATGGCCTGTTGAAATTCTCACCACAGCCTGCCATTTTAAGTCAGCCAACTTGTGCATTTATGTTTATTCTTGGTCTTCATAAAATTTAAAGCCATTGGGATTCGGAAGCGTAGTAGACTAAGGCTGAGATAGGCAGACTCAGTGAATTATAAACGAGAAAACTTGGAGAACAAAGTATACAATAGGTCATTGTGGAGGAATCTTCAAAGGAAGGCACCTTGTCTACGAGGGACTGTCTTGCCAGATATGATGATCCTCATAAAATAAAAACTTCGCACACAAATACTTATATGTCGACTAAAGTATAAAGAACAATTCCACGGCAAATTTCTTCATACATGGAAATTTTTTAGCTGACTAATATTTGTAAAAGTCAATGTCATAGCATTAAACGTTTTCTTCACTTTGTGATCTGATAGCAAGCCAATAAAGCTGCAGCTCCTCTGGTGCTACATCAATATATGCAAGAATGGAATAACAGAGCACATTCAATTTAGGCTCAATTTGCTAACAATCTTGAAATGTTCTTGTGACCTCGTCCTCCAAACTCTGTAGATTAGGAGCACTCGACCTTTTTTTTGATGGGCCGTTTACATATGTCATCTATTTCAAGCAGGCCGCAACATGAGGATCAATGGGAAAGAGGGAGAAATGCTTTAAAACCAAAATAAAATGAGGAAAATTGATCAAAATATTATATAACTCCTGTTTCGCTTTTTAATTATTATTTTATATATATATTTTTTATTTTTGTCACTAACACTAAATTAGAAGCATTAAAGAAACAGTCCTACACAATTTCTGCATCAGTGAACGGTTTCATATGATTACCAAATCAGTGGCGCACACAAGGGGGGTCCTGGGGTCCGGACCCCCAAAGCACTTGATTTTTTTCCGATTGATTATAATTCTAAGTATATAGTACATAAAATGTAATTAAATCTTTGTTATTAATGATTAATTTTATTAATTAATGCTTATTATTTATTCAATAATTAGTTTTTACTGTTTTTTGTTCCGGAAAATCTACGAAATCAAAAAGAGCGTGATACAAGAATGGTGGACTCTCGATCCTGGACGCCCCTCCCCCTTGAAAAATTCTTGTGTGCGCTACTGTTACAAATAATACAACAAACTTCTTAAGATGTCTTTGTTACTACTGTGACATTACCACTGACGAAACACTTTGTTGCTGTTACAAAGAATATTCAATAAAGCCTATTTATCACTTGTTGAAAGAGGGAAAGTGTCATTGAATGATTCCTGTTTAGTGATATTTTTAAATGCAGCACTTTCGTGACAAATCAAACAATCACTGATCCATGTTTGTTTTTCACTACAAAATAGTCAACTTCCCAATCATCTTGAAACGATGTAAAGGGTGTTTTTTTTAGAGGTATAGAACTTTAAATTGCAATAAACCAACGATGTATTATTCGATTGACATGATTTTTTTTTATTCCAAAGATAATCTTGTGGCATTACATTTTAAATATGATTTCCGGCATAGGACTGCCACGGCTGGCTCGGATGTAGTCCAATCTGGACGTCCAATTTTCGATGACTTTTTCCAACATTTGTGGCCGTATATCGGCAATAACACGGCGAATGTTGTCTTCCAAATGGTCAAGCGTTTGTGGTTTATCCGCATATACCAATGACTTTACATAGCCCCACAGAAAATAGTCCAGCGGTGTTAAATCACAAGATCTTGGAGGCCAATTCACAGGTCCAAAACGTGAAATTAGGCGGTCACCCAACGTGTCTTTCAATAAATCGATTGTGGCACGAGCTGTGTGACATGTTGCGCCGTCTTGTTGTTGGAACCACAGCTCCTGGACATCATGATTGTTCAATTCAGGAATGAAAAAGTTAGTAATCATGGCTCTATACCGATCACCATTGACTGTAACGTTGTGGCCTTCATCGTTTTTGAAGAAGGATTCCACCAGCCCATAAAGCGCACCAAAAAGTCAGTTTTTCTGGATGTAACGGTGTTTCGACATACACTTGTGGATTAGCTTCACTCCAAATACGGCAGTTTTGTTTGTTGACGTAGCCATTCAACCAGAAGTGCGCTTCATCGCTAAACAAAATTCGCTTACGAAAATCGGGAACAACGGCAATCTCGTTTTGGGCCCATTCGACGAATCTACGCCTTGCTTGATGATCGTTTTGATGAATTGCAAAACCAAACTGAGAATAAATCACTTGACAGCTGTTAAATCGGTCGCCATCTTGGAAAGTAATGCCAACTTAAACTTCTATACCTGGAAAAAAAATACTCTTTATTTTCTTTGAATACTTTTCATTTGCAAGATATGAAAAAATAGTTAAAAATTAATTCCACCCACTGTTCATTCCACTGTTATTTATCACTAACCGTAACTGTTCCAAATAGAATATCCAAAAGAATATCAATTCGAACCCGTACGATACCGACAACAAAAAGCAAAATAGATATATTTGATTTCTTGACAAAGAATTTCCCACCAAATTTTCTATACAACGTTCTTAAATAAGTGAATTTCTCAGAGCCATGACCCGGCCACTTCAAAAAGCTCGGTGGGCCACGGGTTGAGTATCGCTGCTGTAGAGGATCCCTTAATAGAAACACTTTCAGCGTCTTTGTTTTCCTAATAAAGGAATTCTGTTATCCTCAAAGTGAAAAATACAAGACGAATCTTGGATCGGGCACGAGAAAGAAATATCGCTTCAAAGCAAATTTTCTGACTGTTTTGGAGGGCAGCAAAAGAACTCTTGGTGGACTGCTAGTTGCTCATATTTGCAAATGAATTACATCCAGTGATTTATTTTAGAAATAGTTACTGATACTATAAGCCCGGTGGATGAGTGGTAGTATATCGCGCTTCCACACCACAGGTCCAGGGTTCAAATGCCGGGCTGGGCAAGGTATGACTCAGCCTTTCAGCCCTTCAGTGAGTCGATGAATGAGTATCAAACTTGCTTGGGAACTAAACACTGGGGGTTTCGCGTCAGACTCACCACCTGATCGGAACTGCTGCTTACGCACCTCAGCGCCTAGGGTCACATAAACTGAGATGGGCACATGGTCTTGTCAATCATGGGTTGTTACACCACTGAGTTTAGTTTAGTTTGTAACGAAAACTATTTTTAAAGCTCTTTTCATATTGTTTTAATTACAATTGATGCCACCATTTTACCTCACGTAAGGTATAATGATTAAGATCACTGGCGTAGCTAGTCCTGAGTGGGCCCTGTATGAAATTCTTAGGGGCCCTTTCTGGGAGGCCCCTTAGTATTTCGCGATATTTTGCTAACGCATTTTGGGGCCCTTGTAGCTTAGGGGTCCCGTATCATTGATATGGCGGTAGCTACGCACATGATTAAGATACTATCGCTGCATTATTATTTTCAATAGGGAGAAAACGATAAAAATTTGACAATTTCGTTATTTTTCCTTCAACGTAAAAAAAAATTGTTATAATTTTATTAATTTCAATAAAATATCGGCATTTGCATTTAATTTAATAGTAAATTTATGATTATTTTTTTATGTAAGGAATAGTTTTTAAACGTCTTTCATTACATTTATGATGTAATGATAGTTTATATCATTTTACTTAAGTAATAATTTTCCTAACAATGAGTAATAGATATTCAAATAATAATTAATAATTGTTTAATAATTAAGTTGCCAATTAACGACAGAATAAAAAATTCGATGTCCAGAACAATGCTTGCTTTCTTTCTTAGAATTTTTCTTCGAAGTTGATCTTACAAAGCTATTAAATAAAAACTTCTTAAATAATATAAAACATTCCAAGAACAATTCCCGATGTTCAATTTTACATACTTAACCTCTAATGCCTTTCATTCAGGTTTTTCCCCATCAAAGATTGCCAATAAATTCAGCCGAATCAAAATACAAATAAAAAGCCAAGCCAACAACAACAACAACAAAAATTGATGCCTAAAGCAGAAAAAAAAATTCAACGAAGTTTGTGAAAAACAACATTCAAAAATTTATTTTTTTTTATAATGTCTAGCCAACAAAGTCCAATAACAAATGAGAACCCAAGATCAATCTGCGGTTTCAATATATATAAAAAAAAGAACTAAAAATAAAAAATAAAAAACATGGCATAAAAAAAATCATAAAAAATCCCTAAAAGCAAAGATGCAGTCAAAATGAGACACCTTCTAATAAGGTAGCAAGTCTGGAGGTCAGGTCGTCTACTTCACTTAGCGAACTGTTAAAAGAAAAATGCGATCTACTCAAAAACCAGTTTTGCGTAGACAAGACCTACTACGAAAAAGCAGATGGATGAAACGAAATGCCTTGTTCTAATATACATACGTAGATCTCTATGTAGAACCAGAGTTTTTTTCTGTTCCTAATGGACGCCTACGAGTAGTCACCCCGCCCCCAATTCTGCCTCTGGTGAATCTGATACACTTTTCTTGCAATGGTGCCTGCTTTCCTAGTAGCCTTATCATGATGAAGAAAGTTAACATGGTACTGTCCTGAGACATGTGTGTATTCATACAATGATACGACTCCAAGCAATGGTGACTTAAAATTTACCGTAAGTAATTTCTAATTTATCTTTATGTCGCAGGGAAATGATTAAAATAAGAACTCTGTAAGATGATTTCCCTAAGAAAAGTAAGTGATTTGATCAAATCCCTAATCTGTTTTAGAGAAATGATGAAATAATCTTGTCAAGAGTTTAAAAGTGTTCATTTAGTAAATATGGTGCATTATTAAAGGCAGAGTAAATTTTGAACAATAATCATTGAATTACAAATTACTTATTCGAAATCAGCTAACAAAATAATTAGATAATAAAAGCTGGTATTTATTTTTTTTTTTACAAAAAGAATATTTCTAGTTAAATTTCTAACATTCGTTTTTTAAATTATACACATTAATGTAGTACTTCAGAAATATCCTGCTTTATTAGTAACACCTTTTAATCAGTTATTATTTCCCATTTTAAAATAGCTTTTTTTACCTATAAAGAGGCCTAGGTCGAATTCCCTAATTTGTTTACATTCTTCAATTTAAATCGTATCCAATTTCTAATTTTCAGCTATACAGAAGTGATATCAATCGAAAGATAATAATGCAAAAGAATATAACTAAATAAAACTAAAAAATGATTTTTAGGTCATTTTGTTTTGATGCGTCACGTCAGAAGCCCGGTGCTGCCTGGCATGGACGAGGAGAGCGGGGAGGTAAAAAGGAGTGGTAACGAGAGAAAACAGAACTCTGCAAATGCTGAGTTGTTCATTTCATCATTTCACTAAAACAGTTCGGGGATTTGATCAAATCACTTATTTACATAAGGGAAATGACCTCAAAGAGGCGTTATTTTAACATTTTGCGTGAATTGATCCTTAGGGAGATTAGGGATTTGAGGAAATCCCTAATTTCATCATTTTCCTGCGACATATATACAAACAGCACAATAATTATTTTCCAACATTCCCTCCCAAACATGACTTTGAGCTGTAATAAAGTTTTAAAAAACTTTTATTACAATATAAACTGAATATTACCATAAAATTCGGCATATAACGAACATTTTTAACACACACAAAAGGAAAAACAGGATCGAAATGTACGGGTGCGCGTGATACACCATGTAAAAAAAAAATGAGGCCTTTAAAAATGAAAACAAGAGATAGCACAAAAAATTAATAAGACTTCTAGATTGAACGAAATACTGAGTATGTAAAAGGAATGGCATTCGTTATGAACTTAAAAGGATGGTGGTTCTATAAGTAATATACTATTTTTATAGTAGTTATATTACTTTTTCTAAAGCCTTGGGGTAATATCTCGAATAAATGACTTCAGAACATAAGACAATTGCACACGCACTTTTCAGGCTTATTCGTAAAAAGGGGGATGAGAGAACGTTATACTATGAATATACCTAAAAAAATTAAAAGAAATGCAGTTTGAAAGTACAGTATAATAATAATACAGTATAATAATTTTATAATATTGCAAAAGCGCTCACTTTCGAAGTTACAAAAACCATTCACAAAAGAAGAAATACTACAGCAATATTGTACATCCAAAGCAGATTTTTATTGGTTTTCTAGTTCGAAAGTTATTTCCACATAGCCTGTTTACTAATTTAAATGTTAATTACGTAAGCGAGAAGTTTTTTCAATGCCTTTTTTAAGTAAACAATAAGATTATTAATGGAATCCAAAAGTCTAACAACATCAAGTCTTACTTCTAGTAAATAATTGTACATGATTATCATTCCAATTTTTAATACCAATTACATACATCCTTTTGGAATACACAATTTAATGCTTAACTCATATAAAAAAGACATTTTAAAAAATCCGTTGCAATTATCGAATGTCCACTCTCCAAACACTACAACATAAAAAGCAAAGAAATGGAAAATCCAGTACACCACCATGTAACCAGTTTCACAGTCTTACACCGAGCACACGAAGGCAATGAGATAAATTACAGAGTTAAAGTTTCATCACAAAGGCTGATCCGCTATTAAATGGAAAGTTGACTAATATTTCCAGCAGCATATAATCCCACACGACTTTTCAACACGACACCCACGAAAACGAGCTTGTCAAGCGCTCATCTCCAGTCGAGACAATATGACAACGGGGACAGCGATCATCTCGAAATTAAATTCGTTTTTATTCCTCCGCTCTGGGAGCCGGTCATCAGCGCCCGTTTTAATCTAAGAACAGAAAAATTAAAAGAATTACTTAAGAGAGGGAAAATATTCCAGTCTTCCACCCCCGTCCTTTTCCCTAGTCTTTTAATACCCTTTCGACACCCGGCGAAGATGATTGTTGTCTCCCTGGCAATCTGCCAGAGACCGCCATTGTTGGTAGCTACTCGCTTTGCTTCATTGTTGTCAATAATGAAAATCGTCAAGTTTAGGATAGTTGCATCGCCAACTAACCTTTGAAGGGGGACCGACGCGAAATTGCAACGACACTTGCTTACACATATCCTTTCCCCGGTGGATTTATCGAGAGTAGGGCCGTTACGAAAATATATGAGTCTTTAAGATCTGTATTAACTTATGCATGTGAAACTTGGTCCATATCTCGAACAGATGAGAGCACGATTAAGTATCTACGAAAGGAAGATTTTAGGATTTATTTTTGGAGGAATTCAGGAAAATGGAACGTGGCGAAGATCAAATTTCGAGCTTTAACAATCATATAAAGAATCTGACATTGTTAACTTCATCAAAATACAACGAATTAAACGGGCAGGTCACGTTGCCAGAATGGACGAAGACCGCACCACTAAAAAAAAGTTTTCAATGCCCTACCAATTGGCACACGAAGAAAGGGCAAGCAAAATCTTAAGATGGATTGATGGCCTAGAAAAAGATCTCTTGGTATTGAGAACTAAGAATTGGAGAACACTAGCAGGAAGAAGGCTATCCTGGAAAAGGTTTCTTGAGAAGACCATGACCCATACTGCTCTGTCGAGCCACTGAGGAAGGAAGGGTCATTACAATCTTGGACGGAAATTCAAGGAAGCCCTATAAAAAGCCAAAATCAAGCTAATATATATAAACTTCAATGTATATGAAACTTTATTATCAAGTTTCTATCTCTCATTCATTCACATATTTGCACAGTTTGGATAGTGTCTTGTCACTTGACCGAGATTTAAAATTACGAGATCTGTCGCCAAGAGCCATCGTGTGTAACTTCTAAATGCGACGTTCATAAACAATAAGTCGGGGTAAAGAAAGTACTTTAGTAATTTAATGTATAATTATTATTTTTCTAAATCATTTTTTTTTTCAAAACACGAAGCTAGACTTTGGTTTTTCATTACTTTGTACAAGATAAATATATTGTTTGATTTTTCAAGGGTTTTAAGAGATCATTTGCCGTCTTCCAAGCAAGTTTAAAATGGTTTATACATTGCCTCTACCAGTGGAGTAACGCAAAGGTTGGGGGGGCAAAGCCTGACCGAAAGTACGTATTTAACCAATTAATGAAATATTAAAGGCAAAAGCTGACTTAAAAGGGGGGCCTTAATATTCTCCGTTACGCCACCAGCCTCTACATTCTTACAAATTAAAGAATTACACTGCTGGCCATTAAAATTGCTGAACCAAGAAGAAATGCAGGTAACGATATTTGTTGGACAAATATATTATACTGTGATTAAAATTTGAAGAAATTTGGGTGCATAGATCTTGAGAAATCAGTACTTAGAACAACCACCTATGGCAATAACAAAAGCACTTATACGCCTGGGCATTGAGTCAAATAGAGATTGGATGGCATGTACAGGTACAGATTTCTCTCAGACCATGCAGTTTCAACACGATACCCCAACTCATTAACTGTTGTTTCGAAATACGACGTTGATTACTATTAATCAATCAATTCCCTATCCTATAATATTTCAATAAGATTTTTTTCATTCGTTCATATAACTTTCGAACGAGAACAGTAATTATGGACCGAGGTACTTAATAAACCTGAACAATGAGATAAAATCAGCGACATCTTTCCATTCTAGTCGCAATCCATAAACCAATGTTAAAAGTTTCTAAATTATATATATTTTTTACCAATACTATATTTTACATGTTTACTTTAAAGGTAAAAGAAATGTAATTAGAAATTGTCTTCAGAATTACAAAACGTTAGGCTCCCTTAAATAACGAAAAGGTAAGAAAAAATGTTTTTGCAAAAGGAGCCCAAATAATAGCAAATAGCCAAAAAAATTGGAGAGTTTTTACCTGAGAAAAGGTTCAACAAGCCCTCCTTAATTCACGAAAAGAGAAAACATCAGTGGCTTATAAAAGTAAAAAAAGAACGGAATGATATGGGGACGACAGAAACAGAGAAAGCTTGTTACGACATCCTGGGTGCACGTTATCTGTCTTTACCTAGACAACAAATCTCATGGAAGAGAGGAAAAATCTCACCCAGAATCCACAACTTATTCAAAAAACATTTAAATGGAAAAGAAATAACATAAGAGATACGCAATTAAATACCCTTCAGGTATCCGAACACGTTGAAAATGACCAAATTTGGACAAGACCGATATTTTTGTTTTCTCGTTTATTGAATACAGCCATATCTTTTGGCTTTACTAAACATACTTTGTTTTGATTCTATGCTTCTTAGAGGCCAAGTTACAATCAATTTTATTAAGTTAGAAAAACCAGAAGTGGGCATTTAAATTGTTCGAAATCTATCATGGCGAGACACAAAACATTACAAATGTATTTCTATAAAACTTTTTGCACCTGATATTTATGCTATTTTCTAGAGAATGTACTAAAATATTTCTTATAGTATGAATATTATTTGAGTTAGGGCATGTTATTTAAATAATGGTCTCATAAAGGCGTTATTTTTCTTATAACGTTTACTCAACCATCTCTAAAAGTTTCAAATTTTAATAAAACATTAAAATTTTAGTACATTCTCTAGATAAATGCCTCTAGATTGTTTTGTTAATTCTTTTACTAATATAAATTAATTACTTTTTTCACTAATTGCTTTGAAGTTTTACAAAAATATTGCTAAAATTTCACATATAATTGTGATTTTTATGAAATTCCGGCAATTTATTTTAAATATTGTTGATTAAATATTAGTATTTATTGGTATTGAATCCAAAGAAAGCCTTTATATGTTTAAATATGTTATTTATCAAAAAGTACTCTGAACGTGTTCGGATACCTTAAGTTTTAAGATAAATTGCTAAATGTTCGTCTTCACTACAAAAAATAAAAATCACCAACTTAGAAAGTAATTACGAGAAAAGTGTATATCCAAAATTTCAGATCATTTTTATTATAAATTTCAATGAGAAAAAACGAGCTTTTATGTAGTTAAACGTGTTTTATCAATAGCATTGGAATTTCAATTTTGAAAAAAAAACCTACTTGCCAGAGTGTAGATAATATCGTACTTTTTAGAATAAAATAAAATATTCTCTATACTTGCAACTAATAAACCAGAGAATATCTAAAAAACATTTCTAATATTTTTCTTTAGATTATCTTCCTAATTAATGTAATTGGTAAAAATTTCTCAATCAGTTCTATAACACACACACGAACAGGTAATTCTCCTCAACATCAGATATAACAGGTGGTGCCAAACATATGGTGAGCGTTAGCAATGCAATGCTGAAATTCATTTATGTTACCCAGATGTTGATTAGAGTTACATTCGGCAATTCATTGCGAAAGAAAGCTGAATATACCTGGGAAAATATATTTTCTCTTTAAAAAAAAAAGGCAGACAATTTTTTAGGATACTTAAACAACAGGATAGTTATATTTAATACAAGCAACTGGATTGAGGATCGAGGTATAAGTATAAAGTAAACTACACGATAAAATAAGGGTAAGAAATAAGCATTTGTGATAATAAATTGTTATCTACAAATGTATTCAACTAAAAAATCTAGAGCAAGAATTTTGAATGGGGTCCAGCTAGACAGTGGCGTAACGGAGAACATTTGGGCCCCCTGCAAAGTCAGGTTTGTGGCCCCCACGTTGAAATTTACAAAGGGTAGGCACTTGCGTCAGTCAGGCTTTGGGCCCCCCGTGATGCAGGGGTGTACGTTACGCCACTGCAGCTAGACCAAAGGGGGTGAGGTTTAAAAACGGTCAACAGTATTCCTGGACTCCATATATGCAATGACAAATATTCCGTTTTAAAATTGTAATTCATTTTTAAGGATTGTAAACAGTGGCGCATACAAGAGGAGGGGAAGGATCTCTGGTTCCAGACCCCTCCCCATCACCAGACTTTTATTCCGATTGGTTATAATCCTATGAATATAGCACGTAAAACTTAGGTATTTGGTATTATTGATTCATTTTTTTCTGTTTTTTGTTCCCGATATTCAACAAAATCAAAAGACGATGCTCGGCGGCGTATTGGGGTATGATACCAGAACTGTGGACTTTCTACCCTTGATATCCTCTCCCCTTGAAAAATGCCTGTGTACGCCAATGATTGTAATTCTTAGATAATAATACGACACGTTTTAACATGCATAAAAATACAAAATTGCATGGAGAGTTGTTATCTACGCATCTAAAGTGGAATGCAAATAGTACAAAATAAATAAAACGAACCCAGTAAACCACTCTTTCACTAATTTTATGTTTATAATCTTAGTTAAATTATCCTTTATTTATGAGCAATTATATTATAATTATGTCACATACTGTATTTAAGAGAGAAAAATGTAAAAGGGTCTATGAAAAAAAATTCTTTTAAGGCTGTTTTCGGAAAATGTACGAAACCCTAAGTTAAACGCGGAGCACATTTTCAGACAAAAGAAATACCTCTATTTTCATGAAAATTTTCAAGATTGTAATGCATACATCTTTCAATAATACAGCGTTTTTAAAATTTCAAAATATATTCCATGAATACTTATTTTTTTTTCAATGTAACACGTGAAGAAATAGCTTACTTAGTATTACGGTATGGGAGAAAAAACTGGGAACACATTTTATACCCGAAAAAATGGATTAACTCAATTAAAAATGAGAAGTAGGATAAAATACGCTGTTCTCAGTAGCACACACAGAAATTTTTCAGGGGGTCGGGTCCGGGGTCGAAAGTTCACCATTCTTGTATCATGCTGATTTTGATTTTGTCGATTTTCGGGAACAAAACACAGTAAAAAACTAATTACTGAATAAATAATTAGCATTAATTAATAAAATTCATCTTTAATAACAAATACTAATTAAATTTTACGTTCTATATACTTAGAATTATAATCAATCGGAAAAAAGTCATGAGCTTTGGGGGGGATCCGGACCCCCACCCTTGTGTGCGCCACTGGCTGCTCTCTATAGGATAGTGAAGCAAGAATATAATATTAACGTTTTTGTTCTTTTATATTTGAAAAAATATTCCGAATACGGGTTCTATTCTTTAACATTAACCAAAGACAACCTTAAAAGGGCTCGATGTTCGAAAAGGTTTGGAAACCTCTGATCAAAAGTACTTTACATCTTTTAAAGCTAAGTTTTTAAATCTATGAAAGTATTTTACTTACCTGACTTGTAAATTAATGCTGCCTTTACGTAACTCCATTGGACAGGAGGAACCATTATTTAGAATAAATAGAATTTAAGGATAGAGACGATATAAAGACAAATTTGAATTGTAAGAACACATCTATCACTGGGTTCGAACTAACTTCGTATAAACTTCGAAATAGTTTATATACACACAATTTTTTTATTATTATTATATTACCTAACATTAAAATCCAATTTATCACACCAAAATAGGACGCAGAACTATGTACTTCCTCTGTCCTATAATAATAGCAGCGTGTGAATACTTAATGGTGAATCATTGGCATAAGCCTTCAATCAAAATCAGTGTTCCATAAATCTGTTCTCTCTCTCTCTCACAGTGACATCTTTCCGATTTAAATGAGGCTAATTATGATAAATTATAATTATTTTTGTAATTTATCCTCTGATTGAAATCTATTGTTTTATTTCAATTGAATATCAACGCATAAAAAATACAATAAAAAGAAGAGAATTTTCAAGAAAAGTTTTCGATTAAATTTCATGCAGTCAATACAATGTTAAGTCTCGCCCAACAAAAATGATAGAAATAGTAAACATCGTCTTTGATCGTATTTCACTCGAAACATTCTGGATAATATGTTTTTGTCATACTTCAGCACAGTGGCGCACACAAGGGAAAGGGAGTCCGACCCCCCATGGCCCTAGATTTTTTTCTGATTGATTGTAATCGTATGTATATAGTACAAAAAATTTAAATAAGTAGTTAGTAATAATTCATTTTATTAATTAATGCTAATTATTTTTTCAATAATTCGTATTAATTATTACTGGGTCAATTTTTTACTGTTTTTGTTCCCGAAAATCGACAAATCAAAAGAATATGTTAGGTGGAGTATTGAAGCCTGATACGAGAATGGTGGACTTTCGACCTTGGACCCCCATCCCCTCGAAAAAATATTGTGGGCGCCACTGCTTCAGCAAGTTATACAGGAAGCATTGAAGAATGATAACTCTAATAGAATGTTGTTTAACTTAAGGTATCCGAACACGTTGAAAATGACCAAATTCGGACAAGACCGATATTTTTGTTTTCTATTTTATTTAATACATCTATATTTTGGCTTTACAAAACATACTATGCTTCTTATAGTCCAAGTTACAATCAATTTTATTAAGTTAGAAAAAGCGGAAGTGGGTCTTTGATCTACCAGAAGTGGGCATTTAAATTGTTCGAAATCTACCATGACGAGTCTGATCACACAAAACATTACAAATGCATTTCTATAAACTTTTTGCACCTGATATTTATGCTATTTTCTAGAGAATGTACTAAAATATTTCTTATAGTATGAATATTATTTGAGTTAGGGCATGTTATTTAAATAATGGTCTCATAAAGGCGTTATTTTTCTTATAACGTTTACTCAACCATCTCTAAAAGTTTCAAATTTTAATAAAACATTAAAATTTTAGTACATTCTCTAGATAAATGCCTCTAGATTGTTTTGTTAATTCTTTTACTAATATAAATTAATTACTTTTTTCTCTAATTGCTTTGAAGTTTTACAAAAATATTGCTAAAATTTCACATATAATTGTGATTTTTATGAAATTCCGGCAATTTATTTTAAATATTGTTGATTAAATATTAGTATTTATTGGTATTGAATCCAAAGAAAGCCTTTATATGTTTAAATATGTTATTTTGTCAAAAAGTACTCTGAACGTGTTCGGATACCTTAATCTAGTATGCTACTAATTTACTACTTTAGTTACTATTATGGGATAGATTAAATTTATCCACTCCAATCATTATAGGGTCGTGCCCATCTCTGGCAGGTGGCACACGGACAGAATGTTATATGCATAAGAATGACTTAAAAACAAATGGAATGCGCACACACTCTAAAAGGCAGCATTTCAGGCATATTTGGGGAAAAAGTTCGACTATGTAAACTAATTTTTGTCAGTTTTAAACGCCTAAAATACGGATGGAAACAAAGTGCATTTTAGGCACTGAATGTTTTTTTTTTACAGGAAAGGCAAGAATGCCACACAATTGGACATGCACTGTTTATGGCACTGAAAGAACTAAGCGGGTGTAGTTTGCTAGGCTTAAACTAATAATTTTACCCCTGAACATCAAGAACACCCCAGTCGGTTCTCCACCACAAATGAAGACCAGATTTAAACACTGATAGAGAATTATGTCACAAATATCAAAAACCACCATCCAGGAGCCTTTTATGAAGCTAGGCTACACATTTAGATTCATGGATTTTACACGATTTTACGGAGAAAAATTTAATGGATCTCATTTCCATTTGCGACTCGCTCTATAAACCATTTGAGACCATTTTTGAAGCAAGTAGCGATGGGGGAAGTTGAAGAAAGGGATAAGTTTATAAAATATCGTTAAGTGAAAAAAGTTCTGGAAAAAGTGGAATGAATCACATTCAGCCAACCCAAAAGAAGGCCTTCATCGGAGAACAAGCTCTGTGTCTCGTGGGATTGAAGAATAATCCCACATTGTGTGTTTTTACCAAACAATGATACGACAAATTCAGAGAAGTATTGTTCCCAATTAGATAATTTTATGACAGCAAGTGAAGAAAAACGTCCAAAAACAGTGAGTCGGAAGGGTGTCGTGTTTCCTCAGGACAATGCGTCTTTGATAACTCGAAAAAAGTTGTAAAAACTCGGTTGGGATGTTCTACTCCATCCACCATATTCACCAGACCTCACCCCCTCAGATTTCCATCTATTTCGATACAGTACAAAAGTTTAAAAAGGGAAAAAAATTTCAACTCATTGGAAGAAATAAAATAAATTATAGTTTTAAAAAAACTAAAAAAACACGCTTTTATGATTAATCGAACTAAAAAGTAAAAAAATAATTCTGAATATATAAAATAAATTATTTACGAGAAATTAATGTTATTGGGGTAAAAGCGTGGTGTGCTCTATATTCATTGTTATAATTTCTTACTAGTTCTATTCCGAAATGCTGAATTAGTGTAAGAAAGTAGTACAAATAACCCCACGCTTTTACCCCAATGACGTTAATTTCTCGCGAAAATCATTTTATTCTTATATTACGAATTATTTTTTTACTTTTTAGCTCGATTAACCACAAAAGGGTGTTTTTGAACTATAATTTATTTTTCATTTTTTTTTATTCGATTTACAATAAAAGCATGTATTTTTAGTTTTTTAAGCTATCCTTTATTCATACACTTTTTTTTTTTTTAATTTTTGACCCGCGACCGAAAAAGTTTGCCCATCCTTGAGTTAAAACAAACAATTTTTTTTTCACATGCCCAAGTCTTTTTTTTATTTCAATTTTCAGAAAAACAGGACAATTGTTTATATTTTGATAAGAAATTGTTGACGCAAACAAACGTTTTCGCTTTTAGAGTTACTCTTAATCTTTTAGTCGCCAAATCTGGAAATGGGACCTGGAATCAGTCACCAAATCTGGAAATAGGACCTGGAATCAGTCGCCAAATCTGGAAATGGTATATGGTATTAGTCGCAAATCCGGCAATGGTATATGCAGTTAGTCACCAAATCTGGAAATGGTATAATTAGTCGCCAAATCTAGAAATCGTTATTCTAGGAGATCCTGATCAGGACAATAGAACAAAATTATGAAATTATTGTATTGTCATTGGTCCTAGGCAAGTGTGCAAAATTTCCAATTAGTTTGACCTTTTCAAATGGGTGAAAACAGAGTCCAACTGTTCCGTTACATACAAATGAAACCTATAAAACCGTGTTAAAAGTCACGCACATAAGTTTCAAGTTACTTGAAAGATGGAAAACGGAATAATATCTACCGTAAAATCCGGCGTATAACATGTACCGGTATATATATAACGCGCACCTATACTTTCAAGCTAATTTTTTTAATTTTTAGGTATATTCGGCGTATAACGCGCACCCCCTTTTTAACGAAGGAATCTGAAATATTAATATACATTTTTTTTTATGTTTTGAAGTAATTTATTCGAGGTATTATCCCAGACTTTTGAAAAAATAGTATACTTCTAGAACTACAATTGTTCTCGTTCATAAGGCAAGTGGTTTCTTTTAAATAAAGAGTGTTTCGATACATCTAGAAGTAAATTTTTTTCTTTATGCTCATCTCTTTTGTTATTTTTAAAGCTATCGTTTTTATACCCAGCGTATAACGCACACCCTTAAGTTTCGATCTTATTTTTGATGCTAAAAGTGCTCGTTATACTACGGATTTTACGGTATATAATTTAATAAATGTATACTGAAATTTAAATCTGCTGCGTTTCAATTTTCTTTCATAGGGGTTCTTACTAAGACATAATTTCGTAAGATACATTCCATTTCGTAAATTGGTTTCCAAAGACTGCCATGAGATTCTTCCAAACACTACCATTAAAATACAAAAGGCACAATAGGTTTCGCAAGTAAAACAAATGCATCCGTTTATAACAGAAATATCTATGGCACTGTGTACGTTGGATACTTTTAAAATATTCACGCACAAGATTAAACAATGACTTTAAAAATCTTAAAAAAATAATTTTGAGTACTACGAGTTAAGACTATGGCGAGGTTGAAGTACAATTTACCAAATTAAGATCCTAAAGTACAGCATTTTATATAGTCTTGCCAAACGAAAATAACATTTGACTTTTGCCCAGTCCGCCTCAGATAAATAACCCATAAATTTCAGAGCTTTCCTAACACACCCTTATTCAATCCCACTCAAAAGTTCCTGAACTTTCTGAACGAAGCGTCTGTTCCTTATTGCGCAAAAATTATTCCAGAACAAAATAAAAAAAGAATAAGAACGAAAGAAATGCTGATGACGAAATCCCAATTTGTCTCCCATCTCTTCGCTGCAGCATTCGTGAGGGAGTGAAAACACAATGAACCCAACCATCAACTGGAATTTAGCTGGGATTTCCTCATTTGCAGAAATAGCTCCTACTGATGTTTAAATAGTCTGGTTAGTTTCACAGTTTGTCAATGATTCATCGCTGCCATGAATAGTATTCTAAATTATCGCACGCTGCGATGTTTGAAATGGGATATTCAGAAGAAAGTGTATCGGTTGTGAATCCAAATTAGTTACTCAAAGAGTGGAAAGTGCAATTAATTAGTTCCATATTTGGAGTTATTGTGAATTTATTGCACTAGAAAGTAATGATAAAACAAGATCAACGTTACACTGAAGAAATGTCAAGTAAATTATCTGCAACAATCAGTGGCGCACACAAGGGGGCGGGACTCGGGACCGGACCCCCCCCCAAAGCCCTTGATTTTTTTCCGATTGATTATAATCCTATGTATATAGTACGTAAAATTTAATTAACTATTGATTATTAATAATTAATTTTATTAATTAATGCTAATTATTCATTCAATATTTAACTTTTTACTGTTTTTTGTTTCCGAAAATCAACAAAGTCAAAAGAATATGTTGGGCAGCCTATTGGAACATGATATAGTGGACTTTTGACCGTGGAAATGTTACCCTTGAAAAATTCCCGCGTGCGCTTCTGGCAACAATCCATTATCCATTAAAAAAGCATAACAATTACTAACTGTGTTAAATTATTTTTCCTTTAAGGCAGTGCTTCCAAACTTTTTCATCGCCAAGCAAGGGCCCGTGGTAAGACCCGCTGTGGGCAGACTTTTCGAGGGCGCGGGCTACTTTACTTTTTTCAAGGTGTTGCTGTCCCCCCAGTGGCGTAGATGTAGTGAACTCAAAGAAAGTAACCAATACAGTTGGACCTCCATTTTACGAAATTCTGTATTTAGCGAACTTTTTTCTGGAACCAATAACATTTTACGATTTTCTTTGTAAAATAACCTCCAATTAGCGAAGTGCATTTTCTATTCAACGGAATTTCCTCTTATGATTCGATTTTTTCCTCCGTATTTTTTAAAATACCGTATTTATACTCGAATCTATAAGCCACACTTTTCCCCCAATGTTAATGCTACTAAAAATTGGGCACGGCTTAGAATCGAAGGGAAAAAAAATTGTTGGATGGGGTATTTAGAGCAATTACAGTTTCATGCATGTACTTAAAAGTTTATACTACCGATAAAAGGACTGATTATTCACTTCTTATTAGTTTTCCTTTTAAATTTATTTTAATTTGATAAAATTGGATATCGATAAACCGTTTTAGACTATTTTTCAATTTTCATAAAATCTTGTTGAGAATTTGGAACACGGCTTAGATATGAATAAATACGGTACTTCTAGACCCCTTCGTATGATGGAATGATTATTAGGTCTTAGTGAAGGTGGTCACCTCAAAATGTCTTGGTGGTTCACCGGTCGATCGCGATCGACTTACTGCCCACTCCGGCTCTAAAGGATGGGGGTGAGACATTGATTTTTTTATGTTTTATATATCACGGTATTTCGCGCATGCGCGATATTGGTATGGTTTTAAGTGGCGCCACTCAGCTAACTTCTCGTCCATGTCAAGTTACACAAATTCGAGAGAAACACACAACAGTAAATAAAATTTGAATAATTTAGTGTTCCGGGATCGGTACGGAGGTTGGGGACCACTGTGTCAAAGTATCCGATTTAGTTGAAAAGGTACTTTTTAGGTGTGAGGACCGTTTGGGGAAAAAAGAAATATAAGTAAAACATATAAAACAGGAGAATCTTAAATTGTTTTTTTTTTCTAATACTTACTTTATCTAACTAATAAATATTTTTAAATGTGTTTTTTTATGTATACAATGAAATGGTGAAGATCATTCAATGCAGGAAAAATGGGACTTATCCCAAACAATTCAATTTAATTTGTAACACTCATGTAATAAGTTCTTAGGAGTGAAAAACTAAAATACACATTTACACTGATATAGTATTTATGAGAAGTGCAAAATATATATTTGATGATTACTTTATCAATACTAAATTGAAAAAAAGGTTAATAATTAGTAGCGACTCACATGGGCTTGGTCAAATGCAAAATTTAATAATTATCTTGATAATTTGTATAGTTTTTAATTAAAGTCCTACTGTAGGTTTAGCGTCAAAGTACACTCTTATGACATTAAATGCATTGTTACTATAAGGGAAGAGAGGGCGCGATAAAAATTATGACTAAAAATTGCGTCGTAGATATTTAAAGTTTGAGGAGCACTAGATTATAGAACATAAAGGTAATTTTGACGAAAAATCATTGACGTCAAATTCTCTCTCTCTCTCTCAAATGGTTATAAAAGTTTTACTCCTTAAAATATTTTGTATCCTGAGATTTGTGACACTTCAGTTGAATCAAGTAGATCAACGAAATTAAAATTACATTATGCCCAGCGCATTTTTATTTATGCTGTTTTTCTTAACAATGAAATTTTTGTTAAGATTTTATAATACATTTTTTTTCAAAAACAGGAGATGAAGCATGTCATTTACTTAATAATTGTGACTCTTTAAACCTATTACGTTTTCCAAAACAATAAAATTCTTCTGAAAATCAATCTTTGAGAAATTGGTCTCTGAACCTATATAAGTCGGACGCCTTCATATATCTTTTCCATTCCACAAAACAGATCAATTAGAAAATAATTTATTATTAAATCAATGAAATAAGAAATCACATCAAACAAGTTATCATTATGATTATCGCATAAAAAAAAGGAGTTGTCAATTTTTTCGATACTTCAGAAAAAGATACTGCAACGAAACTAAAAAAAGAGGAATACAATTTGTTTCTATCTATTAATAAAAAACATTTACAACACATCCTTTTAATACTAAAATAAAATTTAAGCAAACATAGTTTCATTACTTGTGTATGTGTCAATATTTTCATTCATTCACACACACATTTTTCTAAATTAGCTTCATCATATTTTCATTACTTGCATAGTTTAACACGTTTGATAAGAATTTGTTTAAAGAAAATTCATGTGACGTCATTGTCACATAACGACAACCACGTGTTTCAAATCAATCATTTCAAAAACTCGCGTGAAATCGTAGTCACATGATAAATGCAATCCTGTTTTTTCCGGCTTATCAATTCATGTGCTTCGATGTTGGCGACTTTTGGTCTTTGCAGAAACTCTTAACAGGTACATATTTGTCAACAATAACGCACGCATAGGTTTTCAAAATGCACTTTATTTAAAAGTGCATGCTTAAAATAAGATTTTTTTCACAATTCCTACTATTAGTTCACACTATCTCTACACATATGTGTATATTTATTTATATATCTTGTTCAAATTTTCAATCGTTAATAAAATACTTTCTATTCGTCCACTCAAGTTCAAATACATCTTGTTAAACTTATAGTGGATGACTTGATGTTAATACAGTTTTTTCCAATATTAAATCTTAAATTAATGAATAATTAGTAACAAACAAAAATAATAGTACAACACCATATGTTAAAAGTAAAATCGCTCGTTGTGCCCCTGCAGCACAATGGGTAACTCGTTGGATTTCTAATGCAAAGGTCGTGGGTACGGATTCCACCTAATTTCTGAGAATGTGATTTCTTTTTAATGCACTACTTTCTTCTTAATATACTACTTTAATATACTATTTTATTTTTATTACTACTTATTTAATGTACTATTTTTCTCTCATTAAATTTAATTAATTTAAAAATAGTAACAAACAAAAATAATAGTCCAACATCATATATAGAAAGAAAAATCGTTTTCTATTTTGCCACTGAATATTGTGATTCTGTCATGTATATACATGTTTATAATAATTGTAATTATTTAATAAAAAGTAACTAAATTAAAATTTTTCTTTGTTGACCCAAGTAGAAATTGACTTTAAAAACTTTTTATATTGTTAATTCTAAAAAAAAATTTTTATATTTTTTTTATAGAATTTCAACATTAGAACCCAATTATGAAATTTAATTTTATCTAAGTTTTTACAAATAAAACAAGTACAAAAATTTCATAATTTAGTTCAAATGTTCAAATTCTATAATAATAAAAAATAATAAATAAAATTAAAAATTTAACATTTTAAAATTTAAAAGAAAATCTTATTGTATGCATGTACTTTTAAAAAACCTGCATTTTGTAAGCATATGTGCGTTATTATTGTTGCCAAATTTGTGTTTTTATAATAGAAAGTTTCTGCATTGAGCAAAATTTGGCAACAATGAAGAGCATAAGCTGATTAGCTGGAAACACATAATCAGTGGTGCACATTGAAATTTTTCAATGTAGGGGGTCGAAAGTCCACCATTTTTATATCACAACCCCAATTCGTCACCAAATATATTCTTTTGATTTTATAGATCGTCGGGAACAAAAATCAGTAGAAAATAAATTATCAAATAAATAATTAGCAATAATTAAAAATATAATCATACATGAAAAATAAAATTAGCTTACCAGAAAGCACAAGAATTTATGTATAATCAATCAAAAAAAATCACGGCGATGGATAGGGTTGATTCATTGTGTGACTATGATGTACATCACATGAGTTTTTGAACTGATTGGCTAGAAACACGAGGTTGTCATTATCTATCATGTGACTGTACGTGTTACATGATAATGTGACTTTCTTCCTTCATATACTTTATTAACTAAAAAAATTCCCTTTTCAAAAGCATTTATAAATATACTACAGATGTCCCCCTATTGAAAAATTGCATTTTTACGTGAAACGGATTTATTCAATTCATTCCACCCGGGACAAACCTTATTAGGTATAGAGAAAGTAAAAATAAAAAACTTACTTTTTGTCTCTGCTGCATTCTTGTCATTTGAGTTTTCAAAACTAATAGCAATCGATAGTTTATCGATGAAACTCAAATTTTCGTCAAAATTCATTTTTTGCGATTTCTACCAGATATTTCGCAAAATTATGTTCATGATCAGAAAATAATTTATCTTCTTTTCTTCATCCAAAATTCGATGAAATAAGTGTTCTAAACGAAAATAAAAGCAGTAATTTTATAGTTTTTTTTCATCCGAAACTAACAAAAACTTAGAAGTACATGGAAAGGGGAACAGTAAGTTAGTTCTTTAAAAGATTTGCATCATAGCAAACTGAAAAAGAAATTCAAATGCGTAGTTTGCAAAATTTTGTTCTAGAAGATGTGGATTTCGAGCCAAATTCCTTTATATTATTGGTGTAAAAGGCATATGTACCCAAACCAGTTTTCTAACCTGTATTATAGTACTTGCCATTGGTATCTAAACAAAGTAGGTTAAACACAATACACAGTTGGTCATCTGAAGTATTTTTGCTTCCTGGAAAAAGTTACTGCAGTGTATGGAGTGTGTTAGTACCCTATCCTTGAAATATTTTAACCGATTTGAAAGTTGCTCACTGATACCCTTATCTTATTTTCCGCGTTTTTTACAATATTTTAATAAATATTAAAGGGATTCAAAATTTAAAAATTCCACGAACGCTTTTCATAAAAAGACACAAACTAATAAAAAGTTTTTTTTTGCTGTTGATTCAAAATGATCTTATATATTTTTTTCTCCAATGATTTTTACACTAATTTGTATTTTTCAAACATCGGATACGGCCTATTTACGCAGCTTTCAAATTATTTAATTTATCAGCATTCAAATTATTTAATTTATCAGTTGCCAGGCTATATCTCGGTTGTTTTTTTTTTTATATCAAAAGTCATCAAGAGCCATGAAAACAGCGTTCCTGGAGATACGAAACTGACATTTCTCAGGGACATTTTTTCAATTTGCAGCATGAATTTTAATTGGCTAAATTTATGAAGGTCATATGACAAATACACAATCACGTGTTCCCCACTGAATTCAAAACTAATGAAGATTCTTCAAAAAGTTTTTTAAAATTTAAAAAAAAACATCCTTTTGTTACAAGTGTACTTTTAAGTGCTTTTAATATACCCAAGTGCACAATATTATCATTTACAAGTACAGTCGGTCCCCGATTTAATGAACTCCTATTTAACGGATTACACGATTTAACGAAATTTTTCTTTCCCATGATTAAAATGGAAGTAAAAACTCCAAATTATCGTATTTTCCTGTATATAATCCGCGGATTATGTGTTAAAAAAGTTTCAAATTTCGTTGTGCGGATTATACGCCGCCGCGGATTATCTGAGAAAAAACATTCTCCATCAGAAAAGTTAACAAAGTTTTGAAAGAAATGCTGTTTATGTTTTATAAAATAAATAATAGATGGCGCTTTCACGACTCGGCTGACGTATTACGGCCATAATTAGTGTTTGTCCAATTACTTTCAATAACGAATTAGGTTCCTCAGAAGGAAATAGCAGTTACAAGTCGCTGGCGTCATTTACAACTTTGTCTTGACTAGAGGTGTTGCATCCTTTGAAAGTTTTTTATCATGATGAAGCGTGTTAGCTATACTGCAGACTTCAAATTAAATGCTATAGAGAAGTCGGAATCGAGAAGCTGCAAGATTTTTCAACGTTGACGAATCGAATATTCGTTTGTGGAGAAGGAACAAGACTAACTTCGAAAATTGCGATAGACGTAAAAGGGCCGATCGTCGTGGAAAACCTCACTGGCCAGAATTAGAGGCAGAAATAAATAAATGGATTTTAAAAGAAAGGGACGATGGGAAAGCTGTCTCGACAGTTAGCATCAGAATGAAAGACCGAGTGTTATTGCCCGCGAAATGGTCGTTCAACGGTCGGACAGAAATTACCTGATGACTGGGAAAAACAATTGGACGACTTTTTGACATTTTGCAAGCAAATTATTGTTGAAAATAATTTTACAGAGGATTTGATTTATATATATATATATATAATATGGACGAAGTTCCATTATCATTTGATATTCCACCAACCAGACCGTCGACGTTCAAGGAGCAAGATTATTCGCCGCCAAAACTGCCGCGGATTATACGCCGCTGCGGATTATACGATGTTTTTTTTTACTCGAAAAAAAGGGCTCTGCGGATTATATACAGGAAAATACGGTAATGAAAAACCCCGAATTAAAGAATCGTTTCATTAGCGTGGATTAGAAAAAATTAAGACTTCTTGCAAAAGACATCCTTTTTGTCCGGAACAGAAAAAGACTTTTCTTCATTACAGCAGTGAAGCGTGCAGACCATTATTAAACCTTACACGTGTAAATGAGTCGTGAGTGTAACTTACGGCATGAGTTTTGAGTAGAACAGGAAATTCCTTTATCTCATTCCATTTCACAACTCAAGGAATATTTTAAGATATTTTACCATTCGCTCTCTTTTTTTTGAGTGAAGTGAAGTTTATTATACGTATACGGCTTTGCAGAATTTTTTTTTTAAATTTGGTAAACATGGAAGATAATTGGAAATAAATATTACGCAAAAAATGATTTTTTTATATCAGTCTTTTGCATACATAGTTTCATTAAATCTAACGAGTACTTCTAGAAGTAATCAATAATATAGAGAGAGAGATAGTTTGAACAACAATCAATTATGTGAAATTTTCTGATAATTTATTGTTTTAATCATTAATTATAAAATAGTCTACGCTTCTTTTAACAGTTTTTAATGAAAAATTTATATTTCCAATGAGAAATACATTATTCCATTAGAAACGCGCCGCTCTTTCTCGCAATTTAACACAATTAAGATATTTTACGAATAATAAGTTCAGTTTTCCGGTGTTATGTCCCGTAGATTTTCAGAATTGTGATGGGTCACATGATATTTGTAATCACGTGTTCTTCGTTGAATAGAAAATCTACATCAAATCTGTTTTACTTGTGAACTTTAGATAACAGAATTATCAAATTTGGAAGAAAAAAAAATTGTGTTTAAATATTAAGATTTTTTAAAAAAAGTTTTCAAAATTAAAATAAATTCTTATATTATACGTTTATTTTTAAACCAAGTAGATTTTGTTTATATACGTGCGTTATCATTGTTGGCATTGTTTTTAGAAGAAAGTTTTCATAAAAAAAAAAACAAGCATAAAGTGCATGCATACACTGATTGGCTGGATACATGTGATTGCAATTATGTGACTATAACATCACATAAAATTTTCAACAGACTGACTGAAAACTAGTGATTTCTAGTATATAACATGCGATTTCTATTAACATGCAACACATGAATTTTGCCCATTGTAACATTTTCCCGCCACGCAGCTGCAATATCGGCTCCCTATGTAGGCAGCATTACGCCGTTCGCATCCACATGAGCACCCCTAAAATATTGCGAGTTCTTCAGGGCCGTTTTTAACCTTCCCGGCGCCCTAGGCACAACAAATTGTTATACTCTCCCTCCACTGTTTTCAGAGCACTCCTCTTGTTTACTCTTTACCTTGCCAGTTTTGGTTCACACACACACAATGGATTTTCTCTCTTATACTCTTTTCTCTTTCTTTGTTTTTTGCTGTTTGGAGATTTTTCACTATGTACCACATATGAACCCGTCATGTCCTGGACTGGCAACCGTAAGGTACGGATAATGGCATGGTTTGGCCACTTCTTATTAATTTACTTACGACATCATGAACCACTAATCTACCCTTTTGTAAACTAGTGCTCTAAATTAATGAAATCCAAAAACTACTGTATAGATTATACAAACTGTGTTCAACTTGTTAATTATCATCTTTTGCATCGCTTATCGCCTTACTATCTTTTACTTTTAATCATCTTTATTTTTTGTTCAATCACTGTCATTGTACAACAAAAGTTTTCTTCGAGCTTTGATCATTGTAAAATCACTAACAACATCATTGTGTGTGATTAATATATTTCCATGGTAATATCATTTTAAGTGAGCAGCAACATGAAACTGTTAAGCTTTTCACTTTCCATAGCAAATCTCATTTCATTCTTTATTCTCTTATGACCAGAAATACTTCTTTCATGACTTGTTAGGTGAAGGTATGTTCAGTGTAATGTTGATTATTTTCACCCACCCAATTTTTTGCGCCTTAGGCAGGTGCCTAAGCGGAAAATCGGCCATGGGGTACTTTCATCAGACAGCACGCAGACAACTGAAAGCCATGAAAACGCTCCCAGATAGAACCAACGCTGGATTCTAACTGGGAGCAGGAACCCCGAGTGTAATTCGAAGTGTAAGAAGGGACCTCCCCACCCCAAAGAGAGTGGAAAGACCGTCCGTTTGAAACTATTAAAAAAAAAACATGTGCTTGCTTCCACCTTCACAAAGTATAGCTTTTGTGGAATTGAAATACTCAATAGTTTGAATAAATTATATCTGAATGTAAATAGTGCAGTTATTAGTTGTAGACGTAATAAATAATGATCTAATTTCTTAAGGTATCCGACAACAGCCCTGGGTAGGCCAAGACCTTCTCAAGAACTCTCTTCCATTCCGGTCTCTGCATAGCAACAGTTCTCCACAATTAGTCGCTCTTTAATCTTTAAAATTATCCTCCACACAATCAGCCCATCTGAATTTGGACCTATTCCTAGTTCTAGTTCCAATAGGTCTATAATTGAAAATTTTGAACGTCAAGGATGAGGAATCCATACGGCAAATGTGGTCCGCAAACCTCTAACGACCTGATGGATGTAATAACATCTGCTTCCTTAAATAACTTATATATACAATTAAAGATAATGTCGTTGTCTCCACAAATCATTCTCATTCACAGCACCGAAGATATATCTAAGAACTTTACTCTCAAAGATGGCTAGCTGTTCAGCATGCGATTTAGTCAAAGTTCAAATTTCAGATCCATAGGTAAGTACGGGTCTGATGATTGTTTCATGTAACGCAATTTTTGAATGTCTTTTAATCAATTTTGACTTATAAAAAGCTCTTAGACCATGATGATAGCGATTAGCAGCAATAATAAGTCTTTTAATAGATGCACGAATTAAATTTTACAAGTGCTCATGAAAATTGAATTTTTTTTTCTGTTTGAAAATGTGTCCCGTGTTTACTTCCGACTCTTCTACATTTGGCGTAAGACTTTTTTCCAACCACATCAGTTCGTGCAGATCTTATGATCTTTCTACATCCTTGTTCACAATGACAAGACACATCAGGGACGTAGCCACTGCCGTATAAATGATACGGGGGCCCCCCAAGACGCGTGGACAAAAAAAATCACAAAATGTTAAAGGCCCCCCTTAAGGAACTTCGATACAGGGCCTACTAAAGACTAGCTACGCCACTGAGATACATAGTTAATTTTTCTCTTTACACTATTCTAGTTCAACAATAATTAAAAACCCGAAACCATATACAGCTCGAAATCCTACAGAAAATCGATTCACGAACTGAATATCAATTGCTTTAATATCAATTACTTTCCTCCGAAGCAATTAAGTATCAAGCGACAAAGAGTCAAACGTCCTGTATCACTTTGTCCGTGGCCCCCGTAATCGCCAGTCCACTGTCAGGGAGGGGAGTAGGGGGAGGAAAAGCTTGTAAATGTTTCATGAGAAATTCAAGAGGCGAGCCAAAAGACACTTTTCATATTTCCTTTTCTCTCCTCTTCATTTCTCGCTGCTTCTCCAATCGATCCCAACATCTTCCGCTTTTCTCCCACCTTCCTCATTCTCCCGAAAAGATAATCAACCCTGAGATGCAGAAATTTTTCCCCAGCCCCATTTCAGTAATTACATTTCTTTCCTTCAACACAGGAATCGGTTTGTTTAATAAATTCCGGGACAGGGTTGCAGCTTGAATATATCTATACATAAAAAAAAGGATGCCCCCTTCCAGTTTTCGTCTGGCGTATTCCCCCCTTTTATGCAGATGGAATTTTTATTTATAGCACTCACGTGAAAAGCCGAGTATTAATTTCTTTAAGTGAAGGGCTTCTTCCCTCGTTCAGGTTATAGCACAGAGACAGTAGAGGGTTAGTTAATAGTTTGTAATCACAGGTGCAGAAGCAGTGACTACAAAGAGATTGATTTGTAGGATGGAATTGAAGATCACTGGTTTTCGATCTAGAAGGGGGATAATGGATGTTATCACTGAAAAAAGTGACTTAAAAATTTCGATTATATCCTAATGACACTTTTTTTATAGTCGGTGATTAGAAGAAAAGCATAAGGTAATTATTAAAACCAACCGAAGGAGCGTGTGTGAGTCTAGTTAATTCATCTAATATTAAAGACGACGTTCGTTAGTAAGAGCATATATGTATATATATGTGAAAAAATATATGTTAGTTGGAAAGCCGTTAATATGTACATTACCCAGTTAACTTGAAAATTACCCGATGTGCTTCATTAAAGTGCGCAATCATCTACACAATAAAAACTTTTCCGCATTTTACCTATGTAATGCACACATTACATGGCGAAGATTAAATTTAGAGCTATATCAATCTTATAAGGAATCTGACATTGTTAACTGAAAATACAGCGAATTAAATGGGCAGGTCACATTATCAGAATGAACAAAGATCGCACCACTAAAAACGTCTTCAATGCTTAAACAATTGGCAAACAAAGAAAGAGCAGGCCAAATCTTAAGATGGATTGATGGCTTAGAAAAAGATCTCCTGGTTTTGAGAACTAAGAACTGGAGAACACTAGCAGGAAGAAGGCTGGCCTGGAAAAGGCTTCTTGAGAAACCCAAGGCCCACCCTGGGCTGCCATGCCCTTGAGGAAGGAATGTACACATTGTTATTTCGAATCATTAAAGTGCATAAAAGTTGGTAATAGAATAGGTATATTTCACAACCAAAGTCAAAATTTAATGTTTTCAAAGAGACATTTTTAACGAAGGAAGACGTTCTAACTGTAGAAATATCTTCATGTGTTTCTGCGCTTTACCAAGGTTACATATTAACGTTATTTTTAATCATTGAAGTGTATAAAAGTTGGTAATATATATAGAACGGGTATTTTACAACTATAATCTAAATTTAGTATTTGAAAACAGATATATTTAACGAAGGAGGTTGTCCTTACTGTAGAAATATTTTCATGCGTTTTCTGTACATCACCTAGGTAATGTACATATTAACGTTATTTCGAAACGTCGAAGTGCAAAACTTGGTAATACAACGGGTATCCTAAAACTATGCATATCTTAATTTATATGAGATTTTTAACGAAAGAGGATTGATTTGGTAACTGTGGAAATATTTATGTATCAAACAACAAAATAACCTTTGGAGGGTTTCACAGCATACGATTGCCAATATAAATAGGTATTCTTATTGCAAAAATAAATCAAGTATATCCAATTAGTACTTCATTAGATTTCTATTATGTTAATACTCAAAAAAAGTTAAGTTTTTATACGCTTAACAAAGAGTAAATATTTTTTTCACTTTAAACAGCCCCAAGTAGATAATTTGCAAGTAATCAAAATAATGTGTAGAATAATAAGGTAAAGTAAAAAATGAAAGCGTTTTTTCACTTTAACAGTTGAGCCTAGTTATTTAACAGATTACTAAGTAACGTGCACACACTTCCCGATTTCTACCCTTAAAAGCGGTAATATCTTAATTTACTCACAGAAATATAATAATTAATACAGAAACTTTCTATACATAGAAAAGCAAATTTAAAACTGTGATATAGGCATCGTATTGACTAATAGAATGATTTGAAGAGAATAAGACAATGCATTTTTTAAGTGAGAAGTAATTTTTTTAGAAAATTCTATTCCTCCTACATTAAAAAAAAACAAATAGAATAATATATCTAATTTTCAAAATCCTAAGCAATTCCCGTATGAACTAGAAAACTTGAAAGAAATTATTGAATAATGCAAAATTCTAAAAGAGTTGCAATACATTCACTGAGGCATATAAGTGATGGATACACAGGGGCGTAGCTAACGCTGTATCAATGATACGGACCCCACAATCTACAGGGGCCCAACATGTTTAACTACAGTCCCACTAACAGTGCACCCATATCTAAAAAGGGGCCCCGAAAGAATTTTGATGGAGGGCCTCCTCAGTAGCTAAGCCAGTGTGGATACATAATGTTTATAACACATGAAATTAAAGATAAACAAAATCATGGTTTAAAACCAAAATCGGGGGAGGGATGTTCAGGGGTAGCTACCGCCATATTAGCCGAATAAATGATATGGGGCACCCAAGCTACAGGGGCCCCAACAGGTGTAACTACATTCCTACTAACAGGGCTCTCATACCTAAAAAAGGGCCCACTCAGAACTATCCACGTCACTGGGGATGTTCTTATGAAATTCGAATCATTAATTATTATTCTTGCTTTATAGGATAAGATTAACACATTTTCCATTTAATATAAAAAGGTTGTGTTATCAAAACATTGACATTCGCAAGGCTAAAAATTCCACGTTTTTCCTATCTGAATAACAACTACCTTATGCAAACAAATAAAAACCCTAGGCTGTTTTTTTTTTCTTTCTCAACAATATAATGGCGCTTTTTTTAAAGGTAACAAGGAAATGGAATGCAACAGGTAATGTCTTCAAATAAGGATGAGAGAAAGAGTGAGATCATTTTTTTATTAAGGACGCTGACACGCGTGAACTCTTGGTCACTGACGAAAGAGCGGAACATTCGGCAAAGAACAAAAATACTGCTTGCCAAGATAACTGACCCATTTTTTGCTATTTTCGATTTCTATACGAAAAGCTCCACTCAGCCCACGCAATTCATTTTTTTTTTCTTTTTTTTTGGAGGAAAGATTGTTCTTTTTGGTTATCGGAGCATCAAGAAAGCTATAAATGGTAATAATGGTATGCAAATTAAACTTCGTAGATACTGGAGAATATTATTAATTCAATGATTATATTACATTTTTGAAAGTTCTGATACGAAGTTGTTAAAGAGCACAACTGCTATGTTCGATATTGCATTAAAGGAAAGAAAAAGTTCTTTTTATCGACAAAAGAGAGAGAGAGAGAGAAAAAGGGGGCTTCGAGACCCGACAGATTTTACATGCGTCAGCCTCGCTAGAGGTTGGGTCTTTTGTGAAATCAGGATTCTAACCCACGATTCGATTCAATAGGATTATGTTTCAGAAAATTCAACATTGATAGTAAAATTGATTGAGATGATAGAAAATTCAACGGTTTTGGTTCCGACGGGCGCATAATAGTATGGGAAGAAAAACAAAAAACAAAATATCCAAGCGCTGCTTCATTATAACGAATGCATTAATTAAGAATTTTTAATTTACAAAACTCTTATTAAGACCAGTTCCGACATATGCATCTGAGACTTGGACAATAACAAAACTGGAAGAAAATCAAATAGCAGCCTTTGAGAGAAAAATACTTCGAAGTATACTTAGGTGTAAACGAAAACAATAACTAGAGAAGAAGGTACAATTTTGAATTATATAGGATTTATAAGCAACCTGACATCAGTAAACACATAAAAATAAATAGAATGAATTGGATAGTCCATATAATTCGAATGCCAGATGATAATGTTGTTAAAAAGATACTGCAGTTCAAAGTCACTGGGATTCGGAAGCGTGGAAGACCAAGGCTGAGATGGACAGGCTCAGTGGAATAAGACTTTAAGATCATAAATGAAAAAACTTGGAGAACGAAGGTGAATGAGAGATCACTGTAAAGCCGCGGGGTGGGGGGGAAGCATTAAGTCGATCGCGGTCGACCTGTGGACCGCCAAGACATTATGGGGTGACCAAATGAGTGCCAGATAGTAAGCAGACTCAGTCTTCCGATTATAACTGTGAGCACTAACTCTAGATCAGGGGTGGCCAACCCAAATGACCTCGCGGGCCACTTTCGAAGAACTTTACAATTCCGCAGGCCGCATATAAAAATATATATCTTTTTATTAGATTTGGATCCATTACAAAAACATTTGTTGGAGTGAAAATTTAAAACACACTGATAGATCATAATTGTTTTCATTGTTTTTCATGTATACAAACATAGATATAATAATGCAATGATCAAATAATGTTCAATTTATTCAATTAGTGAGATAGCTGTTTCTCAACTCGTTCTACTTGTTTTTTGCAAGTCCATCTCCATGCATGTGTATTTGCTTATCGTAATTGATGTTGCAGATTTTCGTGCGTTAAGTTTGAGCACGATTTATGTTTGATAAATTTCAATTTAGAAAAAAAAAAGATTCGCAATAACAGAAGCAATGTGATAAAATAATAACAGTTATGGGTTTTATTTTTTACAAAAAACAGACAAAACAAAAACAAAAAATTCTTTAAACAAAAATTTTGTTCAAAATAGTCGTATTTTGTAAAGTTGTAAAAAATCTCGCAGACCTCAAAATTATCCAAGGCGGGCCATATGCGACCCCGGGCTGGACACCTGCTCTAGATGAAAATGTTTTATTTTTTAATGTATTGAAAATTGTTTCGTAACATATGCATCATTTAATATTATATTCGTGGCTTTTATTATAATATGTTTGAATCTTTCGTTTTGCTTTATAAGTTTTTTTAGTTATGTAGGTAAATATGTATTCCGTATTTCTTTATTAAGTTATAATAAATATTGCAAACTTTTTTTCTTAGCTAACTGGGTGGACAGCCACACCTTGAAAAAATAAGAAATTGCCCGTCCCCTGGAAAAGTGTGTTCACCCCTGCTGTTGACGAAACTTCAAAAGGAGGTACTGGCCCACAAGGGGCTGTCTTGCCAGATATGATGATAAAATTAGAATTTTAGATAAAAAATACAGGAAGGCTCGACTGCCATACTAAGTTACAAAGCAAGAAAAACCAAATAAAAATTCGCATTAACATAAAATGTCGTATGTAAACGGATTACAAAGGAAAAAACGCATTGCAAATCTTGGAAGAGAAAATAGAGTTATGTTAACTGCACAAGATTAAAAAATAAATAAATAAATAAAATTTTAAAAAACCACACATATGACTTCTCCAAACCCTAACTGAACACTATTTTAATTAACACTGAATTACTTTATGAACAAACTGAGCTGTTAATAAAACAAGATGATACCGCACTAGTAGCAAAGTAATTTTACGATCTTACCTCGTTCAATAATTCATTATCTTCATCTACTTAAAAAAAAGGAGCATGTCTTAAAAAACATATCAATTCTAACGATCGCGACTGAACCATTTTATTTAAAGAATGTACATTGAAAAACCATTTCTAAAGAAACAAGCTATAATTGGAATCCTTATATAATAAAATACAAAATGATGTGCGAGAGATGAAAAATAATCATTTAAAATAATTCTCAAATTATAATTTTTTTAAAAAATGGGATTAGCTTATTAAAAATTAATTAATATCAACTAAGTTTAAGAAATAATTATCGCCATCATTATCGCTTCAGCAATCAGTTACAGTCTGCAAAGTTTTCAATTAAAATAATCGACTGAAATTCTTACATCAAGTATGATTTCAATTTAATAAAATGTGACATTTAATATGAAACATCACCATTTTTTTTCGCATTAAAATAGACAGTAAAAATACAAAATAAAAATAGAAAAAAAAAACTGAATTAGAGAATTTTTTTTCTTTGTACTATGTAAAAAAATAATTAATTTTTCTTCTTAGACTAATTGTAAAAAAAAAAAAGATCTTCATATTAATGCTAACAACAGTTACAAATTTAGATTATTTTATTTTATTTATTTATTTATTTATTTGCAGCGGGTACCCCCATCCCCTAAAGAAAATCTGAAATAGGAATTTTTTTGGTAACAACGTAATTCATTAAAAACAGTTTAATTAGTTTTTAAACGATAATTGTTTTTAAAAGTTTTTTTCCTACCTTTATTATTATTGTTGCCATATCAGAATTATTATATCTGTACAAAACAGTTTATTTTGAATTCATTAAATAATAAACACTAGTTTTTAAAATATCTAATTGCAATCATTTTAGGTTTTAAAGATGCCTCATTAATAAACTGCTTCACTTCAAGTGTAGGAATAAATGCGAATTTATTTATTTTTTAGATATGTAAAAATTAAAAAAAGAATATATGTAAAAAAGCTTGATTGTGTATGATTGGATATAAAACTTGGGAAAAAAGGTATTTTTCATTTTACCAAATGAATGTGAAAGTTTATTAATTATTAATTAATGAATTAAATTCGCACAATTTAAGGTGACTACGTTGAAAACCGTGATTTTGCAGAACCGTATAAATGGATAATTTTTTTTTTCAATTCTTACAATTAGTTCAATCTCTCCCTATATATATTTATTTACATATATTACATCTTGTTCAAATTTTCAATCGTTAATTCAAGTTCTTTTTATTCATCCATTCAAGTTCAAATACATGTTTTTAAATTTGCAGTTGATGACACTTGATGTTAATACAGTTTTTTTAAACATTAATTTATTGATTAAATTTTATTTTTTAATTTTAAATGTATTATGCGTTATTTCTGACGAAGTTGGATTTATCTGCAATAGATGGCGCTAGTAAGTTTTTCTAATGAAGTAGGAAAGAGAATTGACTTTAAAAAAAATTTATACTACTTGTTATATTTACTCCCATTTGAATTAGAATCTGCATATAAAATTATTTTACGAACATTATGACAAGAAAAAGTTATTAAATACAAATCTTTTTGGCAAAATTCGAAGAATGACGTGTTTTCAAAACATTCTCCTTTGATGAAAAATGCTTCTGTAAAAATTCAGATTCTTTTCACAGTTACGATCGACTGAAATGAAAACGGGGTTTTTTTTGTTAAAATTTCTCTACTACAAAACAATAAAATATGAATAAATTCACTTCTGAATTGTATATTTCAAAAAGTTTAGTTCAACCCCAGTATAGAAGTCCTTAACTATGTTATAGGCAAAATATTATTACGGAAGCATTTTTAATTATTTTTTATCATTCCTACTTTTTTTGGGGGCCGAAAATTACATTTAAATAATTTTTTTGTCGTAATATTCTTAAAACAATTGTACATGTATATTCTAATTCAACTGACACTAATTTATTTAAAAAATGTTTATTTATATGCTTTTTCAAAATCGCGATTCCGAACAGAATCAGTTACCTAAGTACATTAGAGCTGGGGTGGCCAACCCAAATGTCCTTGCGGTCCACTTCGGAAAAAACATAATCTCGCAGGCCACACATAAAAATATGTACCTTTATATCAAATTTGGAAACAAAAAAACATTTATTGGAGTGAACATTTAAAACAGAATGAATTATTATTGTTTTCATTATTTTTTTTATGTATACACACATAGATAAGATAATAATGTTTAAATAACATAATTATGCAATGATCAAATCATGTTTAAAATATTAGTTGTCATTTTCTTGAAAATTACGGTGTTCCTTTTGATTGATCTTTCGTTACTCTTTGTTGAAATTTGATTGTGCTGTCATTCGCAAACGGTTAAGTATACATTCCCCTTTATCTTAACTGTCCTGAATACTTTTTTAAAACTTTAAAAAACATCTCTGTGTGCTTGCCTCTTGCTTTTTGGACATTCCAAACAGAAAAGGTGGAGAAGAAACGAAAGTCGCACACATAAGAGAATCATGTACCATCCACAGTAAAGGATATACACAATGCAATTCGGAATTTATTAAAAAGTAATTTACTAATAGTAAAATCAAATGTAACACTGTTTGATATAATATAAATCTATCTTAATCTAAATCTAAAGGACATTTCTATTATCAAAAAGGATTTATTTTAAATCAAGAACAGATAACAGGCAAATACATATATATACATATATATATATATATATATATATATATATATATATATATATATATATATATATATATTCCCAATCAAATAAATTTCAGAATGAAAAAACTTTAAAAAAATGTTATTTAAAATTTTTTAAAAAAGAGTCGGCGGGCCACAACTTACGTACTAGCGGGCCACATGCGGCCCCCGTGTTGGACACCCCTGCATTAGAGGATAGTCCCTCTCATAAAAACATTTTAAAAAATACATTTTAGTTTTCATATCTTTAACTAGCGAAAATTTAAATAAAAAAAATAGACTAGAAAATTCAGAAATTTTCTCTTAACTATTGAGATACCTTTATTCAGAATATAAAACGCGAAACAAATGATAGAATACAAGTTCAAAAACTATGCCTATTGGGCGAAGAAAAGCACCAATTTTATAAACTAGAATTCATCCAGAATTTCCTACTCAAGATTTTAGACGCGCTCTCTTTCTTCTCTACAATAATTCAATTTCTTCAAAAGTGCCGAATCTGCCTTTTTCCCCCAAAAAAGAGTTCGTATTATTTTCGAACTTATAAAGTGTGTGAAAATCGAGGGTAGGAAAAGTCTTCAGTTCTTTAGAATTGAAACTTTACAAAGATTTCCAAAAAAGTTAAGTTGAATATTCGAAACGATAAGCATAAATTTTCATAATTTTAGAAGATAATGTTCAACATACATTTCTTTCCTAATTAGGATTGCAAATATAACGAGTAGAAGAAAAATTTAAAAGAATTATTATTTCGGAAACATATCAAATACAAGTTAAAATCACAAAGATTATTTATCAGAATAATTGAAAAGATATTACAGCAACATAATTAATTGTATATATCAAATAACTAATCTTTTAAGGGATATGGTATAATTTACAAAAAAAAAAAAAAAAAAAATCTTTGATGCAACGGTTTTCTCAAACTTTCGGGTTGCTTTGTACGAATATATATTAAGAACAGTTTTTGTATTCAAAATACCACAAAAACTAATCATTTAATTTTTAAAGGAAAAATTTGAAAATCTATGAAGTGATTTTGAAATGCTTTTCTTTTTTCCCTTTTTAAAATAACTGACGCATACACATGAAATTTGATTTACAAGTACGTAGTACTATTTTTAACAAAAATTGGCATAGCGTTTGCGATAACATGATTTATACTCGTAAAATAACTTTTTTGTGAATGCTTATTGAAAATTAATTCCTTAAAAAATGTATAAATTCAAATATTTTTTTAAAGTATTGCATTGATTCAAAAATGCATACAAACTTCTGTTACATGTATTTACAAAAATATTTAGGAGGGGGAATCAATGCATTTGGAACGATAGAGAAAAAGCCCTTAATATTCTAAATGAAAAAGATAAATTAGTTTTTTCTTTTCTTTCTTAAATAAATCGATTTAAAGATTTTATATACCAATGGGATGTGAATAACAGGGAACATAAAAATTATAACTCTGGGTGTTTTTTTTTTATTTAGAGCGTTCAAATTCTGCGAGACTATAAGCAAAAATTTTTTAAGAATAATTTCAACTAACAAACTTTGATTTGATTTTTTTTAAAGATTTCTGTCAATTGAATCGTTATGTGTCCCCTGAAAAAACATTTGCTTGAATCGAATAATGATAAACCTAAATTAAAAATATTTGTTACATACAATATATCTTAGAAGGGTCTTTTAAAACAAAACTAAAAACAGAATGCGTAATTGCAATGTGCAATTAAAATGGCATAAAATTTACAAAAAAAAAAAAGTGAATACTTTAAGAACATAAAACCATTTTACAGCTTAAAAAATGCACTGTATAACCTAAAGAGCAATACACCAATGAGTCATTTAAAATGGGATAGAAATCGCGGTAGATGTGGAATTCATATACTGAAACGTTAACAATATCATTTGAATTAAATGTTTTTTTAGGGTAGAAATAGAGCTTAAGTGGAAAAAAAAATCAGCAATGTTCGTTAGCTTACCTCTGGCTCTGTGATGTGTGCTGTTATATAGTGTTGGGCACTCACTTACTCGTAGAAATGGCGAATGTCCTGTTTACATGGTAAGCTGCAATTTACCCGACATTCTTTTGCAAACGACTACCACAAAACAGAAACAGTTGGAAAAACACCTGTTGTTAAGACCAAATGTGCTCTATGGTGGGGGAAGAATGGGGGAACAGGCGATCGCACTGGTTAGGGAAGCGTTGAAGAAAGGGTAGAAATAAATGTCATGTTTAGCTACCCCTATTGAAATTTAAGTCCTTTCGTGTTATATGGGCCACGTGTATAGCCACGTGTTATACTATACACGTGGCCCATATAACAACTACAGAGAAGCTATCCAATGAAACGACAGAAATCCTGTTGGTCCGGCCATGGGGGAAAAACAGGCAAGTAAACAAAGAGAGTAGCTCTCAAGTATCACACCCAGTGGCGCACACAAGGGGGTCATGGGGTTCGGACCCACCCTCCCAAAGCCCTTGATTATTTTCCCGATTGATTACAATTTTAAATATATAGTACGAAAAATTTAATTAAGTATTTGTTATTAATGATTAATTTTATTAATTAATGCTAATTATTTATTCAATAATTAGTTTTTTACTGTGTTTTATTCTCTAAAATCGACAAAATCAAAAGGAGCATGACACAAGAATAGTGAATTTTCGACCCCGGACCCCCACCCCCTTGAAAAATTCCTGTGTGCGCTACTGGCAGTGGCGCACACAAGGGGGGGTCCTGGGTCCAGAATAGCTGGTCTAATATATACAAAGAACTTAACCGTAATCTCTTTAATAACATCAATAATTTTTTTTTAAGAATGTAATTTTTTTCAAATGTTTTGAAAAGAAATATTTTGCGTGCACACACACACACACAAAATATACATATAAAAAAATTAAGAAAAGCAGTTTAAGTTTCATAGACGTCCCGGTTTCACACTTCATAATAACTCACATAGAAAACATTGTGCATGTGTGTAAAGATCTATTCCAAAAACAGGAATTACAATTCTACCGAAAAACAAATATAAGTCAATTTAGAAAGAAAAAAAAAGATTCGCAGTAACAGATGCAACGTGATAAAATAATATATAAGTTATAGGATTTATTTTTTTACAAAAAAAAAAACTTTTAAACAAAAAATATTGTACAAAATAATCGAATTTTGTAAAGTTGTAAAAAATCTCGCGGGCTGCAAAATTAAAGACATGCGGGCAAGACATGCCACATGCTGCCCGCGGGTTGGACACTCCTGCTATAAATCGACTCAGGTACCGTACTCGCCATTTGATCGGGGTTCAAAATTATGAGGTCCGTTGCCAATAACCTTCGTATTGCTTGGTAGAATGTTAATAGGTGATTAATCAAGCACGTTAAAATTTTCAAACCAAGATCCATGAACCGTACAACAAGTATATTTACAGCCCAGTCAATAAAGAAGCAAGAAAAAAAATTTACTAAAAACATTGTTAATTCATCCCAACAATTAATCCTCTACTAGCACCTTCAATACGTTTAACATGTCACATGCCGCTTTCAGAGAGCGATAACATTTAGTTTATATACATTACACTTATTAAACGATGTATTTATTGTGCATTTTAAGTCAAATATGTTAAAGAAAATATTTTAGACATTATTAAACTACTTTTATTAATTTCAATTAGCGATTACTTATCTAGGTCCACATTTCGATATGTCTATCCAAAGCAAACAGTAGTAATAATAAAAGAAAAATTGCTGACGAAAGTCGGCTTCCCAGTTAGTGATCGTTTACCTCGCGCACTATACAGCAACCCGAAAATCTGCTATTGGCAACGGACCTCATAATTTTGAACTTCGGTCAAGTGACAAGGACGTCACCTGAGATAGCAAACTCCTCTCTAAACTACCACACCACAATAATGATGATGGATTTTGAGTCTCAATAGATTAAGCGTGCACCAGCCCCTCTAGATGACGGGTCTTTACAGTACAGCGGCTCGAACTCATAACAAAGTTCATGAACATAACCACTAACTGGGTTACCGAGGCAAAACTCGACACTTTCCGTGAAAATTCGAAATTAACAGTACCTTTTGTTGCGAAATAAAATATACAATAATCCATATGATATATAATAATGCTTTTAATGTACCAATTTTTAGAACATTTTTCTACTAAAAAAATCCGAATTTCGATTCTTTTCATTCATGCTAAATGTTAGTAGCTTTGAATATTTTAAAACACCCCTTGAAGCATGAGAACAGAACAATAAAAATACAGTTAAACTAGGGGTGGCCTAACAGTGACACGGGGGCTGCATGTGGCCTGCTTTGAATAATTTATAGGCCCGCGGGATTCATTATAACCTTACAAAATACGATTATTTTGAGTAATACTTTTGTTTTTAGTGTAGTTTTGTAACAAATAAATCCCATAACTCCCCATAGCACTAGATTTTTTTTCCATTTGATTATCTTATGCATACAGTACGAAAAATTTAAGTAAGCATTTGTTATTAATAATTAGTTTTAATTAATACTAATATTACTTTTTCAATAACTAAATTTTTACAGTTTTTTGTTCCCGAAAATCGACAAAATCAAAAGAATATGTGGGCGGGCGTATGGAGCATGATACGAGAAGGGTGTACTTTCGACCCTGGACGCCCCAGACCCCTTGAAAAATTCTTGTGTATGCCATTGACTGTTTCTATTTTATCACGTTGCTTCTGTTTTTATGCATACTTACTACTTACTCAGAAGTGGGCAGTATTGCATTGCAGCGACCCATCCCCCCCCTCCTCCGTAGCATCAGGTTTGATTCTTTGTAACTCTTGCATTCTTTTTCAACTTACACATGCGAATACTTTTTTTTTTTTTTTTGAAAATTTATCATAAATCGCGCTAAAACTTAACGGACGAAAACCTGCAATATCGATTACAATGTGAAAATACACGTATTGAGATCCACTTGTGAAAACTAAGTGAAAGAGTTAAAGAGAAACAGATGTTTCACTAACTAAATAAATTAAACATTATTTGATCATTGGATTATCATTATACTACCTATGATTGTGTACATGAAACACAATGAAAACAATAATAATTCATTCTGTTTCAAATTTTCACACCTATGCTTGTAATGGGTTTAAATCTAATATAAAAATTTCTGTTTTTATATACGGCCCGCGGGATTATATTGTTTTGCCAAAGTGGCCCACAAGGTCATTTGGGTTGGCCACCCCTGAGTTAAACAAAGTTCCTTATTGTCAAACAGAAACTCAAAACTCTTAAAAACATTTCGCATTATTATCATCAAAATAACTCTTTTCATTACGTGAACAAGTTACAAGCACATACATTGTTACATTTACGCACAAAATTTACACTCATTCAATATGTACACAAAACCCCGCCACTTTCCAAACATTTTGATTCCAAATACTGAGTACAGTAATTGTCCAAGAAATCTGGCACTAAAGTAAAAGCTTAATCACTTACTAGCGACAGAGAGCATAAACATGGGGCAAAAGTCTTTTAATATTTTAATTAATCGTTTACTTTAGACATTGTTTCAGAAGCGTGGTATCTGATTTACCCCGCGGGTTAATTGGGGGGTGTTTAACCGCTTCCCCTTTTAATCCACCTCTAAAAAGAAACTTATTCTGTCCTTCACCCGCTGCGCCCGATCCCAATTATGATGTCATAGAACTGGAGCTCAGCGGGGCTGCCATAATTGGCGAGATATGGCCATTAATTTTCGGGTTGCACGGGGAAACGATTATTCATTGCCACTTAAACGTTCAGGCAATAGAGTAAAACGTTTCAATGTAGTATATTTGTTGAGGTGGTCAATTTGAGCTTTTGGCGAAGTTTTAATTGCCACTTTTGTATTGAAAAGGTTGTAACTTAATTCTTAATTATATGCCAATTGATAAGTTTTTTTTGTAATATTATTTTAAAAAATTATTCAATTCTTAAAATTAAATATTTATGTAAAGCAGTTATGTTCAAATGTAAACTGCTAGTGCTGTTGTTCTTTATTCTAGTTTAGAATAAAAAAAAAATTTGAATTGAAAAAAAAGTGAAAAGTTTCAACATATTTAAACTAAAAAAATATGGAAACTTATGAATGATCTGACTTTTTGTCACGAAAAATCTTTTAATAAACGAGAAATAAAAATGGTTACAAAAGAAAATTATTCATTTAAACTGGAATCATTATGGTATCATTTGAATATAAATTAAATATACAATTAAAATGTCACTGAATTTTAATTTTTGGTAATTAAAAAAATAATTTTTTTAAAAAAAATATTAAAAATTACTTAAATAAAATTGCCTGTACAAATATTAAAATTCCGTGTAATAATTATACGAAAGGTAATATTAGTAAAATAATACACAAAAATTCTTTTCTTATTTTTCTAATACAAAACATTTCTCTATCATAAGAAATAAGTTTCTAAATCCTAAAAGTGTAAAGAAAGAAAAAAAAAATTTTAATTGATTTTTGGTTTAAAAAAAATTTTTTTTTCGGAACTAAACATACATTTATTCGAAAAGCCTACAGCTGAAAAATTAGAAAACATCAGATACGATATAAATATTGCACAATTAAAATCCGTGTGTTATTTGTTTATATTTGATAATTAATTCGATATCTAAAACCAGACAAATTATATTATTTAATTAAAACAATTATTAAAATTATTTTACTCGTCTATTTCTAGACGATATTTTAATACATTACGATCCAACTAGAGAGTGAAACATAGGTACAAAAAATAAATTGAATTACGAAGAATTAATTACGTAAAGTTCAACTAAATTACTTAAATCGTCTCTAAAAGACCGTTTAGTCGCCAAGACCGGCCGATCACGATTCCAACACTTGCAACCCTTACACATCAGATTGAGAAAACAAGCCAGTTTCCACTCTCGCTCCTCTAGTTTTCCATTCAACAATTCCCTCAATTCTATCTATCTGTTTCTTCCCTATTTGACACCCCCCACTATAGGTCTTCAACCTGCTCTCCTCCCCGTCCTTCCGCAGAGGGGGGGAGAAAGCTTATGTAAACTGGTTACTGGGGGTTTTCGTACAAATTGAAACGATACAAATTGGGCTTAAGAGAAGTTAAGAGATTTTGTGTTATGAATAAATATGCTACATAATAATTAAATGGACATTTTTATCTGACTGTATACAAATTCAATAAATAGCTTTTCATTTCAGTATTATAATGATAAATTATTAATTTTATCAAAACCGTTAAAAACATTATTCCAATATGTGATTAGAAATATTTGATCACAAAATCAGCACAGCAGTAAATGAGCAAAAAAAAAAAAAAAAAAATTAAAAATACATTATAAAAGACATTTTTAAATTCAATTATTACTGTGATTTTAAGTTTTATGCAAAATGTAAGATTTACATTTGCGTCTATCAAGCAGTTATTTACGGGATAAGTGTAAGAAACAGTAGCTCTATCTATTTTTATTCTTTACAATTATAATTATATTGTTTTTTAAAGAAAATATTCTTTTGTTTGATACATTTTTCATTCGTATTTCAAGACAACATGGATTAAATTTTAACAAATAATTTGATTTTTTTATATTAAGAATCTTACAATGAAACAGTATAGATATGTAAAACGAAAAATCGAATACAGTGTTTACAGGTTAGTTAATTATTAAATCAATAAAGATTTTTAATAAACTAATTTGGATTTTTTAAAAAGTATTTATGCTTAGTGTTGAAGGGGAAATATTTCACCGAAATTTAACATTGCTAAACAGGTACTAACTTATTTATTCGAATTTAAGCCGCCATTGATTCTAAGCCGCATCGCAAAATATCAACATGTTTTTGTGGGGGGAAAAAAACTGAGGAAGGTTTATCAATATCTGGTATTTCCGAAATTAAAAATAAAAAAAATTAAAAGGAGAAATAATGAGAAGTGAATAATTAATTTATTTAACCATATAAAAAACCCCCTTTTAAATAGCATACATGAACTTATAATTGCTCTAACCATAATAGTATATTTAATTTCCCTCCTCCAACAAATTCCCCCCCCCATTCGATTCTAAGCTGCAACTGATTTTTCATAGCATAAACATTGGGGGAAAAGTGCGGATTAGATTCGGAAAAATGCAGTAATTCTTTATTTTTAATTTAAGAATATCTCCAATAATTAAATATTTTCATATATAATCGATTTAGAACTTTTAAAATATTTCAAACGTGTAAAATGTACGGTTTAAACAAAAGTAAGTCCTCAACACTTGACAGGAATGAGTCCCTTTGCCAGTAGCTCAAATGTAGAGTCAAAGTGTGAACATTAATGAATAATCAATCAATTAATGCAAGAGAAGTTTTATTTGTAAAAAAATAAATCATTAAATTGGATAATTTTAAGAAATTAATTAATATAAAATCCCCCATCTTACAATTGAATCACATTTCTTAAAACTGCTTATATCCTCACTCATCTTTAAGCATACACAATTCCATGTGTTATCTTATTGATCATGTGAAAAGCTAATTAACACCAATTACATTTGTACACCTCCCCCAACGGATAAGCGCGTCGCGTTGCGACCAATAAGGAAAGCCGGGCTAGCGAACTTCAGCAGAGGACGCAACGCAGGGGAGACAGGGGAGGAAGAGCGCAGATAAAAAGAAACATCCAGGAAAAGAGGGAAAAAATGGAGGGGAGAGAAAATTTCAGGAATAATTTATTCTTAACCTAAATAACATTTTCTTCACTCGACGCCATTTTCCGAGGAGGGATTTCCATCCGCTAATGCTGCTGAATGCTTAAACAATTTGAAAACATTTTATGTATTTGCCTTCGCACGTATTGTGTTTGCCCTTTAACAAGCGTGTTTATGAATTTATCGAAGTCGGATTAGGGGGAAGGGATGTAGAATAAATAATTTAGGGGGCGTGCGGAATGGGAGCTTCTCCATTATTGAAACGAAAAGTCTTTCTAATTGTTTTAATGTTTTTTGACTTTTTCGCTGCGGAAATAATCATTTCGTTTTCGCATGGAACTATTGTTCTTGTTAGGTGAGAACTGACAAATCATTTTGGCACGCAAAAAGTGAAGTTGGAATAATTTCTCATTTGTTTTCTTGGCATGAATGATTTGAATTTAAATGGCCGTTGGGAACTTTTTGTGCATATATTTAGAAAACTTTATAATGTATATTTACTTTTAAAATTATAAACATTATGTTTAAATTAAAAATTATTAATTAGTCTAATAAATTGATAATACATGTCTCGCCAGAAATTTTATCATCGAATATTAAGTTATACTATCTTAAGGCTGTATTCGCCATATGTACAAGAGCATGAACTTGACGCGGAGCACATTTTCGGTCAGAAAAAATGCTTTAATTTTCATAAAAATTTGTTACAATGTAACTCGTGTATTTGTTTATAGCATAGTGTTTTTAAAATTTCAAAATATTTACTAAATAATTAGTTTTTTCTTTTAACATGTAAAACGATAGCTCATTTAGCATTGTGGTACAGGGGGAAAAATGCGAAACACATTTTATAAAAGTAAAAATGGGTCAACTGGGATAAAAAATGAGTAATATGATATATAAACTAAGTGATTATCAATAAGATAGTGAAGCCAGAATATAATTTTAGTGTTGGAATACCTTTATATCTGAAAAAATATTCCGAATTTGGTCCCTATTCCTTAACATTAGCCGAAGACAGCCTTAATATATTTCGTATCATATTCTATTAAATAATTAAGTTCTTTTGTATAAATTTTTCCAACACAAATGTTTGAAAATTTAATCATTCAATTCCTTAGAATGAAACACTGAGTTCATTCAAATACACTGTGTTTGAAATCAAAGTATTGACAGGTAATGAGCAATAACATACATCAAAATAATAAAATGACCAGGATGAATAATTCTTACAATTTTATAAGAAAAAGGAATTAACGGATGGCTAATTTCCATTGTGTTTACACTAGATTTGAGCGAATTTAGCAAAAAATAACACTTTCAACCCTAATTGTTTTTTAAATCAGCAATACATCATCAAATAACTTTTATATAAAGTATAACTGTTTGTGTTTTCTTACACGAAAGCCTATTTTTAAGATTGGTGAGTAAAAGATCTAAGGCAATCAATTGGGATAAATATTTAGTTGAAAAAAAATAATAAGATTTTTAACTAAACAGAATTTGGAACAGGTTTCGGTATCTGGCTTGAAAACGAATTCAATAATGATGAAATAGAAGAGCAGCTGTAGTAATTTTGAATTACTATCTAGTGATGAAGAGCAGCAGTGCCAGTTTAAGCTCATTCCGAGCCCTGTGCGCAGATCTATATACCCCCTTGATTAAGTCCAGCTCATCCGGGACCCTGCGTGCCCCCTAAGCACACCTACACTGGAAGAACAGTTAACTAGCAGCCCACACTACACATCAATACCAAACCATAAGCTCATTTTGAGCCCTGGGCGCGGATCTACATGCCCCCTTGGTTAAGTCCAGCTCATTCGGGACCCTGGGTGCCCCCTAAGCACACAATAGATAAACCAGCACTGAAAAGCAGTCAGTTAACTAGCAGCCCACTCAACGCATCAACACCAAACCAGTAGGTTATCTGGCAAACGATTCCTTTTTCTAAAACAAGAATTTATGAACACGTGTTAATACGGTTCAACATTTTTTCTCCATATAACGTTAAGAATAAAGGGTAAATAAATATGTAAACTGCAAAAGCAACTACTTCAACACGAAATCTAAGCAAAACTTTTTTTTTAAATAGTGTTAAAAAAATCTGATAAAAATAATTTACGAAAATATTAAAAGCGTTACTTTAAATATATCAAATCATGAAATTTTTTTAATAAATCGTCAGAATAAATTACTTTTAAATTAAATAATATGAAAGTAAAGTATGATTAAAAAGCATAGTAAAAGACAATAAATTCATTAAGAACTTATGAGTTAAAAATTTTGTAGTATCCTAGCTGAAAAGAGCCAAATGAAGACTAAGAAGTTTTTAAAAAAATTATATATCTATCCCAATTTAACTAAGAATATTGAAAAAAATTTAGTTCCACTTAGATGAAAACTTTTAGTTGACTAAAATTCACTGAATGGAAATTAATTTATACTATTAATAATTACATTTCCGATATGTTATACCGAAAAATTTTACCAGTGCAACATGCAAGTTCTAAACAATGACCTTACAACCGTGTGTACCGAGGATTAATATTAAAAATACCAAGGTGAAAAAGATAGCAGAAATAAAGTAAAAGACAGTGGCGCACAAAAAGGGGAGGGCACGGGTTTGGCCCCCATAGCACTTGATTTTTTTCGATTATGATAATCCTATGTAGGTAATACATAAAATTTAATTAAGCATTTGTTATTATCATTTTACTTTATTGATTAATGTTGATTATTAATTAAATAATTTACTTTTTTGCTTCCAAAAATCGACAAAATCAATAGAATATTATTGGCGGCGTATTGAGGTATGATACAAGAATGGTCAACTTTCAACCCTGGATTTCCCACACCCACAAAAAAATTTCTGTGCGCCACTGGTAAAAGATCAAAAGAACGAAATACTACTATCCAAGTGTGATTTGAGAGATTTTCTATTTTTTATTTTAAAATATTAGTAAAGTTATCGGCATAAGAAGAATGCTTAGTTATAAAGGGAAAAGTACAATTGATAAACGCGAAAAATTAATCAAAAATGGGGAGCAAAAATCCACCTTACAGGATAACAGATGCAGAAAATTCCTCTTTGTGTGTGTGATTTTGATTTTTTTTTTAATTCCAAGAGAGCAAGTGTCTACTTCCAAAACCGCCAATGCATTACAACATGTCTCTCTCTTCAAGAGACTATCAAGCCCACCAGAACAAAAGAAAATCCAACTTCAACTATAAAAAAAAACCAGGCCATTTCTACAAGTTGTGCAATGTCCTTCCACTCTTGTCTAGAAGCACGCAGGGGCATCGGTTAATGGAGGGGCGCGTGTTGGGCACGCGTCCTAGGTCACGTGACACCCCCGGCAGGTGTCTTCCTTTTTTCTTTTTTTTCCCCACACGACAGAAGAAAACAACAGCCAGCCGCCACCAAACCCTAATTATAAACTGACTGCCGTGCCCCAGGAGATTTTTCGGTAAATGGAAGGTTAAGATTGTCACCTGGAATCGAAATTAATTCAGGGCACAGGCTTCTTTTCTTTTGCTTTGGGAGGGTCGGGCCAGGTAAAGTTGGTGCACTTGCGATGGGAATGGGACTTAATTATGAAGAAGGTCTAGTGGGATCAATAATGGATTTTTTTTTTTTTATCATTTTTGGACATTTCTTAGAACCAAGTACTCATTCTTTTAAAACACAAAATTCATTTTAATTCGTCATCTCTGTTAAGAAGCTAAAGATGTGCCTTTGATTTGCTTCATTTATTATAGAAAGTTGAAATACTTTAATACTTTTTACAGTAACAATGAGTTTTATACTTTTATTTCTGAAGTTTCATTCATAGGCAGGAATCAGTCCTTCAATGACTGTTTGTTTCATCAGGGGCGTAGCTACCTCTGTATCAATGATAAAGGGCCCCAAGCTTCAGAGGCCCAAACATGTGTAAGAAAAAATCGTAAAATGTTCGGGTCCCCCAGTACCGATTTAAGCTGAATTCGGGCCCTGGGCGCAGAAGATCTACGGGTCCCCTTGTCATTGGTGGATCGAAATTTATATCCAGAAAATCTGTGAAGCCCAGCTTATCCGGGTCCTTCCGAGTCCATGGTGCCCGCCCCAAGCGCCAATAATTAAACCGGCACTGGGGTCCCCCTAAAAAAGGGCAGCCAGGGAATTTTGAAACAGGGCCCTTCAGGACTAGCTACGCTAGTGAACTCCATTCTATGCCTCAGTTATTTAGCCCTTGAACTTCGCACTGTGTTGCATTTCTGCAACACATACGATTTATTTAAATTTAACAGATTCAATATTTTTTTAATAACTTATCTGAGAAAAAAAGATTACTGTAACGAAATACATGCTAATTTTGTCACTAGATGGAAGTACATTTTTTCCAAAAATCGCAATTATAAAAATATTTGATGCCTCAAGAACTGTGTTTTTGCTATAAAAAGAATCCATTATATTTTATGCTTCCTCTTGTTTATTGACGAAATAAATTACCAGGTAAGAAATTTAAACATTCTATGATGAATAATAAAATCCTCATATAAAAAAAGTTTTGTAATTTACAGCACTACCGCGCAACATTGCACTTCTGCAACAAACAAATAAAAAGAAATGTCTGAAATTCAATTTAAAACAGCTTAATTTTTATATATATTCCTTTTATTATTACTTGAGAACTAGCTGATACAATTTTTTCATAGGAATTTAAAAAATTGGGAAGTTAAGGGTTAAAACACACAGAAATAGGATATTGTTTGTCAGTTGTGTGGCTAGAATAAAAATAGTAACTCTAAGAACCACACTAAAAAGACGTGGTCTGTGTAAAAAAAGGTTTGGTAGCATGTTATTGAAAAAAGAATTAAAAAAAATTTCACATTACTTTACAAGAAAAAGTGTTAAAAATTCGATAAATAGAGATTAAATTTCTTAAAAAGCAGTTATTGACAAAATTTATAAGAAATTGACATGCCCAACGAAGGATTTACAAAATAAAAATGAAGCGTATTCAATAGTTCTGCCATCAGAATAGCAATTATACATCCAAGTTGAAAAGCTAGTTTGCAGACTTTTTTTTTGTCTGTGTACCGACTGAAACAGATAAAGAACTCATTATTGCATTATTGGTGAACTTTTCGAATTTTCGAACACACATTTGAATTATAAATGAAAAGTCATAAAAGAACTTGAACATGCTTGAATCTTGAATACATACGCAGCCTTATACCTAACTTTGCTCAAATAATTCTGCCAATCGAAAGCATTTCTTTTATTAAAAAAAAAAAAAAACATAACTATTTATATAGCTATTAACATGTTACAGCTATTGTCCCTACGAAAAAGTTTCAATTAATGTTCAAATTTAGCATTTCATTATCTTTTATCGAATCTTTTAATGATGCAGTAAAAAAAAACCATTCTTTGCCTATATAATATGCAACATTAAAATTAGATATCTTCCCTTCTAAAAGCAATTAATTGGACGTAGTTCCACTAGCTGGAAACAATTGTATATTTATTTGAGAAGAAAGAAAATTTTCCAAGTACCGAGATTATTAGCATCGAAAGTGTCAAAAATAAGTATCCCTTTCTAATATTAGTGCAAATTCATACAATTTTCTTTGATGAATGAGAAAAAGAGATTTGTTTTATGGTAACAATGTAGTTTTTTACTCTGATCTAACATAACTCAAAAGGTCACCACACTTCTTTGATCACGTACTCCAAAAATAAAAATAATTTTAGTACCCCAACTAATATAAATAACTTTTTGAATCTACAATTAAATATAGATATTTATTGAAAGACTAATACATGTGATAAAAAAGAGAAGCCCTTAATTTTAACATTAATAAAGTACCTTACTTTACTAGCAATTTACATACTTCTATACATAGATATATAGTCATTATTTATCTATAAAGGAATAATGATTTAGTTTCAGATAAGTAAAAAAAAGTATCATAATTTCAAAAATTTTTATAAATATTGCTTATAATGTGAATATCCAAAGAGAGCTTATTCAAATACATTTACAAAAATAAAAACAAATAGTTTATTATATTTTTCATCAATTTCTCTCTTCAGTTATTCTATTCACTTACAATTGCATTTTTACTATATTATATACACACACAGTAACGCACACACAAATTTTTCAAGGAAGGGGGCAACGGTCGAAAGTCCACCATTCTCATACCTGAATAAGACGCCCAATGTATTATTTTGATTTTGGGAACAAAAAACAGCAAAAAATAAATTATTGAATTCACTAATTAGCCTTAATCAACGAAATAAATTTCTATTTATAGATAATTAAATTTTACGCATTATATATGTATAGGATTATCATCAATCGAAAAAAATTCAAGGTTTATGGGGGGTCCGGACCTGGGGAACCACCCCCCTCCTGTGTGCGCCATTGTATGCACACAATAACAAGCCTGCGTACTCACTGGGATACGCATACCACATTTTGGATACCACTAACATAACCCAGAGATACATACACATGTACTACAAGAATATTAGAATATTTCTTATCAGACAGTATTCCAATACTTAACTAATATCAAAAAAAAAAAAAAAAATTTTTAATTTTTTTTTCAAACCGTTGGATCCATTCTAAAATATTAGATGAAAATATTCTTTAGGTAACGATTCCCCCCAAATTTCTAAAACTGTGAAGGTCGCATCTTCATCCATATGTTCGATAAAAAAAAATGTTTCATATAATTAAACAACATTAGGGCTTAAGGTATCCGAACACATTGAAAACGACCAAATTCGATCAAGACAGATATTTTTGTTTTTTACTTTATTGAACAGAGATGCCTCTTGGCTTAACAAAACACACTTTGTTTTGTTTCTACATTTCCTAGACGCTAAGTTACAATTAATTTTATAAAATTCGGAAACCCACTTCCGGTTTTTCTATCTACCAGAATTAGGTATTTAAATTGCTCAAAATCTATCATGGCGAGTCTGATAACTCAAAAAGTTACAAAATGCATTTCTATAAAACTTTTTGAACCTGATATATTTTAGTTATTTTCTAGAGAATGTACTAAAATATTTCTTATTGTATGAATGATTTTTGAGTTATGGCTTGTTATTTAAATAATGGTTTCATAAAGAATGACACATTTCCTATAATGTTTATTCGATCCGCTCTAAAATTTTCAAATTTTAATAAAACATTAAAATCTTAGTACATTTTCTAGATCAATGCATCTAATTCGTTTTTGGAATACTTTTACTAATATAAGTTTATTACTTTTTTCTCTGTAATTGCTTTGAAGTTTTTCAAAAATATTGCAAAAATTTCATTTATAATTGTGATTTTTGTAACATTTAGGCAATTAATCGAAAATATTGTTGGTTAAATATTAGTATTTATTGGTATTGAGTCCTAAAAAGGCATTTATAAGGTTTAAATGTGCCATTTTGTTAAAAAAAAGTACGCTCGGACGTGTTCGGGTACCTTAAGGCAGTAATCCGCAACCCCCGGTCCGTGGATCAAATGCTGCCGGCCGCCTAAAGAACATTAAACTATTGCCATTTTATTTAAAGTGGTGCATTTCTCACGGATTTGCGCAACTTTCCACGGAAATCACTTTTATTCATTGTTGGTGTAACTATATTTTATTCTGAAGGCATATTTAAATGCAACTAAATTAAAATTGATGAATCAAAACAAACTAAAATATAAACAATCAACGTGTCCCACCCTCAGCGGACCGCGGTAAAATTATCAAAAGTTGACCGGTCCTCCGCGATAAAAAGGTTGCGGAACACTTCCTTTAATGTATTCGACTACGTTCGGAACCATGATTATAAAAAAGCGCGTAAATGGATAATTTTCATGATATTTAGTGTCAATGAGATTAGAATACATGTATAAAGTTGTAAGGATATTTTGGCAAAACATTAACTTAGAATAACCTTTTTTCAAAATAATCTTTTTGTGAAAAATGCTTCTATTATAATAATATTTTGCCGATATATAACTCAGACCTCTGTACAGAGGTTCAACTATGATTTTTGAAAAATTCACATTATTTTTAGAGTTACCACCAAGTGAAATAATTATCGGCGTTTTTTTCTTAAAATTTCTCTCCCCTCTGTTGTCGTAAAACATGGATAAACCCACTTCTAAGTTATATATTTCAAAAATTCTAGTTGAGCCTCTGTACAGAGGTCTGAGCTATATACAGGCAAAATATTATTATAATAGAAGCATTTTTTATAAAAAGAGAATATTTTGAAAATGGGTCATTCTATGTTCATTTTTTGTCAAAATATTGTACTTAATTTTTTTATAGTAATACTATTCTTAAAACAATTTTATTTACATTTTTTTTTATCTAAGTGACACTAAATATCATAAATATTATCCATTTATACACTTTTGCAAAATCACGGTTCCGAACGTAGTCGGATACCTTAAGGATTCCATCAGGATGCTATGCATACTTTGTGCTTCCGATATCACACACACAAATACAAATGTTTCCCGTATGAACCTCAGATGCCTTCTCTGTTCCAACCAACCTGTACAATCACTGCACAACTTCTTTCTGGACTAACAATCCAACACCCTGCCAGTTTAGTGACTGCATTGGGTCAGAGTCTACGCGAGGTGAAACAATAGCGCGGGGAGCGTCAACTAGCCTTTGACACAAAGCATCAGAACAATACTGAGAACTCGCCTCAGGCGGCAAGAGGAGGGATTCTCGGAAACCGTCCACACTCAGACTTCCGACTAAGATGACCAGAAAAGGTCAATAGAATTTATACGACCGGATATCGTGTCCTCCCCGTCGAATTCCACACAAAACGTTATTGATAGGGGCCTCCTTGTCCACTCTACAGCATTTCAAATTGTTTTTGTTGTTGTCGTTAGCATTGATGTAGTACAATTTTTCCTCTTTAGAGAGACAGATTTTATTAATATCAATAAATTTGCAACTAATAACAATACAAAATAATTCTCATTTTCACTGTAGTTTAAGCGATGTATTTTAAAAATATCTGTGGGAATTTTAAGAAATATCAGTCTATTTACACTGAATTAATTTATGCTTTTTAATAACATCAAAATTCACAATTTCCCAGTTTTGCTATTTTTAATATTTTTCAAAATATTAGAAATATTAAATAAAATCTTAGACAGCAATTTTTATAAAATAAATTGTATTTCATAGATACAAAAACAAAATATATAATTAAAAAAATTAACCGAAAGAAGATAGGTTAATTTAGTGGCACACACAGAAATTTTTCAAGGGGGGGATCCGGGGTCGAAAGTTCACCATTCTTGTATCATGTTCCTTTTGATTTTGTCGATTTTCGGGAACAAAACACAGTAAAAAACTAATTATTGAATAAATAATTAGCATTAATAAAATTAATAATGTTAATGCTTTTTAATAACATCAAAATTCACAATTTCCCAGTTTTGCTATTTTTAATATTTTTCAAAATATTAGAAATATTAAATAAAATCTTAGACAGCAATTTTTATAAAATAAATTGTATTTCATAGATACAAAAACAAAATATATAATTAAAAAAATTAACCGAAAGAGGATAGGTTAATTCAGTAGCGCACACAGAAATTTTTCAAGGGGGGAGGGATCCGGGGTCGAAAGTTCACCATTCTTGTATCATGTTCCTTTTGATTTTGTCGATTTTCGGGAACAAAACACAGTAAAAAACTAATTATTGAATAAATAATTAGCATTAATAAAATTAATCATTAATAACAAATAATTAAATTTTACGTATTATATACTCAGAATTATAATCAATCAGAAAAAAATCAAGGGCCTTGGGGGGTCGGACCCCAGGAACCCCCCCCTTGTGTGTGCCACTGGGTTAATTTAAAAGTTATTTTATTAATATAAGGTCAGCAATTTAAATTCGAAAGATATTTTCTAATATTCCAATTAAAAGCTTTTCTAATTAAAAAGTAATATGTCTGTAAAATGTTCAACATTAAAGTTTTTTTTTATAAACTCATTAATTGAATAAAATATATATATATTTGTTAATTTATATAATGAATAATCTCACATTATTTTAAGACAGTGAATATGTTAACCACTACTACATATATATCCTTCTTTAAAAATCGCAGCATAAATTTATTGGAAATGCATATAGTAGTTAAAGCTTCAGTTTACAGAGTGCATAATAGAAAAACAGTAAGAACCCTAAAATTTCACCGAATACAATTGAAGAGATATAAACAGTGTTAAAAAAACACATTAAGAAAAATAAACACAAATATAATACAATATATTTTTTTTTAAATTTGAGAATAAAAATTAATGCAAATTAAGAGTTTACAAAAGCCGTAAGACTTGACATTTAAAAACATTAAAAGACAAAAAAATATCAAGCTGTTCAGAAAACCTGTTAAAAATTTTATAAAACTTATACAATGGGAAATTATCCATATAATTGCATCTAAGAAAGATCTCGTCATGATTTCAAACTTGGAATATCAAAAATTTTGTGCAACTAAGGGGAAGATAAATCCTGCGAAATAAAATTATTTTTCTATAAAATAAGTTACTATTTTGCACTTTTTCAAGTTGATGTTTGAAGTGTGTTTTAAAATTTTCTCACATTATAAAACATTTACTTTTAATTTGTACAGATACTTTACACTTACTTCTAATTTGTACAGATACTTTACATTTACTTCTAATTTGTACAGATACTTTACATTTACTTCTAATTTGTACAGATACTTTACATTTACTTCTAATTTGTACAGATACTTTACATTTACTTCTAATTTGTACAGATACTTTACATTTACTTTTAATTTGTACAGATACTTTACATTTACTTTTAATCTGTACTGTACATAAAAAGAATTAGATAACTTTAAAGTCTTTCCTTCTTTTTGACTTGGCATTTAAAAATCATTATTGATAAAGAGAAAATATTTTGCAGGTACTAGGAAAACTAAGACTTACTAAAAGGGCTCACGAATACTAAATCCATCGGGAAAGTGTTGCATTAACTTGTAAAGGGTGTAGCAAAAATGAAGGGGTATGCTGAAATTCGCATTCAACGGTCACATCGCAGAACTAAATTTACGGTCCTACTATATACTCAAAAAATACTTAGCACCGTAGAAAGGGAACCGAGGAACACAAAAGCACTAAAGATACACTAAAACCCTCCCTTCCAAACAAACTTCGATTGAAACATAAATTGTAACACAAACTGGGTAGCAACACATACCACTAAAGTTACTTGTTAAATCCTCTACGGTGGTCTTGCTTTTTCACTCTGTCTGAGCCCAATTTTCATTGAGGGAGGTAACAAAGGTCACACGCCCTTTGACATTGACCCCCTGGACAAGACAAGCTGGACAGCTTTTAACCTTCGACAACCAATTTAACCTTTTGAGGAAGTTGTGTTGAATGGGAGTGATTTCTTCAGAGAAAGGGGGGAATGAATTCAAACTGTGGGAAAATGGCGGACAATACAGAGTCAGAATAGTAACCTTGACTGATCTCAATTTAGCAGCAGGATTCAGATCATAACTGACTATAAAATCTTAATACTGCTTCTGTTTTTAAAGTCAAAAGCCCGTCTTTAAATACATAATAATTATTTTTATTTATTTAATCATTCCTTACAAATTTTTCACTGAGTTTTGAAAAATGTTTATTTAAATATCAATTTCCCTCACTTAAGACATTTTGTGTACTGTAGCAGAAAAAAGGGGTTTTATTTTAAAGATTTTAGTACAAATTTAAAAAAAAAAATTAATTGCTTTTAGTCCTAGAATATACGCGGCGAAAAGCTACAGTATTTCAATTTGACGTTAATTTATCAAAATAAGGTTCCTGTTAGGGGACTTAATTTCGATAATAACCCTTTCTCAAATTTGTCGTTTTAAATTCGTAGAGTAGGCGAATTTTCAAAATTTTAGTTAGTCAACTTTTTTTTTCCCCCAAAAAATTTACGCATCACAAATAAAGATTTACTAGAAAATCAATAGAGAGAAGAATGCTTCATTTTTATAATCTTTCATTAAGAAATGAACATTCTGTTAAAAAGGAACGTAACACTTAAACCAATTGGTTTAAGTGGCTACCAATTTTCACCCAATATTCCACCCCAATCTCAGAAACGAAATCCAATCCACGAGGTTGCGTATTAACAAAATAATACCAAATATACTCGATTTTGAATCCGTCCGTTTTGGGGGGGGAGGGCAAGTCCTTGCATTCGGGGTATTTGGAATGAGGGGAGGATATACAATAAAGCCACCCTTTTTCCATTGAGAGTGTGGGTCGCGGCGAAGCACAGCTGTACTTCCTCCGTATGTGACCCCGAACTTCTAACGTCCTGGCCTGGAGGTACTATACCAAACAAGCAGAGGGGTGAACCGCATATGGAAACACTAAACTGGTATTAGAGCTGTTTAGTGCAAATAAGTATTCAAAATGTGACTTACAGTAAAGTTAAAAGTTAGGTTTCCGAATTATGTTTTAATTCTTGGTTTACGCAAAGTTAATTATGAGAAATACTGATTTTCTTTTTAAATAAAAATTTTGGTTAATGAAATTATACTATCTAAAATTTTTAGATACATAGCACAAAAGGATATATTAAGGACAAATTATTAGTTTTTAGAATAATAGAAATAATTTTCAGCTCTGAATAGTTTTATTTAACTTTCTTTTTTTTTTTAAAAAAGCAGCTTTTTTTAAAGGTTTTAATTAATGCGGTGTAGAAATTTTAAAAGCACATTTTCGTAATAAGGTTCGTTAAAATCCTTTAGCAGTTATCACTATTGACTGATCTGATAAAATATAATTGGAATTATTCTCTCTATTAATAACTATTATTACTTTATCAATTACTATTACTTTATTATGTCACCCATTTGGTATAGTTGTAAGCGACGCTGACTGCTGTGCCATATAGACTGGGTTCGAATCCCAGAGAAGACATGGATGTTTGTAAATGTATTGTGCCTTCGCGGCATGGGGGTACTTTAAACAGCCGCCGAGCCGCAAGTTCTCTCGAGAGGTTGATGAAAGGGGGAGAGAGGTGGGAGGCCTCTGACCATCCCCATGGTGTTCTTCAAAACTGGGGTGGAATCAAGCTAAGAATCGTACTTTCGCCAGAATGGTGCTCAAGGTTATGGCTAACGACAGGGTACATCGAAAAGTTCAACCTATCTCAGAATCTGGAAAAAAAAGCTTTCCTTCCTTCCCTTTGGGAAGGACAAGACAACATTTCTTTTTAATGTTGCTTAATTTAAAAAAGCATTTGTCTAAAAAATATATATAACTTAAAAAGACTACAAGGATCACTTATGAGAAACAAAATATTAAAAAAGATTTTTACAAAAATAACTATTTTATGCCAAGGTAAATTAAGTATTAATAAAAGTAAAAGCGTTTTTGATGTAGAAAATGAATCCACGGGAGGAAAAAATTAAAATAAACCATTCCGCTAACAATACTTTTTTCTTCATTTTTTTAGTTCAATTTAATTTTATTTTAAATTATTTTACACATCGAAAGAAAAAGTAGACGAAAAACTAATATAACAATCAAATTTTTACTCAAAGTAGTTCACAGGTAAATTGAAAAATTGTATTTATAGCAATACTTAGGGATTTTCAAAGCAATATCTACTTTATATAAATTGACAAATTCTTATATAAAACATGTACATTCTTATATATGAAACATGCATTTGTTCAAATATGTTACAAAACACGTTTTACATCAATGCAATTTATCTGTAGAATTCTATAAAAAAAATGAGAAGTAGAGGAAAAAGAAAAACGAATGAAGTCTGAAAATTTCTGATGTAAGGAAATAAAATTTTGTCGAAGAGAATTTTTTTTTACATTGAGTGTCAGTGGCGCACACACACAAGGGGGAGGGGTCACCGGGTACGGAACCTCCCCCAGACCTTGATTTTTCTTCCAATTGATTATGTTTTTAAAAATTTTATTAATTATGCTACTTATTCAAGAATAAATTTTTATTGTTCCGGAAAATCGACAAAATCAATAGAATATGTTGGGTGGCGTATTGGAACATACCAAAATGGTAGACTTTCGACCCTGGACCCTCACCCTTTGAAAAAAATTTGTGTGCGCCACTGTTGAGTGTTGATATTATTTTTATAAATAATTTAATACTCAAAATATAAAGGAATTAGTACTATAACATGTAAAAAGAAAAAAAAAAGACAAAAACTTAACAGTTAACTGGTATTTACTACAATCACATTTCGAAGTGCAGCTGAAAATTTGAGTAGGCTAAGAGTTCGTTCTAAAAGCCAGAATTTTTCCGTAGAAAATATATATAATATTCCTGACAAAAATTACAGTAACAAGATTTCACAATCTCGCGTCAAAGATAATCTTTTATCAAATATCTACTACGGCATACAACATTTTTATACTTGATTAAATTGTATTTATAGTTATAAAATCGATCTATTGTACAAAACAAATAACTTATTTCATATGTGTGAAGTATCCGAATTTTTTTTAGAACAAAACCCCATCAATCAAATTCGCATTTGTGTGAAAGTCCCTAATCAGCAGAGCGTACCACGAAAACACAGACAGTTCCATATCGAAGTAGAGACTTCACCGCTCCCCACTCCTCCCTCAAACAGAATCTGTCTTTTCCCATTGCCACCGACAACCAACAAAAAAAAAACAAGATGGCAGCTCCACTCAAATCAGCAACTATAGTCTGTCTACAAAAGAGAAACAGACGCTGCGATTAGTAACTCGGTTGGATAATTCTGCGTGATGGCATCAAATCTGGGATAATAAATAAAAGCGCTTGCAAATAAGGTGCGGGGAGTGTAAAGTGGCGTGTAAAGCGTTACATTATCCATGTGTTGAGTACTATCAGAGGGTGTTTTCAAACGATTTAGTAGCCTCATTATCGGATTTTAGACAGACTATCTAGCCAGTGTCCAGTTAATAAATTTTATGGGAGAAAAGCTAAGAGCTCTTTTTTTCAAACATGCGGATTTAAAATTAATTAGTCGTGACCAAGTGCATTTTAAAAATCAATGACTAAGCTTTTACGTGTGGATTTTACGCTTCAGTCAAGGCTTTTTTGAAAGTATGAAAATATATACAATCAGAAGAAACTTGGCGCTCTTGGCTTCCCTTTATTTGCATTTCCCTCCCGTTTCTTTACAGGTTTAAATTTACCGTCGCCAATGACGAGTCCATAAATAGTTTACTTAAGTATTATTATTAAAGTAACAATGGTTATTTATACATAGGGATGTCAATACAATGTTAAGATGACGGTAAAAATCATTCTCAGAGAATATAATATACTTCAGGCAAGTTGCCAAAACAGTTGCTACATGGACAATGTATAAACAAGAATGGTTTGTGTATACATTATTTCTTTTGTATAATAAACGGCGAATAAGATATTATTCTGGAAGAAAAAAAATAAGAACAATTCTAAGAATTATCGTTATATTAGTAAAATATTCTGAACAGATTGCAGGCGCCTATGCAGAAGATGATGCATCATGAAATTTGAAGGTTACAAGATATTTATTCTTAATAGTCCCAGGAAGCAGCGTCAAATTGTCTTAAATTTTATAAAACCACATTTAATAAGTTTCAATTACATACATTTAAAAACACGAATAGTTAAAAATTTATTTACTCTGCTAACCAAGTTGGAAAACATTGGGTTCTAACATTTAAAACGTAAAAAAATAATAAATTCAATATTCTTATTATGTAATGGAGTGACATTAGGTGGCTATTACGAACTATTTAGAAAACATTACAATAACTGCACTTTTTACACTTTTTATCAGTATTTTTATAATAGTTCAAATAATAAAAATTGACTGAATGTCGAACATACACTGATGGAAGTTGGAGAATTTCTTTTTCAGAATGCATGCAGTAGTTTATATAAGTTCATACCATCATAAAAAAAGAATGTGAAATTAAAATATACTATTTATGATGATTCAGTTTTTGAGTAAAATTCTCAATCGATTAAAAATATGACCTAGGGCAGTGGTTTTTCAAAATGTGGAATGTTTACACTGAGGGGTAAAGTAACCATGCCAGTAATAAAAAATTAATTTATAATTAATAGTCTAAGAAGTGTACTTTCTCAACACGCTAAATTGCTTCTCTAATTCCATATTCAAAACATTTCCAAGAACTTTTTGCAAACATTAAAACAGAATGGAGATTCCCTTGCATTGAAATCATAACTAGAATTATACATGGATTTCTAGTGACATGAAAAACAACCTACGTGATAACAAAGTAAGAAATATTTATTATTCGCACAACATCTGCATTTATTTGCATTTAATATGCTGACAATGAGTTAGATTAATTTTTGTATTTAGCCAGAAGAAAAATAGTTCGATAATTAAGAATATATGTCTCTCAGAAATTTTTTTTAGGAAATAATTACCTACAAGACACATATGTTTGGACAAAAAATAGCCAAACAAATATAATTTAAATTTAAAAGCGCCAGTTAAAAAATATAGCAGTTTATAAATTGAAATTAAGGACACTTACAAAAGTTAACTGATAGTTTTGAAAAACATTCAAAAAATGTTAACACATGAAAGTTCAATAAAGAAAATGGAAAAAAAACTCACAACAAATCTTTTTTGGAGATGCATGGTACATTAAAACCTGGAGGTACGTCACGTTTATTCGCTTGGACTAGGTGGTGCATAGAAACGGATTTACACTTTGATGAAATCTCTCAGATTTATAGCGATTATCTTATTAAAAAATTAATATTGCCTTATTTTTCGAACAATTTTAGTTTAATTTAATGTACAGAATATAATAAAGGCTGGTTATTTCTTAACAGGTCACCAGGTGGGAGAGCTACTCAGTGAGTTCGCATTTTAAACCAGAATGAAGTTATCAGCCCCCTAAAGTGCCCCCCTCCCCGATTTTCCAGGTTTCTCACTATGGCAAAACTTGAAACCCGACTGGTTTAACAACTTTCAGAACAAGTAAGAGTTTTTTCTGAAATTTTTGAGCAGTGATAAAATTTTAGCAGAAAAAAAAAAGATGATTAGTAATTATATTTATGCAAATTTCGAATAATTGATTTCAAAAGATAGTATGGACTTAAGTTTCATGAACTTGCATAGACTGTCTGGTAATGAAAAGATATTTTAAATTTGCCGGGAAATTTTAAAATGTTTTAATTAGCTATCGTAAAATTATTTACTATTTTGAAAATGTTTGCTAAAAATAAGTTTTTAAAAGACCATTCCCCCTTTTTTACTAAATAATTATGGTTTTGTAACTAAGAGATATTTCTTTATTAATTTAATAATTTTCAATCCAGGTTTAAAACTAGTTTTAAGTAATACAATTTTTCTTCTCCCAAAATTGTAAATACACCATTCATTGATAGCAAGATATTGAACATCAAATACCCTAACATTTTACTTCACTCAATGTTGTTTAAAAAAATTAACACTATCGTTTCATTTTCGATCCAAATTAGTTCAAATAATAAAAACATATTTGAAATTTGGGTACCTTTCCCGTTTTGCAAATCTTGCCAAGCAGGCTTTATTGGCGACAACACACAATAAACACATAACAAAATGTTTCTTGTCAATTCTCATTGATTTTTCATCTATTTTTGATGTAGTACAAAAAAAGATATTACTGATAAGAAAAGACCGCGACTTTTTTGCAAATGTTGTGGTAAAAGGTTACCAGCGGGAATATTCTGTTTGGCATCGGCTGTATTATTTTTGGCGACTTTATCGCTTGTGCCGACGAACTGGAAAAGTGCAGATTTTTTTTAAACCAACACACTATGGAGGAACGTTTCAACCATTTATCAAAAATTAATTGAAGAGCATACAAATACACAAACGATAAAATCTTTAAATTTGAAAGACAGTTGAGACAAGGCATCCAAAACAAAATTTCGCAAAAATATTTCACATTTTAACTAGAAAAATTACAATTTTGACGAGAAATAACTTTTGCACAACATAATTTTAATACGATTATATAAATAAATGAATTATTTAACAGAATCAACCAAAATGAATTGTTAAACAATAATTTATGATAATATAGTAAAAATAAATTTAAAAATTATCTATTCAAAAAATAGAAGGAAGAGCCTATTCTGTTATTTTCAATGAATAAAAACTAGGAAAAAATATGCAAAATTTATTAAATTTTATCTCAATTAATACTCAATCACGCCTAATTTTATCGAGACACAACATGCATAAAAAAAAAAAAAAAAAAAAGCTAGTTAATCAATCTAAAACAAACAATAATACGGAACAATACCACTTTATCTAGAAGTCAAAGATCGTTTGAATAATTAATGAATTTAGATGATTAAAAATACACGATTCACACAAAGTAAATATCAATTCTAGCCCCGCACTATTTTTTTTCTTCTTCCTTCTCGGCGAAACAATCCAGATCAATTTTTAAAATAACTCGATGGGTAGAAGTGGAGAAGAAAAATATATCTATAAAAAAAAATGCGTTATTCTCTTTTCTTTTCTAATCTTTTCTTCCCTACGCTTATCTTTTGAAAATCCAAAAGACGTAGCAATAAGAATATGAAGAAAAAACAAAATCAAAAGGAAGGGAAAAAAAGAAGAAACACCAAAAGAGAATTTTTCCTTTTGTTTCTTTTTCGACTGGAGGAGTTCGAAAGGGCATTTATTGATTCGAAAAAGGAAAATTGCAATAGCTCGAGTGCAGCACTGCTAAAGCGTTTGTCAAAAACTTTATTACGTTTGACAGCTGTAGCCAATCTAAGGACTCTAGCCTTGCTACACAGTTCTTCACGGAATAAAATTTGTTTGATCATGGATGAACATAAGGTTAAAAACGCTACAAGTTGTTTTAAATATATTAAGTAGAAACAAGGTATAAGCTTTTTTCTCATGTTTTTTATTCCCTTTACTTATCTGAGTCTTCAAAAAATTTAACGATATTTACACATGCCAGTAATCCAGATTTTGTTTATTTATGATTTTTTCATAAGGATATCGAAATACTTTTTTTAAAATGACATTACACTTCTTCGGTTACTTATAAAAAAAAAGAGAACACCCATTTTTATTCACACCCCCCACCCCAATTGTTTATTTAAATTTGAATTTTAAAACGTGTAAATTCTAATATTAAGTAAAAGAGGGAAAATATGACTGAATTTCTACATACGTAAAGTCAGGGACGTCTTAATGCATGGGCCAATTGGGCCTGGGCCCAGAGCCTCGGCCACAACAAGGGCCTTTCAACGGTTACTTTCGATTGATCTCTGAAAAACTGGGAATTTTGGACGATATGACGACTGACTACAAAAGATGATCGTCGTCCATATATAGGCCCAGATCTATCACCCTACACCAGTGGCGCACATAGGAATTTTTCAAGGGGGGAGGGACCGGGGTCGAAAGTTCATCATTCTTGTATCATACTCCGTTTGATTTGGTCGATTTTCGGGAACAAAACACAGTAAAAAATTAGTTTTTGAATAAATAATTAGCATTAATTAATAAAATTAATCATTAATAGCAAGTAATTAGTTAAATTTTACGTACTATATACTTAGAATTATAATCGATCGGAAAAAAATCAAGGACTTTGGGGGGTCCAGACCCCAGGACCCCCTTGTGTGCGCCACTGCCCTACACCATTATTACTCATTCAGTCACAGGCGGCAGCCGATTTTTGCGGTTGTAAGCAATTAATTTGCTTCAAGTTATTGTTTAAACGAGTTTTTTCACAAAGTATGCTATGTACAGTTTGCTTTTAAGGGTCATAGGCGGGCGTAAGGCTACATTTGCGTTAGGGCCCAGAGCCTCAAGAAGTCCTAAGACGTCTCTGCGTAAAGTATCTTTAATTTAAGGCTGTTTTTCGACATATGCACAAGAGCGTGAAAATGCGGTACACAATTTCGAACAGAAAAAATGCCTCAATTTTTATAAAAATTGGTGACATTCTAACTCATGCATTTGTTTATAATATAGTGTTTTTAAAATTTCAAAATATTTCATAAATAATTAATTTTTCCTTTTAACATGCAAAAGGATAGATCGTTTAGTATATATAGGAGAAAAAATGCGAAACACATTTTGTACAAGAAGTGTGTCAACTTGGATAAAAATGAGTAGCATGAAAAAATAAGTGATTCTCTACAGCAGGGGTGTTCAACAGGCGGCCTGCTAATACGTAAGTTGCGACCCGCCGACTCTTTTTAAAAAAATTTTAAATATCAGATTTTTAAAGTTTTTCATTTTGAAATTTATTTGAGGGGAAATATATATATATACACACACACACACAATCAGTAGCGCACACGGGAGTTTTTCAAGGGGGAGGTCAAAAGTTCACCATTTTTGTATCATGCTCCTTTTGATTTTGTCGATTTTCGGGGAAAAAAACACAGTAAAAACTAATTATTGAATAAACATATAGCATTACTTAATAAAATTAATCATTAATAACAAATATTTAATTAAATTTTTCGTACTATATACTTAGAATTATAATCAATCGGAAAAAAAATCGAGTGCTTTGGGGGGTCTGGACCCCCAGGATCCTCCCCTTGTGTGCGCCACTGTATACAATGTATTTGCCTGTTACCTGTTCTTGTTTTAAAATAAATCCTTTTTGATAATAGAAATTCCCTTTAGATTAAAATAGATTTATATTTTATCAAACAGTTACATTTGATTTTACTATAGCAAATTACTTTTTTAATAAATTTCGAATTGTATGAATTGAGAATTACAATCAATCTGAAAAAAAAAATCAAGGGCTTTGGGGGGGGTCCGGACCCCAGGACCCCCCTTTGTGCGCCACTGGTGAGGCCACAATATAATATTAATGTTGGAGTACTTTTATATCTGAAAATATATTCGGATTTTGAGTCCAATTCTTTAACATTAGCCGAAATCAGCCATAAGAGAGAGCATATGATTAAAATGGCAAGAAAAAATTATTTTTGGAATCGCGAAAAATCAATTGCAAATTTTAAATTTAAAGTAATATTTTTAATGTTGAGACATCAAAAACAAATTTTCCGAAACAAGTAAATGAAATTAGCATACATAAATAAGCTAAACCGCGTAAATACTGTATGAAATTATTATAGCAATAAAAGGTGGTAACAAGAATTCCTTTTATTAAATAAGAATTTTATGATAATTGCACAAAATACGGTAGAAAATATTAACAGTAATTTCAAGGTGGAAAGAATTTTAATACAATTAAACACCTTTAAAGGAGGAGAGATTATTTTTTCGAATGGTTGAATTGTGTGGAGGGTGATTAACGGTAACATTTTCGAACAGGTTAAGTACGATTATTTGAAGCTCTTTTTTTCGCATCACTAACTTTTAACATATCACTTTTCAAGAAATAAAATATTTTTCTGTAGTTGCTACAAATTTTTATAAACACAATTACTGAAGAAAACCTCCAAATTTTCTGTTGTATTTTTTATTTGCATTTAAATAAATTTTTGAAATTTAGACATTGTTCTGTATTAAAATCGTAAATTTCTCCTCACTTTGGAAGCAGTGTTTATATGAACCAAGGGGATCATAATAAAATATTATTCATTAAGTAATTTAATAATAAAATAAACTAATATAAAAGTATCTTGCGATAAATGATATTCTTATCCCCTGGATTTCTCCTCGGTCAACGGGAAACATTTTTGTTCAAAAAAAATTCTCGAAGAAATGCTAAAATGCACCTCAATATTTTCTTGTCTTGTGGAAAGTGGCTTCTATTGTAAAATACAGTAGTTTACAAAAATCGCAATTGAACTTGATGTAATAAAAAGCAAAGCGATGGTTTTTGTCTGACACAAAATTTAGGTTATATATTAATATGCTAACATGTCACACGGATCTCTTTCGATTAGTCTACCTATTCAAAAACAGCAATAAATTTGCATGTTATTTGAAATAATGTGAATCAATTTTTTATTTTATTATTTTTGTAAGTAAAATAATTTTAAAGTTAATTCAGTTATATCAATTAAAATTTCTAAAATTTATAATTTACATTTTTTATTTTATATTGGAATTGCTTTAGTACATAAAAAGGAGAAAAACAAATAACACAAGCAAAAAAAAGTAGTATTTAAAGTTTGATGCACCGTTAATCCGAAAATAGTCATTTTAGATTAGGGGTAAAAAGGGGGGGATTTTTAACAAGTAAATATTCTTATTTTTTCACATTTTATACGTGAAAATATCCTAAGTAATTTGAATTAAAATTTCCATACTAGAAACGTCATTTGAGCTTTATTGAAGGGTATTCATAGTTTTACTCAATCACAGAATTATAGGAATATATAGAAGTTCTCTATAAAAAAATGTTTTTTACTACACCGATTAGTTTGAAATGCATATATTTGTCAAAATGTTCTATTATGTCTTACATAAAGAATTACTTCATTCTATTTAGTTTAACTAGTTTACAAGTTCGCATTGATGGCAATATTGATAATACAAACATGCTGTAAACAAATATATAATTCCTCATTGATTTATTACTCGAATAAATAGATATATATTTAAATCTTTACTTTCATTTCAATACATCAACAAGTTTTAAAATGTACTAAAAGTAACAAAAGTAATAATAGCGGATATTAATCAAGAATTTATAAATCGTTGATAAATCATACCTTTTAAATAATCTTTTGAAATAAACTAATTCAAAAACTTATTGTCACTGTAAATGATATCAAACTTGCTCTACTTCAAAATTAATAAATTCCACAGTATAAAAAAGAATTAAAATTCAAAATAAACACGCTAATTTATTTAAAGTCTTGATAGCAGAATTTATAACTCCACTCATTTAGCTTTAAGGTTAGCGGTTAAATTTTAAAACTGAATCTTACAAACACTGATTTTAAATTTGTTTCTCTAAAAGAGATTCAAAATTAAAAAGCAATGTTAAAAGTAAATTATATAAAAAAAAATCACAATAGAAAGTCAAAACAAGTGAAATTTAATCAATAATTTCCATTTTAAAAATTGACAAACGTCTACCAACTGTTAAAGACAAACAAGAATTTTCAACCATAACGAAATCATTATATGTTAGAATACTATTAAAAAAAAGATCAATAAAAAAATAAACTTACTGTGACAAGTCTTCAGTCATGGTTTCGAACTACTAAATCGATGGGCAGTTGCTCAGCAACATTAAAAATAATTGATATAAACAATCTTATTGACAGGTACGATTGACGATCACGTGATCTTATCACCACAAAAGAGAGTTCTCACTTATAATAAATATTCCATACAAACAAAAAATCTTCGTCAGTGTTTACCCATTTCACTGCATCCACGCACACACACAATGTAGTCTTTCTTCCGCCATTGACAAAAAATTAAAGAATTCTGTAATAGAACTTCCCTCAACTCCAAACGCGCGAAAACAAAAACAAAAGAAAAAAAATATTGAAGCGGTCAACTGTTGATCAGAAGTTTTGAATCGAATCAATCATTTCTTGGAAAACAATCATTGCTGTCTGAACGAAGCACAGAAACCTTCATGACAAAAACAAAAATAAATAAATAAAAAAAAGGTGACAAAATAAAAAAAAAACCCTTGTAGTGTCACTTGTTGATTAAGTGGCAATTCTTTTTAGAAACGCGCTCTTTTAAAAAATTCGACCGCGAGAGCACGTGGTCTGTAATTTTCCAAAACGGAGTTGGCAGCGCGGCGTGGTAGCGTATTGATGCAAAAATCGAGACACAGTTCTAAGCTCCGGAAGATCACAACGGGTTCTGAAGCCTATTCCAGTGGCTACATTTGCGGTGGGGGATCCGTGAGCTCTTCTCTCAGCTGCCGTCAACCCCCAAATCACTGACACCGAAAGTATTACGGGCCCGAGCACAAATTGAATCAATGTTGCTTTCTCTAACAGGATGCTTTCAAGTTAGTTACCTGTTCAGGATCAGTTAGAATGAATGAAAAATGAACGTAATGCTTGTTCGATAAAACTGAAAGCAAAGTTGACCAGACTAGATTGAAGCTTAGGGGTTGTTCAGAAATTAAGGATATGCTTACGATTTCTTGCTGAATGTTCTTTTTTTTTTTTTTTTTTTTTTTTTTTTTTTTTTACACAGATGTAGATGAGCTCCAGAATATCCGAAAAAATCTTGAGTCCCGAGTAAAAACTGATATATCCTGAAATACGTCGTCTCACGTGAAAACGCTTAAGACGAGATATCGGTTTACACGAAATAATACAACGATCCCAACAAACTACTATGTATTTTCATGCATATTTTTCCTCTGACACGAAACAAAAAACGCTTAACACAAAAAAATTTCCCTTCTGGGAATGAACAATAAACAGAAACACTAGTACATAGGCGAGGTTTAAAAGAGGTGTGAAATGAAAAATAAGGGGTTTCATATTTTTCGTAGAAAGGTGGAAAACTTATTCAACTTTAAAATACCCTCGGAATCAATAGCCTTTGACACGAGCCAATTTTGTTTATCTAAGCTACTTTCATTCTGCACCCCCTACAAGCGTCACTCAAAAACATTCGAAACGAGGAACATCACGAAAAAAAGTATGCTCGCCTATTTAGACACACATTCCAATGATGAAATGAATAACAAAATGGATCACATCGAACAATTTGTGGATCATTTGATACTGAAAAGGAAAATGCACAGAAAAATAACCAATTATTTTCCCAAAACTCAATAAATGTTTTCTTTTTCTAAAATTTTGTATTAAATTTCGTTAAGTATTTTTGAATGTTTTTGTTTCATTGATTTTTACTAAATAAATGCACATATACATATGAATGTAAATAAAAGGAACGCACTCTTAGTAAATTTAATTTTGTTGAATATATTTATATTTCAATATTCTTTAACAAGAAATTCTGTTAAAATTAATTAATTTAAAATTTTTAAGTTCTAGTGAATGTTTTTGTTTCATTAATTTTTATTAAATACTTGTATTATACATATCTATGTAAATGGAAGGTGTTACACAATAAATTTAATTTTTTTGAATATATATATATATATATATATATATATATATATATATATATATATATATATATATATATATATATATATATATAGGCAATATCCTTTAACACGAAAAAGTATTTCAGTCCCCTCGGAGAGACAGTTTTGAATTACAAGAATTTCACTGTACTTCTGTTTCAGATATTCCAAGTCCTTTGCCTTGTAAATCGAGATTCTAGGACAGTAGTCGAAGGACCTTCGAGACCAAAGAGCCAATTTTTAAGTAAAGTAAGACAAACTATAAAAGAATCTTAAGAAAATGAGCCTAACTATCAAAAAGCTGAAACTATGTGCAAACGCTTGCGACGAAGAGGAGAGCAGGTTCTGGTAACAGTGCCTCAATTAATATTTCGAATAATGTTAAATAATATCTTATACAAAAAGTAATATTTTTGATTCCTACGAAAACGAAGAGAATTATGGAAGATGTTTTTATTTCTGTGCATCAATTCAAGAATAATCATTGTGAGAATTTCATAATGTTGTAAATTTAAATTGAAACTTTGTGATAGAAATTCTATACCAATAATACTGTAAGTGCTTTATAAAGGGTGTTTTTTTAGAGAGGTATAGAACTTTAAATTGCAATAAAACAACGATGTATTATTCGATTGACATGAATTTTTTTTTATTCGAAAGATAATCTTGTGAAACTACATTTTAAATATGATTTCTGGCATATGACTGCCACGGCTGGCTCGGATGTAGTCCAATCTGGACGTTCAATTTTCGATGACTTTTTCCAACATTTGTGGCCGTATATCGGCAATAACACGGCGAATGTTGTCTTCCAAATGGTCAAGCGTTTGTGGCTTATCCGCATAGACCAATGACTTTACATAGCCCCACAGAAAATAGTCTAGCGGTGTTAAATCACAAGATCTTGGAGGCCAATTCACAGGTCCAAAACGTGAAATTAGGCGGTCACCCAACGTGTCTTTCAATAAATCGATTGTGGCACGAGCTGTGTGACATGTTGCGCCGTCTTGTTGGAACCACAGCTCCTGGACATCATGATTGTTCAATTCAGGAATGAAAAAGTTAGTAATCATGGCTCTATACCGATCACCATTGACTGTAACGTTGTGGCCTTCATCGTTTTTGAAGGATTCCACCAGCCCATAAAGCGCACCAAACAGTCAGTTTTTCTGGATGTAACGGTGTTTCGACATACACTTGTGGATTAGCTTCACTCCAAATGCGGCAGTTTTGTTTGTTGACGTAGCCATTCAACCAGAAGTGCGCTTCATCGCTAAACAAAATTCGTTTATGAAAATCGGGAACAACGGCAATATTGTTTTGGGCCCATTCGACGAATCTACGCTTTGCTTGATGATCGTTTTGATGAATTGCCAAACCAAACTGAGAATAAACCACTTGACAGCTGTTAAATCGGTCGCCATCTTGGAAAGTAATGCCAACTTAAACTTCTATACCTGAAAAAAAAACACTCTTTACTAGAATTTTATGTTTACTTTAATATGATTAAAATTGATTTTGGCATTTCTCTCTTGCATACTATTAACTTCAATACACTTTTTACTAACCTTAAAGCTTCGAATAAAATACGGAATATGTTTTTGTTATTTCTGTTGGAGGTTTAAGTGTATCTCTTGTCCATAAAATCATGAGTGCTATTTCAACTCATTTATGCAACTAAGTAAACGTTGCTGGAAATCACTTTGATATATGTCTTTTTATGGGGGAATTTTTACCAATAAATCAAACTTTTAATGCTTTAGAAATAATTGTAATATTTTCACAGTGTGTGTGTGGTGATTATTCTCAGTAAGCTTTGTTAAGGAAAAATAATTTATAATACAGAAATAGCTATCATAAATAACTATCTTAAACCACTCAAATGTATGTCACTTGAATGTATATGTAAATTCTGGTCTAGTGGTAGCGCAGCGCGCTTCCACACCGCGGGTACGGGTTCTATTCCCGGGCTGGGCAAGGTCGACTCAGCCTTTCGTCCCTAATGCAGTGGTTCGCTAAATGAGTACCAAGCTTGCTTGGGGACTTAAACACTGCGGGATCTCGCTTCAGACTGACCACCTGATCGGGACATCTATTCATGCATCTCAGCGCCCAATGGTCTCGTAAACTGACATAGCACAGTGGGCCTTGGCCCTAATGGCTGTTGCGCCACTGAGTTTGAATAAATGTAAATGCAGGCATGTTTTTCATTAAATAATTACACAGAAAAGGAAACAATTTTTTAGAAGGCATAATTATTTTTGAAAATTATTCACATAGAAACAGAAAGCTGAACAGCCGCAACCTTCTACGCATCAATCAATTTAAGAACAAACATACAAACTATCAAACGGTCACATAGGTTCTCAAACTTTTTTGTCTCATAGACCATTTGGCCTGTTTTTCAGTTTAAGGTAGATCCCTTGTTACCTAATATTGAATTTTTGCAAGTTTATCAACTTAAATGTCTTTTTCACAGCTAGTACGTACAGAGGTAATTACTTTAAATGATTTTAATTTCTAACTATAGAGAAGAATAGTGTTTAAAACTTAAACACATGTTTAATTAAAATTTTAGTAATACAAAAAATAAATGTTACGTAAAATATCTTAGCAACAAACACGTGCTTTTAAATATGATGAATGAGAATCTGAGGCTCCAATAATAAACTTTCAGCATTTGTCACCAATATTGCCAAGTTTAACCCGAAATCTCCCCAATTAGTAGTGTCGTCTTTTTTTTTTTTTTTTTTTTTTTTTGAGGTTGACAACCGCGAAGAAAGCAATTAAAAATGTTCCCAAGATGTGTTCCATAATTCGGGATAAATAACAGATTTTTCTTTTTAAAGCCCTAATATTTGACATCCGTTCCAAATATTATTTTAAGATCTTCGTTAAGGCTATTCCGATCATTTTCTCTTGTAATCAAACGATTTCTTTTCCCCAGTGTAACCATATGAACTCATTGCCTGCTGTGGTATTACCATAATCAAATCATTCTCAAACCTAGTTTCGAAATCTGAATAAAGGGCATTTAAATGTTGAATGTAAGTTAAAACGTCATTTTCCTGCAGGACAGGTTTATCCATTGGGTGCTTGGCATGGGCACCCAGGGCCCTGATAAACTGGACTTCACAGGATTTTAAGAGCCCATCCTTGGATCCGACAGTGCCAAAGGGCCCGTAGATCATCTCTCCTAGGGCGCAAAATGAGCTTAAACCGGCATTGTTTTCCTGGTAGATTGTCTGTGACAAATTGAGAAACTGGGAAACTTCGCGACGTCCGATTTTATACTCCTTTAGCTTAATTCTGTCAAGAAACGCTGAAGTAGTGGTTCTTGTTTTAATAAAATTTATGCTGTCAACTTGTAACTGCAAATTAAATTTTGTAAATAAATCATAAATAGTATAAAGCTGGTTTCCACTTGATTAAACTTTTAAAATTAAAGTCTCGATTTGGTTTTATGAGATCGACAATTGTAGACCCCCCATTTACACCTCATGGGCCCCTAAATAATTTTTTCCCTGACGTGGACCCCTCGCAGGTCGTCATATACCGCTTTGGGAATCACTGGTTTAACATATTATTATAATTAAGATATCCGACTACTTGCGAATTTTCCGAATTTTTGAAAAAATAGGGATATGTGGGGATTTTTTTGTGATTTATAGATTTATTTAGTATATTTTAAGGAAAAAATCCTAAAATTGTGAAAACAGAAAGAAATTTAGTATTAAAATCGGAAAAAACTGTTGAAAATGTACAAAAAATTACATAAAGGGGGCCCGCTGTGTACAAAATTTTATGAACAAAATCTCAATTTTTCAATTTTGAGGCGTTACTTTGTTATTCATGTTTGAAATGACATTCAGGATAAGAGATATTTTAATTTTAACAAAAAGTAGAGCGCTTTATCTTAGTGATTATATTAAATTGCTTTAAAAAACAGTGATTATACTCACATAAAAGACAGTAAATTTTGAAATAAAACAATGATTGATAAATCTGAAGATCAAACCACTTCTACACTGTTGTACAGAACATACATAAAAAATTTTAGTGAATTTTTTTCAAAACTTTGTGAACAATCGCTGTCCCCGTTTGAGCTTTTCGAAAAAAACACTTCGAGTAAAATGCATTTTAATATTTGACATCTTGTGTAAAGTTATGGCATCTGCTTTTACTAAAACACTTGTAGTTTTTGTTCTAATCAATGGAAAATAAAAAACTTTGTATTTTTATTAAGCTAATAAGATGGCCTACAAAATAAAATCATAAAAAAATTTGTCAATTTTTGAAAAAAAATCATGATTTTAGGATAGTCGGATACCTTAAAGAAATAAAATTGTGCAGCATCCGGACATGGGGACCCCTACCCCTTGTATGCGCTACTGGCTAGGATAAATTATTATGGGATGAGCAGTGACGCACACAAGGGAGAGTGACCTTCCCCCTTGTGTTTTTTTCGATTGATTATAATCCTTTGTATATAGTACTTAAAATTTAACTAAGTATTTGGTGCTAATAATTATTTTTTATTAATTAATGCTAATTATTTATTTAATAATTTTTTTCACTGTTTTTTGTTCCCGACAACCGGGGCAAAATCAAAAGAATATGTTTGACGGCGTATGATATGGTATGAGAATGGTGGTCTCTTCACACTCTCTCTTAATTTTGGCTAAGCTGCGCCAAACAACTTAAGTTGTTTGGCGCAGCTTAGCCAAAATTAGCTCTTGCGCCATAAAATCCTACACACACACTCTCTCTACACCCTGGATTAATATCTCCATTTTATTTATGAAATTAACTTATTTCTGGATATAAATACAATCGGGTCTCTACTTAACGAAGTCGTTATCTTATCCCGAAATCGTTATGTGGGAAATTCGTTAAATGTAATTTCGTCGTACAATGTACTTTATAAAGCACATAAAACAAATTTTAAATTCATAAAAACTATATTATGAAAAAAATTAATCATATTTGCATCATTTTTCAATTCCTACTATTAGTTCACGCACTCTTATATATATCTTGTTCAAATTTTCAATCGTATAAAATACTTTTTATTCACACATCCACTCAAGTTCAAATACATTGTTTTAAACTTATATAGTGGATGACGCTTGATGCTTATACAGTTTTTACAAATATTAATTCTATTTAATTAATTAATTAATTAATAAACAGAAACAAACACAAACAATAGTCCAACACCTTATATGGAGAGGAAAATGGAAAATTGCAAGGAAAATCGCTTTCTATTTTGCTACCTAATATTGTGATTCTTTCATATGTATATATATATTTATATTAATTGAATTATTTAATAGAAATTAACTAAAATAAAAATTTTCTTTGTTGACCTAAGTAGGAATTGACTTAATTTTTTTTACATAATACTTGTGTTTGTATAAATTAATACAGACATATTAAACTCAGCCAATATATAATGTTATTTCAAATTTATTACACTTTCAATTTACCTTAATGATTGAATTTCTTTTTCATAAATGCTATTGAAACATCAAAGCCCTTTTGAATATACGAAATTTGAGGTACCATAACTACGAAATCAGAAATATATTATGATGAGAAAATAAAGAGCTAATAAATGACCGATATTTCTCGGAATGCATAGCATCTACAAACGGAACTGCAAAGGCTATTTCAGGGTATGACTCTTCATTAGCGAGTAGAGTGCATTCATATTCCACGTAATTATTGATAAATTTATTTCTCCAAGATTTTGCATGCTAAGTGAGGCTTTGGTATTTTACTATTTCTAACAATGATTTCCTAGAAGTGAATGTTGTGATAGCTTCATAATTATTTCCTGAATTACAAATTTAAATTGAACATTTTTATTTTGTTGTTGCTTTTTGAAGTAATTTCCATCATTAGTGAAGCTTTCGGTATTCATCAAAATACATTGCTTCTAAAGAGAATTCTAATTAAATGAATTTTTAAAACTAATTTCTTTTCTTACATAATCAAAATGCTTTGAATTCGAGTATTAATTTTCGAAGATTCTGTATAAGAATAATTTTTGAGAATTTTAGGAAGTATATTTCTTTGAATGTGTCACGGAAACCCAGCGGAACCGGAAAATTGTAATTTTAAAGTAATTTTCGTCCCCTATGGTAGTTTTATGGAATTTCTTTGATGCTTACCATAGGGAAAGTTTTTTTGTTTCGTTTTGATATACTTTAAATTGACAGTATAGTTAGTTACTTTATATAATTTATTCCATCCCCCCCACACAAATTTAAATGTTCTACTCAAAGAATATTATTTACAGTGTAAAACCGAAAAATAAAACTTTTGGTAAAAAATTATGGTGAATGCGATGTTACATTAAAAATGGTATTTTAAAAAACAAAAACCATGCAATTGCAACCATAACTCAATTGGAACTTTTACTACATATTTTAAGCGAAATAAAAATAAATAAATGTTAAATGAAAAATAAATATATAATCTTAATGACAATATGTATGCACAATGACAAAATATTTATAATCTAATCGACATTAAGAAAGAACACTTTAAATAATAAATTACAATATAATAAATATGATAAACATAATCCTATATTGACATTATGTAAGCACATTTTAAATAATAATTAAATGATAAATAAGTGATAAATATATAATCATTAAATTTTATAATAAAAAAAGATAAATATATATTCTTAATGAAATTATGTCAGCACAACTGATCACTTATATAATATATAGCAAATTTATAATCAAAAAATGAAGCATTTGACTTAAAAAAGGACAACTGGGGGCCATATTACCTTGAATTTTTCTCTCCGGATATAACTTTAGCTAAACCGTTCTGGAGAACATTCGAGTGAATACTTAAAGCTGTTGAGTGCATGGGGTTCAAGCAAAACATTGACCAGAAGTATTGCATTTTTGAGCCAATCACGGGCACTAGTGGATCGGTGACAATAATAGACGACGAGCCATCTTCCTACTCGTTTTTCTTTAGAAATTTCCGCGATTCATGTAAGTTGACCTTGAAAAGAAAAGTACTTCGTGGTTGGAAGTGTTCTACATAGTAGAAATATTTGAAAAAGGTAGTTCCAATCATGTATTAGTAAGGTGACCAGTTTTTTTTGCAGTGAAAAAGGAGGACGAAAAAACAAAGAAAAAAATTACATCGTAAATATATGAAACATTTTATTATCTCAAACAAAAATGCATTAATTACGCTTGCATCCCTTTTAATTATTTACTTAAGTACTTTTTCATTGAATGAATTTTTTTTTGTCAGTATCTCATATGTATCGGAAATTTCGGAGCAAGAAATATCCTTCATATTGAATTTGACAGTAAGTGCCGCAGCTATATATAAAGTACAAACATTCTCAATCTTGATTTCTCACTTGGGCAAAAATTATTACCGACTGAAAAAACTTTTTCAACTGCTGTATTAGTTCCTGGGCAGCACAACGTAAATTCAGCAAGAATAACTAAATTTTCATATGGAATGTTCATTTTTGAAATGGTCAAGTATTTCCACCCATTTTTTATCAATTTTAACATGTTGATTTTCCCATTGTTCTGATTTATCAGAATTTAAATATATATTCAGTGTTCTAATTTCTTTAAGCAAACACCTAACGGTTCAGCCTGGCATCTCTGAATAGAGATTAACACATTAGTTTTAAAATATTGAAAAGGGGGACAAGTAGGAGGACACATTTTGAAGAAAGGCAGAAACTGTAAAAGAAGGACTGTCCTCCCTAAAAGAGGACGATTGGTTACCTTAGTATTAGTAATATTTCAATCGCTCGTTTGAAATTTTAGAAAATTTTCAGATAACAGATTTATATATGTTTAGAATATTGTTCGATTCCACAAGCATTTTTACTGGTTAGAATTCTAACGTTTCTGGTAAGACGTAAAAGTAATTAGTGTTACAAATTTAGCATACACTACACAATATTTAAAATTTATGAGCTATTCAATCTTTATGTATAATTTATCGCTCAATTACATATATATTCACCTACAAAAGTACCAAATATTTGCTAGCTGTAGAAAGAAAATAATGCCCGAGACAAAAAATTAATTTGTAAATTACAAATACAACAAACGTTTGCGCGTGTGGCTAACGGAAAATATTTTAATAAAACCGTTTTTCGTAAACGAACTCCCCCCTAATTAATAGATCCGTATACTTTAACTTAAAAAAAAAATTTTTTTAATTCTCCGCTTATACACGGAAATATACAGCATATAAGCACAAGGATAACTCATAATGTAGTGACAGCTACTGAATTTGAAAGGATTTTCACATATGTGAGTGTGTGTGAATATTCTAGCATACATTGAAATTTCTGAAATTATCAGAAAGCAAAAAGTTTGCATCAAAAATAATCAGAAAAGTGTTCCAGAGGCCAAAATACGGCATCATTGTAAAACAATAACTTAACTAATCAGCAGGATACAGATTTATAGTCTTCTCGCCAAGTAAAAAATAAATGCAGGGCCACCATTTTTATTGTTCCCTAAAATTTAGAAAACTAAATAGAAAATATAATTAAACAAAAATTAAGTTTTCAATAAAATATTTCCGTGTTGATTTTCATATCCTTCATGAAGAATTATGTTATTAACGTATTTACTGCTTGGAAAAATTATCGCTTACGACTCTTTACTCAAATACATTAGAAAAAGAAAAATATCGCAGATTATCTATTTCTACCCTCATGTATATAGCTACAAATGTTTACTGTTCGGAAAGTCAATTCGTTAATACGTATTTTTTTTTACTTATTTATAAAAAAAGAATAGTCAATAAATAGAAAATTCTAGCAGTTTATTTCTTCTCTTCTTTCTCTCATAGTATAAATTTGCGAATTGTTGAAAAGATTATAATGAATGTCTACAGAAATGAAAAAATAGGCATTTTTCTAGGAGAAAAACGTATATACTTAGTGCAAAAGAAAGAGATAATTCAATTTGTTTTTATATTATAAGCAGACAACACCATCATACATGAGTTTTTTAAAAAGATGGTAAAAATTTGTATGTGATTTGAATTTATTTCATGCATCTAAATGGATTTCAAAGATATATTTCTTTCGCGTAGAATTCAAAATCGGAATGAAATGCATTTTCTTTTGATCCGTACAAAAATAACTTGAGTTTTTATCGCTTTAATTAAATTCAGCAGGGAATTTTTATGACTCAAAGAAAATATGATGCTTGTGTTTTTACTCAGAAAATTGAGTGGGGGTGTTCAAAATCCCCAAAAAACACGTCTAGAGTTCTTGAAAAGCAAAATACCTATAGAAATATTTTTAAACCTTTTTTTAAAAAGCTAATGAAGAAAATGGGATTCATTTCTTCAGAGCAAATAGTGAGAATTTAGAAACTTTTATATTTAAGTCAACAAGAATATCGTTTATTTTATTTAAAATATGCAATACGATTTAATAGAATTCATTTTAATTGATAAAAAGCACTAATGTTTGTTTTAATTCAATTGTTTGAGAATATAAAAAAATTAAATTTTGGAGCACCTAAATGTCTTTGTGAAATTTATTTCTTCATATAAATCTGTTAAAATAATTATCACGTGTTATTTTTAAAAATTACTTCATTGATACTCAAAAAAAGGGGAAGCGGGAAATCAGCATATTTCATTGCATGCAATAAGGCTGTTATAAAGTTAATCCTTAAAAATATATTTTTTTATCACAAGCTGCCCGTGTATACCTACCATTCATCTTAAATTACTTAAAACTGTCTACCAGGGCCCATGTTCGAACCCTTTCCTCTCCAAAGCCCTTGATTTTTTTCTGAATGAATATAATCCTATGTACATAGAACGTAAAATTAAAGGAAGTATTAATTTTATTAATTAATCTTAATTAATTCATCAATAATTAATTTTTTACTGTTTTTTCTTCCCGAAAACTGACAAAATGAGAAGAATATGTTGGGCGGCGTATTGGAACATGATACGGAGAATGGTGGACTTACGACCAATGGAAAATTTCATAAAATGCTTTATAAAATGATAATTATAAAAAGAAACATGGCTGAATATTTTAATAACTTATTGATTACCTTACATTTTTTTACTTACGCGCGAACTTATAGAAATATTTTTTTTATTAATGTCCAAGTACTGAAATTATTATTTTTTTATTCTGATTCTTTGTCTCAATAAATGCGGCAGTACTTGAAACATTTTTTTTTTTGTTGCTTCAGATTAGCCATCTCATTGTATATCAACAATAAATTTATGTATATATATATATATATATATATATGTGTGTGTGTGTGTGTGTGTGTGGGAGACAACAAGGGGTCCAAGACATTTGTCTTTCTTTACATTTATTTTAAACTTAAACAAAAATTAATTAAAAAGGTAGCTATTCTAACAGATAAGTTTCGTTGATGTGTTCATGGTAACGCCTGCTCGCGCACCTCCGTCGTTCCTCCTTTCCGCTTTCTCTCTTTCTCTAAAGTCTTGAAGTTTTGGTTCTACTTTCACTAGTTCAAAAGTTCTGGTTTTGATTTGCTGCGCCTGCGCGCGAAGACAGCGTGGCTAGATGATGAGAACGACTGGATTTCTTGGATGCCATATATATATATATATATATATATATATATATATATATGAACTTTCATAAACCACACTTATATGTATTTATGTAGAAACACATGGATGCTACCGTTATTATTTAAATAGTAATTAATGGGTAAGCAACGGATAGAATATTTATCGAGTTCATGCCGAAAGTGTGACATATAGCTGCTTATTTTAAGACTTTACTTCTTAGTCAAACAAAGAAGTATTTGATTCAACTTAAATCAAAGCAAAACATTTTTTCCTTATCGTGTGATAATTATTTCTTATATGAAAAGGGAAAAACAGAAGAAAATGGATGTGTATAAAGTTATCTAAGTTTTCAGGCTTTGAAAGAAAAGTACAAACGCATGTAATAGACTTGGGGCATTTTTCACTTGTATTGGGGCATTTTTGTGCTGAATGGATATTTTTTCTGGTTGCGGTGGTGGAAAAGATGAGGAAGCTTTTATAATTTTAGTTGCTCCTTTATTTAGTTACTTTAAAAATACTTACAGCTGAAACAGCGCCAATACATAACCTACAGAGACGCATACATGATAACAATACACAAAAGCATTTTTTGTTCGATCCAGATACCTCAGTTTTTGTTGAATTTGTCAATTGGAAGCTTTTACAATCATTTGATTTCCGGTTTAGATTTTTCTGATTGGTCCAAATAAAGCGTGTTTTTTTTCCAGGTATAGAAGTTTAAGTTGGCATTACTTTACAAGATAGCGACCAATTTAACAGCTGTCAAGGGATTTATTCTCAGTTTGGTTTGGCAATTCATCAAAACGATCATCAAGCAAGGCGTAGATTCGTCGAATGGGCCCAAAACGAGATTGCCGTTGTTCCCGATTTTCATAAGCGAATTTTGTTTAGCGATGAAGCGCACTTCTGGTTGAATGGCTACGTCAACAAACAAAACTGCCGCATTTGAGTGAAGCTAATCCACAAGTGTATGTCGAAACACCGTTACATCCAGAAAAACTGACTGTTTGGTGCGCTTTATGGGCTGGTGGAATCATTGGTCCGTACTTCTTCAAAACGATGAAGGCCACAACGTTACAGTCAATGGTGATCGGTATAGAGCCATGATTACTAACTTTTTCATTCCTGAATTGAACAATCATGATGTCCAGGAGCTGTGGTTCCAACAAGACGGCGCAACATGTCACACAGCTCGTGCCACAATCGATTTATTGAAAGACACGTTTGGTGACCGCCTAATTTTACGTTTTGGACCTGTGAATTGGCCTCCAAGATCTTGTGATTTAACACCGCTAGACTATTTTCTGTGGGGCTATGTAAAGTCATTGGTCTATGCGGATAAGCCACAAACGCTTGACCATTTGGAAGACAACATTCGCCGTGTTATTGCCGATATACGGCCACAAATGTTGGAAAAAGTCATCGGAAATTGGACGTCCAGATTGGACTACATCCGAGCCAGCCGTGGCAGTCCTATGCCAGAAATCATATTTAAAATGTAGTGCCACAAGATTATCTTTCGAATAAAAAAAATTCATGTCAATCGAATAATACATCGTTGTTTTATTGCAATTTAAAGTTCTATACCTCTAAAAAAACATCCTTTACATGAATGTTGCAAGATTGCTTTATCCTGTTTTAAAAACGTTAACGTGTCCGTTTTTTGGGATACAAAGTTGTTGCTATTTTTAATTAGGTAGGTAAGCAAAAAATTAATTTTGACGCGAAGTCTAGAAGAGCTCAAGATTCTTATGAAATAAAATCCTTCCAGAGAAAATTTTAGTGAAAAAATTTTAGTTAAAAATAGTAGTTAAAATTTTCTCTCGAAGGATTTTACTTCATAAGAATCAGGGAAACGGGAGTAAATTAGTTGCGTTCCTAAAATGGAACACAGTAATGATATTCAAGATCTGGGCTAGTGAAGACTGTGCGTTGATTTTTCTTAAATTTACATCAAATACTTTTTTTCAATTAGTATCCAAAAACATGCACAGGCGTTTATTTAAAAAATTTGCGTCAGACTTAGGCATGGCCTTTATCAGTCCAATACAGTTTAGAAGCGTAATAAAAGCAATAATAACTTTTTATCAGGATTAGCCGCAGCTACATCATGAAGTCGAGGACATGATATCAAATGGTCCCCGCACATTATATTATTGTTATCATTACATAAAGGTAAGGCCCAGTGGTCGAGCGACGGCGTAGCGCGCTTCCGCACCACAGATCCGAGTTCTATTCCAGGGTTGGGCAAGGTCGATTGAGCCTTTCATCCCTACTGCAGCATATCGATAAATGAGTACCAAGCTGGCTTGGGGACCTAAACACTGAGGGTCTCGCTTCAGACTGACCACCTGATCGGGACATCTGCTCATGCGCCTCAACATCCAATGATCACGTATACTGGGATGGGCATAGTAAGCCCTCGCCATCATGGACTGTTGCGCCACTGAGTTTGAGTTGAGTTTACATAAAAGTCAATTGGGTGAATCTACTAAACTGAGTCTGTTTCGTGAGGTAGTCATGTCCCCCCACACCCCTTGAAAAATTTCTGTGTGCACCACTGGACGTACTATTTTCTTCTTTGCATAAAATCGAAAAAAAAAAACTCTTTCGAGTCGGAATATTTATTTTTTATCCCGATAATACGAATAACTATGAATTAACAAAATGTTGTACGTTCCGATTCGTTAAATCGGGGTCTGACTGTAAGTATTACTTTAAGTTAATTTACATTAATATTAAGCTCACTCGGAAAATCTATAACAATTAAATCTAACACGTGATTTACCAAAACAAAACAACCCATAAACAACAACTCATCTCATAAGTACATATGACAATAGATCCTCCGCAAAAACACATTTGAAGAGAGTGAAAGCATTTCCGTTGGGAAAATCCTCCCAACAAAAGCAGCCTGACGTGTTCCCGGACGTCAGGACAAATTTTGATAACAAAAGCGGGGCATATTACACAATGTAAAGGCCCAACCGATAACGCAATTGATAACAAGACCACGACATTGGATCGGATCGATAGCACCACATGACGTCAATAGGTAACGCGAACAGAAGCTAAGTAAGTTTTGAAAGACAAGACGCAACATTTTAAGTTAACATCCGTAAGGGTGCTTAATATAGAAAATGCCATCTCTCTCGATCTGTGAAAGAGTTATTTCATTTCAATAAGCGTTTGGAAGTGAATTGATTAGGATGCGTAGAGCAAGAGATAGTGAAGAATTTCCGATGACAGACAGGAGTTTCGATTCACTTTTTAAAGTATCCGACTACCCTAAAATTGTGAATTTTGCCAAAATGACCATTTTTTTTATGATTTTGTTTTATAAGGCATCCTATTAGCTTTATAAAAATACCAAGTTTATTATTTTCCATTCTCTAGAACAAAAACTACAAGTGTTTTAGTAAAAGCAGATACCACTACTTTAAGCAAGATTCGAGTGAAACACTTTAAATGCGTTTCACTCGAAATGTGTTTTGTTGAAAATGCTCAAACGGGGAAGAGCGATTGCTCAAAAAGTTTTGAAAATAATTAAATTAACTAAAAGTTTGTGTACGTTCAGCGTAATAGTAGAAGTGTTTTAACCTTCAGTTTTATCAATCACTGTTTCATTACAAAATTTACAATCCCTTATGTGAATATAATCACTGATTTTTTTTAAGCAATTTCATATTACAACTAAGATAAAGTGCTCTTAGTTTTTGTAAAAATTAAAATAACTCTCTTCCGGAAGGTCATTTCACAAATGAATAGCAAAGCAACACATCAAAATTGAATACTTATTCATTAACTTTTTGTACAGAATGGACCCCTTTTATGTAAATTTTTGTCCAATTTTTTCCCATTTTAGCTATAATAATTTCAATTCCTCTTTTAATGTTAGCAAATTTTTCTTAAAATATTCTAAATAAATATAAAAAGCATAAAAAAATCACCATATCCATTTTTTTTGAAAAAAGTCGTAAGTAGACAGATACCTTAAATTTTAAGTTCTTTGAATGTTAGTTTATATAACTGCTTTTCATAAATCAATTAAGAACAACAATGAGTATTAGCAAAACGAATGTTTTATAGATAGGTCTATTTATACAGTAACAAACATATTGTTTCGAAGTTCTGATTCAATATTTCAACATTTCAATCACGTGATTGCTTTCAATCTTGCAAAGCGTGTTTGTTGCCTGCTTAAAGTTTTTAAACTGAGTAAAATAAAGCACTTTTAGGCAATTGCTAGAAACCCTTAATTGGCGTCATTTCCAAGGCTGAATTGCCTTATTTCTATTTACATGTACAACAAAGTACAAACAAAATAATAAATAAATAAACGCTTCTTTTTGTACTTTTTGTTATGTTGATATAAATGATTCGTCTTTCTTTGAGTGTTCTGATATTGAAAAAAATGTTTAGTAAATTAAGTGAATTACTAAATTTATTCCATTTAAATAATTCCATAGCTAGAGATTTCGGAGGGTAAAGTGAAAATTCTACTTTAAAATTATGTTCATGAATTAATGAAAGTTGGTGTAGACACAAGCCTTAAATATATTTCTTAAAAGGACTTTCAAAGGAGATTTATTATTAAAGTAGTGTCATTTTTAGTTTTAAAAAAAGTTCCATTACATGTAGAGAATCTATTCTGTCCATTTTAAAAGGTGTAACTTTTAATCATATGTTGACAGATTAAACAAGAGCTTCCAACTGATAATTTCTTAATGAAAACAATACACTGTTTCATTAAAAAGAATTTAAAGGGGAAAACAATTTAAAAACTGACGAAATGTTTCTTGAAAATAAATATATATATATCACATATGAAGATAACTTCCATGATTGTTTATGGTCATTTACTTTAAAATTACTCGGGGCTATTGGAACAGATCTCATAATTTTGAACTATGTTCAAGTGATGAAGATAGTACCTCAGCTTGCACTTTTTTGCACTTGTGAGAACTTAGATACACAGCATATTTAAACTGCACCAACCCATTACGCGAGGAGGGGGGCTTTTAGTGGATCAGGACTAAATCTGACTAGGTGATGGCGATCTGAGATCGATTAATCGAAAAATTGATTTCTCGGGCCAAAAAAATCGATTTTTTTAAAATCGATATGTAGCACTTAATCGATTCAGTGAATCTATTTCATCCTAGAAAATCGACTTTCAATTTTTTTCCGTTTTGGTTTTTACCAAAACAGAAAAAGTTTACCATAAAGTTGGTAAAAACTATAAGAAACGAAGAATTTAAACACTATTTATGGCAGACAGTTGTGATCGTATACTTTATTGTCAAGAAAAAAAACTATTTATCATCACGCTCACTCAATAGCCATGATCTAAATTAGTATTGTGGGATTATCTGTTCCTTGTGATCGCCTTTTTTCGATTACCGGTGACATAGCAAGAGATGAGCGGCACCGCTTGGATCCTAGTAGACACGACAGACTGTTGTTTTTAAAACGCTTATATACTAAGCTTTGGGAATTATAAGCTATATAATCTATTTTATAAACTTTTTAATGTAACAAATACATTTAGAAAATAAATGCCTCCTCTTACACCTGATACTCTGATATGGTAATAAAAGTAATTGTCGAATTCCTTAAACTAAAAAAATCGCTGATTTTACGGATAAGAGACCGTTTATTATGGTATTTTTCTTGTTTTTCATAAAACTGATTTATATTTACATTGCAAATGTAGACTTGGAAAAAAAATCGATTTTTAGAAATCGATCTTTTAGACCTCGAATTTTTTGTGAATAGGTTCATGAGGTTACGATTCGAATCGATTTAAAAATCGATCTTTTTCGGAAAGAATCGCCATCCCTAAATCCCACTCGAATTCGTGATAGGATAATTTCAACCACGAGTTTACGACCATGACCACTCGGTTATATGAGCCACAATAATTATCGTGAAGATGAAAACAACACATTTTTGTGCTTTATTTCTTATATTTTTGCATGTTTTTATTTGCTTTTAATAATAGCTTAAGACAATTGAAGTAAATAATTGAATATCTGAAAAATAAAATATATTTTACTCTTCATTTGCCAAAGTAGGTAGAGAAGTGATGTATTTAAGTAATTAAATTATGTAAAGTATGTTGTTGTTTTTCCAAGATTATTGAACATTTTGCATATTCATTTTTTTACTACTATCTTGTTAGAAAAAAGTCAAATGGGATTTCTCCGACTGTAAACTGAACTGAACAGAACTCAGTGGCGCAACAGCCCATGAGGGCCAAGGCCAACTGTGCCTGTCTTAGGTTACGTGACCTTAGGCACTAGGGTGCATGTGCAGATGTTTCGGTGAAGTGGTCAGTCTGAAGCGAATAACCCCAGTGTTCTGTTCTCAAGCAAGCTTGGTACTAATTTATCGACCCACTGAAGGGATGGAAGGCTGAGTCGACCTTGCCGAGCCCAGATTTGAACCCTGGACCTGCTGCGTAGAAGCGCGATACACTAACACTCAGCCAGTGGGCTTTCCGGATGAAAACTAAAACACAAATAAAGACGAATAAATAGTTTGCTTGCATACATGCCATTGTATTTATATCCATATTGCTTCAATTAAAACAACATTGCTCTGTTCCAAGTCATTAATTTCATGTAAAAATTTTCATTCGGTCGTTATCCCGATAAGAATTGATCAGACCTGTCGTATAAAATGACTTACAGTTACGAGTGAGTGAATATTAACACCGCACTGTTCAGCTACTCTAGGACGAGTGACGAGGACGACACCTGAGCTGGCACCACCTCTCCTAACTACCACATCATACCAACAGGTGGACGCTTGAGCTCTCGACAGATTTAACGTGCATCACTCCCCTACACGGCGAATCTTTAGCGGCATTAGCTGGAACTCATGACACGCTGCCCACGAGTCCATTACCTTGGCCACTAGACTACCGCGGCCAGGACTGGATAGTTGTAAGCAAAATGAAACTTTCCTTCCTCATCCTAGTTTTATACGGTTTGTGGAAGTTAGGAAAATGAGGTACTATCTTAGATTACATCTTCACCACTCGACAATAACTCTCTCTCTATATATATATATAAATTACATTGTTTATTATACTAAAAATTATCATGTAGTTCTAAAGTTCCCAGTTGAACGTTATGTGTCACAGATTCCATATTCCGTTCAATTCAGAATCACTAATTCGTGTAATCCTCCATAGTCTAAGATTCAAATCCATGATTCGACTAGAATTTCACTGTCGACGAATTCCGTTATATCATCCGGTTAAAAAAAATCAGCTTTGTGGGTTGCAATAGTTACATAACTTTTTATTTTTAATTTGATATAAATTGAATCCTGACAAAGAAAACTTTTAAATCATGTTCAATTTCCATTCATTCAATGTGAAAACCAATTTTCATAGAAACGAATGAAATATTTTTGTTTGTAGATTAATATGTACCGTATAATCTGGCGTATAACGCGCACTGCTATGTAATGCACACGCATACTTTCAAGCCGCATTTTTTATTATTATTTTTAACACACTTTTATAAGTTTCACTTGTATGTAATGGAATCTTTGAACTGGATTTTTACCCACTATAAAAGGTCAAATTAATTCGAAATTTCGCACACTTGTCAAGGACCGATGACAATCAATAATTTCGTTTCATTGTCCTGATCAGGAATCATCAAAAATAAGGATTTTAAGGATTTCGAGATTTGGCGACTAATTCATTATATCGTTTCCAGATTTTGTGATTAATTGCATAAACCATTTCCAGATATGGAGACTAAAAGATTAAGGAGCAACCCTAAAACCACGAATAGGCTTGTAGTTAGAACAAATAAAAAAAAAGTTCTTTATGGGAAAAAGGGTAGGGAGATGCGTAGTTTTTCTGAAATGGAAAAAAAAAAAACTCGTGCATGTGAATAAAAATAATTTATGTTCTAACTGCTAAATATTTTTTTTTATTTTGATAAAGCAGTATGTTTAAAAGTGATGATACGAATTAACAGTATAGCAATACGGTTAAAAGGTGATAATACGATCGACATTTAATATTTCTTCTTAACACGCTTTTATTAGTTAGACCTGTATCTGTAGAGGCAAAATCTTTGAAATATAACGATATGGGACTCATCCGAGGCCCCGTAAACGGAGAGAATAAATATCCTTCAGACCCATTAATTAATATCCATTGAAGAGCAAGACTAATTTCAGCAGCCTCATAATGCTAGCTCCAAATATCAAACTCAAGGATAAATTCAACAAAGAATAAATGATAGTTTTAAAAACTATAAAAGCAGGCTTTTATTGTACATCGAACTAAAAAATGAAAAATAAATTATAGTTTTAAAAAAAACTAAAAAACACGCTTTTATAGTGAACGGAACTAAAAAGTAAAAAAATAGTTCTTAATATAAGAATAAAATTATTAACGAGAAAATTAATGTCATTGTGGTAAAAGCGTGGGATGTGCTTTGTTCTACATTTTTACAGTAACTTAGCATTTCGGAGTAGAACTAGTAAGAAATTATAATTCATATAGGGCACCCCACGCTTTTATCCCAATGGCATTAATTTTTTCGTTAATCATTTTATTCTTATATTAAAAATTATTTTTTTTACTTTTTGGTTCGATTCACTATAAAAGTGTGTTGTTTAGTTTTTTTTAAACTATAATTTTTCAGTATATTCCTCGTATAACGCGCACTCCTTTTTTAAAGGGTGTTTTTTTTAGAGGTATAGAACTTTAAATTGCAATAAAACAACGATGTATTATTCGATTGACATGAATTTTGTTTTATTCGAAAGATAATCTTGTGGCATTACATTTTAAATATGATTTCTGGCATAGGACTGCCACGGCTGGCTCGGATGTAGTCCAATCTGGACGTCCAATTTTCGATGACTTTTTCCAACATTTGTGGCCGTATATCGGCAATAACACGGCGAATGTTGTCCTCCAAATGGTCAAGCGTTTGTGGCTTATCCGTATAGACCAATGAGTTTACATAACCCCACAGAAAATAGTCTAGCGGTGTTAAATCACAAGATCTTGGAGGCCAATTCACAGGTCCAAAACGTGAAATTAGGCGGTCACTGAACGTGTCTTTCAATCAATCGATTGTGGCACGAGCTGTGTGACATGTTGCGCCGTCTTGTTGGAACCACAGCTCCTGGACATCATGATTGTTCAATTCAGGAATGAAAAAGTTAGTAATCATGGCTCTATACCGATCACCATTGACTGTAACGTTGTGGCCTTCATCGTTTTTGAAGAAGGATTCCACCAGCCCATAAAGCGCACCAAACAGTCAGTTTTTCTGGATGTAACGGTGTTTCGACATACACTTGTGGATTAGCTTCACTCCAAATGCGGCAGTTTTGTTTGTTGACGTAGCCATTCAACCAGAAGTGCGCTTCATCGCTAAACAAAATTTGCTTATGAAAATCGGGAACAACGGCCATCTCGTTTTGGGCCCATTCGACGAATCTACGATTTGCATGATGATCGTTTTGATGAATTGCCAAACCAAACTGAGAATAAATTACTTGACAGCTGTTAAATCGGTTGCCATCTTGGAAAGTAATGCCAACTTAAACTTCTATACCTGAAAAAAAACAACACTCTGTACAAAGAAAAAGGTCGAGGTTTTATCCTAAGTTTTTGAAAAAATAGTATACTTCTAAAACTACAGCTCTTAATTCATAAGGAATGCCATTTTTTTGTTTAAATAAACAGTGTTTCCATACATGTAGATAAATAATTTTTTTATGCCCATCTTTTTTATTATTTTTAAAGCTATTATTTTCATACTCTGTGTATAACGCTCACCAGTAGATTTCGGTACTTTTTTGTGTTAAAAAAGCGCATTATACGCCGGATTTCATGGTAAGCTATATTTATAAATAATAAACTATATATAAATATATATACATATATATCATTTAGAAGCAATGCATACTTAATTTAGAACCATATCAAATAATCAAATAGAATTACTGATTCCAGCTTTCATTGCAGAAATATTTTTTTTATAAAGTCTATATCTAAAAAGTTATTTAAAATATTCGACGCGACACACACACACAAAAGAATATATGAATAAATATATTATAAGAAATTAACAATAACATGCATTTAAGGTATTTAAGTTGGAGGGCTTCTTAGGTGGTTTTTCATTTATTAATCGTAATTAATTTTCAAATGACCTATCACCACCTTTCTGTCTCTAAAAGACGTCTAGTTCTACACTAATTAATCTTTATTGACCTATCAAATACAATTCATAGGTACTTAAAATACATATAGGGCCTTTTTTTAAGGCATTTTCATCTTATTTCGTATCATTAATTTTGAAAAAAAAAACGATTCATCTTTATTGCGTCATTACTTATATAATTTTTCTTTGAAGAAAAACTAGTGTTTCCAAATGACAGATTCAAGAAACTAATAATACTTATGATATTTTAAGGTAGGTTGATGGAATATTTGAAATAGCACAGGGGTTGAGAAAACGTTATTTTTTTCCCCTCTCTAAAAGGGAAAAACCTTGCGAAGGTAAATGTGTACATAGCTCTGGCATTGATTGATTGATTGATTAATTGAATATTAACGTCGCGTGAGTGAGTGAGTTAATATTAACGTCGCACTGTTCAGGGGGCTTTTGGAAATTTTCCCTTTTGGACGATTGGCACCCCCTAACTACCACAGGGAGGACGTTATACAGATTTAACGTGCATCGCTGCCCCCTACACCATCTTTATTTATCGGGGGCTAGGGCAGCCCAATATTAACGGACAGCTAACGAGGGCTTTTGGCGACGGACCACGTAATTTTGAACCATTCATGACGTGGACGACACCTGAGCTGGCACCCCCTCCTAACTACCACACCACACCAACGGGTGTCATACAGATTTAACGTTCAACGGCGGGTCTTTACTTATTTCTTAAGGATGTTCAACCCGTAATTTTGAACTCAAAGTGGTAGCTGGCACCCCTCTCCTAACTACCACACCACACCAACGGGAGGACGTTTCAGCCGAATGGACAGTCAGTTCCGTGAAAACAGAAATTAATACTTAGCTAATATACAAATAAATTTTAATTACCTACAGTAGCTTAGGAGGTATCGTATCTGCGTACCTGGCGATTGAATAGGGCTCTTAGCTAATATACAAAATAAATTTTTAATTACAAGGTATCGTATCTGCGTACCTGCAATCTGATTTTTTAATAAATTCATTTAATTAGTTTTACAATTAAATTTATTTAAAAAAGGTTTATTAAATTTTTTAATATAATTATAGTAACTATTTTACTTTTTAAAATACAAAATAATATAAAATTATTTAATATTTAATAAACATTTTTCAAATAAATTTATTTAATTGTAAAAATAATTAATTGAATTGATAAAAAAAAAAGTCAGCTTGTCGCTCGCGTAGTACGCAGATACGATACCTCTCTAAGCTATTGCGTCGCTACTGGTAATTAAAATTTATTTGTATACAAGTTAAGTATACATTTCGAAGGCTATTTTCTCCGAATTGATTGTCTATTCGGTGCTACTATTTTGAGGGTTGAACACCTAAAAGAGTAAGTACTATTATTACACAAAATCTCGCCCCCAAATTAATTTTCCATGTCGTGTCCTCTTGTTAGCATATTTGAGTTTGAGGCAAATGGATTACACGAATGTGTTTTCCTGTTATGTGTATAAAATGTTTATCAATATTTTTCAGGGGTTTTTTTGGCGTGAAAAGTTAGAGAACAATTATCTACTTTTTGGTTTAAGCAGCATTGAAAAAAGTATTATATAACTCTAAATTCTTGAAATACCCATTTAATACAACAGAATCATTTTTAAATTCCCATAACTCAAAAAATTTTAACTAAATTTTACTGAATTTTAAATTTAGGCTATTTAAAATGACACAAATATATCATTATGTAAAAAAAAAAAAGGTACAAGCAAAGAAATAGAAAAATTCCTCTTAGTAAGTTAATTAATCCAATAGCATCACGGAATTCTTTTTTAACTATTATCAGTGATAGTTTCTTTTCCAAGCGTAAAGAAGATAACACTTGAAAGGGTAAAATTAAAATAATTTGTATATTAATCTTTTAAGATTAATATTTAAAGGTACTTTTTAATTGTTACGATCTTGCCACTATTACTATTAAGAGATTGAAATTTGTTGCCAATTCCTGCTAAACAAATAAATTTATTAATATTTGCTCTAAATTTACTCAAAGTGTTTTTGTAAATTCGTTCTCTGATTGAGTAATTTCTTTTTAACGTCAAATAATAAAACTATGTGAGGTCTCTTGAGGAGAGACAGATGAATATGAACCTTGGCAAAGTGACGAGGCAACACCTGAGTCGGTACTCTATTCTCCAAACTTCCACACCCCACCAACGTACAAAATTTGCTCATTGATTAATTTACCTGCTTCAGCCCCTTTTCATAATTGGCCTTCAATGGAACCGGGTCTCGAACCTCCACCAGCCACGATTTGGGTGAGTGAGTGAGAGTTGTATTGACGTCACACTATAAAGCTGCACGAGGGCTATTGGCGACGGACCTCGTAATTTTGAACAATGGTCAAGTGACGAGGACGACACCTGAGCTAGTAACCCCTTCTCCTAACTTCCCCTCCGCACTAACGGGAGGACGTTTGAGTCTCTGCATATTCAACGGGCAAAGGCCCCCTTCATACGGCTGATCTTCAGCGGTTCTAGGATCGGACATGCCAGCTACGAGTCTGCGACCTTGACCACTAGGCTACCGTGGCCATGCCACGATTTGGGAGCATGTCCACCCGGTTACAGCGTCCATTACACGTATTCGAACTCGTATAAGAAAAAGGTTTGTATTTTAAGCAGCTATATGCATTTGCTTTTATTCATTGCATGTACGTTTAAATACGGAAGCGCCTTTAGTATTTAGACAAGTTGAGTTAATTATTAATTAATAAGTTTCATTACCGAGATAATTAAATTAACTGTAAGTTTATTTCAGAAATCACTAGCGATGATAATTTAACTGAATTTTTAAATAATTGTAAGCGTGTGAGAAGAAGAGTTATTTTAATACTTCTAAAGCTAGAATAAGCTGACTTTTAAATTAGTGGAAGCTTTTAAAGAGGAATTTCAACAAAGCTATTTGTGAGATAGCATATAGTACGTTATTTAAAGGTTAAAATAGCAACATCTGAATAATTTATCCTTGTTAAGTTTAACGCTTGGTTTAAATGTGTGTAAACAGTTTCAAAATATCCATTTAAAAAAAAATTTCAATGCCGCACAATTGTATTTCACTGAAATATAAAGTATTTATTCGCTCTAAACACAATTTTACTATAGCCGCTCATCTATGTGTTTTTAAGTGAGATCAGTGGCGCACACAAGGGGGGTCCTGGGGGACCGGACCCCCCAAAAAGCCCCCTGATTTTTTCCCAATTGATTATAACTCTTAGTATATAGTACGCAAAATTTAATTAAGTATTTGTTATTAATGATTAATTTTATTAATTAATGCTAATTATTTATTCAATAATTAGTTTTTTACTGTGTTTTGTTCCCGAAAACCGACAAAATCAAAAGGAGCATGATACAAGAATGGTGAACTTTCGATCCCGGACCCCCATTTTGAAAAATTCCTGTGTGCGCCACTGAGTGAGATTATGGTAAGGAGAATGTTGCCATATTATATAACTATAAATAACTCTAATAATTATATTCTATATTTTTCTAACATTTTTGCAACAACATACAAAAAAAATGAATAAAATGAAAAGCAAACTAACTTGATAAAGATTTAAAATGCAATAAATGTCTTCTGGAAACCACATAATATTCTTCGAGTTTTTAAAACCTTTTCATGGTCAAGTTCACAAAATAATTCAAGTATTATTATAAGTATTTGTATTATTGAAACTGTGCGTGAGATCCAATTCATCTCTCTCTCTCTCTCATTTAAAAAATATATGACTTTTATAGAGTTAAGACTATTTATTATCAAGTAATATTGAAGTATAGAACACTAATTACGACTTTTTTTTCAGATTTAAACGTTCTCCAATATTTATACTGTATTTTATGGCTTTGTTATTTTATAAAGAGCCATCATACTTTTCATTTTTATCAGAGTAAAAATCCGTTTTCCTGATATAAAATGTGTTTTGCATTTTATTTTTCATGGAAGACAATTCTAAATAAGCTATTCCTTTGAATATCAATATGAAAAAACAATTATTAATGGAACATTTTAAAAATTTAAAAATCCTTTATTATAAATTAATGCATACATTACAAAGTTGCAAACTTTCGAGACATTTTTCAGTTTAAAAATGTGTTCCGTAATAAGTTTAGGGGCTCTCGTAGATTTTAGCGCAAAAGAGGTAATAAATTTTTAAAAAAAAACCTTTATCGTAAAAACGCACAGGTAAGAAATTTTTTTTGATTTTATGGTATATTCGCTGTGTAATGCGCATCCCTTTTTTACGAAGAAACCTGAAATGTGTGCGTATCCTTTTACCTTTTGAAGTCCTTTATTTGAGGTATTACCTCAGGCTTTTGAAAAAGTAGCATACTTCTAGAATTATAACTCTTTAACCCTGGTGTAGCTAGTCCTGAGTAGGCCCTATCGAAGATACCTTGGGGGCCCTCTTTTGGGCCTCTTAATGTTTTACGATTTTTGCTTACGCTTGGGGGCCCCGCATCATTGATATGGCTGAGACGGCGGTAGTTATACTCCTGCTCTTTTATGTTCAATTCTTTTATTTTTTAAAGCACCCACTTTCATACCAGGTGTATAATGCTAATCAGTAATTTTAGTCTTTTTTGTGTGCGAAAGTAGGCAGAGTGGTCGAGTGGTAGCGTATCGCGCTTCCACACCACAGGTCCGTGTTCTATTCCCGGGCTGGGTAAGGTCGACTCTGACTTTCATCCCTACTGCAGTGGGTCGTTAAAATGAGTACCAAGCTTTCTTAAAGCACTTAAACACTGAGGGTTTCACTTCAGACTGACCACCTGAGCGGGACATCTGCTCATGCACCTCAGCGCCCAATGGTCACGTCTACTGTGATGGGCAGAGTAGGCCCTGGCCCTCATGGGCTTTTGCACCATTGAGTTTGTGTGTGAAAAGTGCGCATTATACGCCGGATTTTACGGTACTTTAATTAAACTTAACTTTTGTTTTTAAGATAAATGTTTTCTACGGCTATATTTTCACGAAACATTATAGGAATTACACAAAGAAATGTTATCTAATAAATAAGGAAGTTTCAGTTTCTTAGATCTGGATCTCATTTAAAAATCAACAAATTAAAATATATAATGACAACCTTCTACCTTTTTAAGTACCTAATAAATAATAATATATCTAGAAACACTCCATAATATAGTTAAAGTATTCAGATGAGTTGCCGGTGTTTGACGCAAAACTTTAACATAGAACTAATTACGTTACCTATTTCTATTATACATCTTTAACAGCGTAGTTGATACTAATAAATCTCTGTAAAATGTGTGATTCATAACAATAAACTATTTATAAAGTATTTATTATATGAACTTATGTATTTAACTCTAATATTATATTCAGCTGAAATAAAATATAAAGCAACACATCAAAATAATTTTAAACATTTTAATACAAAATTTCATACAAGACAAATCTTTATTAAATAAATATTTCAAAGTTGTTAACACCATTTCTTACGATATTGTCAAAATTAGACCCTATGCGTATTTTTGTCATTGATTTTCCTTTCTCATCTTTTATTTATTTCTTATAATTTCCTTAACATTTTTATTTAATTTTATTTGCCAAAAAATCATACATACATTTTCATTTATCTACTTTCTAAGGAGAAAAGAATCAACATTTATTATTCTTTAATCCAGAAAACAAAGTACAACCCAATTTGAATATATGAAGGCAACATGCTAAATAATTAATAATTCTTAAGATACATAAAATAAACGAAAAAAGTTTGAAAAGATAATGAAACTTCAGTTCAAAGTGAAAGAATTAACAATTAGCTCCAATCATTAAATTTGGACACTTCCTCTCATATAAACGAAAAATCCAATTAATGCATACGAACGAGGGTTAATGGACAAATATCCTTCCTTCATTTTCTTGATTTTAATACTTCTGATTGCAATTCTTGTGGGAAGGAAGTGAAAAATTAATTTCGTTCTTGCTCGCAACAGCGTCTCCATATTTAATGCATTTGTGTGTGGTCGACCAATCGAAGATGATTCTTAAGAAATAGCGTAAGTTTAACACACTAGTGAGGGATATCATTAAAAATAAACTTTTTAATGATTCACCTCAAGTAAAAAAGTTGTTTCAAAGCTATGAGAGATGGAAAATAATATATATATTTCCCATTTGCAACTTGAATGAATTTAATTTAATTTAATAAATAAGAAAAAATTGTAACAATAACATTTTAACATAAATTCAAATAATTTTTAATTATTAATTTATCAAGTGTGTTAGGAACCGTGTACAAGTGTTATGTGACTTTATTTTAATTTAACTGATGTTTTTTTCGAAAGAGTCATTTTATTGTATTTGTTTATTTTATGTGAATTAGCTTGTAGCAAATACATTATTTTGTGTTCTCAAGAGTTTTTTATGTTCTATTGTAAAAAAATGTAGTAAGATATTATTTTAAAAACCTGATTATAGCACCAGAGAAATGCTAAACAGAAATAAATACATTAGAGCAGTGATCCTCAACCATTGTGCCACGGTATTTTTGTGTGCTGTCAAATTCTTGAGGTGTTCCACCAATTTTTTTTTATTAAATATACTCTGAGAAAAAAAAATAAAACTCGAAACTGAATCATTGTGCCGTTTTTTATACATAAAAATAAACTATTCATAAAATTGTTATTGAGCATTTGACAACAATAGAGGAGAAGGTTATTCATTACTTCCTAAATTTAGAATATATAAAAAATAAAGGCAATTCCTACTTAGGTCAACGAAGAAATATTTTCAGTTACTTTTTATTAAATTAATATAAATATTAAGTTCATCATTCTTGTATCATGCTCCTTTTGATTTTGTCGATTTTCGGGAACAAAACACAGTAAAAAACTAATTATTGAATAAATAATTAGCATTAATTAATAAAATTAATCATTAATAACAAATACTTAATTAAATTTTACGTACTATATACTTAGAATTATGATCAATCTGAAAAGAAAATCAAGGGCTTTGGGTGTGTCCGCACCCCACGTATGAATGTAATCAGGGACATCTTAAGATTTTTTTGAGGCCCAGGGCCCCTATGCAAAAGTAGCCCCTACCCGTGATCTTAAAAAGAAGTAGCATGCATTGTCAAATACTTATAAATACAAACGATAATTTGTAACAAATGTCCACGACTCGCAATCCCACAAACTTGCTTAACAGATAGCTGCAATTCGACTAAATTATTTGAACAATTGTTTACGGTATCAGGCCTAGGCTTAGACATGGACAACGCGGTCATCATATAATAAGAAAGTATTGCCACTTATGCCAGTTGACATTCAATTTGAAATTCCCTGTTTTTCGGAGAATACGTACGGGAATAATATTGGACCATTACAATTATCCGGATCATGATCTTATTAAGATGGAGTCGAGAACGAAACGAGGCCCTCAACTAAGGCGAGGCCCATGTCTTTAAAATGTCCCTGTACGAAATATTTGTGTCCCAGTTTTCTCGAAATAAGAAACATTTAAGTAATACACACACAACTTTTGTAGGTTTTAACATGCAAAATTAAAATACTTTTTGGCCTTATAACATTATTTATATACCGTAAAATCCGGCGTATAGCGAGCGCATCGGTGTATATAACGCGCACATATACTTTCAAGCCGATTTTTTTACTTTTTAGGTATTTTCGCCGTATAAAGCACACACACCTTTTTTACGAAGAAATTGAAATATTAGTATACATTACTCTTATGTTTTGAAGTCATTTATTCAAGGTATTATCCCAGACGTTTGAAAAAAAATAGTATACATCTAGAACTACAACTCTTTTGGTTCATAAGGTATGTCATTTCTTTTAAATAAACAATATTTCGAAACATATAGAAGTACATTTTCTTTATGTTCATCTCTTGTTATTTTTAAAGCTATCGTTTTTATACCCGGCGTAAAACGCTCACCCTTAAGTTTCGATCTTATTTTTGGTGTTTAAAGTGCGCGTTATACGACGGATTTTACGGTAAATATATAATCGATAGTAATAAGTAAGTCATGAAAATGTGAAGTTTTTAAGACCTTAGAACAGTCAATACGCGGCATCTAAATTGAGATATTTTTCTGTTTGAAAAAAAAGTTTATAGAATATTGATTTCGTTCTGTCTTATCTCAGATAAATGAAGCCTGACATATAGATCTATTATTAGAATTCCACAGGGAAGTAATTTTCAGCAGGGGGAAAGATATTTCATTAGCAAGTTTTCTGGGGATATATTTCGATTTTTCAGGGCTCTACGCTTTTTTTTAGTTATTCAATATGATACCCCTCCATTAAACCTATTACAATTGTTGCTTTATTATATAAAGAATAAAGCTTATTAAATAAACTACCATTGAAACTTTTGATTCTATTTTTTCCTTCAACAAATGATTAACCCCAGTTCAAGAAAAGAAAAATATTTCTTCCTCCCTCCAAACCGTAAAGCAAATTTAATTTATAGGCGTTGCTATGTTAGAACTACTAATTGAGAATTAAATCTTGATTAATCAAAGCAATTAAGTCCAACTCAATGTAATGTAATTCTCTTGAATTTCTCTGAGCTCATTTTAACAACAAATTAAATACTTTTCCTGGAGGATTTTGCTTCACTTCCCGATAGATGGCACTAGCAAAATGAAAAATGGGAACAGAAAAACGAAAGGAAATTATTTCCAAAAGAGTAAGTAATCTAAAACCATCATTAGTTCGTAAAAATGATGGTTTTAAAATAGCGATTTGATAAAGAGAATTTATAAAATTATGTAAAAACTATTGTAAAGATATAATATCCACTGGATAAGAGAAAAAAAATGCTTCGTTTTTTTAGCTTAAACAAAATTGTGCAAGTTAGAAAAGAGTTTTTAAATAAAAAAAATATTAAGAGCATAAACTGACTACAAAATAAAATCGCATTTTTTTTTATGTATATAAATTTGATTTTGCTTTCTTCACATTACACGGGAGTCATTTTTTTTTATTTTGTTGGTGGAAATTTGCCACTAGCACTGAAAAATTAGAATGAGAAATCATTACTTGGTGGTCATTTCTGTACTACTTGCAAAGGAAACACAAAAACTGCATTTTGACTATGTTATTAATCAAACGCAATTTAATATTATGAAAACATTACACGCAACAATGCTTTTCGAGGTTTATTTTGAAACAAAAGGTTTTAAAAATGAAAGTCCTCTTATCTCTATCAAGAATAAATATTGTTATAAACCTCCTAAAGAAATTGAAATTGACGCGCCATGCTTTCCGGTGTACATAAGTGAAGTTCGGTTTCTTAAAAAGTGTTGACAATTTACATTGATGATTATATCTTTATATTTTTAAGGAGAAAGACAAGCGAAAATTATTTGAAAGGTTTCAATTATGAACTGAACTGAACTTCTTTTTCCTTGCTTTCTCAGCAGTTATTTCTTTATGCTTGTATTTATAGTTCGGAAAGTTTTAAGGCGTGGGCCAGCTGGGACCAGGCTCGGGGTCTTAGCCTTAAAGGGAGGAAGAGGTCTCGTTTCGTTCTCAACTCTGCCTCAATAAAATTCTGACCTGAATAAATTTAACCGCCAAATGTTATTCCTGCACATATTCTAAGAAAAACTGGGCATTTCGGACTATATACCACTGGCAACAGTAGTACACTGTATTATTTTGTCATGTCCAGGCGTACCAACATTACTCAGTCGAAAGGCAGTGGTCGGTAGAATTGCTTTATGCCTAGGTTTGAGAGATATAAATTCCGCACAACTAATTGTTACCGTTTATACGAGTATTTGACAATGTATGCAATATATACTGTCTACTTAAAAGGGTCACACGGGGGCCTACTTTTGCATGGGGGCCCAGGGCCTCAAGAAGTCTTAATACTTCACTGTTTGTAGTAGTAAATATGCAAAATATTACATGAAAATCTTTTTTGGCTGTTTTGTATATGTTTAAACCAGGCATGCCCAACCCGCGGCCCATTTGGAGAATTTTTGCGGCCCAATAGAAGTTTCTGTCTATATTATTTTAGACATTTGGACTACAAACGGTTGAATCGAAAATATCATGTTTTGACCAATACCCACCTCTCCCCGTGCAGTTTTTACCGAAATAATTTTTTCCCTTCATTTGACTTCCAAGCAATTGTAATAACAGGTGTTGATGGATGAAGGAAAGTAGATGAGCTGGGGTGTGTTATTCCTCTTTCAACGAGAACTTAGTTGAGAGTGAGTAATGTATTTAGTTCTATTTGTCAGAGAGATAATTTATGTCTATATTTTTCAGTTCAGATTAGTAGTCTTTTTCTTGTTTTATTTGGCAATGAAAGAATCCGACGATGGATTTAATGAGTTGCCTCAGGACTGTCAGACCAGCTAGTAGAAATGTAAGATAATTACGGCAGCAGAATAAAAATGTTTAATATTTTAACCTTCTGAAATTATGTAACTTTTTCATTTTATGATATATATTTAATCATGGTGCAATAATTAACATCATACAGTAAGAAACTAAACATTTGGCTATCGGGCAGAAAAAAAAAAACGTTTTGACAAACAGTGTAATAATTAAAAAGCTGTTCTTTACTTAATTGCTTTTTTGCATTTGAAATAAAAATTTTGAAAATCGAAATCAATTTTATGCAAACATACTGTAACACACAAGTATAAAATGTGAAGATGTTACGCACATAGTTGTTATACTACGTAACATCAGACGGCAGCATAAATCTACTGTAGATAAGAACCTTATAGGTTAAGAGATATTCTTCCACCAACAAGTGTAATCGGTCGACTTTCAACTTTGTTGTGATTGTGATCCAGTAAAAGGTAAACTTGGTGTTTTTTGATCATATCAATAATTGAATGTTGATCATATATTTTGAATGCTGTACAATAGTAAAATATTTTGAATATTTTTTTTTATTTTGATATGTGCGGCCCGCCTCAGTTTAGTAAATTTTTATGTGGCCCACCAACCAATTTGGGTTGGGCACTCCTGGTTTAAACTAACCTGAACTCACGTGTACAACAGCGCATGGTGGGCCAAGGTCTACTGTGTCCATCTCAGTTTTCGTGATCTTGGACACTGATCAGATGTTCCGGTCAGGTGGTTAGGCTGAGTGCGATACACTACCACTCGGCCACTGGTCATTCCTTGTATATGTTTAAGGAATAAAAAAATACTTGAAAGTTTCATTTGTAATATTTATTACTAAAAAAAAGAAATTTCAAGATTTTTAAAAAATCGAGAGGGACTTGTTGATTAGGTTTCAGGAGAGAAAAATTATTTTTCAAAGATACCTCTAAGAAGTTTGATATTTAATTTATCAACATTCGTTTTTTTCTAAATATGAACCGTTTCCAACAGGACAGATTAGGATAAAAAAAAAACCCATTCAAGCTACAAGAACCCCCCAATTCATGATGAAATTTTTTACTGTATTATGTGTATAATAGTTTCAAATGTATGTATTTCTAAGCGAACTCGCGAATATATGTTGAGAAATTCATAATTTCCAACCACTAAAAAGAAGAATAAACTTATCCTCCTTCAATTATACAGAAAATCCAGTCAACAAATTTTTGCAGATTGATTTAAATGTAAACTTGCTATTTAATCAAAAATAGCATTTCACATAGAAAATTCATTCACAGATAAACAACCAAGTACATATAAAACTACTTCATTCTTAGATTTTTCCTGGTTTCAGCATGAGTCAGATAATGATGGACACATATATAGCAAGGGGGCGAGTAATCTGTACTGCTGATGACATTCACTACCCCTAGTTCATTGTCCATGCCAAATGCACCCCCTCACTATGATAAGATTTTTTCACAGATTCCCTGTCGCACCTGCTCCCTCCACGGACATTTCGGTAATCGGTTCCGTGTTGAATTCCCCCTTTCAATCTTCTAAAGCTCATTCGATTGAGTCCCTTTAATAAACTGATGAAATCGTCATATAATAAAAATGTAATTACTCGTAAAGATTTAATCTTTGATTTTTGAGATTAATCGTTTAGTTGTGGATTGAGTTCCACAAATTTAACTGAATATTTTCTCGAGTGGGTTTGACAAGTGGGTTTTTTTTGCATTTGGGATTTGGATGCAAAATCGCAGTCGGATACATTAATAAACGACTCTAAATTTTGTAAATTATTTCCTCAACCGGTGCGCTGTGTCAGTGACGTAAAAATTACGACGTTTCAGACTTTTAAACAATAGTATGGAAATTTCAAAATTTAAGTGATTTAAATTAATTTATTTAAGAAATTTCTAGAGAATTTTTTTTTTTTACTTTTTATATTTGTGGATTGAATTGCAATCTAATAATCTCTTCAAACAGTTGTTTCTTAAATTCTCAAAATAGATATTATAGAAGTACTTTTGTGATGAAATTTTTTTCAAATTTGGTATCTCAGTCCAAGAAAATTAGTGCTTTGTTTGCTTCAATCTATGTCAAAAATGTGTTTTTTACATGAATCGAAGGCGCCGATAGACAAGCATTTAACTTCATTCCTCAGAATAAGTACAACTCGGTTTTAAAAAAGTTTCTCATACCGTATTCAAAGTTTCTGAGCTACATTAATCATATTACAATTTATATACCGAAGAGCCATAACAGACTTATTAACCCAGACAAATGATCTCGCCCAGAGACAAAATTAAGGAGCACGCGCCATTTGCAAAGCGTTCAGAGACATTATAATAGAAGTTGATTTATCACACAGATTTCAAGCGTTTGGGAACATCGATTTCAAAAACGGCATGCTTAGTGGTCTGCTTACGTGTAGCCGTTGTACGAACGTATTGAAAGTAATGTATGGACGAATGATACCAGCTGTTGAAGTTGCCGGCTAATAGTTAATCGGTTACAGCGCACTGATTCCAGAGGAGAATGGACACTGTTACACATTGTTTTCCCATGAGCAAAAGACTATAAAGAAAACTATCATCAGCAGCTACAACATTGGTGTCCCACAGTGGCGTAACGGAGAACATTTGGGCCCTCCTGCAAAGTCAGGCTTTGGGCCCCCACGTTGAATTTTACAAAGGGCTTATCAGGCTTTAGGCCCTTTAGAACCCTGCCCCCCGCGATGCGGGGGTGTACGTTACGCCACTGGTGTCCCAGACCGTGCATCTGAACAAAAAGTGTAGCATGTACTGATGCGTTGGGGTCTGCAGCGGTTTCTGTATAAGCTAGTAACAGAGCCTCCGGGTTGAAGTGATCATTTTGGTCTAGCGCAGTGGCGCACACAAGGGGGTGTCCTAGGGTCCAGACCTCCCCCTCCCCCGCAAAGCTGTTGATTTTTTTTCCGATTGATTATAATTCTAAGTATATAGTACTTAAAATTTAATTCAATATTTGTTATTAATGATTAATTTTATTAATTAATGCTAATTATTTATTCAATCAAAATCAAAAAGAGCATGATACAAGAATGGTGGACTTTCGACCCTGGACCCATCCTTGAAAAATTTCTGTGTGCAATACTGGTCTGGAGGTATGTTACGTGCTTCTGAATTAGAAGGTACCAAGTTCTATCCTCCGAATTGGTGACCTTGACGGTGAAACTAAGAAAAACGCAACCTTCAAAAAGGCCTTATGGCGCCACCTACCCGCCGCAAGAGCAATAAAAAGTCGTCAGATCCACTCGACGCAAGAACCAAAACCGTCAGACCCACTTGACGTAGCAAACAAAGTCGTCAAACTCACTTGACGCAACAGCGACAATTCCCACGCTCGCCATTACAACTATATAGTTTGTTCGCCTATCCACCGACTCATTGCTGGAGGAGCAGTACAGTGGTTCCTATATAAGCCAGTAACAGCCTCCGGACTGAAGTGATCATTTTGGTTTGGTGGTATGTTACGTACTTACGAATCAGAAGGTATCGAGTTCTATACCGCCACAGGAAGCCTCCAGTCCACAAATCGCGTCCCTGTGCTGATTGAACATGATCAACAGCGCCTGCAATGGACCATGGAACATCGGCATTGAACCACATAGGAATAGAAGAAAGTCACCTGGTCTTACAAACCTTGTGTGTGTTTCCTGATCAATCATATCGATAGCCGAGTACGAGTACGATTGCACCACTTTCCAATGGAAATCCTAGCATTTGATTGCACAGTTGGCAGAATACAAGGCAATGGTGGTTAGTAGTTTTTGTGTGGGCGATGTTTTCATGGCATACATCGGGATCTATTATCTCTATAGAACTATCCTGACCTATGTATGCTATGTGAGTATCATTGCAGACCAGGTGTACTTCATGGCAACAGTGTCCCCAGTGGGGAATGTCGTTTACCAAAAGGGGATAATGTCATAAGAGCCGAATTGTCAGGAATCGTCACCTGTCCGAGGGACATTCTGGTGAATTTCAAGTCATGTCTTGACCTCCGAATCACCAGAAACTATTCGAATAGAACATTTGTGGCTCCAACTGGAAAACCTACCATTTTACCATATCACCAGGGACATCTTAAGGCATGGAGGCCCAGGGACTCTCCCGCAGTCGGAACCTTGTTTCTTAATAAGAGCATGATCCGGATAATTTTAATGGACAAAAATATTGTTCTTTTACATATTCTCCGGGAAAAAAAGGGAACTTCAAACTGCATGTCAACTGGCAAAAGTGGTCAGACTGCATTATTATGTGATGGCCGTTGTTCATGTCTAAGCCTTGGCCTAAAACCATAAACAATCATTCAACTCATTTAGTCGAAATGCGGCCATTGGTCGAGCTAGATTTTTGAGATTGGCACAAATAAATGTGCACGACTCACAAATTACCGTTTTAACGAGTATTTGACAAGGTATGCTATATACTGTCTGCTTTTAAAAATCTCAAGTAGGGCCTACTTTTGCATAAGGGCACAATGCCTCAAAAAATTTCAAGATTTCTCTGGGCCCAGGGCCTCAAAAAGTCTTAAGACGTCCCTGCATATCGCAATGTGCGGGAATTGCAGCACCAGTTGAGGAGTGTCTGTAACTGAATACCTTAGACCAGTGGTTCCCGATACCCGGTCCGGTTCCAGTCCGTGGGTCAAAGGGAACCGGGCTGCCCAAGGAATAATTAATTACTTCCATGGTATTTTACTGTGGCGTATGTCTACCGAGTTTGTGCGACTTTTAATGAAAATCACTTTATATACTCCATGTTAAATCACTTTATATTCAGTTTTTGATGTAACTGTATTTTATTCTGAAGGCATATTAATAAAATAAACTAAAAAATTATTAAATCAAAACAATCTAAAAAAAAATGATCAACGTCTTACCCTCAGTGGGCCGTGGTAAAATTATCAAACATTGATTACCAGTCCGCGACGATAAAAAGGTTGGGTTAAAACTGCCTTAGACCAGTGTTCCTCAACCTTTTTATCGCCACGGATTTCAGAATAAAATATAGCTACACCAAAAAATGAATATATAGTGATTTTACAAGGAATATATATATATATAAAATGATTTTCAGAAAAAGTAAACCAAACACAAGAAAAATATACCACAGTAAATAAAAGGGAAATAATTTAATGTTTCTTGTGTGTGTGTGCGGACCGGTAGTATTTGATCCACTGACCGGTACCAGTCCACGGACAGGAGGTTGGAGACGATTAAGTACTAATAGGTAATGTAAAGCAGCGGCTTTAGACGTATTAGTACTTAATCGGGTGCTGGTAGTATAGAGGGTGAAAAGTGTGGTCCTATTTCGTATTAATCTTCAGTATATGTGTGTGTGTGTATATATATATATAGAGAGAGAGAGAGAACCATGTTTTATTATAAATTACACTTGTGTGACTCGGACCTACTAAAACTGTTAAAAACTTTCTTATATCAATCATTATTGCACACTTTGAGTAAATTTTTTCGTCAATCAAATGGTTGCAGCCGTTAGAGTTAGTCTTCATCTCATCAAGGAACACACCGAGTACTGCCAATTTATATAGCTTAAAAATTAAAAAATTAAAGATTATTTAATAAAAAATTTATTACTAGAAATAAAAAAAGTTCATCAGCAAATAAAATTACGTTTCCAAATAGGAATTAAGATAAAGTTTTTAAAAAATATTTAGTTTCTCTTTCTCAGTAGAAATTCAATTCTTAAAGGAATTTGGCAGTTGAAACTGAAAAAAAATTGTTAGACAAGATAGTTTACTCCATCCCTCCCCCAAAAGAGTGCAATTCCGATATTCAACGGTCATTGACTCAAAACCCCAGACTAATATTTTCAGAGTGGAAAGACAAAACAAGCTACGGGATAAGTCTCTCCTATATATAAACGAAGAGTTCTCTAATAAAATAAAGAACCAAGGGACGCCCACGATAACTATCTTCTTTTTGAAATAGTTTAACAGATCATACTAAAAAAACAGTAGTAAAAAAAAATGTTTCTCTCTCAGAATAAACAAAACTCAGAATACAAAAAAGGGGAGTATTTTCCTATTTTTTTCTGATTTTCTTACGTTCTCATAAACATTGTTTTCTTTTAAATGCTAAATGATTATTTGTTTCGTAAGATTTAGTTTAAAACGTATGTTTTTTTTTAAACTATCTAATATATATTATAAATGTGAAATTTTGTGAGGATGTTTGTGGGTCTTTCACGCAAAAACAACTGAATGGATTTTAATGAAACTTTACAGTAATATAGCTTATACATCAGAATAACACATAGGCTATAATTTATAGCATAGGCTATAATTAATAAAAATTTGTAAAAAGTGTCCAAAATATAACGATATTTGTCAAGTAAGTAGGAAAAAATTCTGGCATCTGCAAGCAAATCTGGCTTGCGCTGCAAAAAAGCCCAGCACAGCATATATCTATCTTTTGTTTGTGAAAAACTTTTTTTTGGTTACGCAAGGGGCTCGCTTCTAATTAATTCCTGTGACCAGAATAATTCCTATTTTTTTTTTATTTCAGAATAAAACTAAGTTTCGAAGGGAGAGGTTGTTATAAATCTCTCTTTATTTGAATGTTTTTTTATGATTTTATTATGCACATTTGGTAGTAAAAAATTGATCTTTTTTCAAAATAAATGCTTTTATCGGTTCTGGTACTTAAAGTAAATAAACTTTCTCTTTCACACTGCATCATTTGGACAAATTTTCAAAATTTGTTTGTGGTTTGTAGTTAATTATAACGCTATAATTTTAATTGAATAGGCAGATATTGTGTTTTTAAGTATAAAAATAATTATAACTACTGTACTGCATTTTTTGGAGTGTGGGAGTGAGTGAATATTAACATCGCGCTGTTCAGCTACACGAGGGCTTTTGGCAACGTATCACGTAATTTTGAGCCATGGTCAAGTGACGTGGACGACACCTGAGCTGGCACCCCTTCTCCTAACTACCACACCGCACCAACTTAGAAGGAATATTCTACCTAGCAGGAATATCCTTTGAAATCCACTCTTCCAAGATATATGGCAGCACGGGTTCTATGATAAGTATTTTAGCGGAGAAGCCGAATAGTCTTGTAGCAGATATTGCATTTTCAGCTGACGGCGTTTTCAGTGGATTGCAAAGATTATTTTTGTCCCGAAAAAGTAGTTTATGTCAAAATTTAAGTGTCTTATGTTTTTGTATGTTAGTGAAGACTTGGAAAATGATTTGACTACTTATTTTAAGTGAACGGTGTATATAATTAATTTTACAGTGGAATATCTTTAATTAATTTATTAGCTCTAACTGCTTAAATTTCCCAAAGTGGAGTATTTTGTTTATGTATGTCCCTTAATTTGCAAATGTAGTGATCCAAAAAAAATATTGTATGAAAAAAATGCAGTAAATCATAATGCAATTGGATAAAGTATTAAAGTGCATTTCTCCCCTACACGGCGGGTCTTCAAAGCTCTAATAAAGCTCGAGCTACGAAAGTAGCTAGGCATTTGCCAACTTGACACTATCGTTAACATTTCGCTACGTTTTTCATTGAATCGCCATAATAATTTAAGAAACGGCGTTGCTTGCGAATATTACAATTTTAAACTAAAATAAATACAACAGAAAGTAATATTAATGTATTACACTTTCAGATATAAATTATTTACACTACTTTAAGCGTTCATTACGCAAAACGTTTAACAATGTGTTACTTTTGCTGAGCAGAGATCAGCTTAGGGAGGTATTTTGAAAAATCGACCCTCAAGATTGTTACGAGGAATTATAAATAAAAAAAATCCTTTTTATCAGCTATTAGATCTTTATACTTAAAATTTAACAAAGGTGTTTTTTTTCTTTCTTTTTTTTGTTTAGATGAGATATGCAAAAAGCTTTTTTTTGTTTAATTTTCGATTCACATAAAATTAACTCATTAAAAACTTCTTTATCCTTCAATCTGTGTTGTTTAATTTTTCATTTCACCCGTGCGAAGAACGGGTATACCAGCTAGTTTTTATAAAAAAACTAACAATTTTTAAGCAATATTGATAAATGAGCTGAGAAAGTGTCATCTGAAAAATGCACAATTATTGGCAACATAAATCTTGCAATTTTCGATTACAAATTGAATTATTAACATTAAGACACATTGAAGTATTTTCGACACTTTGTGGTTATTAAAGCAAAAAAAAAAAAAAATGTACTACGAGCTTTCTCTACTTCTTTAAATTTTCCCTTTCCTTCATAAAATCAGCACTTCTAATACTCTTTTTCAAAATGACTCCCCCTCCCCCGTTTAGCCCGGCGATGCTCGGGCTTTCTCTTTTCCTCGTGGCATTTCTGTGTGTGTGTGTGTTTACGCGCACAATGCGAGTGATTTCTAAAATTATGTCAAAATTTCCCTTTTTCGAAATTTGTTCCATTCCACTTATTTTTGATTTAAGACAGGTTTCTTTCCCCTCTCTATAGCCCGAAAACTGTTTTTTTAGAGTAAAATTATTCTTATATCTTCCCCTCCTTCTCACAGATAAGATATAGCTTCGAATTTTGATGCATGACTTATAAAGAAAATATTGCGTTAGAATTAAAAAATTATATAAATGTGAAGCAATAAAAAGAAAACGATTCTGAGGCTAAGAGTAAAACAAAAAACGTTCATCATTTTTTAATAATAGTTTATAAGAATCTAAAATAATAAAATATAGATTTCAGATTTTCATAAATCAATCAATCGTTACATATAGTTAGCTTAAAAGTGTCTCTAAAATGTATTTTGATCCAAAATAATGAACGATGTATTTTTAAATAAACAAATACTTAATTTAGTAATGAAATGATAGAAATAATCCTTTTAAAAAATATATGTATATTTATTAAAATCAAATTTCTTTAAGTAATAAATAGTGTTTGTAAATAGTGTCTCTAGTGTTTGACTTTCCATGGAAATAACTTTATATTTCATGTAAAATCCCTTTATATTCTTTTTTTGAAGTAACTAAGTTTTATTCTGAAAGCATGTTTAAATACACTTAAATTATTACATCTGTGACGGGGCTTTACCACGTTCTTCCTATTAATCCTCCTGGGGAATCTTTGGAGCCAGCATTGAGTTAATTCACAGTCAATCCTCTCCAGAAGAAACTGATATGTAGATTAGTTAGTAGTTATATAGTGAAGGTTTTGTAATCGCGAGGAAGAAGGAAAAAGGAAGCTGAGAGGCTGAACGCCGTGAGCTGATGGTAAGACATTAAACTTAGAAGCGTAATTATAGAACGGGCTTTTGCGTATTAAAGAAATTAAGGAAGATAAAGATTCATAGGATACCTTTGCTTCAAGATAAGTGGTTAGGATTCCAGGCGCCTATTTACTTAGAATTTAGGAATAGGTTAGATTACTCCTGATTGCCTTCCTATAGTAAGACTTGTGTTGTTCAATGTATTTAGACAATAATAAATTGGATTTATTATGGCTGACTTGGGTAATCAATCATTTCCTCCCACAAATCTAGGTTGCGTAGATGAAGAGATGGTACCCCCAGGCAGGGGGAGGGTATCACACATCAAAACAATTAAAAATATAAACAACGCCCCATCCTTAGCGGGCCGTGGTAAAATTATCAAACGTTGACCGGTCCACGGGGGATAAAAAGGTTGTGAAGCACTTCTATCACACACTAACATCACAGATTCTGAGTTATTTTAAGTACTTCATGAAGCTCATTTGGCAATTGGACACGAAGGACGTGATAGAATTTTGAAAGAACTTTCAACCAAATACAAAAACGTTACACGTTATGATATTGAACTGCACATCCACTTTGTAAACCTTGACACAAAAAACAGAAAAATTGTTTTAAAAAAAGCATTGTTATGAAATTTATGATTTTTTTTCTCAATGTCAATATATTGGCACTTGTAACGAGTGGGAAAAATGGTTTCTATCGACTTGGAACTTCTGAAGAAATTTTAAAACAAATATATGCGAAATCACAATTTACTTTGTGCCCTAAGAACTTGCTTACAATTAAAGATATTCCTTACCATGGAATTCCTCATCTGTCGGTTGCAATTGCTCATTCCAGAGGAATAGGCGAAGGATTCGTCAAATGTATGTACAAAACAAAGTAGCAAAATAAGAATAGTCTTTGCGTGAAAAATGTAATGAAATGTAATTCAAAATGCCATTCAAGCCTACCATGTTGCAATAAGTAGATTCTTTTTAAGTTCTTATTTTTTATATTTGAAAATTTTATTTTACTAAATAAAAATAAGACAGATTGTGCTTGGTACAACTTTCTTTTTCCTTCGCATATTCTGAATAATTTTTTAATGGCACTCTCATTATTTTGTCAGAATAACATTTCTATTTTTTAGAAATGTACGTCAGTCATATAGTAACATTATCATGACATTATTTCACACTTTGCCTAAACAGCGTTAGTCATTCTATAGAATGCCTAGGCAAAGTATGAAATAATTCTCTTATTTCATACTTTGCTTAAAAACGTCCGGCATTCTATACAATGCCTTGGCATTTCATACTTTGCCAGTAACACATATTCTATATTCATTCATTGATTGTTTAACGAAATAAATTTGAATTATGAAGTTCTTCATCAATAAACTTTATGTTAATTTGAAACACGACGTTAACATAAACAATCATTCCATCTTATGAGATTAAATTGTATCTTGACTAAACACGAGTTATTCCAAAATGTATTTTTTAGGAAATATTTTGAGATTTATTATTTCTATGAAATGAGAACACATGAATTTAAATATTAATTTCTTAACGGCCCTTGGCATATATATACGCCTTGCTCAGCGAGTGCTTTAACTGTCTCTAAGATATACAACCTTTTTCTTTGCGCAGCTCAGTAAAAACTATTTCGGAACTTTTGGAATGCGATGCAATGACCTTGACAGTGAGGGAACTTACCCTTCAATACAAAGCATTCGCAAGCTTATGTGAAAAACTGTGGCACTGTGGGGCGAATCGTGTAACTTTTAATCAGCAGTTAAGGGGTTAACAGAACCGAAGAGTCCGCGCATTTAAACACTGCAAAGAATTTGATTAACTTAACTTAATTAACTTAATTTTGCTTTTTTGTCACATGTATTAGTAAAGTGTATAAAAAATAAGTAATATTTTGAAATAAGCCTACAACGCATGCAACATAATTTTCAATTTTTATAACTAAGGAAAACTTAATAGTTCTTTCTCTTTATGTAGAAAATGATGTCCTACTTTATCACGTTTATATTTTTATTTCTTCTTTATTTAGGTCGCGTAAAAAAAGACCACAAAATTAAATATAGATCGAATTATCAACTATAATTCAGACGTACAAAATGCTTATTTTAAAAAGACATTAAATTAGTCGAAATATTCTAAAACGACTTCAAAATAAAAGGTGCTTTTGGCTTAATTTTTTTTACGATTAATTACTCTAGATTTGATTTACGTAGTATGATACCAGTCCTTATTTTATTACAGCATATTCCTTTAGAATTATCTTGTTTTCATATAACTCATCCTCTTAAAAAGTTCCATATTTACATTTTTTGGCGTTAATTTTAATACATTTAACTACTTGGATATTTATAAAAGAAGTTTCTTTCAATAATATTACTAATGATGGTTTACATTTTCTGATTGTCCATGCACACGACAAAAAAAAAAAAAAATGATGGTTTATAACGTTAATTTAGCATTATTTTAAAGAATGAATTTGCAACATTTTAATTTAAATTACTGGAAAACCTGTAAACATATTTAATAGCTTATTTTTATTTATCGCGTACAAAATACGTATATTTAGCAAGTTCGTTCTAAATTTAATCACGTTAAAAATAAATCTGAGCTGAACTCAGTGGCACAACAGCCCATGAAAGTCAATGTGCACTGTGCCTATCTCAGCTTACGTGACCTTAGGCGCAGGGGTGTATGTGCAGATGTTTCGGTCAAATGGTCAGTCTGATAGGAAGCCCCTAGTGTTCACTTCCCAAGCACAGACTTGGTACTCATTTATCGACCCACTGAAGGGATGAAAGGTTGAGTCGACACTGTCCAAAACGGGATTTGAATCTCGGACCTGTGGCGTGGAAGCATGGCCCACTACCAACCGGCCACTGGACCTCACATGCAATACTTGCTTCATCATAAAATGACGTGGTGTAAATTATCCTACAACAGTCCTCGAACACTATCGAAGAATTTAAGTCGAGTAAAAGGATTCAAATCCTGATTTCACAAAAGATAGTCATATCGTTGGCCTAATTATCAGAATGCGTAACTCCACAAAGGAATCTAAGTTGATATACGAGTGCTACGCGCCAAGCGATAAAAATAACGATACATGATTCAAATATTAAGGTACCCATATTGTAATGTTATCTCCCATCTTGGCAAACATAATCAGCCTGGCGCATAGCACTCCAAATCAAATTAGTTCCCCGAATGGAGTTACGCATTCTGATAATTAGGCCGACGATATGGAATAATAAAGCCTGTTGCATAAATAAGTCTACCTAAGGATCAAAGTGAAAAAATAGAGGCTAGCAGATATGTCGTATTTGGGAACATAGTGACAAAATTAAGACAGCTTTCACTAATAACACATTGTGTCGCACTTGCATATAGTAATAATTAAAGAAAAAAATCTCAACATATATAATCTACGAGGTTTATTCCTTTTAAATCCTAAAATATTGATTAATCAGATACGGTAGAAAACTACCAAATTTAAGATTATCAAACATTCAGATTTGTTTTTATTTTTTTAAATGCATTGTGACATTTATGTGTGTGTTCTTTAAATTATATTAAGAATTTCTTATATTAAATATAATTTTGTATGTTTATATCACAATGTCATTATGTACACAATATAACTTTACATTTAATTTTACTTATTTACCATCAAAATCATTTTCATGTAAATGTTCAAACTTAAAAGCTGTCAATTTTTAATTTTCTGTATAGATTGCTTGATATTATTGTATGCTTATATGTACAAGATTATATTATTAATATAATTATTCATTTTAGTGCATTTCTAAGTACTATTCTCTTCGGATTGGGTGAACTCCTCCCCTCTCGATTATTTTAAACATTTATTAAAACTTGTTCAAAAAGTTAACTGAAATTGCCTTTAAACGCAAGTAAAAAGTAAAAACAAATTTGCAAAATTTATTTAAAAAATATTAATATAGGGCTTATAACTATTTTAACTTTTTTTCTCTCTGTCTCAATCTTCATACATTAAAAAAAATGCTAATGCAAAGTTTGTACTGGGCTCAACTCATGGGGCGCCATAGTCACATGATAATGATAACCACGAGTTTTCAGTCAATCAGTTTAATGACGTCATAGTCACACGATGAAAGCAATCATGTATTTCAGCTAATCAGTTCATTCGCTTCGTTGTTGCCAAATTTTGATTCAAAATGCATCTTATTTAAATGTACATGCATAAAACAGGATTTCTTTTTTCAATTTTAAAATCTTTTGAAGAAATTTATTTTTTATGACAATTGAGCCTTTTTTTACCCAATAAGAAAATTTGAAATTTTATTCAACTTCTACAAATAAAACAAGTACTATTAGTTAAATATCTGTTTTGAATTCAATGGAGAACACGTGTTTGTCTTTATCATGTGACCGTCATGAATTGAGCCCATTGTGCAGTCTTCAGAAAGCCACACAATAAACCTCTATCAAAATAAGCTGAATCACATCTATTATTCGATATGTTAACAATTTTTCCATTTAGATACCAAATAGGTAATCCTACTAAATTTCCAAACTTTTTTCCCCGAGAACAATTCGAAACGCATTCATGATCTATCTGTTCTTATTTCCATAGTTAACGAATCCAATGAAGGTCGTAAGTGTGGAGAGCGTCACACTTTCTTTCGGGGACAGCGTTTGGTTTCGCTCCATTTCTCGCAAAGCTCTGACGACACTTGAAGAAAAGCCAAGGATGAGGGTGGGTGACGAGTAATTAAAATAAATCCTTTTGATATTAAATGGAGGATTTTTGATGCGTGTACTTCCTTGCACCACCTCCATGCGCCACTTAGAAATGCAAGTAGAAAAAAAGTGGCCTACATAGAAATGGCTGAAGATGGGATTGTTCGATTTTGTGGCGAATTGCTTCATGCAAATTGGTAACGTAGTGATTTAATTGTGAAAGCCATTAACGAGAAATGCTTAGAAAAGGTTATGTGTTGTCTTAATGCTCCTTTGATATTGCAGTTTTAGTTTTGAATGACAACAATCGACGTAGCGCAATTCGAATTGATTTTTCTGCACTAAGTGTCGGAACAAAATTCGATTGCAGTGACCATTTCATAATGCAACCTCATTTCATTATTTTGTTATTGCAATGTTTAGTGGTTCGGAATTTTTTTCGTCGTATATATTTTTTTCGTGTTCTTAAACCTAATACAGCCTGTTTTTGAGTAAAACCTATAATGTATATATTACTTAAATTGTGGAGTTCCTGAGAGGTAGTTCTAGGAAAATTTATTTGTGTTTGGACAATAAACAAAATTCACTTTTATGTAGTAAAAAGCTTGTGCATAATACCTATGCTTAAAAAAAACTGCATTTATTGCAACCATATTTAAAATTATAAAAGAGAGAGTAAAACTTAAAACATAGATAAAAAAGTAACATTAAATTTTTCACAAAAAAGACACACACAATCACTATTATATTTTGTTTTTTTCCAGACTGAATTATCCAGGGATTTTACAACCAAAGTACAATTTATTATTATAAAGCCGATTACACTACTTTTTGTTTAATTACACTAGAAAGTTTCGGATTTTTTTCCTACATAATCATTCTACGAATTTATGCATAATCTACAGGGATATTCATTAACGAAATATTATCAACATTTCAGCTCAAAATTTTTCATGCAAAACCTTTGAAATGTCGCATACCTCTAAGCATATATACGTGTCACAAAACGAGAGAAACTATATATAATATCCTATGAACTATTAAAGATTAGATTTTGCAATCTGGTGCAATATTTTTTTAATAAAGAGGTTGAATGGGAGATCTATAATTATTCAGTACTTGATTAATAGACAATAATTCCGTGGAATTGCTGCATTATAGATAAAAAAAATTAGAACCCCCTTATATATAGAAGACCGATGAAAAGGCTGAATGCTTTGTAACCTGTGATGTACAAATGAAGTCAATTTTGAACCGTGATTCCAAGAAAGTCTTCTTGCGAAATAAAAGCTTTTGTACGTTTTAAAAGCCCTTGCACAATGTAGAAATTAGAAAATTGAATCATACCAACTAACCAGTCTTCTTCCTCATTTTGACTAGGTTTACTGACTATAAGAGTTTCATATAACTTTAAAAAAACATCTATTTTTAACCAATTAATGGAGTTCAAAACCCACTCAAAGTTGTGCAATAGTTTAGTAATAGAGCTCTTACAATAGTTATTGCTTACTTCAATAAATTAAGGTTTAAAATTATGAGCTCAATAATTCCTTTCTGTATCACTAAAACGGAACTCCATAATTTAAATCAATTATAAATTCTAAGATTATTTTCTAATTTAATTTTTTTTTTTATTCAAAAAATATTGTAACCTTTTATTTCTATCAACTGTTTATGTATTGTACTGCTTGAAATATTTATTTCCAATAAAAATGGCAGAGAAAAGGTATTATAAAGATGTATTTTGTATTACATAATAAATCATTTCAAATTTAAAAAAATTATTAATTACATAAGACACTATTTATTACTAAACTTTAGATTTTACTTGGCAATTTTCTAAATTAACAAAATCCTCTCTTTATATGAATAACTTTTAATAACACTAAAATAAATAGTTATAAAAATATATATGCCAATTTAGGATAGTAAACAATGCAATACAACGCACATACCTTTTTTTATTTATTAGAAAAGTTATTGACAGCAGTTTTAAAAGTCTTAGAGTGTTTGCTTAGACTTTGCTTAGAAACAGATATTAATTCTATATCTCAAATAACGCACAGTGTAAACATTAGTTATTAGAGTACAAGACGATATTATTTACATTAATATACATTAGTTACGCGAACAAAGTCAACTTAACTGTAGTATATCCGTCTGGGTGACATCACGAAGCAAAGTCGCCAAATATGAGCATATGCAGCCAAGTAGGCAGAAAATTTTATAATGTTGAAAAATGAAACGCCACACAACATTTTAAGTCTTCGTAAAATTTAAAATATATATACACAAAGCCAACAACTGAAAGATAGTATACAGTTGAATTGGATGATTTGACTCAAAATCGATTTCATGAAAATAAAACGAGTAGAATGGAGCTGAAGCACTTAGTAAATTGAATTTTTAAGACCTTCTGAGTAAATTTTGCACTTTATGAATTAAAGTAAACATGTTTACTTCGATCATTATGTCACTTCTTAAGAGAACAAAATACATACGCAGTAATATCCACGTGAATTTATTTTCAACACACATATTATATGAGTTACATTTATATTTTCGACGAAATCAAACAGATAAGAATACAGAGATATTCTAGTAAGAATGCATATATACTAGTTGTAAAACATTTCAAATTAGTTTGCGCTTGTAGACTTACACAAAACGGTAAAAATTTAAATATTTCTTTTGTTTTGTTTGTGCAGCCAGTTCTTTGCTGAAGATTTGGAACCGTTACCGACATTGTAAATCAAAACTGTGATTTAATTAAAGTTGACTAGAACGATAAACTATCCAATATAATAATTGAAATGTTTGCGTATGAATTTCCTGGATTTTCCCCGACCATTATGCAAATCTACAACAGCTCTTAAACCATAACTCTCTGTATTTTTCTTTTAAATTATGTCCAAGTTGTTACTGTAAGCAATTGAAAAAATATATAGTATGTTAGGATAAAATCATTTTTTTACTGTTTCCCGCCAGTTTACTTTGGTTTTTGATTAGCATCAAACCAAAGCAAAATGATAAACATTATTGAAGGACCTCATAATTTTGCATTTACCAAACACCTTGCCACGTAAGGACTTAAAGGTCACGCTCCATTTAAAGTGCAACAGCCTTCATTATTCTTCAAAACTAATGTTTTATATAATCATGACTACAACCCATAGCTCGATTTGAATATGACTATTGGTCAAAATACTATCAACTATGACCACTCTCTCTCTCTCTCGATAACAGTATTTTAAATCATAGTTGACATTTTAATGCACATTGTTGATTATTCCTGCTTTATAGCGGAAAATTTTTTCCGATGCTTATTATTTATTCAAATTTGCTTTTAAAAACGTTCTTTTTTTTTTACAAGAGTTTTTTTTATCAAAATAGGAAAGGAGAACAGCAAAAAAACATTTTATCATAATAAATTTTTAGGAACTGAAAAGTTTTTAAAAAGCAATTGAGTCAGCAATATAAACCAAATTTTTAGCGTTTAGAAATATTGTAAGAAAAATAAATATATAACGATAAAAATTTGGAATAAAAAATATCGATAAAAACTGGTTTTTAAAAAAGGGATACACAAAAGATACGTTTTCAGCTTTTAAATTTTAATTCTTAGCAGCTTTAATGTAAGTATTTGGACAGTCATAAAATAAATACCTATTTCAAAAATCTTCAATTTTTTTTAGCGATGCTTTTTGTCGTGCAAGAAATCCCAAGATTACAAAAAATTTGTAATTAACGACAATTTTCTACACTCTCTACGTAGCGCAATTGAACTAAAAACCATACCTAATATTTTTTATTACGGCTCAAACATTATTTCGCGAAATTCCTCAAATACGGCAATATCCGTCCGAGAGAGAATTCTTGGCTGCAAAATTAATTAGAATATGTAACTTTAAGAGAGAGAGTACCTGAATTCCAACATAATTTAGGTTTTTTGAGTGAGATAGAAACAAAAATTTGTTTATCTTGGCATTAATGTTTGCAAAAAATCGATTAAAAATCAGTTAGGTATCTTCGTAAAAAGCTAACTTTTTTAAGAAGCAATTCAAATATTGGACAGAAATATCAAACATTGGATTCACAAAAAAGAAAGCTCGAAAGAATGTTACTGATAGCGTACTAGATTACATTCTAGATTAGATGAACAAATGAGTCAACATTTTCTTTGATTTAAGTAATCTTGTGACGTCTTACGCGTCTTTTCTTTAACAAGTCCTTTGGGCCAGAATTAATGGCAACTCTTTTCCAACCAAATCCAAGAAACGAGATGTGAAGAGATGCAAATAAACGGACTTTAAATATAGGATCTTAGAGTAAGCGGAATGGCAATGTAAAGGAATGTTAGACAATTGATGTGCGTTGTAGCAGTTGATGATTATTACAGTTCGTGGTTCAAGATTTAAGTTCTACGTGTCGTGGATAAACATATTGGTGTTCGACTAGAAGTTAGTCGTCAAGCTATATCCTATTACAGATAAAGACAAGTAGCATTACGGAATAATATAAGGTAGGATTGATTACTTATTAGTATAATTGAGGATTAGGCGGTTCGCTTATTGAGATTGGTCTGAATTAGATTTGATCATATTATATATATATGTCAGGTTTGAAAAGTTTAGGTTCAAAATTAAGGAAGTAATAAATGAAAATAGAGCGAACTCTTTATCATCGCGTAAGGATTTATGAGTAAACAAGCCTGTTAAAAGGAGCAACGAGCGCTGACGAAGGCGAACGCATACTAGAAAGGACTTGGCTGGTGTCTCCTCGCTGAGAGGTTGTTTTTTATACCACCCGGTTGCGCGGCAAAAAAGGTCCGCCATGTTAGATTATATATGATGAAAGCGTAATAAAGGAATATTGTGAAGATGATGCCCTTCTCATTTTACCAGCAGGCCTGGGGCCTGTCATATATATATATATATATATATATATATATATATAGTGTTGCGTATTGAGTCATCGTAGATTCTCTCATATTAATTATTATAATTATGTTTGTTAAAAGTTTAAGTTGAATATCTTAATAAAGTCATTAAGATAATGTTTGATCCGAGTTCTTTCGCTAACCCTACACCTCTTGCTCACGCTGATACTTCGAGGGATGTACTTCAAAGGGGAGGTACATCACAATCTGATCGGAAACACACCGTCATTACAATATCCCGTAAAGGTAGTTTAATATAATTTGGTGCTCAATTTCCCCAAAAATTTCGTTAAGCTAAAATATTTCTGTATTATAATTATAGCATTTATTGAAAATATTTTTTGTGTAAAAATCACATTTATGACTTAAGAGTTCTCAGGGGCGTTAAATTTTTCTAGATGTCTGAAAATATAATTTTCAAACAGGTACAATTCTTTTAAATTAAGATTAAATAATTCGAATATCTTACACATTATTTATAAAGGAATGGGGCTTCAGAAATGTTTAAAATATAATCATAATTTTAAAAATTATAAGCATATGAAAATAAGGAACTTTTCTTTAAGAAATATTTATTAAGGTTTACGTCGCGCATGCTATTTTCTAAAATAGTAGCTGTAATTACTAGCTATAAGTTGATTTATATAGTTAAATGTATTCTTATTACACTATAGCTATTTTTATATCAATAGAATAATAACTTACATATTTTAATAAATAAAAAATACATTTTTAAAAAATATTTAAAAAATTGCAATATTTTACAAATATTTTGAAATACAATAGATAAATAATACTAAAATTAGGTAGGACCTAAAGAGTATGATACATTTTATAATTCTATAAAGTGTTATATACATCAGAGGCTACTATTTTAGAAAATAGCGTGCGCAACGCCAAAAATACTTTATATTTATCATAGAATTTTCATATGCTTGTGATTTTTTAAAATTATTATATTTTAAACATTTTATACTTTTCTGAAGCCCCATTGTAAAAGATTCGAATCACATTTAATTTAAATTTAAAAGAATTATACTTGTTTGAAAATAGTTTATATTTTCAGACCTCTAGAGAAGTTTAACACCCCTGAGGCCCCTTAAAAACAATATGCTTTGATTTTAAAATCTGTTCCGGATGAGTGTAGAAAGGACAGGGAGAGGAATGAGAAATAGTGGCATTAACAGAGAGACGGGAGAAAAGACAATACGAAGTGAAGAAACAAAAAATCAATAAGCATGTTTCATGTGACAATGAATATATTATATTATATATCAGGGTTAGCCAACCTGCTGCACGGCAGAGTTGTAAAAGTGGTCCGCGAAAACTCACCGAAAAATTAAAAGTTTAAAACAAATAATAAAAAATATATATTTTTTACAATTTTATTTAAATACGGTTGTCTCAGCCGAAAGAAAAAAAAAAAAACCACCCTAACAATTAGGATCAACACATGTTTGTGAATAAATCTTTCCTTTTATGAACATAAAATCAAAATATCGCTCAAAACAAGCTGATACACTCCTAAGACAACCTAATTTTGTTAGCTTCTTCAAGCTAATCCTAATTTTGATGACTTGGTAAAAAAACTACTAATTTAAAAGCCACAGTAAGTACTGACTATTTAATAATTCTGTAGAATTAAAATCTTACAAGGTTTCCTTTTTATTTTATACCTAACTTAACTGATTGAACCTGTAAAAAGTTTATTGACAGTAAAATCTAAGTTTAAACACAATTTTGTCTTACTTATATTATTTCAAAATCCCTATTACATTAAAAAATGTGGCATTTGCATAAAAGTCCCATAATAAGTTTATAAGTAGCACTTTTTCACATTTTCATCTTTTTTTTTTGTTTGAAAAGGTGGAAGTGGCACGCATTATTTTTTTTTATCAGAATGGGGTACTCTTCCCAAAAAGGTTAGCTACCCTTGTTATATCTTCGTTAAGTTCAGTATATCTTTTCAAATAATGGTTACATCTGTTTCGAATTATAACATTGTTATAAATTAGAAGACTGAATTTTATTCAAGAACGGATATACAGTGTGGCTGATCGGTTAACGAACATAATCCGTTCCAAGACTATGTTCGCTATCCGAATTGTTCGTTAACTGATCATCGATTTACCAGACTTCTATGTGAAATCGATTAATTTGTTCTGGAGACCCCAAAAATTAAATTTTAAAAATGTATAATTTCTTAGTAAGTTTTGAAAAATTAATACATACATATAGTCTTGCATATTAATCAGTCCTTTTCATTTTTTGCTGATGGGGCGTTGAAGAACATGTCCAATGTCAATTGCTTTTCTCCCTTTTTCAGGATTTTCAAAAAGCAATTAATAGCATTGCTGTTGTAAAGATCACCAACCCTACTGATATCAGCTTGGTTTGGTTGCCATTCTAAAACCATTGCTCTGACAACGGCCCACTTTTTCAAAAGATCTTTAATGGCAGATGTCGGCTTTGGTCCTCTTTCGTCTTCCTCTGATTCAGAAGGAGACACATTTCGCTGTTTCTTGGTGTTCTTCATTCAAAATTTATTGGAGTTCTTCTGTCGTCAGTTCATCTTCATGTCCCATCATGAACTCTTCTATGTCATCCTCGTTCACCTCCAATTCCAGATCTCTAGCAGTTGTCAAAATTTCATCCATAATTTCAGGGGTGTATCCCTGATCACCCCCGAGAATGTGTTCGTTGTCCAAACACAAAAAACTTTCGTGAAAGTGTTCGTTATCCGAACACAAAAAACTTTCGTGAAAGTGTTCGTTAACCGATCACCCACTGTATACCCTATGTCGGCAATGAGATCACCCTTTTCGGTTACACTCCTATTGTTGAAATATGTTTCAATTTAAAATCTAATAATTATTTCATTTCATGTAATTGCTTGTATCACAAAATATTTATTCTGAGCAAGTTACACCTTTATTAAAATGCAGAATATTTCTTAATTTGTGCTCATTAAAGATATTTAATTAACACTGAAATATTTTATAAATGAAATGATTGAATAAAAATAATTATTGATGTTTGTTTAACCCATTCAGGGCCAGGCAATTTTTCCTGCTAAGAAGCCTAACTCAATTTAAAAATTCATATAAAGCCTCACTGAAATAAAATTTACAGTTTATAGTCATTTTTCAAGTTCCATGCGATCCAAATTCAGATCACACCGGTGTGATCACCAGTGGCGTAACGTACACCCCGCATCGCGGGGGGCAGGGTTCTAAGGGGCCTAAAGCCTGACTGACGCAAGTGCCTACCTTTTGTAAAATTTAACGTGGGGGCCCAAGACCTGACTTTGCAGGGGGGCCCAAATGTTCTCCGTTACGCTTCTGGTGATCACCGGCCTCAAAATGGGGAAAGCGCAAATTCACGTTTGATACCGAGGACCCTCAAGTGATCAAGATCTTGAACGGGTTAATGAAAAAAATTTAAGATTAAAAAAGATGCAAAAAAGAGTAAAAAGTTTTCGAACGAGAAAGAAGACTACTTACCGAAGTAGTGCAAAAACTAGTTTCTTTGAATAACTTTTATGACTGGTAGTTTTGGAATGTTTGGACAATATGGACAAACACAAATTTTAGAAGGGAAGAGTGAGTCCATTGAGTTTACTACAAGGTCAAAACGGAAGGTCTTTCTAAAATATGCAGAACCCCTAGCAACAAATTGGGTGTCTAACCCTCCCCTTCTCAACTAGGCAGGTGTGGATAAACACTGTTATCTCTAGTTTCAAGTGAAAATAGAAATATTTGTAAGGATTACCAATTGTTGCTGGGGTGACCAACAAAAACGTTGGTTACACCTGCTTGAATGAAGGGGATGTTCATTATACTGCGTAAAGTCATTTCTTCATTCATGACAACTGTCAAAATACAAGTATCTGAAAACAGAATAAAATTACAGCAAATAGAAAATCACTTTAAAAAAGGAAAATAATGAATTTTTTTTAAACCAAGCAATGTAATTTTTGTGAGGGTACAATCGTATGAGTACTTGGTGTGTCTTTAAAAAATATACGTCTTTTTTCTAGTAGTACAGAATTTAAGGGTTTTTTTAAAGCATTTTTAGGGAACTTTTTTGACGACCAGTAAAAAGATAGTTTTTTTAATAAAGTAAGTAATAAAGATAGTAAATAAAGGTTTTATCATTTATTTATATGTATTTTAAGAGTATGTATATTAATGTTTAGCCAAAAATATCCAATAGAACGTGAGTTATAGCGCTATGAACACAGCCGCCTCGAAAAAATGGTTGTTCACTCGCTCCACGATTCCGTCTGATTGGCTTATCTGAAACAAAAAAACAATTAACGGCGCTTTAATCAGGGGCGTAGTAACCACCAAATCAGCCGTATCAATGATACGGGGCTCCCAAGCTACAGGGGCCCCATCAAGTGGAATTACAGTCCCACTAACAGGGCCTCCCCGCATCTAAAAAAGAGCCCTGAAGGAATTTTGATACAGGGCTCCCTGAGGGCCCTGGTTTTCATCTATAAGCTTAAATGCACCGCATGAACTTCACTCAATTGAAAATATTAAAAATTGGATTTTTGGTAGACTTCTGAAGAAAAAGTTTCAAATTTCATCAGGTTTTTTGTTATGTTTTTGCTATAAAAAAAAAGAAATATTTTGAATTTTGGAATGATCGTAGTTCATTTGGTGAGTCTACCCTATAAATTTGAAATCATTCGGGCATACCGTTCTTGAGATATGATGGAGGAAAGTTTGAACACAGTTTCGAGAAAAACGCGTTTAAAGTTTCGGGTCTGATTAAAATAATGAAAATCTTAACTCAGCCCTACGAACAGTTGCTGTTCTAACACCTGCTTCTTTATGACGACTTCGAATTTTCAAAAATCACTTTACCACCGTATTCTAAACATGTTAAGGAAGCAATTTATGAAAAAAAAGGGATTCTTTGAACCCATCACACATGAGTGACAGCACCTTAAGTCGCTTCATACGATTGCAGTTTCTGTAGATGCGAGCATCCAGTCCAACAGGAATGGAGTTGTGGCTTTCAGAAGCCAGTAGCTAGATCTTTTAACTATGCCCCTGTGAAGTCAGTAGCAGTTGAAATAAAAGTATTACCTGTGAGATTGTGTGTGATTCCTGTTATATACTATGTTAATGTACCGTAAAGATTACAATACTTAGTAATACAAGATCTATTAGTAGCTCTAAAATAAAGAAAATGAGTTCATTGAGGCTAAAAACCTCCCTGAAATAATGCCAAGAACAATAAGAAATCAAAGGACTTATTACAGAGAGAATCTCTCTGTGTGGCTTGGAATAATACTTCAAATTAAAAAATATTCCTTGCGTGTCTTTGTCACGCTTTTAAATCTAAACTCCTTGATAAATACTAAATTTTAATATTTCTGAGAAATATAATACATTTGAATGCGAATTTAACTGACAACGATGTGGATGTTAATGCTTTTGATGTTTGATGTTAACATTTTTAATTAAAAAATTTCGAGTAAAACAAATCTTTGTGTTAATTGATGCAGTGTTTCTGTAGCTTGATTCGGTATTGTATTCGAAACATTCCTAGAGGGAACGAGAGAAAATTGTGATTGATTAAAATTTTTTTATGATTTCCCTGTCAGAGACAAGGAACAAGGGAAATTGTATTCGAAGCTATTAATAAATCATAAATTTAATGATAAAAATTATTGAATATTAATGAGAACTTACTCCTATTGTAAAAATAAATTTTCTGTACTTGAGTTTCTTGGGCAAGAGGTTAATCCTATCATGACTAAAGGAAGCCCCTTTTCCCACATTTTAAAGTTGGCGATTGTCGTATTTTATCACAGCTTTATGTATTTTTATGCAGAATGTCAAAAACGTATGACGAACGCCAATGATATTCGCGCCAATGATGTTGACTCGCGGGCTGTATTCTTATTTCAGTTTATTGTGCGTCGTGTAATAATATATTAATGTGTTTTCTTCCATGTTTTATGTTACGCGGTATGTATAGTTTTAAGTAAGAATGAAATATATTTGAACAAGTGTAAACAAACACCCAATAATAACAGTTATTTGGATGTAATTCTATTCTTATAAGATTAAAAAAAAAGCCTACATAGTGTTACGAATTTTTACTCTTTATTTTATTTATCTTACGTCAAACTAAACTAAAATAAATAGACATACTAATATTTAATCTTATCAGTCTTATGGTCCCGTAAGGGTTAAATATTAACGAATAATTTTCTTAAATATAAAGTCAAATTTCTATCAGAAGTGCCTTCCGGCACTTCTAACCGAGGAATAGAACCGTAATAGTTTTTAATATCAAGAAAATTATTATTTCATTTAGAGCCATGATTACTAACTTTTTCATTCCTGAATTGAACAATCATGATGTCCAGGAGCTGGGGTTCCAACAAGACGGCGCAACATGTCACACAGCTCGTGCCACAATCGATTGATTGAAAGACACGTTCAGTGACCGCCTAATTTCACGTTTTGGACCTGTGAATTGGCCTCCAAGATCTTGTGATTTAACACCGCTAGACTATTTTCTGTGGGGCTATGTAAAGTCATTGGTCTATGCGGATAAGCCACAAACACTTGACCATTTGGAAGACAACATTCGCCGTGTTATTGCCGATATACGGCCACAAATGTCGGAAAAAGTCATCGAAAATTGGACGTCCAGATTGGACTATATCCGAGCCAGTCGTGGCAGTCATATGCCAGAAATCATATTTAAAATGTAATGCCACAAGATTATCTTTCGAATAAAAAAAAATTCATGTCAATCGAATAATACATCGTTGTTTTATTGCAATTTAAAGTTCTATACCTCTAAAAAAACACCCTTTATATAACGAATTAATTAATCCCTTTTTTTTGACTATTAATGAATAATAACATAAAATATTCAGGAAATAAAAAAGATAATAAATAAATTTTATGGATAAGAACAAACACATTTTTTACTTTCAATTGTTTGGGATCCTTATCTCCCTTACAATTTCCCTTATATAACCTTATCAACAAAATTTAATCCTTAAACTTCTTTCCTGTCTAAACACCAGTACGAACCAGGAAAAAAAATCGCTTTATTCATTTCGCCCCCTTCAGTATCCCCCTCTTAAAAAAATGAGGCAATCTTCCCTCTTCAGATGTTATTTATTTCTGGGGCTTTTTGCCACACAAATTGGTGGTTACCCCCCTGACGGGTAAAGCGTGACCGGACTTCCCGGACAGGGTGCCGGACCTCTCAGCGCGCTCTGGACAGCTCTGTAAGCTATCACCCATCAACGTGTCTGGACTAGTAAAGCACGGTGGTGCTCTGAAGTCTTGCGCGTGCAGGACACGCCTAGTACAATTATTAAGCTAATTTAGGACCGAGAGAATTACAATGGAATTGTAGCAATGGAGGAAAGGATAATTGTTTTATGTAGCAAATTAGATCAGATTTCAAAGATTTTTTCAATTCCTACTATTAGCTCACACGCTCTATATATTTATTTATGCTGGTGGAATTTTCAATCGTTAATAAAATACATTTTAAAGCACTCAAGATAGTTGAAATTTTATATACACGATTATTTTGGATGACAATACAGTTATTTAATTATGATTAATAAAAATTAATTCATTAAAAGTAATTATTTAAAGAATTACAAATACAGCCACGTTGGTATCATTTTTGGCGACTTAGTGACCCTTTTGGCGACTTTTGCCGAAAATGTTCTCTCTTACGTTTTAAAGCATACAGTTAAACTGAAATTTTACATACACGATTGTTTTGGATGACAATAAGATACTTTAATGATAATTAATAAAAATAAATTACCACTTAATATTGTGATTCTGTCATATGTATATACATATTTATATTAATTGGTTCTGACTTGAAACATGTCATATACATATAGAGAGAGATTTCCAGAACTGTTAAACTTAAAGACTTGAAATTTGGCGGGCATGAATCTTTTGTTGATTACAAAACCTCCAAGAACGAACTTTGCAAAAATCGACTCTCAAAGGGAGGTTGCGGGAGCGTTAAAGACCGTAATTCCAGTTTGGGAACTCTTCGTCCTGCAGGCATGGCAGGAATGTTTTTTTGTTAAATAGAAATTCAATAAGAACGAGTTTTACGGAAATCGACTCCTGGGGGAGGGGATGTTTGTAAGATAAAAAAAATGCCGTTTCGAACTATTAGAGATACAGACTTAAAATTAGGCAAGCATGCATTCTTTTTTTTTGTTCAGTAGAGATCCGCTAAGAACGAGTTCTGCGAAAGTCGATTCCCAAGGACGGAAGGGGTGGGGATCACGGGGGACATAATATATAAATATACATCTTTTGAAAATTCCAATCCTTTCCTTTTTGGATCAAGAATCTATAAGAATGTTTTTGAATACAACTTAATGGTAGGATTTAGATAACTCTCAACAGTGGCGTAACGGAGAACATATGGGCTCCCCTGCAAAGTCAGGGTTTGGACCACCAAGTTGGATTTTACAAAGGGTAAGTACTTGTCCGGGAGTCAGGCTTTGGGCTCCCTAGAATCCTGGGCCCCCCGCAATGAGGGGGTGTACGTTACGCCACTGTCTCTCAATAACTTTTAGATACAATAGGAAAAAAATTTAGTCATACAACATCATAAATACCCAATGAAGCTGCTGGTAACGCGGCTATATAATACATATCATATAAGTAATGTACTGATTAACGTGAAATTTTTTACCGTATTGTTTTGCGTCCTAGCAGTATACCTTGATTCCTTTTACAGGTGTTGTTAAATACAAACGACCTAGATCGTCAATTTGAAAAAACGAAATTCTACAATGCATTTCATACATTTAAAGTTGTATATATTGTGTTTAATATATACAACTTTATGTCAACTTTATTGTGTTATTTTATGTCAATTAATTCAAATGAATTATAAGTTCTTTATTACGAAATTTTTTGATAATTTTTTTTAAAAAAAATAATATGGGGCTACAATTTTGGGGGGATTTAAATCAAGGTGAAAGAAGTTTAAATAATGAAAATGCAATTATATTTTATACGCTAAAGTAAAAAAAAATAGTTTTCGAATAACATTGTTTCAAAATAATATAAATACAAACTTATTAAAAATAATACCCTAAGAAAGATTATTTGGTGTGACATTTCTAACTAATGATGTCATCTCTATGTCATTGCGAAATTTGTTTCTGAAACTTGGCAAATTGTTATTCACTTTATAAAATGAAATTACAGTTACGTTCAGATTTCACTTCGTTATTTCATCATGTTTTTCTACCATTACCATCTCCAATTTTCAGTTACAAAGCTCAAGTAACGAAGCTAATTGAGTAAACCAATTATATTTCGCTCTCCAAACGAAACAATGGTTTTTAATGGTAATATGGATCAACTTATAATCGCGTCAATTATTGCTAAAGTCTGAAATAAAGTTAAAAAAAAAACTCGTTCTAAAAAAATTGCTTATGTTGCAATGATATGCGCAGAATAGAAAGTCCGTGGAGTTTAGAACTTCCCGAAACAAAAAATTAAATTAATAAATATTTTTTAAAGTTTTATTGTTTAAAGCATGGAAATTTACGAATATAAATGAAAAAAATCTAGACTGACCCTTAAAGATGAATTCCGCTTACGCTATTTCTCTTGTATATATATACTTTCTTTTCTTTCATTTTTTTCCACGTAAATCCATTGTAGAAAGCACTTTTTATACGTAGTCCATTGACCCTTTCCAAATAAACCTTTTATTTATAAACTTCTTAACATCCAATAAAAACATTAATGCACTTAATGTGAAAAAAAATGTATGGTAAAATCCGGCGTATAATGCTCACATTTAACATTAAAAATAACAGCGAAATTTACGGGCGCGCGTTATACGCCGCTATAAAAATGAGAGCCTTAAAAATAAAACACGAGCACATAAAAAAAATTAAACTTATACATATATCGAAATACTGTTCCTTAAAAAGAAATTATAATCCTTTTGAACTTAAAGAGGTGTAGTTCTGGAGATACACTATTTTTTTTTTCTAAAACTTGGAATAATAACTCGAATAAATGATTTCAAAACGTAAGAACATGGCTCACGTACATATCAGGTTTCTTCTTAAAAAAAAAAAGGAAGTGTGCGTTGTATACGGTGAATATACTTAAAAACTAAAAATTGCAGCTTGAAAGTTTAGATGCACGTTTTAAGACGGTTTATCCATTGGACGCTTGAAGCTGGCGCTCAGAGCCCCGGAGCCCAAAAAGGCCTTGATAAGCTAGACTTGCCAAATTTTCTGGTTATAAATTTCAATCCACCAATACCAAGGGGGAAAGGGGTGTAGACATTCTGCGCCCAGGGCCCAAAGTGAGCTTAAACCGGCACTGGCGCGTTATACGCTGGATTTTATGGTAAAGAAAATTAACTAATTATTAAAAAACAAGTAATATAAAAAAGAAATTTTTCAAAGTCAATTTGTACTTATAGATCAACACAGAAAATTTTTATTTTAGCTACTTTTTATTGAATAGTTACAATATAAATATGTATATAGATATGGCAGAATCACAATATTAAGTGGTAATTAATTTTTATTAAAGTATCGTATTGTCATGCAAAACAATCGTGTATATCAAATTTCAGTTCAACTGAATGCTTAAAAACGCGAGAAAAAAACCCTTTTCAAGCTTTGACACAAGTCCCCAAAATAGTCACTAAGTCGCCAAAAATGATACCAACGTGGCTGTATTTGTAATTCTTTAAATTATTAGTTTTAATTAATTAATTTTTTATTAGTTATAATTAAATTACTGTATTGTCAGCCAAAATAATCTTGTATTAAAAATTTCAGTTCATTTGAGCGCTTTAAAATGTATTTTATTAACGATTGAAAATTCCACCAAGATAAATAAATAATTAAATTTATAGAGATTGTGAGCTAATAATAGGAATTGAAAAATACAAATTGATATGGGAACTTTAGCACATGAAAATAATAACTAAATACATTCTCTATCCCTAATAATTATTTTTTTTTAATCCTTACTTTACTTCGTGAATACAAAATTTAAAGAGTTATGATTCTCAAAGGTATATTAGTATGATGATTTTTGTGATACAGTAGAGCGTAGTTTATCCGAACGTTTATTATCCGGAGCGTCAAATATTCGGATCAGTATTTTTCTTGTTTTTTTTTTGTCAAGTACATGCACTGTATATGAATACGTTTTCGAACAGTGCAATGCTCAACAATTGTTTCGCGTGAGGCCAAAAGTGACGGGAAAACCCAAGGCCAGGGATATTTGGGGAATTTCAGTAGTTTGATTTGGAATAAGCTGGGGCCAGATTTAGAAGGCGAAAAAGACTTCAATGACGATCGCAGGGAGGAGATTACCGACTTTGTCCAATCGATTCCCGGATTTCAAGAATGTGATGAAGATGTAGAAACCTAGATGGCATGCGATGCAGAAGACTGAATTTCAAATGCTAAATGATGGCAAGATTGTGACTTCCGTGGCAGAATTCGACTCTGTCGACGATGACACGGATGAAGACGAGGAAAACAACAACGAAAGAAGCAAGGGTCCATCCAATGCTGAAGCGTTTTCTGCGTTAGAGACAGCTATGGAGTAGTACAAACAACAACCAGAGTGCTGTCCTACTCAACTATTGCTGCTCAAAAGAGAGCCAGAGACCTTGCAGCGAAAAAACGAAGGCGCACAGTGGTACAGTGAAAAATAAGAGATTATTTTCCACAATAAAGATAAAATTGCACCTATTTTGCTTTTTCTTCAAGCATGTTTCCCGCATGTGATTATTTTCAATATTCGGACAGTGTCCAGTTTCAAATACTGCATGAATCGCATTCGGTTTTCAGTTATCCCAATAATCGCGTATCCGAACGGTATCCGGTCCCAATTGATTCGGATAAACGACGTTCTACTGTATATCTCAAAGCTCTCTTATACATAGAAATCTTGTATTCCTAATGATAAATACATTTAACAACAATTGTGGTACGATAAAAATTGCATAAAAGAAAAGAAAAATAGCAAGAGCTATTACTGAAAGTAAAGAAACCTCTTTTTTACATTCACGGCAGATGTCTACAGACCCTTGGTTATAATTCATGTTTTTAGCCATCGCAACTTAACCACACAATTATAGTACACCGCATCCTGGACATAAGTATATGAAGTACAGTAACCTTTCCTTCACATTTAAACTAAAAAGAAAATTTGCAGTTCCTCCTTCCCGAAGAATCTTATTTACAAATCATTGTTTCGTTGAGGAATGCTCCAAATTTCAAGTCCAATATAAGTTGGCGTCAATTACGAGACATTCATTCTCCCCATTCATAGAAGAATGGCGCCATCACCGAGATTAGCTGTGTAAATATGCTGTCAAAACCACACTCTTGGTGGGGGTGCAAGAAAAATCGAAGAGAAAAGGGAAAGAAAGGGGGAAAATACAGACATTTTAGAAACAAGGGATGTTATTTCTTTGTGGTCGTGATTAAAAACAAATCATATTTAAAGACAAAATTATAAATCGAGCTACATTTAATGTAATAGTGCATAATTAATCCAATAATACAGGGAAGAATATTTATGTAATGTATAATTATATTATTACATTTTTAAGGGGGTCCCCACACATCCATAGGAGCACATGTTAAATTGCGCAAGTTTATGTACCCCTTTCTCAGAAACTACTTACTTCTCACAGATAAAATTTTTACAGAAGATTATTGTACTATCAACAAAACTGTAACGAAGTGTTTTTTTGTCTTTTTGTTAAAAATTAATGTCCAATTTCTTTCCCTAAAATTTAGTTTAAAAAAGCCTTGTCTAAAAAAGTTTGCTAGATATATCTAATTCCCTCCATTAAAATGTGTAAACATGTTAAAAGTATGCTCACTGAAAATTTTAGATTTATATAATGAATAGTTTGAGAAAAAGGTACATAAAGTGAAAAGAATTATATTTTGAAAAAACAGGCTTTAATGTAAAAATTTGTAATTCTTAAGCTTTTACTTTTTTTGGTACTTTCCAGAAGTATATGAAGCATGTTCTTTACCCTCTGCGTCTACAAAAGACTCCTAATTTTTTTTTTATCATTTTTAACAATTTTGCCTTTTTTGTGGATCTTAAGATGCTTTCGTTGGCCTACACGAATTCTACGTGCATCTAATTTTTTCAAGCATAACACACAGTTATAACTTGGTTCAATATCACAATGTTTCAAGATCATTAATTTTGCTACATCGAACTGTGCAACAGCCATATTCATACCTAATTTTAGAGTTTTTAATTCCACAAATGTTGGTCTTGGAATCACTGATTATATGGTGTTGAACACCCTACCACAGTGTTTCTCAAACTGTGGGGCGCGCCTCCCTTGGGGGCGTGAGAACTCTACAAGGGGGGCGCGAGCCTAATGAAAAGTCGAGAACAAAAGATTATTTAAAAAAAATTATTAATTTACTGAAAGTAAACAAACAAAATACATTCTGACATAATAAAAAATAAAATACACATTTACATTGATATATTACACTTATAAATATATCAGAGCTACACAATGATTTTATAATTAATTAAACAATTCTAAGTTAAAAACAAGTTTATTAATTTCCAGTGACCCCCATGGGTTTGTCGTATATATAATTTATAACAAAAATTAACACTTACCTTGATAATTTTTGTGCGTTTTATGATTAAATCTTGACTGCCGATCATAAGTCTCGTGATTCGCGTGCCAATGCCAACCGTTTTCCACGTAGGCACGCGTATGTGATGTATTGGGGGAGGAATAAAGGAGCAAAAATAATCTGGAATAAGTAAATCCTTGGCAAACATTGTCAAGGTCCTTTTATTGCATTCCAAAGTCTTGGAATAATTTTACGGATAGCAGTGCACAGAAAAAATCGTACTTCAGAGAGACGTATATATACGTCTGGAGAAATAAAGGCTTTGGCTTAGAGAAACGTTTATATACACGGGGAGGGGGCTTAAGAGGTTAAAGTGGTATCGTAGTTTTAGCGCCAAAGTATAGTATTATTCAATTCAGTACATTGTTATTGTATGGGGGGCGCGATAAATAATGATTGAATATTGGGTCGCGAGTATTGCATCTTTGAGAAGCACTCTCCTACCATATACTCATACACTTTTAAATAAACCCAATACACTTGACTAAACCTTTTCCACTTGAACACATTGATTCGAGCTCATCAGAAACTTATGCAAGGAGAAACCCAGGTGCTCCTAGCAGAGCTCATTTGATGCGTGTCAAAGAGTAGCTTCATTTAAAAAAATAAATAAAAATTATATCATATCATATCATTTAAACAGAAATATTTGAACTTTTAAAAAATATAAAAAGTGAAAATCGATAATTTTTCTAAAACCCATGTGCTGGACCCCCCCTTAAATTATTTAAAACATATTATTTCTTAAGCTGTAAGAGCGAAAGCGAAATTAGCTTACGGTAACAGTATTACCATATGCTTTAACAAAAAATGTGACAACAACGAAAACGGAAATCTTGTAAAAGAAATATTTCAAAATGCAAATATGAAATTTACCACATGAAATTTGCTACTAATTTAACTATTTTTTTTACAAATATAGTGAAAAATTCCTATTTTATAAAGAATTGAAATCAACTATGAAACTGATCTCTATATAAGCAACCTCCAGGGAAAAAACGAAAGAAATTGGTACTTACACGTTATTGGTACACGCGTACCATTTCACCAACTCAGAAAACGTCGCCAAATGCTGTCATTTTTTGGAACATGTGCGGGAACACAGGATGAGACTTTTCAAGAAATTTATTTGACGGTATAACACGCGAGTGCCAAGAAATTTATCAAAAAAATTCAAATACATCATGAGAATTGATGAACCGTAATTTTTTAAATAAAATTATGTTTTCAAAATGCACAGCTTTATTTAAATAAAAAAAATTCAGTTTGTGAATATTACAAACTGACTTTCTTCACAAGATATATATGAAGCGTTATTTCCTATACTTTTTAGATTACTTTTAATAGTCTATTAAAAAATTATCAAATCGGAGTTAAGATTCACACGGAATTATCAAAAATACCTGGATATACGGATAAAATACGTAAGTACAATTTTACTATCATGAAAGGATCAAAAGGTCGAAGTAATTTTTCTTAGACTCGTGGTTTATAGCTGAAAAATCAGATCCATTATTAAATTCAACAAAACTTGATGTCAAAAGTATCGCAGAATTTGTTAGTTTAGAATTATCATCATTCTTTACCTATGCTAATAATAAAGGGTGTTTTTTTTTAGAGGTATAGAACTTTAAATTGCAGTAAAACAACGATGTATTATTCGATTGACATGAATTTTTTTTTATTCGAAAGATAATCTTGTGGCATTACATTTTAAATATGATTCCTGGCATAGGACTGCCACGGCTGGCTCGGATGTAGTCCAATCTGGACGTCCAATTTTCGATGATTTTTTCCAACATTTGTGGCCGTATATCGGCAATAACACGGCGAATTTTGTCTTCCAAATGGTCAAGCGTTTGTGGCTTATCCGCATAGACCAATGACTTTACATAGCCCCACAGAAAATAGTCTAGCGGTGTTAAATCACAAGATCTTGGAGGACAATTCACAGGTCCAAAACGTGAAATTAGGCGGTCACCAAACATGTCTTTCAAAAAATAGATTGTGGCACGAGCTGTGTGACATGTTGCGCCGTCTTGTTGGAACCACAGCTCCTGGACATCATGATTGTTCAATTCAGAAATGAAAAAGATAGTAATCATGGCTCTATATCGATCACCATTGACTGTAACGTTGTGACCTTCATCGTTTTTGAAGAAGGATTCCACTAGCCCATAAAGCGCACCAAACAGTCAGTTTCTGGATGTAACGGTGTTTCGACATACACTTGTGGATTAGCTTCACTCCAAATGTGGCAGTTTTGTTTGTTGACGTAGCCATTCAACCAGAAGTGCGCTTCATCGCTAAACAAAATTCGCTTATGAAAATCGGGAACAACGGAAATCTCGTTTTGGGCTCATTCGACGAATCTACGCCTTGCTTGATCATATTTAAAATGTAATGCCACAAGATGACCTTTCGAATAAAAAAAAATGTCAATCGAATAATACATCGTTGTTTTATTGCAATTCTCTCAAAGTTCTATACCTCTAAAAAAACACCCTTTACTTTGAGGTTGAAATTGTTCTAAATCAAAATAAAAGAGACAAACCACAATGCCTCTCCCTTCTAACATCCACTCTACGTACATGAAGACTTTCAATTTACCATGCAACGGATCCGTATATTATCCAAGATTGGTCACTGCTAAATAAAACACCAATTCAGAAGTCATAGCAATGCAAAACTATCAAGTTTACCTACAACTTAATTTCATTTAACTAGAAACAAGTAATATAAAAAAAATGTTTTTTTAAAGTCAATTCCTACTTAGATCAACAAGGAAAATTTTTATTTTAGCTACTTTTTATTAAATGGTTACAATTACTACAATACATATCATAGAATCACAACATTATAAGTGGTAGTTAATTTTTATTAATAATCATTAAAGTTTCGTATTGTCATCCAAAACAATCGTGTATATAAAATTTCAATTCAGCTGAATGCTTGAAAGCGTGAGGAAAAAACCTTTTCAAGTTTTGACACAAGTCGCCAAAAGGGTAGCTAAGTCGACAAAAATGATACCAACGGGAATGTATTTGTAATTCTTTAAATAATTTTAATGAATTAATTTTTATCAATTATAATTAAATTATTGTATTGTCATCCAAAATAATTATGTATATAAAATTTCAGCTGAATTGAGCGCTTTAAAATGTATTTTATTAACAATTGATAATTCCACCAAGATAAATAAATAAATATGCAGAGAGTGTGAGCTAATAGAAGGAATTGAAAAAATTGATCTAAACAAATAAAATCAAGATATATTATTTTCTAATATTTAAATTCATAGTTAAAAAACGTGTTAGTTAGCAAAAACTATTTCCTCCAGATAATGTTGAATATTTATATATTTATTTATTTAAAATTAGCACTTAGAATCCAGTTACAAACTCCTACGAATTCTGTTACTTAAATCTATTCTCTGTTAAAATACACACAAGACTCTTCCATTAGATAAATGAACGGGATGCCAAATCACAGAGTGGTTTGTTTCCGGAGATAGAAAATATCCATTAATTCATAGACCTGAATAATTAAGTCGATAGGCTAGACATTATTGAGTTTGATAACATAAGTATAAGAGAAAACTTATACAAATATAAAACGTACCCTAAATTAATTGTTTAAATTTCAAAATTTCTCAAACAAATTTGTTGCAAATACGCGTGTTTTACAATGGAAGAATTTGAAAGCGATTGAATTATATCTCGATATATATTTCCCTCACTACAAGGAAGAAGAAAAAAAATATATGTATATATATATATATTTTGCTGTTTTTTCTCCCTATATTAGAATATTAAAGTATTTATTGAGAAAAATTTCAAACATCCAACAACCAATCATCGCGGGCATTTATTTAAGGTGTTCTCATTTTTGGAATAATATGATTACCAATAGCGTACACGGGGGTGGGGGTGGAAAATTGAAATACCCACATAGACTAACAAATTTTTTAATTTTCACCATAGAGATAACGCCACGACGCTTGCGTCAACGTGTTCTTTAGAATCTACCCCCCCCTACAACACCATAAGAGAAGTCTGCGTACGCCACTGAACAATATATATGTTACCGGCAAAGTATGAAATGCCGGCATTCTATAGAATGCCTAGTATGAAGTAAGAGAATTATTTCATACTTTGTCTAGGCATTATATAGAATGTCTAAAGCTGTTTAGGCAAAGTATGAAATAAGGTCATGATAAGGTTACTATATTAATGACGTACATTTCTAGAAAATACAAATGATATTCAGAAAAAATAATGAGAGTGGCATTAAAAAATTATTCAAAATACGTAAAGGAAAACAAAATTTTTTACATAAAAAAATAAGAACTTAAAATTAATCTACTTATTGCAACATGGTAGGCTTGAATGGCATTTTGAATTACATTTCATTTCATTTTTCACGCAAAGACCATTCTTATTCTTTCAAATTTTTTCATAATTCCTTTTGTCCAAATCTTGGAGATGTTTGTCAAATAAGGTCTATTACAAATTTATGAAGTCCATTCAAAAACTGACAAATTTGTTGAGTAGTGCTGAGTGCCACTGATAATTGTAACGTGTGCCATATGTTGCCAACCCCTGCTATAGACCGTGACTCATTCTCCAACACTACAACTCTTGCTTCTCCATTTTCATGCAACATAGGAAAACTTTTTCAGCAAAAAATTGGTTTACGTAAAATTGAGTATTTTGACACTTCGAACAAACCACAATATGCAACTTATAAATTCTGAGCCTGAGGCACGCGTTAAAAGTCTCGTGCCTTGCCACACAATATTCGAAAGGAATCGGAGATGTATTTCATACTTCGCCGGTTTCTCATTAGGCATTCTATACAATGCCGGATTTTATACTTTACCGGTAACATATAAGTAGTTATAATATACCGGTTCTGGAACAGTGGAGCCGGTGGAGCCGCATGCAAACAAAAGTGGGTGGAAGTCCCCCCGATCTGAACCGGGAAGATGGTTTGTGATTGATAAGGGTTTCGGGGATCTGTACTGATAAGAAATGCACGCTTTTAGCGATAACGAGTTATATTCTGATATAGTTTTAATTAAATGATTATGATTTTTTTTTAATTACGTCATTGAAAGCAAATTTTAATTGGGATAAAGAGTCAAATTTTTCTGTACATATGATTATTTTTTTATATCATTCCGTATACATCTATTTCTGAAAATCATGATATACGTGTTGAATGAGTATTTGTTATATTTCAAATTTGATGCTTGTGATTTCTGAAACAGAGGATTGAAAATTAGGCAAACGAAAGGGAGTGGAAATTCCCCCCGGGTCTGAACCGGGAGGATGGTACCCCCTCCGCTCTGATAAGGGTTTTGGGGCTCTGTAAATGGGTGTTACAAATGCATGTTTTTAGAGATAACGAGTTATATTCTGATATAGTTTTAATTAAATGATTATGATTTTTTTTTAAGTACGTCATTGGAAGCAAATTTTAATTAGGATAAAGGGTCAAACTTTTCTGTACATATAAATATTTGTATATAATTCTGATAAAGTCTATTTCTGAAAATTATGATATACGTGTTGAATTATTGTTTATTACATTTCAAATTTGATACTTTGTGCATAACTAAAATATATTTTTCATTGATTTTGCATGTATTTTTTATAATTCTGAGATAACTTAAAAAATACTATGCTTATATAAAGTAAAAGTTCTGCATTTGTTTTTCGTTTGCAAAGTAGTTTCCTTACATGAAACATCCCTTTCCTATGATAATATATGCGGACCTTGTAATTCTGGTAAAACTTTCTTTGTTAGACGAATCTTAGAAATAAAATTAATTAATTCTTTTCCTCCCAAAATTATTTGGCGTTATGGAATTTATCCAAAATTGTTTGATAAGATGTCTGACATAGAATTTCATGAAGGCATGTCTTTCGATGTTGAAGATATTATACTAATGCTTTCGTAATAATAGATGACTTAATGAATGAAGTAGGAGATGAGACAAAAGAACTTTCAAACTTGTTCACGAAAGGAAGCCATCATAGAGATATTTCCGTAATATTTATTTTACAAAATATTTTTTGCAATGAAAAAAAAATTATAGGAATATTTTTTTAAATACTTCCTACCTAAGTTGTTTTAAAAATGTTAGAGACAAGCAATAGATCTCTTGTCTAGCAAGACAAATGTATCCATCTCAATCGAAATTTATGATTGGAAAACTATACGAAATACAAATGCTGCAAATTTGACTATCTACTTTGTGAGAGATAGAAAAATAAAACCTTTCGTTCGAACCATTTGATGAATTTTTCAAAAGAAAAAAATTTTCATAGAGTTTTGTTACGAATAAATATCTCAGAACAAAAACATTGTATGCAAAACCTTTGTCATGGATAGAATATTAAGTGTGGTTTGTGTTCTTCAACATTTGTTTTTAATTTTTAGTCAGTTTCCCTTCTTGTTCCTTACACTTAAATATATTAATATGAGTAAAGTAATTAAAAAAGTTGAAAAAATATTGAAAAAAAGTTGAAAAGTATTGAAAAAGATGAAAAAATATTGAAATATTTAGAATATTGTTGGTGGACTTGAGTATTTAAGTTAAGAGCAATAGTGATAAAATTTCTTTTTTTCATATTAATCTTAAAATAATAATAACTTTATAAATTTAAATATATGGTAAACTTATAAAAAAAATTCAAAGCAAAATCTTATTCATCTTATAATAATAATAATACAAACACAAAATATGAGAACAAAAAATATTGTATTTATTCACCTTCTAAAATTTATTCTTACATTATATCATTTCTTAAAATATTGATACAATCTGAAATCTTTCTGTTTGCTACGAACAAATTCATATAAAATATAATTCATTGAAAAGCCTTTACTGATTTTGAACAAGAAAAATATAAAATAATGACCACATAGAAATAAGGAATATCCCTTGGTTAATCCATTTCTCAATAAATAAAGTCCTTCAGATCTCAACAATTTTCCTTTTATAAAACAATGTGCTAACAGAAAACTTAATTTAATCTTATATTTTTTAAAATGTATTATATGAGAAGCATTGAAATAAGTAACATCATTCAATATGAATAATAAATACATTTTCGACAGGTATATGCATAAAATGAAGAGGAAAAATTAACATTCTTAAACATGAAAGAATAAGATATATACAGAAATCAATATTTATAAAAGAAACTATTTAATTAAATTCTCATTTATATAAAATATTAGTTTTCATTTATATGGCAGTTACCGAAAGCTAAAGTTGAAATACCATCTTCAAGAATATATCTTATCGAAGGGGCAAAGTGAATTTTTTTTTACTTTTTACAGAATGTATTTGATGTATAGAACTGTTAATGGGTTTAAACTCTCTTCACGACTTCTATACTTATTTATGAGGCAATTTTTATAGTCTTCATGAGAAATTTTACTTTTAAAATAGATCTATGTATCTCTTTTGCTGTTTTTTTTCTAAAGTTAATGTTTTTATGCTGTACATTTTTGCATTGAGACCTACGAACTCAGTTGCTACCATACCATTTAACTCATCTGTCATTTTTCCGAGAACATTATTAGTTAAAGGATTATAAAGAAAATGATTTGGAAGCAAATATATGGGTAATTTCAATAAAAAAGAAGTGAGTTTTCTTTGAATAGATACAAGGTCGTTATTAATTATTTTATAAGCATGAAATGCTGGAGATGCTATGAATTTCTTAGCTCTTTTCTCTCTATTCACTAGATAAATCTTAACTTTTTGCGTTAATTTTTCATTGTTTTACCAAACACGGCATTGTTTAAAAGTTTAAAGAGATCTTTTTCAAAATTGTTGTTTGCTCGTTTTCGATGTTCAGTATTAAAATCTATATAATTTTTTAAACGAGGACTTTGTTTGAATTTTACAAATTGATGTATTTTTTTTTTAATTTTTAAACCTAATTGTACATATAATTTCAAATTTCTATAATGAACATATTTAGTTTTATTTCTTAAGTTAGGAGCCAATTTTCCACAGACTTCGATTCTAAAATACTGAATTCTTTAGCAATATTTTTAGTATAGGGGAGGAACATTCAGAGACACTTCAACTTTTTCTGGAGCTAATGGATAGCAGTTATGCAAATCGTGCAATTAATCTGTATATTCTAACTTAAAATATACAACTTATATCCGAATCGTCTGGTACATCCATGAAGTTAACGTATTCATCAGTCCAGGAAAAGTCGTGTGTAGACAAATTTTGCGACATTGCTCAACCATATAGATTGTTTGCATCTAAATATATAATGTAACTACTAGGTAGGCTTGAATCATAGGTTGATAAATACACATTGTTAGCCTTAGCGTAGCAATGACCCATCATCGCAACACCTCCGCGAATTCCTTTTTCGATGAATAAAGGCATGTCTATATCCGTTAAAAGCTCCAATCGTACTTTTGTCATTTTATGCTTGCCATACCAAACCAGGAATCGTATATGTATTGCATGGATCAATTTTGTAGTAATTCTGGCACAGAGTTCTAAAGTTTTCAAATATGTCTGAAAATAATACGTCTACGGTTACACACAAAACACGATAATCTCCCAATGTGTGCATTTGAAACATGTTCCATCTATGGTGAGCATATTCGTAGTCTTCTCTGGATACATTTTTATTTGTTAGATTGTTGAAAAAAGCTGATTGAGGAGGGAGCTGCGTTTCATAAAATTTAGAAAAGGAATCAAAATATTCATATGGATAGCAACCCTTTCTAGTTATAAATTGTGCATTACTTGCAAAATACCTATCCCAAAGATGAAATTTACAAGTCTTTAAAGTTGGGCAAGTTTCTCTAGAGAAGTATTTAAAAACTGAAAAGAGTCAATGAAACGTAATGACCTCAGAGTAAAAAAAAAATTCACTATGTCGGGAATGCATTGAAAAAAAAATCAAAACTTTTAGTTGATTTTTAAAATTGATATTTTAATATCAATTGATATTTAGTTGATATTTCAATATTTTTCATCTTTTTTCAATACTTTTCAACTTTTTCAATATTTTTTCAACTTTTTTAATTACTTTACTCATATTAATATATTTAAGTGTAAGGAACAAGAAGGGAAACTGACTAAAAATTAAAAACAAATGTTGAAGAACACAAACCACACTTAATATTCTATCCATGACAAAGGTTTTGCATACAATGTTTTTGTTCTGAGATATTTATTCGTAACAAAACTCTATGAAAATTTTTTTCTTTTGAAAAATTCATCAAATGGTTCGAACGAAAGGTTTTATTTTTCTATCTCTCACAAAGTGGATAGTCAAATTTGCAGCATTTGTATTTCGTATAGTTTTCCAATCATAAATTTCGATTGAGATGGATACATTTGTCTTGCTAGACAAGAGATCTATTGCTTGTCTCTAACATTTTTAAAACAACTTAGGTAGGAAGTATTTAAAAAATATTCCTATAATTTTTTTCATTGCAAAAAATATTTTGTAAAATAAATATTACGGAAATATCTCTATGATGGCTTCCTTTCGTGAACAAGTTTGAAAGTTCTTTTGTCTCATCTCCTACTTCATTCATTAAGTCATCTATTATTACGAAAGCATTAGTATAATATCTTCAACATCGAAAGACATGCCTTCATGAAATTCTATGTCAGACATCTTATCAAACAATTTTGGATAAATTCCATAACGCCAAATAATTTTGGGAGGAAAAGAATTAATTAATTTTATTTCTAAGATTCGTCTAACAAAGAAAGTTTTACCAGAATTACAAGGTCCGCATATATTATCATAGGAAAGGGATGTTTCATGTAAGGAAACTACTTTGCAAACGAAAAAACATATGCAGAACTTTTACTTTATATAAGCATAGTATTTTTTAAGTTATCTCAGAATTATAAAAAAATACATGCAAAATCAATGAAAATATATTTTAGTTATGCACAAAGTATCAAATTTGAAATGTAATAAACAATAATTCAACACGTATATCATAATTTTCAGAAATAGACTTTATCAGAATTATATACAAATATTTATATGTACAGAAAAGTTTGACCCTTTATCCTAATTAAAATTTGCTTCCAATGACGTACTTAAAAAAAAAAATCATAATCATTTAATTAAAACTATATCAGAATATAACTCGTTATCTCTAAAAACATGCATTTGTAACACCCATTTACAGAGCCCCAAAACCCTTATCAGAGCGGAGGGGGTACCATCCTCCCGGTTCAGACCCGGGGGGAATTTCCACTCCCTTTCGTTTGCCTAATTTTCAATCCTCTGTTTCAGAAATCACAAGCATCAAATTTGAAATATAACAAATACTCATTCAACACGTATATCATGATTTTCAGAAATAGATGTATACGGAATGATATAAAAATAATCATATGTACAGAAAAATTTGACTCTTTATCCCAATTAAAATTTGCTTTCAATGACGTAATTAAAAAAATCATAATCATTTAATTAAAACTATATCAGAATATAACTCGTTATCGCTAAAAGCGTGCATTTCTTATCAGTACAGATCCCCGAAACCCTTATCAATCACAAACCATCTTCCCGGTTCAGATCGGGGGACTTCAACCCACTTTTGTTTGCATGCGGCTCCACCGGCTCCACTGTTCCAGAACCGGTATATTATAACTACTCATATACAATGAAGCAACATGATACATTGAAAATTTTAAATAGGTTTTGAACAGTATCATTATCAATGGTATACACGGGAATGGGGAGTTGGAAATTCAAACACCCCCTTAAACCAATAAAATTTACCATAAAGATTGCCCCTTGGCTCTTTCGTCTGTGTGTTTTTGGAATGTATCTCTCCCTCCATAGAAGAGAGGTCTGTACGCCACTGATCCTTATATACAATTGAAGATATACATTCATTGAAAATTTTGACTAGTATTATTTTCAGTGGCATACCCGGGGGGGGATTCAAACACGCCCTGAGAGCAACAAACTTTTACCATAAAGATTGTCTCTCAGCGTTTTCGTCAACGTCAGGGGTGTTCAACCCGCGGCTCACCTTGAATAATTTTGCAGCCCGCGAGATTCTTTACAACTTCACAAAATTCGACTATTTTGTACAATATTTTTTGTTTAACGCTAAAAAGACTGAAACTTAGTACATACCTATATTGCCCAAAAGCAGTCGAACTGACTGCATTGTGAAAGAATGATTAAATGTGTAAAGAAATTTGTTTAAAATTAACTTTATATATTTTTTATATTATTTACCGTCATATAACAAGTTATTAGTAAATATTAACAATAAAAATAATTTACTTCACTTGGGAAAAAGAACACAAGTAAAAAATTCTAAGAAATTGTGCATTATATATGTAATTGTTTTTCTAATTGATATTAAAAAGCAGTCAAAAGGACTTCCTTGGAGAATGTAGTGTTAAAGAGGGGTTTTTTGTAAAAAATAAATCCCATAACAGTTATTTTATCATGTTGCTTCTGTTACTCTCTCTGCTTACGAATCTCTTTTTCTAAATTGAAATTTAGCAAACATAAATTGTGCTCAAACTTAACGCACGAAAATCTGCAACATCAATTACGATGCGCAAATACACATGCATTGAGATCGACTTGCAAAAACTAAGTGAAAGAGTTGAAAAACAGATCTCACTAATTAAATAAAATAAATATTATTTGATCATTGCATTATTATTGTTAGATTATCTTTGTTTGTATACACGACAAACAATGGTAATATATCAGTCTGTTTTAAATTTTCACTCCAACAAATGTTTAATGGATCCAAATCTAATGTAAAGATATATATTGTTATATGCGGTCTGCGGGATTGCAAGGTTCGTCCGAAGTGGCCCACGAGGTCATTTGGGTTGGCCACCCTGGTTTACGTGTTGTTCAGAATGTAGCTCCCCATCCCCATAAGAGAGATTTCTGAATGCCACTGATCATTCTATGCAATGAAAGAATATAGATTTGATTGAAAATTTTGAATAGTATCATTGTCAGTGACGTACACGGGGGGGATTCAAACAGCCCCATAAACCACAGCAAATTTTTAATTTTTACCATACGGATTACCTCTAAACTGCGTGTTTTTTAGAATAGAAAGCTTCCCCACCACAAGCAAGATCTGTGTATGCTAATGATCATTATATAACAATCAATGAAAACAATATGGATACATTGAAAATTTACCACTTTGAATTTATAACTAATTCGTTTGTTTTAAACTTATATTATCGGTTATTGAAGAGTAATTTCGTCATTTTGAAAAAGAATGACACCGCGGCTTGATTTTATTCCGTAAAGGATACAAAGTCGGCTCTAAACGAACCATTTAGCAAGAGTTTCTCCCTCAAGAAAAAAGGTTAACAGAAGGGAGGTTCAATTATATATAGTTACATTTAAACAGGGTGAAACACTTTCACTCGAGCAGCGCACTTAATTGTACGTTAAATGCATCATCTTCAGAGGTAATTGGAGGAGGCAGAACCTAAAACTCTTAAAGTTGTGCCCATAACGCTTTCAAATCCACGCACTTAAATCAATAGCATTAAATGAGATTTTGCCTCTTTTAATCCTATCATCATTATCATCTTAGCGTGCGGGAATTTTGAATCAGTAATCAACCTTTTTACTCGTATGAGAAGAATAACAGTCATATTAATTGAATGCTATAGCTACTTTAATTGCATTATTGACTAATTTTATTTAATTAGCAAAATCGCTTTTAATTTTTGAATATACTTTGAGAACGACGTAATAACTTTGTTGTCATTTAGGGAAGTGTTTCGGTATTTAAATGTGGATTTTCATTATGTTGGTAGCATTATTCTTGTAAAACAGCCTGAACTATACACTGAAACGGTGGTGGCCAACCCGCGGCACGCGTGTCACAATGGAGTTGTAACAGTGGCACGTCAAGACTTACAGTAAAATTTTAAGAAATTGAAAAGAAAATAATAAATATTCATTTTTTCCTAATATTGTTGAAATAGGGTTGTCTTGGACAAAAACCTGAAAATTTGGATCAAATTATGCGTGTGAATAATTTTTTCTATTATGAACTTAATAAAAACGTTGTATGAACATTAATGTTGTATTCTGAAGCAACGCAAAGGCTATTGAAGACGGACCTCGTAATTGCAATTTTCGGACAAGTGACATGGTCGACACCTGAACTGGCATCTCACTCTAAATTTCCACACCAAAGCAAGGACTTTAAACTTCGTCAGATTAAACGTACATCAGCCCCTCAACGGGGTGTGTTTTCAATGGCACATTGGCCTTCTATTCAATAATTTTAAACACAAATGCACGCGACAGCGAACGGACCTGTGGTATTTATTCGTTACATATGTAACGATAGTGATGTCCTTAGCGTCCGGATGGCCAATGAGTTGAGAGAATGTCTTCTCTTTTTGAACACATGTATTTGAATACGGTTGTATTGTTTAATTCTTGCTTATATATATAATTGTAATAAAACTAATGTAAAACAAAAATGTTTTCAAAATTTGTTCCGATAAAAAATTTTCAAATATATTTTGAAAAATTTTTTATCGGATCAAATTTTGAAAACATAGTTTTACACTAGTTTTATTGCATTTATAAAGCAAGAATTAAACAATACAAATACAAAATCTGACAAACAATTTTCAAGCAAATATATTTATTTTATTACTTAATTACCGTAAGATAATAGGTAAATGGTAAAAGCTAATTAATTATGTTTCTCTCTCTCTCTCGTTCTGATTCTTTTCAAAAATCAAATATATTTTGTAATAAAAAAAAATATATTAGCTATTGAAAGTATTTAACGTTTCACAATAATTCTTGAAGGTGTAGTGATACTTGTTTAGAAAGATAAATATTATTTTAATAGGGATGTATATTATATTCGTAGTGATAAAGAAGCGATGTTGAAAAAAACACCGTTATGTTGCCTTTAATAAGTAATAGTTATGATCACTTTTTGTTCTTACAAAAATGATTTTTAAATGCGAAATGAAACGATATCTTTCACGAGAAAAAGATAAAAGTATTTGTGACTTACTTTTGCGTTTCGTAGAATCTTTTGTTTCGCGATATAAAAATTCTCAAAACGTGACTATTTTCCAAAAATTGTAGGATTAGATTACTTATATTTATTAAGGATTTATCTGTGGTATTTTTAATTGCGATTAGCTAAGCCCTAAAAGTATAAAATGATCTTCATTACTTTACAGGAAAGAATGGTGGTAAAGAAATTTTATTTTCCCTTTCTTACTATATTCTTCACCAAAATCTTCTTTTAAGACGTCTCAGGGGTGTTAAATTTTTCTAGAGGTCTGAAAATATAAACAATTTTCAAACAGACATAATTCTTTTAAATTTAAATTAAATGATTCGAATCTTGTACATATTTTTTTATAAAAGAACGGGGCTTCGGAAAAGTATAAAATGTTTAAAATATAATAATAATTTTAAAAATCATAAGCATATGAAAATTCTATGATAAATATTAAGTATTTTTTGCGTTGCGCACGCTATTTCCTAAAATAGTAGCCTCTGATGTATAAAACTTTATAGAATTTTAAAATACATCATACTCTTTAAGCCCTACCTAATTTTAGTATTATATATCTATTGTACTTCAAAATATTTGTAAAATATTGCAATTTTTAAAATATTTTTTAAAAAATTATTTTTTTTATTTATTAAAATATGTAAGTTATTAATCTATTTATATAAAAATAGCTACAGTGTAATGAGAATACATTTAACTTTATTAATCTACTTATAGCTAGTAATTAAAGCAACTATTTTAGAAAATAGTATGCGCGACGTAAAACTTAATAAATATTTCTTATGGAAAATTTTCTTATTTTCATGTGCTTATAATTTTGAAAATTATCATTATATTCTAAACATTTTACACTTTTCTGTAGACCTCTTCCTTTATAAATAATTTGTAAAAGATTCGAATTATTTAATTTAAATTTAAAAGAATTATACCTGTTCGAAAACTGTTTATATTTTCAGACAAATTTAACACCCCTGAGACCCCATAATTCACCTTTAAAATGTCACTTATAAATCAATAACTTAAATCACAACACTTTGGCTAAATTATTGAGCAAAGCCTTTTGCTCTTAACTTTTTACATCAAAAAAACTTCTAAAAATATATTTTATCTCACTTATTTGTAGAACATCATAGAGGGCAAGAATTTAAAAAATAAATAAAGATATCGCCGATATACATGTAAAGCACATAAGATACAAAATTGTATATCAAGGATGGTGAAACAATGGCACGCGACGCAATATTTTGAGCACGCCAGCAATCAAAATGGTTTGCATTTTATTTCAAAATAACAAGGTCCACTATGAAGTATTACGAACAAACGCGGCCGGGAGCACACAGGTTTGTTATTGCCCTGCTTTAATCATGACGTGGACTACAGTTGCTTTTGATGCAAAATTTGTCTACGCATAGCACAGACGATTTCGTTGAAACTACTGTAGTTTAAAGTTTGTGTTATATTTACAATTTTTAACTGTTATTTAACATGGTTAGTTCAGCAGAAGAAAAAAGTGTAAGATAGTAAGTGTAACAAAAAATTTCAAATTTGTTGAATTTAGAAATATGGCATTATTAGTAAAGGCGACAAAGCGGTGTGTGTTTTATGTTCTTTGAACAGGGGTGTTACGATCATCGATGGTTCAGTTAATCAGTGGTAGAATGCTTTTATATCAATCAACGCTCATATCATCACAATCGTTAGACTCAATTAAATTCAATAAATCATCGAAGACAAGTGTAAGATTAAATAATAAGTTTAATGGAATATGGAGTGCGTCTGCACTCGGTCACGTACAAGGGGTGTGCAGAACATCGTCTATAAAACAGCACTTTGAAACAAATCACAAATCGTCTCGTCAAAAAAGTGAAGCACGACAAAAATAATTGTTTAGAAACCATTTGGCAGATGACTCCAATTCAGCATGCATATGTACTCTCTCTCTCCCTCCCTCTCCCCCTCTCTCTCCCCTATCTCTCTCTTCCTCTCTCCCTCTCTCCTTCCCTCCCTCCCTCTCCCTCCCTCCCTCTCTCTATACTATAAAAGCAACATTTTACAATCTTAATATAAGTTATTTATCATCCAATCTGCAACAACAGAAGTCACAGTAATGTTACATAAATTTGAATTGCACGTATAACTTAAGCATTTACAACTATACAGTGAAAAATGTATTTTTTTCGTAGTAAATAATGAGTTTTGAGTTGTTAGTACTTAGTTTTATTATCTTCCAATCAAAAGTCAAAATTATTTGACGGCACGTCTATAAACACTTCAGAAAAAAATGCTACGTTGATCCATAAAGGTTCATCACCCTTGTTGTATATGTACAGAGAGAATGTGATAAAAACAATATTGCAACTACAAATGGAAACTAAAATAAAGGAGATGTTTTCTATATTAGGGATACAATGTTTATTATCCTTTTTAGTAGTATTTTAATACAAAATTTTAAATTATAGTTTCATGGATCTTGCTATCGCGTTTATTTGTTTTGCTAGGAGAACACGTGCGAATAAAAAAGACTGGGGTGAGGCGGTATTCGTCGAAAACAAGCATCAAGGTCCGCGCGGTCAATCGCGGATTAAGGCAAAACGGAAACAAAGAACGAAAATTAAAATAAGTGGCCACAATGGAAACATTTAAAACACGCTCCGGGCCACCGATAGCCTGGCCTATGGGCCGACGACCTCACTCGGGGCGTCACACATCGCGAGAGCAAAAATGAAAACAACAGAGACATATAAATAATAAAAAAAAGAGAATCCAAGGCCCAGTTAGGTAACAAATGAATCGGGAATCTAGCCTATTAAAGCGCGTTTAGCATAAACTCTTTTTTCTGTTTGCATTAGGTCCAAGGAAGAATCTGAACTCTTCATGCACCAGTTGGCAAGGGCCGACAGACCAAGCATGACGGTTAAGACCATACGCCGTCTGTGGATCCCTTTAAAAGCTCGTATTAAAGGCCACAGACGGCCTTCCACAAAGGAAGAAACAAGATTCGGTAAATAAACAACAATGGTAAATATATATACATAAAAAGAAGAAAAGCTTGCCACAATACTGGCAGGGTTGGTCGTCATACATTCCAATGTAATGTCCACCTTTTTTGCTAGAGAGGTTATTCCTGGATATGATTTCAGAATAACGTTTAAGTGTTTGTAAGAATTTGGGGATAATTTAGGCAAAGAAGAGTTTTGGAAATCATGTGAGCGTGAAAAATATTAGTAAAAGGTGATCTTCTTTAGGTGGTCGGATGCATAAGGACTTAAAGTGGCACGAGTTTTTGTCAAACGATGGAATAAATTAAATGCCTTTTTTTTCTATTCGCCGTTTCTTTGATTTGAATGTTTTGTCTCGGGCGTTTGTGTTTATTCCAAGAAATGTTCTTTGTTTTATTGCAGGGCTTCATAGCGAAATCATTATTCATAAACGAAAAAAAAAATAAATTAAAGGCACAGTTTCTCTTTCTTTAAAAGAAATTCTTACATTTGCGCATCGTTATAAGTAATTAAAAATGAGCGGTAATATTCTCCAAATTATGTAATTTTAATACGAAAAAAAATTATTTTTCTCTTTGCTCCTTTTTATTTCCTTTAATTTATTTTAATAGAGAAATTCTAAAAGCACTATTATTTCCTTTATTCAACGAAAAATTTTAATCGCCAAAAAATCATCAAGAATTTTCAATAAGTTAAGTATGAAGGTGAAAATTTGAATACGAAAACACAGGTAATTTGGTTGCTTATCTCAGAATAAAATGTAACGCAATTTTAGATAATTTTCACCCCTCCCCAAATGATTTTATTTTATGTATGAAATAATTTCAGAATATTTAGAACAAGAGTATCGCTTCAAAAATATATTTTGATAATCAAAAATTCAAAAAAAATAAATATAATAAATAAATACTTTATTATGTTATAAATTCATTGGGGGAAAAATTGCTGAAGATTATCTTCCATGTATAATAAAGCCTTTCAGTAATGTCTAGAACATTTTCATTCCTTTCTTAAAATTGCTCAAAGCAACTTATTTGTATTTGCATATATATTTAAAAATTTGACTGGTTTAAGACAATTACTTCCGTATTAAACTGCATTCTATTAAAATTGCAGTGAAAGTATTAGAATTACTTCTAAAACAGTACAAAAGCAGTGGCATAACGTACACCCCCGCATTGCTAAGAGGCAGGGATTCTAGGGGGCCCAAAGCTTGACAGACGCTAAATATGTATTTGTGCTTGGGGCCCAAAACCTAAGTTTGCAGGGGGCCTTAATATTCTCCGTTACGCCACTGGTAAAAAGTCCAATTTATTTCAAAAATGACCCCTTGGGAAGACGCTCCTTAAATGGCTTTTAGCAACGTTACGTTTTGAGAGTACTTATTTGCATACAAGAATGAGCAAAAGATGTACTTAAACCTCCAACAGAAGTGACAAAAATACATACGTATTTTATATGCTTAAATTAGTAAAAACTGTTTAAATGACTTTTATTCAAAAATAAGTCAATTTTAATTATTATTGTAAACATTAACTTCAAGAAAAAAGCGCTTATGGTGTTGTTGATTCGGAATTTTTTCCCCAAGCGTGAAAGTTTTATTCTTAATATTGTAGCACTCTCCCCCCCCTCAAAATCGCCTTCTTTATGCAGACAGCATTATTCATACCCGCTCGTGCACTCCTAAAATATTACAGGATATTTTCATCTGAGATCGCCCAGATAACCGATGGCTGCGAGAAAAATATCACCCCACCTGCGAGCTGGAACCTCAAGTGTAATTCGATGCGTAAGAGGAGATTATTCCCACTCCAAGTGTATGGAGAGAGTATGTTTTTAAATACTGCAAAGAACGGTTGTGCTTGCCTCCTTCACAAATATAACATTCTGTAGAATATAAAAAATAAATAGTTTCAATAAACTCTTGTAACCAACCGTACATACCGTAATTAATAGCCCCGTGGATGTAATAAATAAATTATTTCATTTCTCATGCTACCCATCAATTTTTCCAAACGTCACAATATTGATATTTTGACAATGGTTGTGTTCTCGCCTTTAGCCTCACAAGTAAAAATATCTTCGATACTTCTTAGTATTTTGATGGAATGGAAATTGTTGCTTTGAGTAAAAACTCCTTTAAATAAGTATAAAAAATATTAAGTAGAACACGGCAGTCTTGATCACGTTTACCAGAGCCCACCCCCTTTCATGCGCATGCACATAAATGGCTCTTTGATTCCTTAGTCATTAGATATTTGATACCTTAGTTATATTGTTTCATATACCAATTGGCTCTTCTCTCTCGAAAGTTTGTCGATCCCTGATTTGAGCCAAACTTGTCTATCCCTCTATCTTGTGCCTCTCAACCAGAATAACTTAAGACTATTTCTCATAAGGACTCTATTTACCCTTAAGGATAAAAATCCCACACAGCGTTTGCTCTCATTGAATATTTTTTTAAGAATTCGAAATGCTTTGCTATAAATAATTGCGGTTTGTAATATATTTGGTCCAGGAATTTTCTTGGTGTCTTGCTAATATTGTGAAACCCTAGAAAAATAAACAAAAGCTTCACTTTAAGGACCCATTCTTCTGAAGTCAATCAACCTGAACTAAACTTGAAACACATTTTCAGGCAAAAATTGTCCCAATTTTGATATAAATTTGTGACGTTATAAGACATACATCTGTGACGTTCCCAGGGTGTTCTCCCTCTAATTTGAGGTGGAACCGAGCTAAATCGTACTGTCACCTTTATGGTGCTCAAGGCTACGGCCAACGACAGGCGTACATCTAGCAGCTTTCCATGATGAATTTCGTGAGCCTGTATCTGACACAGTCGAGATCAGGTGACTTAAGAAACAACAACAACGAAATACGTCACAAATCTGAAAAAATCGCTTTTTGTGGATAGGATAATAGCGTTCCAATGCACATAAAATTTAAAACCCATTCAAGCATTGCAGAGCAGTAGAGACGAAATATAAAACACATGGATTAATTCGTATTCGAACAAGTAGCGATGTAAAATGTATTACTGTAGAAAAAATAATGTTAACGTTTGAGCATAAAAAGTGTTACGATTTCGGTTCCTATTTAACATTACGCGAAGACAGTTTTAAAGGAAAACAAAAATTAATCCTCCGTTATTTTCAACAATAACAAAAATGATTAAAGCCATTTTTTTTACGAGCAACCTTCACACATTTATTCCGCTAACTTTTACAATTTAAGATAAAACAAGAGAGTTTAATTCAAACGCCTTGCAAATAGCCATCCCACGCATCTTAATTCGCGAAAACTCCCGCGTACAAGCTTCTTTTTCCCATGCATACATTCCCCCCAAAAATAACAATAAAGCTAAATTAAAATTAACTTCATTTACAAAACGAACGCTAATTAGCATCGTAATGCGAGTATAAGAAGTCTAACCACGTCTCTGATCTATTTTCCGATTCATTTAGTTATGAACCAACATCGAAGCATGCATTTACTTCACTTTTTTTTCTTATCTCTCCTTCTGTTTTGTTTTACTTTTGGATCCGATGACACATGCTGCTTACACGCGTGTTCTCGTGCAAGGCTTTAATTGTCACAGACATGTACGCTAAAAACGTTGAGAAGGTTGCGATTATGCAAATCCCCCTAATAATCCCTCCCCCTTTTACCTTTCGCTTTTTCTCTTCCATGTTTTTCAACCCTTAAAGAATCTGGTATGTTTTAAACAACCCTCCTTAAATTGGTAATGAGCAACAAGAAAAAACGTGAGAAAAAAAAACATGTTGCAATTCACTGACTTTTTTTCTTATTCCGATTCTTATTTGATCTTTTCCCGCCTATATAACTATTTTCCTTTTATTTTCTACCACTTTCCGTGTCTGTGAGCACAAAAGATGTTACTTTTTACCCCACCATGTCGGCCGGTTCGGGTTTTAAGACCCTTTTAGACACGTACTTTTTTCCAAGAGGCATGAAATAAATGTCTTGAACGTCTGAATCGTAGGCGTATAGGGATGGCGTAGGGGGTTGAAAAGTAAAAAGACAGATTCCGAAGAAAGTTTGGTTGGTTTTTTTTTCCTCCTTTTTTTACTACATATTTTTACCTTTTCTCTCCATTCTGTCGACTATTGAAAGTAAAATTAGTTTGTTTTTGAGAAAGGGTCTGTTTTTGACTCTTACGAATTTTTGTTACATCAAACTTTATGCTTTTCTCGGATATGTTTTTGTATTAAGTCACAAAAGAAGGCCCTGTTTACGACGTATTGAGATGTATCGATTAAAAATTACGATAATCTAATAAAGACATGAAAGGAGTAAAACTTTATTATTTTTTTTATTAGAAATGTTTCAACCCCTTATATTTTTGATAAATATGCTTTCTTTTTATTAGAGTATATAACATATAACTAGTGATTTAATAAAAATATTAATAGAAAAATTTTAAAAACGAAAAAAAAAAAAAAAATTGGGTATTTACGTTAACTATTTTCGCCAAATGAAAAAACATCGCCAATTTCAAAAATGTCGCCAAATGTTATTATTACTATGTTTGAGCGTGTACGGGAGCGGTTTTCACGATGGGCTAAATTCATGTGACGTCATAATCACATAACTGCAGTCATGTGTTTCCAGCCAATCAGCTCAAATATACATGTGGCGTCATAGTTAAAACAAATGTAATCGCATGTTTCCAGCCAATTAATTCATGTGCTTCAATGTTGCCAACTTTTGCTTTTTGCAGAAACTTTCTTTTAAAAAGTACATATCTGTCAACGATAATAATGCATATAAATAATATGAGCTTAGTTTTAAACCACACCTACAATGTAAGATTTTTTTAAAAAAATTTTAAAGACTATTTGAAGAATTTTAACACGTGTGAACATCTCTAACCAACCTTCAAATTTTAAATGTTATCTAAACTTTACAAGTGAAGCTACTAGTACTTCAGTTTTCAATCAATGAAGAACACGTGATTGCCTTTATCATGTCACCGTCATGAATTTTGTCCATTGGCTTTATATCGTGGCATTTAGCGAAACCTCTTAAATTGACGAAGTTGTTCGACGGTATAATACGTTAAGTACAAAAACTGCTTATGTAACATAAATATGGTGAGATATATATTGAGCAGCGAAAGTTTACTTAGGATGATGAAATGTATTGTGTAATTGAAAACATGATGCAATGTAGAGATTATCCCACACTATTTTAAGCGGAATATGAAAATTCATAAGAGAAGTTAAAAATGGTTGTGGAATCTACCAGTTCCTTTATTCAGTTAAAGTGACTTAAAATACTATAGTGACTCGGATATAAGAAGTCGTGAATCACCATTTTTTGAAAAGTAAAGACAAAATTATCTTTCAGTACCCTTCGAAAAATTCTGATTTAAACCCAATTTCTGGAATATCTGTGAGCATTTCCATCAGATAAAATGCAATTGTCGTTAGCTTGTCGGCAACAAAAGTTATTATATATGGCATTAGGAGAAGATAGACATTGAATTTATTTTCCAGTGAGCATGCACGTACTTTTAGTATACAGAAGGTCATTTGGAGATTAGTGTGTGTGAGAGGTTTCCATCTGTGCAGAGCTGTGCATAATGTTATCTGTTTTTAAAACTAATTTATGTGTCATTTCGAACAAAAGTTCAGGAATTCACTTTCTTTTGAAAAAAATGGTCTATGTCGCAGGGGCGTGGCAACCGCCGTATCAATGGCTCCCCACTATGTGCAAGCAAAAAATTGTAAGATATTAAAGGGGGCCAAGAAAGGGTACCTAAGGAATTTTGATACAGGGCCCATTCATAACTAGCTACACCAGCGCTATGTCACTTCTTTTATAGAACATTAAAAGATTCTAGATTATATATATACATAAAGTAAAAGCAATGGCAGACACAAGGGGGGATGGAGGGGGGTTCAACACTCCCCTAAGACCAGAAAATCTTTAATTTTTACCATAGAGAATACCCCTCGAGGCTTTCATATACAAGGCTTTCATCTCAGTTTAAAAAATACAATCCCCCCCCCATAAGAGAGGTCTGTGTACGCCACTGTGTAAAAGGATTGAGTTTTGAAATTAAATGTAACATTTTGTAAAGATCCTCTTGGATTTCACTCTGAGAACGAGAATGATTTGGAGTCAGATAAGAGCCAGTAGCCATTTTTATAAATAACTTTCTTTATTTGGTTATCTTTCCCAAATAGAATCAAAGACTTTTAATAACAAATAATTTAAAATAGTAATATGAGGTTTAAAAGGGACTTTCCTTTAAATTAACTTAAATATTTAATATGATCCAATTAATTAACAATTAGAATATCGATCACGCAGAGATTACCACGATAAGAGATCCCAAAATTATATTCAATAATGTTCCTATTGAACATTTAACTTTAATCTCACTCCTAATATAAAGCTTTAATGAGGCTTTAAATATAAATCAATATTTACCACACTGAATTTCAACTCTTCCTGAGATTAATTTATCCAACTAGAAATCTTCAATAATAAATCTAACTTCATTATTATACCTTTCTGCTTCAATCTCTCTCTCCTACTGCTTTTTACTTTATTATTCCGTTTGACTTAAATACTTTATCTAATCTGCATAACAAGGAATCCTGTCCTCTTTTTGGAGCTGATTGGAAATAGGTAGAGGAATCAAATTTCCCTAAAAAAGACGTCTCAGAAGGTTAGTGAGAAAGTTCCGTATAGGTTTGTCACAGTTTACAATGAAGACCTCCAGAAAAAAACCATAAAAAAAATCTAAAATTATTTTATTTTCCGTATTTTGTGTCCATAATGGGTTTTCAATTATAAATGACTGAATGACACAACCAAAGGTTATAATAAAATGGAAAAAGTTCGAAAATCACTGCACTGGAAGCAACACACTAATGCTTACCATTACAATAAAAGCATGGAACAATGCTACAAAAAGCGGGAACAATGAAAAAAAAAAGGAAGCATAAAAAAAAGGAATAGAACTATTGGCGGTTCGCCCCGAACCGATGACGCAACAGTGAGCCGGGGGTGCCCCTTGTTGAAGGGCTTTCCATTCAGTGAATCATCACGTGACTTTGGGTACACGTGCTTCTCTGCCCGACTGAAGGGGAGAACTCTTCCTTGTCACGTGATTCACCTCTTCCCTCACCGCTTCGTTTGGTACTTCGGATTCAGGTCGCATCGTATTTCCGATGAGAAAAATGTTTACCTATTGTTTTTTGGCAGAATTATGAATCGAACCGAAATTTAAAAAGTATTGGAGTGTTTAAAATTTAGAATCAATCAGCCTAGTTCGAAATCAATTTTATGCTACGGTTTGAGATGATTTATCCTACTAGTACTTGCTAAAGGTTTTGTTTTCATAATGCACATTTATGATTCCTTAACATCTTTCTATTCGATCAATTTTAAGGTATTCAACTACGTTCAGAACCGTGATTTTAAAAAGTGCATAAATGGATAATTTTCATGATATTTAGTGTCCCTTAGATTAGAACACATGTATAAAATGGTTTTAAGAATATTTTGGCAAAAAAACAAAACAAAATTTAAATACAATATTTTTTGCAAAAAACAACTTAAAACAATCTTTTAAAAGTTCTCCTTTTTATAAAAAATGCTTCTAAAACAATATTTCACTTATATAAAGTAAATACTTCTCCTGAAAGTCTGAACTAGGATTTTTGAAAAATTCACATAATTTTCAGAGTGACCACCAATTAAAATAATTATCGGCGTTTTTTTCTTAAAATTTCTCGCCTCTGTTGCAGTAAAATATGTATAAATCCACTTCTAATTTATGTATTTCAAAAATTCTAGTTCTACATCTTAACAGAGGTCTGAGATATATACCGGCAAAATATTATAATAGAAGCATTTTTCACAAAAGGTTTTGAAATTTGGTCATTCCATGTTCATTTTTTGTCAAAATATTGTACTTAAATGTTTTATTGTAATAATATTCTTAAAGAAATTTTATAAACGTTTTCTAATCTAAGTAACACTAAATATCATAAATATTATCTATTTATACGCTTTTGCAAAATCACCGTTCCGAACGTAGTCAGATACCTTAAGCATTTCTACGCTACCCGCACCATATATATATTTTTTAAAAAAATAAATTAATGAATAAGAATAATTTTATTAAATATGAATAGAGAGAAAGGTTTGTATTTCTAATCAAATAAATTAATTTTTTTTATTGCATTGAATTCTTTGCGAGGTATTTCAGACTATGTCAATTTAAAAGTTTTCAGTTTACATTATATTGCATAAACCAAAAATGTTACAAATTTATATATCTCTAGATATTTCTTCTCTACTTCCAGGAAAATTAATATTTTAGTTTAACAAACAATACATTTAATTTAATGAATTTTGTTAATTAAAAAAATATTTTGGAACATCAAACATATTTACTCTTACAAATTACAAACATAACAAAAAAAAAAAAGTTTACAGTAATATTTGAAATAGAATAATATTTAGATTAAGAAACATTAAAAATAGTTAAGTGTCACAAAATAACGTACAAGAAAAAAAAATGTTGAAATTAAATAAATAAAATTATTTATGTAGTACGATAAAAAAAATACTAAAATTGAAGGTACTTCAAGAAACATATCAATAGTATTTTTTTAAAAATAACATTTCTTTTTATAAGAATTGAGAAAAAAAAAGATAAATATTGTTTAAATTTAAGTTTCAGAGCTAAGAACAGAGTCAGGAATGAACAAGATTGAGGTGTATACGTATAAAAGTGCATGATTTATAAATATCAAACTTTGACAGCCTAAGTTTCAAATGACACCAACTGATATAGGTATCTTAGGTGAGTTAATTGATTGTAGGAATACGAAATTTTTTGCAAGCTGTAAGAGAATTACATGCATAATTACACTGGTTTAATTTATTTCGAGGTATTAGTATTCTATTATAAAAGCACAGCGTAGTTTAATTTGTGCGTCATGTACCATAACTAGCATTTGATGTTGGTGCAAAATTAAGGAATTGTCCTCCATTGGTTTGTTTCTTTAATGCACGTTTTTTTTTCGAGGAGCTCCCAAACTTTGAAATATCTTTATTTTTAGTGCGGACCATTTACACCTTGCATATAATTTCATTACAAGCAATTAACAGCTGAAATAATAGTTGCATTTATAACTGCGAATATACAGCGTTGTTTATTCAATTCCTACTATTAGCTCACACTATATATTTATCTTGGTGGAATTTTCAATCGTTAATAAAATACATTTTAAAACGCTCAATTGAGCTGAAATTGTATATACATGATTTTGGATGACAATACACAATAATTTAATTATAATTAATAAAAATTAATTGATTAAAACCAATTATTTAAAGAATTACAAATACAGCCACGTTGGCATCATTTTTGGTGACTTAGCGACCCTTTTGGTGACTTGTGTTTGTCAAAACTTGAAAAGGTTTTTTTTCTCACGTTTTTAAGCATTCAGTTGAACTGAAGTTTTATATACACGATTGTTTTGGAGGAGAATACGATACTTTAATGATAATGAATAAAAATTAATTACCACATAATGTTGAGATTCTGCCATATGTATATACATATTTGTATTAATTGTAACTATTAATAAAAAGTAGCTAAAATAAAATTTTACTTTGTTGATCTAAGTAGGAATTGACTTAAATTTTTTTTTATATATTACTCTCTCTTGTTTTAATTTCAGATCGGGAACAATATATCTTTAATAAAATTTTTCTAGACACTTTTCTATAATAAATGTATCAGTGCCTGATAAAAACCATTAAATATTTAATTTATGACATTATAATTTACGTTTTGATTGATTTTTAATATTTTACTAACGTTACACTCAAAAACAACGCGAGGGTTATTGGTAACAAACTTCCGTCAAATAATGAGGAAACACTTGAGTTGGTTCAACACTTCCGAAATTCCACACCATTCTAAAGTAAGGATTTTGAGCAACGACAGATTTAATGTGCATCAGATCCCGTACGGGTCTGCAGTAACACCAGAACTCAGAACTACGAGTTGGTGAACCTGACGACTCAGCTATCGTGGCCATTTTTATCATTTGTGAATCATTAACTTTATTCATGCATTATAAATTTACATGTTATGTGCGAATTACAGTCGGATCTCTATTTAACGAAATCACTAAATCCCGAAAAAAGTTCTTTATATGGAAAATTCGTTACACAGAAGTTCATCTTTCAATATACTTTATAAACCGCATAAAACTAATTTTAAATTCATAAATGCTACATATTGAAAAAGTAATTATTTACTCCTTTTGTAAATTAATATCTATTTATTATATATATGTATGTATATGTATATTATATATATATCTTACCCATAAAAAAAAGAATGTCGATGAATGCACCGTATTTTCAACATTAAGAAAATTATTTTATATTAAAATTAATGAATTTTAAGGATGTTTTGTAAGTACACAAGTAATTTTAAACATACATTTTATAACTACTAAAGCGTGTTAAAAGAGAATAACTTGAAATCTCCAGAAATACTTTAAAATAGGGAGAACAAAAAATCAATCTCAAGAGAAAAGTTCGTTATATAGAAAATACATTTCGCTATTGGAAAGTTATTTTACGAAGAAAATCGTGAAGTGATCTTGATTTCAGAAAAAATTTCGCTATATAGAAAAATTCGGATTATAGAGGTTTGTAAATATGGAGGCTCGACTGTATATTCGATCGAAAAAAAAATAATGCAAGTATTCTGTACCATGTGTTTTTCATTACGTTAATTATTTTTCAATGTAGATAATGGATTGTCGAAGTAATTTTTTAATTTGGGACACTAAATAAGGGGTCAAGAGAAAAAAATTCCAATTAAAGAAAGGGTCAACGGCTATCTACTTCAGAAGCAAATGCATCCAGGAAAAAAAAAGATTTCAAGCCTTTGTTCAAAAGTAATGTTAATACAAATAGACAAACATCATTAAAACGAATTCCTTATCCTTTAAGCTATTTATTACATTTCAAGGATTCCTTTAAACTTGATTTATACAGGTTATCAAAAGTACAAGGTAGAATAAAAAAATGCATTCAAGTTATTTGAGAGTTTTTCCAGCATCAATAAGTTTATAAAGCAAGAATTATAGACTTCATACATTTTTCAAGAACGACTGAGAGAGAAAAATATTAGCAACCGCTCTTTCATCATCTCAATAAACAACATGCAACTTTTTTTCATACTTGAGTATTTTAAATTTCCGGGAAAAAATTTTTAAAAAAAGAAGAGACGCGCAATGGATTCTCAAATGTTCTGAGGAGAAGATAAAAACAATCAAAATTCTTTTAACTGAAAGAAAGAAAATTAATCATATTATTTGTTTTCTTTTACTTGTTTTGAAGGAGAAAAGATAATTCCTAGTTTATAAATACGAAAATATGAGCGAAATATGTTTTCTTTTAATAGTTTAAGATTGAATATAATTTAAAAATAATTAAGTGCAGTTCAAGTTCATTACTACTAATGTTATTTTAAATGGAAACAATAGAAAAAGAACCTTTAACGCATGCAAATATTTGAAATTTTATTTTTAACGCAACTATTAAAATAACGTCTTACATTCTTGCGGGTGAATGAATGTTCATTAACGTCACGTTATGATACCACACGAGAGCTATTGGCGACGGACCTCGTCATTTTGAACCTTGGTAAACTGACTAAGATGACACCCTAGCTGGTATCCCCTCTCCTAACTACCACACCTCACCAATGGGAGGACGTTTGAGCTCACGATAAATTTAAAGTGCATCGCAACATATACGGCGGGTCTTCAGCGGTACTAGGCTCATGACACGCTGAACACGTCATGAACTCATGACACGCTGGCCATGAGTCCGTTACCTTGACCACTGGGCAACCGCGGCCACTATATCCCTACGGGATTTAATAATTTCGTGATAAAGTATTAGTTTACAGGTGATGCGAGTTGTACCAATGTTCATAATATTAGAGCCACAGTCATTGACCCAGAGTTCAGTGGAGTCAATTCATACAATGGATTCTAATCTTGATCCCAACAGACATCCATGGAGTGGTTTGGAAGTTAGAAGAATGAGGCATTAGATCAAGTGTAATTTCATCCCTTAATAGAGGGCCTTCATGACTAATTTTTGTATTACTGTTAAGTAGAGGTCATCAGAAAGACTTTACAAATATGCGGACGGTTTCCGAGGATTACGCGAACAACCTTGATTTAAAAAAAAATCAGTTATTTTTAGAAATAATTCGAAAAAGATATTTTTTCAAAGAACGGAAATAGATTCAAAGATTAATATATCACGAAATACTAATTAAACGAAGCCCAGTGGCTGAGTAATAGCGTATTGCAATTCAACGACACAGGTCCGGGGTTCAAACCTCGAGCTGGGCAAGGTCGACTCTTTCATCCCTTCAGTGGATCGATTAATACGTACCAAGCTTGCTTGAGAACTAAACTCTGGGGGTTTTGGCGGTAGACTGATCATATGGTTATGCACCTCAGTGCTCAAGGTCATGAAAACTGAGATGGGCACATTTCACTACATGGGCTGTTGCGACAATGAGTTTAATTCACTAATTAAAAAGATTTTTCTATTTCAAAAGTAACTGTTATGCAACTACAAACTTCGTGCAAGTTTTTTTTTTGTAAATGAAATACTCTGCAATACGAATCCATATCCTCCAATATTAATGATTTTCAGCATACCAGAAAAAACTAATTTGATAATTCTGAATATAGCCTTATCATTAACGTACCTTCTAAAAAAATGATGGGAATAGTACTAATAGCAATATACAAGTGATATATCTAGCCGGTAATACAACTGAAAATATTAGCAATAATAAATGCGATAAGGTTAGCTATACAAATTGTCAATGACTATATAAGTCAATTAACAGATCAATATTTAGCCACATAAATTAAATTCTCTCGCAACAGAAAGAGAAAAAATTAACCTGAAACCGCTATTTTCTAGAACATACTTTGGGAGGGGAGGGGAGGTGGATAAAATTTTTATTATAATCAAAGAATAGATTTAAGAAATGGTTTCGTAATCACACAGTATATTTTATCTTTTAAGCTCCCCTTCCTTCAGAGTCGATAGCTGAAACGTCCTCCCGTTGGTGTTGGTTGATTGATTGATTGAATATTAACGTCGCACTGTGCAGCTACACGAGGGCTTTTGGCGACGGACCACGTAATTTTGAACCATGGTCAAGTGACGTGGACGACACCTGAGCTGGCACCCCCTCTCCTAACTACCACACCAACGCGAGGACGTTTCAGCTCTCGACAGATTTAACGTGCATCGCTGCCCTACACGGCGGGTCTTTAGTGGTACTGGGCTCGAACCCGTGACAAAGCAAGCCACGGTTCGATACCTATACCACTCGGCTACCGCGGCCCCTCCCGTTGGTGTAGTGTGGTAGTTAGGAGAGGGGGTGCCAGCTCAGGTGTCGTCCACGTCACTTGATCACGGTTCAAAATTACGTGGTCCGTCACCAATAGCTCTCGTGTAGCTGAACAATGCGCGACGTTAATATTTACTCACTCACCCTTCAGAGTCGATTTCCGCAAATCTCACTTTTAGCGGATCTCTACTTCTCAAAAGAATCATGCTTCCCAAATTTGAAATCCGTGGTTCTAATAATAATAATAAAAAAATCGGCATTTTTATTTATAACGCCATTGTAATCCCAACAACATCCCTGTCAAAAGTAAATTTCCGCAAAACCCTTTCTTTACGGATCTCTACTCAAGAAAAGAAACATATGTCAAATTTCAAGTTTTAGGTAAATTAGTTTGAAATCAAAAGTTCTTTCCTTAATAACCCCACAACTTGTCTTAGGAGTCGATTTCCGCAAAATACGATCACTACTCAACAAAAGAAGCATGCTTACTAAATTTCAAGTCGTAAGGTCTAATAGTTCCGGTGATATCGTAAAAAGTGAGGGAGAGAGAGTCGCTTTTCTCCTACGTATGCAGTAGATAGATTGAAATTCAATTTCTTGCAAGTATCTAAATTGTTTTTGACGTGTTTTCTGTTAAGACACTCAAGAAAAAATCCCGCAGGAAACACTTCAACTGCTTTCCGGATTTCTTAACAAATTACTTATTTCTTATGCCTTTATTTCTTGTAACAATTGCATGCGAAACTTTGATACTATTCTAACTTCCCGACTTTGAAGAAAGTATTTAGTATTCAAAAGCATTTCAGGCCATTTATTCATGGTCGGAACTGCATGTCTGTAGTTTTAATTTTGTATTCCGAAACGATTACTTTCTTTGTCGAGTATATCTAAATTGGGAAATGAGGTAGAAGTAAAGAAGGGGTATTTTAGTGAGTTAGACATGGAGATTGCTTGTTTCCAATTTCACAGTAGAATGATTATTTTGCGTTGTTTCTAAAACAATTTTAGTTATGTATTCCACAGCAGCTATTTGATTTTTTACTAACTGAAGCAGACTTAAAAATGACCGGTTATTTTAGTAAATTTGCTTGTTTTTAAAAATAGACAAGGTAAATGTTGGCAGTAAAATTTCCCAACTGGGTCAGGGTTTCCTATTAGGCATAAATACCGTAAATATTGAAGAAATTTTAAAAATGTTTCATACACAAATCAAGGAGACGTAAGAAAATATGAGTTTTCGTACGCTCTTCGATTTTAAAATAACAATATACCAAGTTCCTTGTATATGTACTTTTATCAATAAATATACTTTCAGGTAATTCGTATGTATAATCTAAGATAAACGCCTGTATTGTTGATACTAATGAGTGCTTTATTGTATACGAAAGGATTATCCTGTTTCCTGAGTAATTATTTCCAGTTCTAGATAGCAAAAAAATATTTCAACCGCTATTTTTGTTAGTTAGCATCATTACTTCTAATTTAAATCAATAAACTTGAAAGCGAATCCTCCGGTGAAAAAGTATATTTCGCAATTTTCTCGTATTCTAATTTAATATACGTTCCTCGTATTTTCCTCATTAGTGTAAAATAGTGAACTCGCAACGAAGTTTTAAAAATGTTAATTCTACGAAAAATTAAAAAAAAAATCACCGAGAGATTTCGGATAAGTTATATTTATATTTTATTTTATTATTTGATGTATATTATTATATCAGTTAAATGTAAAATTCCTACAAATCATTTTGTAATTGCATGAAGGTAACGATAATGTGAATACTCTTTGCAATTGAGATTTTTACTTATTTTTTTACACGATCACTTTTTTTCCCGAATTAAATAATATTCTCTCTTGATATCTTCTTACATAATTTTGAATAACGTGGAATGCAACACACACACATTCCCCTTTTTTATCATAAAGATCGTTCCTTTTTTTTTTACGTATCTTTTTATGTATTACCATCTAAAAAAGATTGCGTTATATATGTAAGACATTCATTTTATTTGTAATTGATAATGTACACATAAGAGGGAATACTACTAATATTTCAATATGCTCTTTTATTAATAAAGAAAGTTTTAGTCGCATTATGCACAAGTCATGATTGCTGATAACCGTCGAGGAGACAGTCAAATACATATTTATATACTAAGTAAATAATTCTTGACGAAAACGCATTGCAATTACAAATTGTTAGTTTGTGTTTATATAAAATTCAGAGATTATTACAACTCAAAATAATCTCGAAATTAATCTTTAGGCTTTCATAGTGCATTTCATGATATTCATATCCTCCCCCTCCCTCTCATGAAAGAGTATAGATTTTTATATTCCGTTATTAAATTATTCCTAAAAAGTAAAAATCCAAATCTATATTCGATAAAAAAAAATTATGAGCAGAAATACTTTCAGTGTACTGGAAAACATCTTTATAATACAATTAGTAAAAATTTTAAGTCAAATTCTCGATATACTGAGATATATTTGTTATAAGGAAGTTTGTTACGCGGAGATTTACAATTTAATGACACTGTGTACATTGAGATCAATCTATACTTTTGACAAAATTTTTTTAATTAGGATATTAGTGTAATGAATAACAGTAAGAACATCCCGCTAATAACAAGTCATGTAACATTATACGAACTTCTGTGTAAAAGCAACCGATTAGATAAGTTGGAAAAATTCTTTGATGAAGAGATTTAACAAAATATATTTCACCACATTCCATACATTTAGCACTGAATCAAAATTTTGTACATCAAAATTCTGAAGATTGTTATAGCTAGTTTGAGCATTTACTTCTTAAGAATGGAAAGAAGGAAAGGAAAGGAAACGCTCCAAATATTTTGAGGACAGAAGATAAAAAGGTGTCTTTTAAAAACCTGCATAAGAAGTAGATCTTATTTTTTTAAAATTTGGGTTCAGTTAGAAATTACAATTATACATCGATTGTCATGTGATAAATTAGTTAACCACTGGATTGAAACTTTTCTCATCAATATAGCCTATTTTAGAGTAATTCACGACAGGAATGTATAACGGTACTAATTTCGCAAGTCCCATCTGTTTTTTCTTTCACTTTTGAATTGATCACCTGCCGGTAGAGGCAAAATCTTCCGTCTGGACTGTGATTGATTCAAGTAATGAGAGCAATTCCTAATAGGTCACTTATTTTGTAAACGACATTTTCTCTAATGTCATTGATCCCTTAATGCAAAACAAAACAAAAAAATCATTAAAATGATTGCATCATATATTGCATTTTAGCATAATAAAGCAGGAAAACTAGTGAGGCTCAAACTGTAGAAGCAGAAATGTTTTGCAAACATTCCCGAAGAAGGCCACGCGTCCACTTGTTCCGTAGAATCATTTATTAAGATGACTGCTTAATTGAATAAGCAGTTTACAGAGAAATCAAAACTTTCCTTCATCTTAAAATACGTTTCCTGTACGGTTGCGCCCGATATAGATTCGCTGGGACCATTGCTTTTGCATAAAATTGCTTTGCATGAATTCATCCGAAACCAAACGGGAAATAGACCAACCACTCGGGTCAGAAAAGAATGTTTTGTGAGGAAGTTCGAGATACCAAACGATTCATTCATTCCACCCTCTTCGAGAACGCACGAGGAAGAAGGTGAAAGTTGGTTGCCCCCTCCAGCGTTCCACTTGCTCACGGGGTTGGAAAGGCAACGACAGACGAGAAAGCGAATTAAAACAAGTGGAAAAAAAGAAAGAATAGAAGCGAAAACTAAATAGCTCAGAGTTCCAATATTTTTTTTATTCGAAACACCCTTTTTCCATGGTCGAACGAAGCAATTCCATGAGTCAGGTCACAGTGGTCAATAGAAAGGGTTGAAAAACGAGAAAGTAGGTAAAATGCTAAACGGTGGGCCTTGACCCAACGGTGTCGAGCAGTTAGTGAGTGCTAGAGGAAACACAATAGTGATTTTTTTTCTATTTGCATAGGTACTGATGAAATTTAGCAGAACTGCGCAAATTGTGTAAAAATTGAATTATGTATTGAAAAAATCTGCTCTGACGTAAAGTGCTTATTGAAAAAAAATCAAAATTAGTGTAGTTTTTTTTTACTAAATATCATGCGCGTGCAATACATTTATAGTTTTTAAGAGAATCAAAGTAAAGTTACACTTTCATGGAATTTTTGTGCAATATATTATTCTCATATTGAAGTTACGCTTGACAGTGTTTTGTGACAAATGAAAAAAATATTTCCCAGATCAATTTATAAATTAATATAACAGATAGAATCTCACCAAGGGTAGTGGTGATGAATAAAAAAAAATTCTGTAAAATCAATGCAATAATTAAATATTACATTCCTATTTTAAACTAAAAATAAAATCAGCCAATGATATATGAATGCTATACCCAGCAGACATAAAAATTAAATGTATTGCATTCAATTCTTATATACGACTATGTTCAGTTTATTTATGTTCATAATTTTTCAAACGATTTCCGATAGTTTGTTTAAAATAGTTTTCATTCAAAATTAAATTGATAAATACGAAAATTAAAATTATACTAACCAAATTGTCTCTCGTGACCATGTGTATTTAATAAGAGTGCATTGTTTACTGTATGTGCGATAACAATTCGTATATATTGGTTATAAAAAATAATAAAAGTATTTTCAGGCAATTTATTCTATACCAATATTAATATTAATATATTATAGTTAAATGCAGTAATAATTATACATTATTTTCATCTAATTTGAATAAAGAATAATAGCAACAAGAAGAAAGTGCTGACATATATTCTACAGCAGAGATGGCGAACCACTGCCACGCGTGCCATCGATGGCAGGTGATACCATATTTTTGGCACGCCAGTGATCGGGGGTAGGGAGAACACTCGTTTGTTATTGCCTTGCCTTAGTTACGTCGCTGACTACCATTGTTTAAGCTTGTCTACGCATAGCACATAGTTTCATTGGCACAACTGTATTTTAAAGTTTATCTGTGTCATATTTAAGATTTTTAACTGTTATTTAACATGGCTAGTTCAGCAAAAGGACAAAAAGTGCAAGATAGTGAGTGTAACAGAGAATTTCAAATTTGGAGGACTGAGAAACAGCATTATTAGTAAAGGCGACAAAGTGGTGTGTGTTTTATGCTCTGGAATAGTGGTATGCAGAACTGCTCAAATTCAGCATGTATTCTACAAAAAGTAACATCTTACAATCCTGATGTAAGTTATTTATCATCCACCATCTGCAAAAACAGAAGTCACACTAATGTTAGTTTAATTTGAATTACACGTATAGCTAAAATATTTATAACTATCCAGTGTGCAAAAGGTATTTTTTTCGTAGTAAATTTTGTTAGCATTTAGTTTTTTTATTTTCCCCACAGACAGAATACTTGACTGAGGTTTTATCTGAGTAGGGTAATTTGAGTTATTTAGAATTTTTATCAGGTTCCATTTCTTGGGTCTAGTTTGTATCAAAACTCAGCCAACTTTTCCTGTTTACAAGCAGAAATCTCTTCAACTCTGACTGACTTCGATAAGTTTGCATCTTAACTGTTCACTCGTGTATAAGTATGATACCTGTCCTAACTGTCCAGACATTCAACTCTAACAATATTTTTAATTATCCTTTAATATTGGCTAAACTCCACAACATAGATCTAAACCTCACAGACTATCACAACTGCTTTATTCGCTAAAGGTCGTCGACATAGCAAGGACCGATTTGGATGCCTCCGGCGCTACTTGATTCCACTGCTTGGACAAAACAACAAATGTAAATTTTTGACGTTATGTATAAATTCATCTTAATCAATAACAAACAATATTATCGTTTTACTTAGTTTAAAGAGACAGATGATTACAACATGTTTCATTGAACACAAAATTTTAAGTTACTGATTATTTTGAATTGGAACAATTTAATAATGAACAGAAGAGATTCAGAAAGCGTTACATACAGTGGCGCACACAAGGAGGGGGGGGATCCGGACCCCTTCCCCCCAAAGCCCTTGATTTTTTTTCTGATTGATTACAATTTTAAGTATATAGAACGAAAAATTTAATTATGTGTTATTAATGATTAATTTTATTAATTAATGCTAATTATTCATTCAATAATTAGTTTTTTACTGTGTTTTGTTCCCCAAAATCGACAAAATCAAAAGGAACATGATACAAGAACAGTTAACTTTCGATCCCAGACCCCTCCCCCCTTGAAAAATTCCTGTGTGCGCGCTACTGGTTACATATGTTTAAAAGTATACGGAAAACCCTCGAAATAGGAGCTAACGTAAGTAGCTGAATCTGCTATTTCCTAAACAAGTATAAAATAATTCAGATAAATTTACAGTTATAATTTCACATCTAGAAAAGTACAATGGGAGAAAAACACAAGCTAAATGATTTAGAACATGGTCAAGCGATCAGTTGTCACCGCTATAGAGAGTTTGGGACGCTACTGTTATATTACGAGTGTGTCGTTCCATTGTATATGATGCTGTCATGAAGAGGAAATGTGCAGTGGTTATAATTGTGCTATCATGATCTGGTAGACCTTTCCATTTAGTCAGAGACCACAGAGCTCTGAAGATACTTGTGAAATGAACCGCATGGATTTGATTATGAATTCCAAAAAGGGACACCTTAAGACTTTTTGAGGCCTTGGGCCCCTACGCACAAATGTAGGCTCCTCCGATGACCCATGAAAGTAGACAGTACATAGCATACGTAATCAAATACTCGGACAAACAATAACCCGAAGCAAATAAATGCGCATGACTTACACGACTGACTGCCACCATTTGATGAAGTGTGTAATGATAGTGTATGGTGGTATAGGGCTAGGCCTATACATGGACCACGGTCATGTATCCATGTATTCAATTGACATATCGTCCGAAATTTCGTTTTTCGGATAATACAACCAAAAATAAAATTTGCCCGTTGAAATTATTCGAATAATGGTCTTATTAAGGCCGAGTCGAGAATGAGACGAAGCCCTCATTGTGGTGAGGACCTGGGCCCAGGCACACTAGGCCCATGCCCCTTAAGACGTCCCTGGTTGGATGCAACATCAATAATAACACAATTCGTCCCGAATATAGAAATCTTGATTTTCATGAAAGATCTGCTACTTATGAACGAAACATCTCAACTAATGCTAAGAGTTACTAAAAGTAGGACAGAATTCGACGCCCTATAACTTGGAGCACAATGGCGTCTCGTGTTCTGGAGCGACGAATCAAGTTATACTATTTGACAAATCGATGGTATATTCTGGATGTGGAGATTTCCATGTAAACGCTTTGAAATTGATTATATTATAGCCGCAAAGAAATTTGGAGATGTAAGCGTAATGATTTAGAGGTATTTTTCAAGTTTTTATCAGGATCTTTGGTTCCTGTACAAGGAACTCTTAAGATGAAAGCCTATCTCGATACTTTGGACAATTGCGTGCTGCATATGTTATGGCAACAGTTCGATTAGTGGCCATTCCTGTTTTAACAGGATCCTATTCCAGTCCATGTTGCATGACCTGTACAGACGTGGTTTGCAGACATGGATGTAAAGGAAATGGACTGGACTGTTTTAACTTATATCTCTAAATCCCATAAAATACCTATAGGACTAATAAGTACGTTGATTGCGAAACCAGATATCAAAAACCCAAATCGGTAACAGAGCTGACTAGAGTTCTTCTGCAAGAATAGCGTACACGCTGACGTAGCTAGCCCTGAGTGAACACTGCATCAAAACTCCTTGAAGGGCCCTTATTTGGAGCCTTTTGACGTTTTACGATTATTTTCTTACACATGTTAGGGCCCCTGTGGCTTGGGGGCTCCGTATCATGGATACGGCAGTAGCTACGCCTGTGAGTGCACAATTCCTTTTGCAACGTTAGTGGATAGCCATCCCCAAACAGTGCCATCTGTTATTGCAATAAAAGTTATCCCAACATCCTACAAATTTTTGATTTATCTGTGGGAAAACTCAAACATACACTTATCTTGATAGTTTTGATCATATATATATAGTAACCAATAGTTATCGACAACTCCACGCAGTCTTCGCGCGCAGGCGCAGATAAGTGAAAGCAGAACTGAAACTGTAAAAACTCTTGGACATTAGAGAGAAAAGAGAACGCGAGAGGTGCGCGAGCAGGCGTTACCTTCTGCATATCATTGTCAAACTTATCTACCTTTTAATTAATTTTTGTTTAATGTTAAATAAACCATAAGAAAAACAAACGTTTTGGACCCCTTGTTGTCTCCCACAAATTATGGGGCTCGGCCGGGATCGATAAAATTTCGATTTTGAACCAAAGTCTGGACAATGAACAAAAAGCGTCCGTGAGGAGACGCTCCGCCATTTTTCGAAAACTTCGTTCAACCTGTGTAGAGGTTTGAACTCAGCATAAATATTCAACCTGTGTAGAGGTTTGAACTCAGCATGAATACTCCGCCTGTGTAGAGGCCGGGATTGAAAAAGAATTTCGATTTTGATCAAAGTTTGAACGTGAACAAAAGCCGTCCGTGGAGGAGACGCGCCGCCATTTTTCGGAAACTTCGTTCAACCTGTGTAGAGGTTGAATTTTCAACTTCATTCCGCCTGTGTAGAGGTCGGAACAAATAACAAAATAACCTGTGTAGAGGTGTATTTTTCAACGAACCATCGACAAATTCCGCCTGTGTAGAGGTTGGAACTACAATTTCACAAACACCTGCGAAGAGGTGTCAATTCGAACAATTTCAACTATATTACCTGCGAAGAGGTGAAATCACAGTGGAATCGAAGCTTTTTCTGCAATTATTGGATACATCGTACGTGCGAGCAACAAGGGAGCCAGAAAAAAAAAAAAAAAAAAGGTAGAATCTTTCCATATTTTTCTAAAATGTATAAAAACGCTCTTAAAGAGGATTTCATAAGAGTTGTTGAGAATCTAGACGGTACTGTGGAGAGTACGGACACTATAGTTAAACTAAAGACTAAAATTGAGAACAGTAGTACATTAGAAAGTGATCCAGATTTCGTTAAAACTTTAATTCAAAACTGTATAGATGAGAGAGTATCGCGAAACGAAAGAGAGGTAACTTTAGAAGAACAAAAAATTGAGCTCGCGAAACTTCAGTTAGCAAAATTAGAAAAAGAAATCGAACTTCAAACGGCTAAAAATAAAGCATTAAGTTTAAATCCTGCAGCTAAAGTCGAAGAAAAACAGTGCGAAACTAACATAGAAAATATGATAAAAAGTATAAAAACTTTATCTCTTCCTGTTCCCTAGGGCTGCGGTAGCCCAGTGGTTAAGGTATCCAACCATGGCAGGCATGTCATGAGTTCGATCCCAGTACCACTAAAGACCCGCCGTGTAGGGCAGCGATGCACGTTAAATCTGTCGAGAGCTGAAACGTCCTCCCGTTGGTGTGGTGTGGTAGTTAGGAGAGGGGGTGCCAGCTCAGGTGTCGTCCACGTCACTTGACCATGGTTCAAAATTACGTGGTCCGTCGCCAAAAGCCCTCGTGTAGCTGATCAGTGCGACGTTAATATTAACTCAACTCAACTTCCTGTTCCCACCAGATCTGAAAATTTTAATCTGTTCTTTCAATCATTAGAACGCGCATTTTTAACCAAGAAAATAAATGACGAATATAAATCTGAAACTTTAATAAATCTTCTGGGCGAAAGAGCTCATAATGTCTTACTGTATATTAAAGAAGAGGAATTAAATGACTATGAAAAACTAAAATCTATAGTACTCAGAGAATTCCAATTAACCCCTCGCGAGTGTTTAAACTCATTTAAAAATGCTGTAAAATCATCAGGCGAGACATACATCCAATTTGCTGCAAGATTGACGGCAAACTTCAATATTATTGTTCGTTAAGAAAAGTTAATTCCTTTGAATCTCTATGTGATCTTATAATTTCTGATAAATTATTTGAAACTTTAAATAAGGAAACTGCGACTCATATTGGCATTCGAGAAGCAGAAGATTGGTTTAGGCCTATTGATTTAGCTAAAGAGTGCGATATTTATATTTCATCTAGAAGCGGATCACATAAAGAAATTCCTATTACTTATGGATATACCCAAGACCCCTTTAAAAATAGATCACAAAACTTTAAACCAAAGATTAAAGAGAACTATCCCCAATATCTTGAAAGAGAAAATAAAAATTGCTTTATATGCGGTGATTCATCTCATTGCGCAAGAGACTGTGAGAAGCGTTTTAAACCTAAAGAATCTAACGACCACATCCATAATAGAATAAATGTGAATACACTTTGAAAGTCGAGAGCGAAAAACAAAATAGCGAAGGATTCGAACAATTTCAATATGTAAACATTTTTGTGGAAAATCAGCCCGTAACAGCCTTGAACGATTCAGGTTGCCAGATCCCAGTTTTAAATTCCTCACTAATTAGAGTGAACCAGCCTTCCGAAGAAATAATAACATTAAGTTCATGTTTTGGCGAACAGCGAATGGTAGAAGTTAAACCCATAAATATTTCTCTTAATCAACCCTCTCCCGGTCTAAGTGTTCGAACGGCAATATCACCGACCTTGACCGAAGAATTTATTATACATCCCAGTGTATATGCTGAAATAAAGAAACTAGGCCACGCAAAGAGCGATGTTTTATTGAATGAAAGTGAATCCTCTTTAGGTACTCATGCTTATGCTTATCCTAATGTTGTTTCTGTTTCAAATGTGATAGAAAACTCTAGTTATGATTTGTCACATGTTAAAAACTTTAATACTAGAAATGATTCGAGTTCTCTAATTAAGGATTATAAATGTAATAAAAAAATTAAGAGTACTAAGTTAAAATTGAGTATTGTAAGAGAAAAATGTTCTGATATAGTATTGTGTAAGAAAGCCAATGGTGCCATGAAAACGAGTTCCGTGGAATTTATCTCCCGATCTCCTACCCCTTCACCTATGAATAGTAATTATCGACGGTTTGTGTTGCTCCGAAGGATCTTTCAGCCCTGGCAGTGGAAACGAAGGAAAAAGAGAAATCGTTTTGAACAGACGTCCAGAACTCTACAGAGGAAAATATCGATGCGTTCAACCAAAGAACTCATTAAAAAGACGTTCTCATGCCTGTGAAACACAATGTTTTCCTGTGGAACCTTCCGGATGTCGAAGAGGTGCCTTCACATGATGGAGAAAATGTCTAGTTCAGCAAAATTATGATATGTTACATCTTTGTTTATTTGTCGTATAGTCCTTGTCTGTTCCGTCTTTTTTGTATGTTTCAGATTCTCCTCTGGTCTCCATGGAAGTACCGCTGCGGACAGCGTACAGTCAGGCTGGCCGGATATAGTAACCAATAGTTATCGACAACTCCACGCAGTCTTCGCGCAGGCGCAGATAAGTGAAAGCAGAAACGAAACTGTAAAAACTCTTGGACATTAGAGAGAAAAGAGAACGCGAGAGGTGCGCGAGCAGGCAGGCGTTACCTTCTGCATATCATTGTCAAACTTATCTACCTTTTTTAATTAATTTTTGTTTAATGTTAAATAAACCATAAGAAAAACAAACGTTTTGGACCCCTTGTTGTCTCCCCCACACACACACACATATATATATATATATACTTTAAATTTATATATGAATAAAATCATTTTACTATATGCATTAAACTTAATAAAAACTTCTTTAAAATCTTAGCATGTCTTTTTTCATAAAAAGCATCTTGTATAGTGAAGTTTCCCTCATCCCCAAACTAGAATTTCATTAAAGCCAAACTACCGCTTGATCACAAGTACATAATATATTAAATCAACATTTTTCTTGCACTTTATTTCATTTTACGTATGGTGCCATAATCAGAATGAATAAAGAATAAAAGAATTAAAAAATAAATTTGTTGCCCGCTAGCTCATGATTCTAAATGTTGCTTTATACTACAAGATACTTTCTTTTAAAACTTAATTTGATAAATCCAACTTAAATTATTTGCATACAATCCAATGTGTATTTATCATCAATTTATTTGTTTAAAGATAAAAATTTTTAATTTTATGAACTAATTCATTTCGGCAGATTGTCAAATGCATTTAATACCGGAAATAATTCTAGAACTTTTCACCTTGTATTTTTTTTCAATTAATAAAAATGTCGAGTAAAATTTAACTTAGTTGCTTGTAAATCATCGAGCTGAACGAGCATGTTCTAAATTGGATCATAAGAATGTATAAAAACAATCAACCGGCAGAAGAAGGATTTAGTAAAAGTATAATCCGGATTATTTTCTGTGTAATCTCTAGATAATTCTGGATTGCATCAAATATTTTCCTCTTTAATACACGATGTGTCAAAAGTGAAAAATTACTTTGCATAGAATGAGCTAAATTTATTTTGATCCCACTTTATTGAATTAAATGAGAAATTCAGTAGTTCGATTGTAAGGCTTGTGAGCCTTACAAGTGCAGTAATTCAAGGATATGTTCTTAGTTGCCATTTTTCATTCGAGTTTATTTTACGTGAATTGCAAATCAAACAAAAAACAACAGCAACAAAGCTTTTTGCATATCTCAAGTGAACAAAAAAACCCATATTTGTTAAATTTTAAGTCTGTAGATCTAATAGCTGATAAAAGGGATTTTTTTATTTACTTATAATTCCCCGCAACTCTCTTGTCAGTCGATTTTTGAAAATACCTTCCTAAGCTGATCTCTGATCAGCTAAAGTAACACATTGTTACAATTTTGTGTGATGAACGCTTAAAATAGTATAAATAATTTATATCTGGAAGTGTAATACGTTAATATTACTTTCTGCGTTGTATTTATCTTATGTTAAAATCTTTCTCTACCACTTCTCCCTTCAAAATCTAGTTTTATTATGAAATAAAAAAATAGTGATTACACTGATCAAAGGAATAAATTAAAAGCGAGCGCACACTGAGGCATGGCGAAGACAAAACAAAAAGGGAATTGTTTTGCTTCACACAAATGATACATATGCTGTCGTGGGCTTTTTGCAGATGGCAGAATTTTTCCTACTTTCTTGACAATAATCGTTATATTTTGGAAACTTCACGCAATATCTTTAAATTATAGCCTATGTGTTATTCTGATGTATAAGCTATATTATTGTAAAGTTTCATTAAAATCCATTTAGTTGTTTTTCCGTGAAAGAATAACAAACATCCATACAAACTTTCGCGCTTATAATATTATTAAGAATACAAGTAGAATTTTTATGAAAACATTGTTTAAAACTTTAAAATCCCAAGAATAAATTGAAGTATATCCGAAAGAATAGGTAAAAAAAACTTACGCTGTAACTAGCCGTTAAAAATCATTTGTACTGAATTTTATGACAAAAAATTAGAGATTTAAGCACTTCGAGTTCCACTGAGATAATCTGTATTGAAAAAATTAGCTCGTAACTGTTTTGGATCTTTATTTGATTTACTATTCAAAGATTACCCACACTGTAATCAATCTTATTCACAGCGAATGCAAGCTAACGGGGGCTGAAAAATCTCAAGACAAATGTGGAAATTCACCCTGTTATCTGATCGAAAGGATGTTTAAACTGCACATAATATAAACTGTCAGTTCAGGGGGAAAGGGAAGGAAAAAAAATGGGATTCAAGTTCGAGAAAAATGCATTTATTATTTTTTTTCAACTCAATAAGAGTTAAAATTTACGAATTCATAAGTTTTAATTTGATATATCTATTAGGAAAGAGGTTTGTTAATTTTAAATCAAAATTCTTTGTAGAATTGTTTTAAAAAATACTTACTGATTATCTATTGACTTATTTAAAACGAAGTATAATGATGTTATTTACAAAAGGTTTTAACGATTTCTGGAGTTAAGGTATCTGACTACGTTCGGAACCGTGATTTTAAAATAGCGTATAAATGGATTATTTTCGTGATATTTAGTGTCACTTAGATTAGAATACATGTATATAATTGTTTAGGAACATTTTGACAAAAAAATTTATTTAAATGCAATATGTTGGCAACAAATTAACTTAAAATAACCTTTTTTCAAAATGTTCTCCTTTTGATAAAAAATGCTTCTAAAATAATATTTTGCTTATATGAAGTAAAGACTTCTCATGAGAGTATGAACCATTTTTTTTTTTTAAATTAACATTTTCAGAGTTACAACCAATTGAAATAATTATCGGCGTTTTTTTCATAAAATTTCTCCCCTGTTGCCCTAAAACATGGATAAACCCACTTCTAAGTTACACATTTCAAAAATTCTAGTTGAGCCTCTGTACAGAGGTCTGAGCTATATACAGGCGAAATATCACTATAATAGAAGCGTTCTTCACAAAAGGAGAATAGTTTGAAAATGGGTCATTCTATGTTCAATTTTTGTCAAAATATTGTACTTAAATAATTTTTTTTGTAATAATGTTCTTAAAACTATTTTAAACACATTTTCTAATCTAAGTGACACTAAATATCATAATTATTATCCATTTATACGCTGTTGAAAAACCACGGTTCTCAACGTAGTCGGATACCTTAAAAATGTTAGACATATTGGTAGTCAATATCCATCGAAACACAGAAAAAGAAAGCTTTTATTTGCTTAAGATTGAATCTTAATAATTGACGTTTTGATCTATACACCAACGAAAATGTTTAAAGGTCACATGAAAGAATGCTTACCGTCTATTAACAATATAAGTAAACAGCAAAATTCGTACGTTTCATTACAAAAGGACAGCACAGCTATCGTGAGATGAATAAATTTAAGTGAATTATATCGCCACACACACACACTTATTTAGGGTGGAAAAATAGATGACAAATGGATATTATGATTTTTTAATCGAAATATGTTCATGATAATTAAACCATACACGTAAAACAACTATATTTCTTAATCTCCAAACATTTATCCAACGCCAAAGGAAGACTTTAATCTGTAGCAAAACGTTTCGACTTTAGAAATCTGATAAGCGTACTCCGTTATACTCAATCGGAAACAAAGCAGTTTAAAAACAATGAATCATTTTAAGACGATTATGATTTACTTTAATTACGAAAAAAATGTTTTAAAAAGATTTTTAAGTCAACTGACAGAGAAACAAACAATACTTACAGGGCATCAGGATTCGAACCCATAATACACAGTAAGTGCATTGTGTCATATGAAGGTGGACGTACTAAAAATCATGAATAAAAAAAAAATGTTTTTGAAATTCGTGTTTCTTCTATAAAGTTTGGCCACTGTAGCTGGGGATGATCGTGATGGAATCTTGATGCCACCACCGTGTAGAAGAGATAACGCACGTTAAATCTGTCAAGACAAAGTTCCGTATGGAGATTCAGAGAGTTAAGCCGTATTCACACCAAGGCTTTCAACATCGAGTGTTGAGCGTCTAGCTAATCAGAGACTTCATCTCGCCCAAGATGAAGTCTCTGATTGGCTAGACGCTCAACGCTTGAAGCAGACTGCCTTGGTGTGAATGCGGCTTAAGATCAGATGTCACCTCATCACTTGATAGTGTTTTAAAATTACCAGATCCGTCTCCAGTAATCCTTGTGTGGTCGCGATAGCCTTGAGGTCAAGTGAGTGAGTGAATATTAACGTTGCACTGTTCAGCTAGACGAGGGCTTTTGGCGACGGACCACGTAATTTTGAACCATGGTCAAGTGACGTGGATGACACCTGAGCTGGAACCCCCCCTCATCTAACTACCACACCAACGGGAGGACGTTTCAGCTCTCGACAGATTTAACGTGCATCGTTGTCCTACACGAAGGGTCTTTAGTGGTACTGGTCTCGAACTCATGACATGCCTGCCATGATCCAATACCTTGACCACTGGGCTTCCGCAGCCCTAGACTTGAGGTCAAAGTGACAGACTAGTAGTTGGTGTGTCATGAGTTCGAGCCTGGTGTCGTTGAAGACTCGCCATGCAGAGGGCACCGATGCACGTTAAATATATCGAGGCTCAAACATCCTCCCGTTGGTATGGTGGGGAAGTTAGGAAAGGGAATGCCAACTCAGGTGTCGTTCTCGTCACTTGACCATGGTTCAAAATTATAAGGTTCATCGTCAAAAGCCTTCGTGTAGCTGAATAGTGCGACGTTAATATTCACTTACTCACTCAATAATCCTTGTGGCTGCGATGGCTTAGAGGTCTTGGTTACGAACTCGAGGATGGCTTTGTTAAGTCGCGGATCGAGTCTTGATGTCACTGAAGACCCATCATGTTGAAGGGATGATGCACGTTAAACCAGTTCCTGCTTAAGCATAGCGGGGGAAGTTATTAGTGGCATGCTGCCTCAGGTAGCATTCTCGTCACTTGTCCGTTGTTTAAAACTAGAGGTCCATCGCCATTAGTCTTTGGATTACTTAAGAAAGTGAGGTTAGTAAACAGTCAGTCACCTCAAAACTCCTCGTGGCTGCTTCAAAATGTGACGATAAAAAAAAATCCATTCAAATACACACTATACGCTAAACACAGACTGTAATTTCTTTAGAATAAGATTTTTTTCCTCGCTTTATGAAATTAGATATTTTATTTCTTGCATATATGGCGTAATTGCACCATATTTTGTTTGGATAATTCAACAAAATAATTTCTTTGTACGAGGGGAACCCGAAAATACCCAAAATCTAACTGTTGCGCAATCATGCTTTATAACTACGAGTTGTGCTGTTAGGTGGGGGTACACCGAAACCGTTAGTAAGCTGGCGTCAATCTGAGTTAAATGGATTGCTTGTGATGCTCTGCTGTCTGCACTCCTGTTTCAACCCTTTGGCAATGAATGAGATGGCCGACAACACAAAAAACAAAGTGTGTGAAATTTTTCTATTTGTAAGGGAAAATTGCAGCCGAGAACGTTGGAGTGCTTCAGCAACCTTTTACTGAGGATGCTTTGGCAAAATTACAGGTCTACGAGTGGTTTTCCCGTTTTAAATCTGGTGATATGTCATGCCACGTCAGGGCGTCCTCCGACAGGAAGTAATGACGAAACATTACCCAAATCAAACATGCAATTGATGAAAATCGTCGAAATACCATTGGCCAAGTTTCTGACAAAGCGAACGTGTCACGGAGCTTGGTTCAGCGAATTTTAACCGAATGTTTACGTATGAGACGGGTGTCTGCAAAATTTGTTCCTCACTTGCTCAGAGATGACTAAAAATAAAACCGCGTGAATTTTTGCTGCGACTTGAAGAGTTTGAAGTTCAAAACGATCGGTATGTTCTTAAAATAATTGTGATTGGGGATGAGTCATGGTGCTACGAGTACGATCTAAAATCGAAGCAAGCATGGATCAAGTGGACAACTCTAAATTGCTGTCCTCAAGAGTTCCAGAACTGTTTTGAGCCGCGGCAAAAGCGCTGGGACAAGTGCACTAATGCACTTGTAACATGGACTGTACTTTGTTGGTGATTAATAGAGTATTCAATAAAAAAAATTCAAAATGGAAAACAACGAAAATAAATTCCGGTTAATTTTGGGCCCTCCCCACGTACTGCTGAATTTGATTTAAATATCAAGAATAGGTTATAAAATTAGCATTATCAAAACCCTACATCTCAAATGGGAGTTCTTCTAAATGACATTTCAAGCATGAAGCTTAAGAACCATGAATGAGACATAAGCGACATTCGCTCGTTAATTCTAATTTATTCAGTCCATCAGATATTTAAACCCCTAAAATCCCCCAGAAACTCTCAGAATACAGAAAATTCTATTTTCCGGAAAACGGCTCCCCTTATAGTTTGTGTCCACATCTTAACGAGACAAGAGGGCACCATATTAAACAAAGCTAACCAGCCGTACAAACAAAACCAAATTAAGCCATTAAAAGTAAATGTAACATGTGCTAGTTCAATCAATTAAGTAGAAATTTCCTAAGCGATAAAAATTAATTCTAACCTCCAACAACAAAGGGTATCATCGGTGGAAGAAAATCTTAAATTAATTACTTATATCATTTACGGTAAATTAAACGCATTCGGGACATGCTAAAAAGATCTTTTTTTAACCCTCCTTTTTCCTCTCTTAAAGGCAAAGTCTAATAATTTGCATGTATACTTTACTCTATAAAAGACAGAGTAAAAATTCTCTCTCTCTCTGTCTCTCTAACACTAATTTAAATATTTCTCACTAAAATAAATTAAAGGAACCTTAGAATAGAGAGAGAGTAGGTACTTATTTAATTAAAAGAAAACGATCTATCTCCATAATTAAGGAGATAAACCATTCTTTACCGAGTTACAGGAGAAAAAAATCGTTGAAGGTGTGCAAGTCTTATCTAAGCTACATTTTTGTCCATGGACAGAAACATTTGGTTGGAGATTCAGCACCCTTGACACATGTTTAGCAGAGAAATGATTTATTGCTACATCATTGGCATTTTTGCTTCACCAATATTTTTCCTTCTTATTTATTTGTTTATAGTTCTTTTTTGCTCTCTCTCTTCGTTCTCCCCCGCGTCCTATCTGATGGGGATGGGGAGGACTCCACCTCGCTACCGTGAGAGACAGTTGCCATGGAAACAGGAGTAGTGGTGATAAAAGAGGAGGTTCTTCCCTAGAGCTCCACCCATTCCCATCTGTTCACAATATTCGGTCGCTCTTTCTTTGAACTTCCGGAATATATAGATGCCTTTTTTTTTGTCCTTTTTGCTGCTAGTGCTGCTGCAACCCAACCTCGTATACTCAACACGCTGTCTTCTTTTCGTATTTGTCGGGAGAGTGTGGGGGTGAGCTTGGGGATCCATCACAAATATCAGTTCCTTCACTCGCTCTTTTCGTTCTTATTTCTTTTCTATCCCTCTACTCCTGGTTATCCTGGAACAACTCAACTCTTTCTAGGATTCTTAGAGGAATCAGTGTTTTGGGGGCTCTTTAATTTTTGCAGTTACATGAGCAGGATTGTACTATATATAAAGCTGAGGCTTAAGAGCCCCTATGAGATAAAAGCTAGAAAAAATTTTTTTTTTTAATTTTATATTGTGTAATATATATAATGTTTATTATACTTAAATATCTATGTTTACTGGCAAGATAATCTTTTTTGGAAAGTTAGGGACTTAATTGGGTTCATAGACTTTTCTCACCACGTTGTAATTTCCCACTTTGTTTGTTTTGTCTGTTTTTGCTTTTGTTCCTACAACCTTGTGGTGTGGTGGCCTTTTGTAATCTTGGGCATTAAAAATAAAAAAAATGTTTATTACTTAAATATCTTTGGAATTAGCAGTCAAAACAGAAACTACAATTTTTGTGACTTTTCCATTTTTGCAATGACGGGAGGTTTTTGACAGGACAAGGCTTTAAACTTTAGCAGTTACATGAGTAGGACTGAGTACCAGTAGCGTACACAGAAATTTTCTAGGGGGTGGGTTGAAAGTCCACCATTCTTGTGTCATGCTCTTTTTGATTTTGTCGATTTTCGGGAACAAAAAACAGTAAAAAACTAATTATTGAATAAACAATTAGCATTAATTAATAAAATTAATCATTAATAACAAATACTTAATTAAATTTTACGTACTATATACTTAAAATTATAATCAATCGGAAAAAAATTAAGGGCTTTGGGGGGTTCCGGACCCCCAGGACCTCCCCTTGTGTGCGCCACTGCTGGGTACTATCTATCAAACAGAAGATTCAAAGCCCCATTAAGACAAAATTCCAGATAAATGTTTTTTTTTAATTTAATATTGCGTAAAAAAAAGATTGCATGTGCTTATAATCACACGATAGAAGTAATAATTTCAAATTTTGTAATGTTATTTCAGGGATTAGTTATAAATAAAAAGAGATAGAATAGAATATATAGAATAAAAAATGATATGTAGAATATATAGAATATATAATAAAAAAACAAACCGATATTAGTATTGTGATATAAAATTATTTATTCATTATTATTATGTATGGAAGAGAAAACCTAGACATTTGTTTGCATTCACTGTATAAAGTTTCAAAATGTATAAATAATACTATCTGATAAAAACATTCATATTCTTAAAGTTTTTTACTCTATAAATCGCTTTTTCAAAAATAAAGAAAACTATCAGTTGTAATGTATCAGAAAGTTCTCTTTCTACTCATGCTTCATAAACCTCAAACTGGTCAATTCTGTCGCAGGTTTATTACAATTAGTTATTATTGGTATTTGGTGATTTTAGGAATTTTTTCATTGCATTTTTATGGCTCCTTGAAATGGAAAAGTGCCTTTTTTAAAAGTATTTTATGTGTAAAAAAGCAGAAAAATAAAAAAAAATTCAAACTTACGAAAATCTATAAATTTTTTTAAAGAAGTTTTACAATATTCTATCTTAGTCTAACTTGGCAGCTTTGAGAAAGACACACAATGTACCAATCTACTTGAAAAATAATTAAAACTTTCTGTTTTTTTTGTTTTGTTTTTCTTTTTGGAATTTAAATTCTAGGAAATCCATAGAAATTTGTAAAAAATGTAAAACATCGTATTTAATAAAAGTTAATAGTCTAAAGGTTTTTTTTTGCTCAATACTATGTAATGTAATTTGACAATAAAAAAACTAAAGAACGATTAAAAAGGATTAAAACATATTTATAACTCCTCACAAATCTATCAAAGTTGTACATAGTTTTCAAGAAAAAGTTTATCGATGTAGAATTTTTGGGAATAAATAAAATACCGAAAACAAGAAAAAAAAACGCTTATTAGCTTTTATAACGTAGTGACTCTAATGTCAAAAATTAATAACTACTTAAAAAAGCACTTTTATGAAAGGTATTTAAGAAAATCATAAACACAGAATATTTCTACGGTTTTACTGAATTAATTACAAAATAATTTTTAGTTTGCTTAATAGTTTTAAACATTTCAGCATATAATCAAGCTTTCAGGAACCAAAAGATGCCATGGTTGAAATGTTATTAATTTAGTTTTGTTTTTTTATGCGACATTCCAATCAATTTATAAAAAATATTCTATAAAATAAATCTATAAGGTAATTCAAGTTTTTAATTGGAAAAGAGAGATGCATAGAGAGGAGGAGAGATAGAGAGAGAAACAGCCAGAGAGGTTAAGTACGAAATTATGTATTTTTTTTTTCCAATACATAATTTCATTTGCAGATTAAAATAAAAATTTTAGCAAGTAATCTGATAGAAAAGTACATGAGTACGTTTTAACAGAATAACTAGGGCATAAAAAGAAAGCATATTGAAGAAACTATTGTTATGCAATTGGTTTTTAGACACTTTGAACAATGATTTTAAAAACACAAATTAAAACATCCTACAGTAATAGAATTTAAATCAAGTGTAAGTGTGATTCACAGTTCGTGTAGTTATTTAAGTTTCAAAATCTTTAGAAAGGCAGATTCACAAGTCTAACAGTTTTTTATTGAACTAAAAATGAGAGAAATTAACTTCAGGTAAAAAATTAGTTATGGAAAAAGTACGATTTGGGAGTTGCAATTGTAATAGATGAATCTAGACATTATTCTAAGTCTAAGCAATCATTCTCCAAGTTTTAACCGCGCATAGGTTTGATGGTGTTTGACAGTTGAATCTCATTTATAAGAAATGGGTGGAGCCACGGTAACCGAGCGCGTAAGTGAGTGAATAATAACGTCGTACTGTTCAGCTGCAGGAGGTCTTTTGGTGACGGTGTGAAGGTCTCCTTGGACCTCACTTTGAGAACAAAAATAAATAGGAGTCATGAAAGAACCAGTAGCCATTTTTATAAACAACTTTCTTTATTTGGTTATCTTATCCAAATAGAATCAAAGACTTATTAACAAATATATCTAACTAGTATTATGAGGTTTTAAAGGTAATATCCTTTAAATTAACTTAATTATTGATCCAATTAATTAACAATTAAATAACGATCACGCAGAGATTACCACGATAAGAGATCCCAGAATTATATTTAATAATGTTCCTATTGAACATTTAACTTTAATCTCACTCTTAAAACTTTAATGAGACTTTAATTATAAATCAATAATTACCAACGGAATCTCAACTCTTCTTGAGGTTAAATTATCTCCAACAAGAAATCTTCAATTTAACTTCACTATAACTTTCTCTTCAATCTCTATCTCCTACTGCTCTAATTTTACTATTCCGTTTGACTTAAATACTTTATCTAATCTGCATATAACAAGGAATCCTGTCCGCTTTTTGGAGTTGATTGGAAATAGGTAGGGTATTAAATTTCCCTAAAAAGGACGACTCAGAAGGTTAGTGATAAAGTTCCGTATAGATTTGTCACAACGGACCTCGTAATTTTGAGCCATGGTCAAGTGACGAGGACGACACTTGAGCTAACACCCCCTCTCCTAACTACCACACCACTCCAATGAGAGGACGTTTGAGCTCTCGACATATTTAACATGCATCGCTCTCCAATACGGAGGGTCTTCAGTGGTACTGGGCTCGAACTCATGACCACGAGTCCGTTACCTTGACCACTAGGCTACCCAGGCCATTCGCGGTGGCCGAGTGCTTATGATAAAACCAGAGACATCTTAAGGTTTCTTGAGGCTCTGGGCTCTTATGCAAAAATAGGCCTTAAACACAACCCTTTTAAGTAGACAATATATAGCATATGAGGCCCAGTGGTCGAATGGTAGTGTATCGTGCTTCCACACCACAGATCCGGGTTCTATTCCCAGGCTGGGCAAGGTTGACTGAACCTTTCATCCTGAATGCAATCGAAAAATTAGTACCAAGCTTTCTTGGGGACTTGAACACTGGGGGTCTCACTTCAGACTGACACCAGATCGGGATATCTGCTCATGCACCTCATTGCCCAATGGTTACGTATACTGGGATGGGCACAGTAGGCCCTGGTCCTTATGGGCTGTTGCGTCACTGAGTTTAAGTTATATAGCATATATTGTCAAATACTTATACAAACGATAATCCACAACAAATATATGTGCGTGATTCTTATTCACAAACGTAGGAACAAACTAGTAATGTATTGGGCGTATGGGTAGTGTATGGCACTAGGCCTAGGCAGAACAACAGACATTACATAACAATACAGTCTTTCCACTATAGGTCAATTGGCATACAACTTTCTCTCTAGGCCCACTAGCGTCCCTGTAACATAAGTTGTTAAATACTTGCACATAAGTGATAAATGTGCGTGATTCACAATCTCACAAACCTAAGCACAAACCGACTTCCGCCTTTTGATAAATAAGTAATAATGATGTATAATGTTGTGCCTAGGCCTAGACACGGACACGACATAATAATGTAATCTTGCCACTGTTGCCCGTTGGCATAGAGCTCAAAATTCACAGTTCTTCGGAGAATATATTCGGAAATAATAACTTTTGATGATTAAAATTATTCGGATCATAATATTATTGAGGCTAAATTGAGGCCCTCTACCGAAGCAAAGGACCTAGGACCGGGCCCAGTTGGCCTATGTCTTGACTCCCGTGATGGTAACGAGCTGTGGCTGGCATTGTAAATGCGAATTCTGATGCCTCAAAAGATCGTCCTTGTAAAGTGCTGATGAGGTGTACCAGGTGTACCAGCTTAGTGTCATCCTCATCACTTGACAATGGTTCAGAATTAAGACCTTCTACAATAGCCTTCGTGTAACTTCAAAGTGCGACGTTAATAGACAATCAATTCAAATGCGTAGAAAATGGCGGAATTGACCAAATTGACATCCATGATGAGATCAGCTCAGTGGCTGTGAGGTAGCACGCCCACCTCGTAAGCTTAAGATTGCGGGTCGCGATCCCGGCTGGAGTCGATAGATTTTCAGGATGCAAAAATCGTAGACGTCATATGATTATGTGACATGTAAAAGATCCCTTGAGTCAATTTGGCTCTGGTTCTCTCTGCAAACTTAAGCCGTATTGGGGAGCGATGCACGTTAAATCTGTCGAGAGCTGAAACGTCCTCCCGTTGGTGTGGTGTGGTAGTTTGGAGAGGGGGGTGCCAGCTCAGGTGTCGTCCTCGTCACTTGACCGTGGTTCAACATAGCGAGGTCCGTCGCCAAAAGCCCTCGTGCAGTTGAACAGAGCGACGTTAATATTCACTCACTCAGCATAATTAAAGCAACATTTAGCATCTGACGAGAGAATTTGAATAAAATTCTAACGTCACAAGATGGTGCCACCAATGAAATGGCTTTCACTCTTGGGGTCTTGTCCTGTCTGCAAATAGCTCAGCAGCTAAAATGACGCTTATTTAAAATGAACAAACAAACACCCATGATGAAAAAAAAGGGAGAAAAAAAAATCGAACTTGCAGCCGTTCCTCATAAAAATTTTCTGCTCTATCGATGAATTACTCATACTCAAACTCATTGCTTAGTTTCATTAATAAGTACAAATGTATACTGTTTAATTATAAGGTACCGATTCAGCAGAAGCTAATTATAAATAAAAAATTCGTAATTTTGAATGTATAAAATTAATTTAACAATGTAATACTATTATATGTTCTACCGAGATAATTTCTTTTAAAAACTATTTAATTTCTTAAAAATATTCTTTTGTAATGAAATGCAGTTAAAAAGGGGGTGGAGGGGGTATAGCATTTTGAATAATAAATAAACTAAAGATTTCGAAGGCAAGTACATCATAAGAGCAAAAAATTTCGTATACAGATGGAAATTCAGAGATTGAAAATTACCCATATATATCTTCCATCTTCATCGAATTTTTATAATCCACAACAAATAAATATCCTTCAAACATTTACTATCGGCTTATTTCATAACTAAACACATAAATAAAGTCTTGAGACTCTTAAAGGCAACGAAATATAAAAGGAGATATATAGAAATAAGGATAAATCGAAGGAAATGTTTTAGACATGATTACAAAAGGAAATATCTCCGTTACGCAATACTGTCCACTCCATTAGTGAATGAATTGCCCACTCCATTAGAAGAATTTCTTGACCATTTGATAGAACATTGATTGTTCGGAAAATTCGAAGACTCTGTTGCTGAACTTTCCTTTTTTGTCCGCAACTTCACAATTACATTTTGGGACTCTGCAATCAAATGGAATGATATCAAAGTAGAAAAAAAAATTTACTTTTTTTTAAGTTGATTGTTAAAAAAACTTAGGTAACTTTCTCTTCTTTCACTTTCACAGACAGCTTATGATCATTCCATTTATTTCCAAGTTCTTTATAAAAGCGTACATTTCATTCAGACATAAAATATCTTTAGAATGAAGCTAATTAATTAAACTGAATGAAAGATAATTTGATGCGTTTATTTTTATCGTATTTTCTTTAACTATACGCGTTTTATTTATATTTCCTTCTTGAAGGTTCTTTATCTGCAATTGTGTGCAAATAAATAAATAAAACAGTAAGGGGGTTCTGTGTAGAAGTTCTATTCAGTTCACCGAATATCTTAAAATAACAGTATATAAGTTTTTAATTTCAGTGTTTAAAAAAATTCATTTAACGAAGTGTTCAATTTTTAGAATTAGTGAAACTTTCTTCATAAATATTTTTCTTTTTTTTTAATATGCAGCTTAAATTAATCGAATTATATAATTTAGCAATCACCTCAATTAGTTAGTCTTCAGTGTCTTAAGTTTTGAGTTTTACACAAGTCCGTGAATCGATATTTCGCGACCAGAAGACTGTTGCTTGTCTCACATGTATAATTAGGTTTTACAATAAAATTTTGAAAGAGTTGTATTAGAAGCAAACTGAAAGATAAGCATTTAATTTCCTGCCTCAGAATCAGTTCGACCAGATTTAAAAAATGTAATGTCACAGCTTCATTAGCAGGTGCGTAGCTTCCACCGTATCAGCCATATCAATGATACGGGGCCCTCAAGCTACAGGGGCCCCCACGTGTGTAACTACAGTACCACTATAGTATACCACTAAAAAAAGGCCCAGAAGGAGTTTTGATACGAGGCTCGTTCAGAATTAGCTACGCAAGTGTTCATTAGTGTATATATATATATATATATATATATATATATATATATATATATATATATATATATATATATATATATATATATATGTATATATATATATATATGTGTGTCAGGTTTGAAAAGTTTAGCTTCAAAATTAAGTAAGTAATAAATGAAAATAGAGCGAACTCTTTACCATCGCGTAAGGATTTGTGGATACATAAGTCTATTTAATGATTGAGCGAGAGCTGGCGAAGGAGAATGCATATTCGAAAGGCTTAGCTGGTGACTCCTCGCCGAATTGTTGTCTATTGTTCTACTCGGTTGCGCGCCAACGGGCCGCCATGTTGGATTTTATGTGAATGAAGCAAAATAAAGACGTTATTATAGAGATGATGCCCTCCTCATTTTACCAGCAGGCCTGACATATATATATATATATATATCATGTTTTGGAGAAATTCTTGGATTGACAGGAGAAATGCAACGGGTAGCCGTTTGTCCTATTAAATTTTATTTCAATATTCAATAAAGAAGTCTGCACTCCAAGCCTTGACAAAAACGAGAGCTCTTTCAGCGTTGATCAGCAGCGAGTGAGTCTTTAGTGCACCTGTTTTCTTTAAGTCCGGCGAAAGTAGAAGTCAAAGTTCCTATGCGGGAGGTGGTTTGAGTTGTCCTGGTAGGAAGTTTACCCCGACTTACACTTGTGGGGCTGGGGATTCATCACACACACACATAAGCCCTTTCTTTTCAAAATATATTTCTTTTATGGATTTTTGTCCCTTTTCATAGTAAATTATATTGGCTAGTTAAAATATTTATTTACATTTTAGCCCATTACTAAAAAAGTTCATCCACCACTGGTCGAGGAGTTTTAACTTTCTTTTTATTTGTTTGCTTTTTAAACCTATTTTCAAAAAAAGTATAAGGCAATAAACTACAAAAAACGACCTTAAAAGCTTTTCTTTCTCAAAGGCTGTCTTCGTTTCATATTAAAGAGCATAAATCAAACTGGGAATAATTTTCTAGCAGAATATCTAAATTTATAGAATATCGGCAGAATAGAAATTTGCAGAATATCTAAAAATTCCATTAATAGGAAGTTTTTCTCTTGCTTGTATAACGAAAAACCCAAATTCAGCGTAATGAAATTTAATTCATTTCAGACGACTAAAAAATGGTTTTATTTAGTCGTCAATGGGTAACATAATAATAATAAAATCTGTTTTCTATACAATAGTGAAATAAAAATAAGATATTATATATATATATATATATATATATATATATATATGTTGGGGTCTTTTTCTATCTACAAAAAAAGTTATGGTTCTATTTAATAACATTGCATGATAACAGTCCTAAATAAAATGAATTACGATGAGATTAATTCATAAGAAGCAGATTTTGGTACTTTTCCGTTTCGCCTGCGCAAGCGATGAAGTCGCCAAAAATGATACAATGGACGTTAAACGGAATATTTCCACTGGTAACCTTTCGCCATCATATTTTCAAAACAAGTCGCAGTATTTTCTTTTCAGTAACATTTATTTCATATTCATCAAAAATATAGAGAAAAACCAATAAGAACTAACATTAAAAACATTTTTTTTTGTGTGTATATTGTGTGTTGTCTCCAATAACGCCAACTTGGTGAGATTTGCGCCGGCGGTATATACAAACCAATGTTTTCAACATTGTGTCCAACAACTTTCTCTATCTCAAAGAATTTCCGATAATTTCGTATGACGCAAATTACATTTTTAAAAATAATACTAAAAATCTGTAATATTTTCATTACTAAACGATATGAATAGCTTATACATTTCTAGGAATAATAGTCTTATACAGGCGAAATGCAGCTAAGTACAAAGAATGAACCATTCAGAATATAGAAACCCAATTGGTGAATGTTTTTATGGGTGTTTAACCCTTTTCACAGCACGCGACCGATAGGGAATTTTTCAAACAGCTGCAAATTTGGCGAAGGTCGAACGAAAGTCATCGTATTTCTCCCTAACCCTAGTTGCTGCTGCCTGTTGCTTTCAGTGCAATTTTGCTCATTCCATCTGCTTCCAGGGAATGAATTAATCGATACCATTGTGACAAAAATGGTGAATAAACTCGACATCATAAACGTCATCAAATGAGTTTCAAACCAAGACGACCAATAAAAACGAAAAGAGAGAAGTATTAAAAGTTACGAATGCTATAGTCAATATCACTATAATAAAGGAACCGAAGGAAAATATAACTGAATTAAATCTTTTGGAATGTTTTAGGAAAGATTATTTTCATAATGAACTATTAAAACTATTTGAATGAGTGCGTAATGCTTTATAATGAATTACCGAACTGAAGTTGAAATGAAAAATTATGGTTTTCAAATAAGCATTATCAATTTAATTAAGTATGGTGGGATGTTAACTATAGGAGTATAGCAATATGGAAACATAATTTTGGAAGAAAAGCTGCACATTAATTTTTTATTATTGTTTGTGCAGGTATATATTTTTTAACCAAATTTATTAAATGATTTTGTAAATATAAAGGACAGTTCCAAAATTTAAAAAAAAAGTATCTTGTAATCTTTACATAAGCAACTATTAAGCAGAAATGCAATACAAGTCTAAATGATTTGCACCAAAATACCTTACAATTCGGTAAATGGACCATGTAATAAGAACAGGCCTACACAGATTGACGCACATTGTTAAGGTATCCCACTACGTTCGGAAATATGATTTTGAAAATGCGTATAAATGAATACATTTTTTAATATTTAGTGTACCTGAATTAGAATATACATAAAAATTATTTTAGGAATATTACTACAATAAAAAATTACTCATACGCAATTTTTTGGCAAAAAAGGAAGAAAGATATATTTTCAAAACATTCCCCTTTTATGGAAAATGCTTCTATAATAATAATATTTTGCTCATTTATAGTTAAAACTTCTCTATGGAGCTTGAGCTAGGATTTTTGAAACATTCACATTATTTTCAGAGTTACGAACAACTGAAGCAATAGCCAGTGGCGTATTGGAAAATATTAGGCCCCCCTGCAAAGTCTGGTTTTGGGCCCCCTAAAACTCCTGCGCAGCCCCGGCAATGCGGGGGTGTACGTTACGCCACTGGCAGTAACAAATGTTTTTTGATAAAATTTCTTTATTCTGATGTATTAAAATATAAATAAATCCATTTCTAAATAATATATTTCAAAAATCCTAGTTCCGGCTCTATGTACAAGTATCTTAGCTATATATATACATAAGCAAAATATTATTATTATAGAAGCATTTTCCATAAAAGGAATTTTGTTTTGAAAATATGTCATTCTTTGCCAAAAAATTGCATTTAAATAATTTTTTCCACTAATATTCTTAAGACAATTTTATAAGAATATTCTAATTCCGGTGATACTAAATATCCAATAAATTATTCATTTATACACTTTTTTCAAAACCACGTTACGAATGTAGTTAGATACCATAAAGGTAAAACGAGTTATGCTATTACATATAATATATAAATATTATAATGTACACACATGCTATTTATGTATTATAAGCATACATATATGTTTAAGGTACACCTATATATGTATTTCATATTATATTTTTAGTACTTTATATTGATCAGAATACCGAAAATCAACATTGAAATCCTTATGTATTACTTTTTATGTATAATTTTCATTCAAATGAAGATAATTAATTGTGATAAATGCCATTAAAATACACTCAAAATAATTTCAGTTCGAGTATACGATTTTATCAAATATCTTATTTATTTTCTATCACTTTTTGTTTCAAAATTAATGTTTAATTTCATATAAAAGTCATGAAAAATGAATTTTTTAGTTTTCTCAAAATATTCTCGAATAAAAATGTATAAGATTGAAAAGATTACTTCAAACATTTCGCATCGAAATCTTTCATTACTATAAGTGAGACAAAAAAAATCTATCAGATATTGATTTCTATTTGAAGAAAAGAGAGAACAGAAATTGTATTCATTCATCATAATAGACATAAACATACACATTTATTTTAAATCCACAATTAGCGATTTATTAATTTTACAGTGATTTTAATTAGGGCTTCGAACCGTAATATTTTTCGTTCCGGTTCAAGTAAAAGAGAATATATCGGCTCAGTTCCGGTTTTTATTCCACCAAAAATGACGGTTTTCGGTTCAGTTCCGAATAAATAATTTCATTTTATGTATAATTCTATCATAAAGAAAGAAATGTAATTTTATGAAAATTTTAGAAGATATCTTATTTTTTTAAAAATTGGTGCACTATCTGTGTGTGTGTGTGTGAATTGATACATTTAACCAGCATGTACGATACGAGCGATGAGCAGAGAACGGTATGCATTGACATTTTAATGCATGATTAAAATCACATTTGACAGCTAGGTTCATGATTATGTCGATTATATGTACCCTCGTCACTTAACACTTGACACTCACATCATGCACTTAAGCCTTGCAATAATTAAGTAAAAAATTTGTTTATTTATTTGTTTAACACGTGAACATTGCTGAACCGAAATAAACCGATATTTTTTTCGGTTCACTTCCGGTTTTCGTTCTGACCAAAATAACGGTTTTTTCCGGTTTTCGGTTCAGTTTCTGTTCGAAGCCCTGATTTTAATAATACTTTTCATAAAAAAAGACATTTCGTATGTTCAAACATTGCCAATATACACAATAGTGAAAAAATTTTAATATTACAAATTCGTTTGTTTGATTCAATTCATTTTTTCTCCTTTCAAACAAAATAGTATGTTTTAAAACTGATCAATCAATATATGATTAATGAATATCTAGCTTAACATATAAGTTAAGAATTTGTATTTAAGAATAAGTATTGCTCAAGTATTTGATTTTCAAGGCAGATGTTTCAATACATGGATATATATATGTAATATATATATAATCATTCTTGTTACATTATGATAATTTTCTAATGTTAGGAACTTAAACTAAATTCGTACAACTGTTCAAGTTCACGAGTTATTAAGAAGGCAAGCGCACACTAGATTAAATAATTAACATAATTTATTTATATTTATTTCAATCGTTTCATAAGTTCTTTTACTGGAGAGGCAAACCAAACGTACGTATAACGCTGAGGTAAACAGATTAATATTAAACAACTTACCGTAATTGGCAATGCTATACATGTTCGAAGTAAACTATTTATGGAGCTGGAAATTATTCTAAGTATCTAAAGTTAATACACTTCAAGCTAAACCACTATAATGCTCGTTGCATCATTTATTTGGATTTTCAAAACAGTAAAGACGTGTGACCAGAGAACGAGGTTGATACTGGTCAGTGATTGGACATTCCTCTCTAACTGGAAAAGTGAGAGTTCTAGAAGAATAAAGAAGTGTGTGTGTGGGGGGGGGGTGAGAACTATATTGATGATGGCCAGTAAACATACCCCCTCCCCTCTCGCAACTGGGAAAATGAGATGTTATCTATTTCCGGCTAGTTGAGTCAGTAAGAATGTCACTAGTTGTTCGTTTATAGCATGCAGAGATTTCACGTGAATGTGAATTTATTGGAGATAAGAATTTGTGTAATATATATAAACGTTTTATATTAGTAATTGCTATTGAGATATTATTGTATTAAAATATTAAAGAGAAAAACACACACGTTAACTTGCAAGAATTGTTTCTTAAAATATATCAATATCTTTTTTCAAGAATGCCTTGTTAATGCAGTCTACTTCAGCTCCGCTTATTTGCATAAATATGTTCCAACGATAAAATTGGTTTCGCCTAAAGTAGTACAACTTATAGTTCGGAATTAAATCACTTATAAAATAAAAAAGCTAAATATAAATAAATAAATAAATCGAAACTCTGCGACAAGTGGTTAATTTTTCAAAAAAGTAGCCTGTCAGAATATTTTTAAAATAAAATGATTTAAAAAATAAAACAATGAATTAATTTTCAACCCATTAAGTGGGTTCGTCGGACGAATAATTGAACAAATCTACTAGATTACGTGGATAATAAATTGACCATTAATAACAAATAAATAAATATTTAATTCTAAAATACCGAAAACATCTTTAAATTGAAAAAAAAATAAATAAATATTCTCCAAACATTTCCAGGTAAAAACAGTATTTCTTTCAAAAAGTGAATTTTAACAAAGAGTATTCCCGTTTGAAAAATATCTCAGAACATAAAATAAAAAAATAACGCCAATGAATTATTAGTGGATACCAAGAAAATTCCCGAGTAATCAGAATTCTTAAAAACAATCTTCGAAAAGTAAAATTCCAAGAATAGAATCTTTTTTTCCCGAACCATTTTCATTCCCGACTTCTGAGGGGGGAAAAAATAACAGGTTAAAAAAAAGGAGAGCATTTTTCGGGGAAAATGTTATTTTCCACCATTCAGGTATCAATTTAACTAAATTCGTGAGCATATTTGAATATGTATGGTATTGTCACAGGTAATACAAATTTTCCATAATACATGTTATTTTTTCAATTCAAAAAAAATTTTTTTTGGAGTTTCTTAAGATAAAATTAAAGACTTTGAATAATGAAACGAATTTAACGAGTAAAAACTGCAGAAAATCAAAATGGGAAATACAAGCGTTACAATACAATCAAGTAATGGTAAGAATAGTTATCTTTAATGATGAAATTTATAACACAAAACTTATGAAATGAAATTCCTTCTAGGTCTTATTCATAAAAATATACTTTTGTATACTTTAAAGGACCTACTGTGCCCATCCCAGTTTACGTAACCATTGGGCACTAAAGTGCATGAGCAGATGTCCCGATCAGGAGGTCAGTCTAAAGCCAGACCCCCAATGTTTAAGTCCACAGGCAAGCTTGGTACTCATTTATCGACCCACTGCAGTGGGGATGAAAGATTGAGCCAACCTTACCCAGTTTTGGAATTGAAACCGGACCTGTAGCGTAGAAGCACGATATTTACTGATGATAATAAAATAAAAAAGCTAATTAGTAGTACGAAAAGATTTAATGAATAAGCTTTATTTTTGGTTATTTATATCAATCGATTCTAAATAACCAAGCGAATTTTTTTTAAATGTTTCAACAAATAAATGCAATACAGATTTGACTATGCTTCTTTAAAAACATTTTAAGAATTCTAAAAGATTAATATTTCATTGAGAAGTATATATAAGTATTTATATTATATATATATATATATATATATATATATATATATGTATTGGAGAAATTCTTGGATTGACAGAACTGCAACGTGCAGCTGTGTTTATCATATTATATTTTATTTCAATATTCAGTAAAGCAGTCTGCACTCCAAGCCATGACAAAACGAGGCCTCTTTCAGCGTTGATCAGCAGCGAGTCGTTAGTACACGTGTCTTTTCTTTAAGTCCGGCGAAAGTTGAAGTCAAAGTTCTTATGCGGGAGGTGGGTTGAGTTGTCCTGGTAGGAAGTTTACCCCAAATGACACTTGAAGGGCTGGAGATTCATTACACACACACACACACACACATATGTTCTTAATAAGTGTGATTGACATTAAAATGAGAATTATTGCTTTTTTGAGTTTATGAGAACATATCAATAAAGTAATTAATAATTTTTCCCTGAATGTTATGCAGTGAGTAGTATTTAATAAATAAAAGTAATTTTTCCTGTCGTCAACTATTTGATCTATGAGTTCTAATATCTAAAAAAATCTTATTGTTACAGAAAACTTCTTTGTACAAACGCAACATAAATAAAAAGGTTTTGGTCTAAAAAATAACAATTATTGTTAAAAAAATATTATATTATTAAAGAAAATGCTCAATATATATATATATATATATATATATATATATATATATATATATATATATATATATATATATATATATATATATAAAACACGCACCAATATATAAGATGATCAATCCTCCTCCTTTAGGGAGGACAGTCCTTATATATGTTCTGTCCTTCCTGGAAATTGTTCTTTTACTTGTTTTCCTTTTCAATATTTTAAAACCGATCTGTTAATCTCCGTATTCAGAGATGCCAGGTCGAACTGTTACGCGTCATTTCATCGCAAGTAAATTGGACAGACATAGAAAAATGTATCCAATTTTTATCAGGGGAGTATCTACCACCGTATCAATGATACGGGGGCTCCAAGCTACAGAGGGGCCCCAAAATGTGTGAGCAAAACATAGTTAAATGTTAGGGGCCCAAAGGAAGAGTCCCATAAGGTGTTTTGATACAGGGCCCATGCAAGACTAGTTACACCAGTGGTTTTTATTGACAGAAATGTGCCTGACATTAAAATTGATAACAATATTCTGTTTGAAGAAGTTAGAAGACTGAATGTGTATATTTAATCTCACACTTACCGTAAAATTCAATATGAAGGATTTTTCTTGGTTCGAAATTTCTGGTATATTAGAAAATGATATACTGATTAAAAAATATGGATATATGGAAAAATGCTCATTTAAGTAAATAATTAAAAGGAATGTAAGCGTAATTAGTGTATTTTTGTTTGAATCAAAAAAATGTTTCGTATATTTAGTCGTATTTTTCCTTAAATTCTCCATCCTCCTTTTCATTGTAAAAAAAAACTGGTCACCTTACAATATCATAAAACAAACTTAGCTGAATACGTTTTTAAAAGCTTTAAAATATCAAAGAATGATACTTTTTTTTTCAATAAAAAGCAAGTTCTTTCTTTTGTCTCCAACTATTTTATTTCTAACTATTTTATGATGTAATATAATATATTTTATAATAAATCAGAAAAATTATTTTTCACAAAAAATAAATTCTATTGTACACTGCTCAAAACAATTAGGGGAGCAAGCAAAAAGTGAAGAAAACCATGTGAGACAGCCACGTATTGGCATACAATGCATAGTACACGCGTATCAATGCGCAATACAGAAAAAAGGCGTAAAAAATTTGGAATTAAGCTTTAATTCTTTGAAAATATGGAAAAAACATGAAAAGATGATTTAGGGCAACAATTTGGTTGCATGTAAACGATAAAAAAGGTACTGTTTAGGCATGATGCATGAGTTTTAATAGGGCGTGTGGTCTCCTCGAACAGCTAAGACTGCTGCACACCTGTTTGCCATGGATGCGATGAGGTTATCGATCAGACTTTGGGGGGAATACTGTTCCACTCCTCAAGAAGTGCAATCTCCAAGTCTCGGACAGTAGTAGGCGGCCTTGGTCGCGCAGCAATGCGTCGTTCGAGTATGTCCCAAACATGCTCGATTGATTCAGGTCAGAGAGCACGCTGGCCATTCCATACGCTGTATTGTTTCAGCTTCAAGCATGTTCTCCACCAGACGAGCTCTATGCGGTCGGGCATTATCATCCTGGAAAACAAAGGAATCTCCAATGGCTCCAGCGTAAGGGATGACATGAGGTCAAAGTATCTCGTCTGCACACCTTCGGCCCGTCAAAGTGCCATTCCGAATTATATGCAGGTCCGTACGTCCGCCTATGCTAATTCCACCCCATACCATCCAACCAGCTCTTCTGTATTGTGACCTTTCACGAACGAATGCGGGGTTATTTCGAGTGCCCCTGTCCCTCCATACAAGAACACGTCGGGTGTCACACTCTAGACTGAATCGGGACTCGTCTGTAAACAGCACTTGGCTCCAATCATGTTGCTCCCAATCTCGATGTTCAGCAGCCCATCTTCTTCGGGCCACACGGTGGCGTGGGGTCAACGGAATGCAGACCATTGGCCTACGTGCATAGAGCCCTCCCTCATGAAGCCGATACGTACTGTTTGGCTGAACACCCTTCGTCCTGTGGCCAAGAGCAACTGTCTTTGCAGCTGCGTAGCATTCTCTGTTCTGTTTCGACGGGTTGTTAACTGTATATACCGGTCATCAGTTGATGTAGTGGCGCGTGGCCGACCTGCCCCTGCTCGACGTCTAACATTTCCTGTTTCTTGAATCGAATCCACAGCCTTGCAACAACACTTCTGGCGACTCCAACAGCGTCCGCGACACTACGTTGTGTTTGCCCGGATTCCAGTCTGCCTATAACACGCCATGCCATGGATTCCGGTAAATCACGTTGCTGAGACATTCTCAAGTAACCTTGTCTCAAAAAAAAAAATACTGCGCAATCGAATTTCACAGTTAAGGCAATAAAACAGACGTTTCTGCAACATCCCGATTTCTGCCCTTATCTCCTTTTTTTCTGGTTTTTGACGTCATGAACTTTGATTTGCATATAAAGTTTTCTTCTTCCGTTTCCTGGTAGGCTTTACATTATGGATGATTCATTTTATGTTACTTATTGGTATACATCGTTGCTTACTTTTGTTAAAATCATGTGATCCCCTAATTGTTTTGAGCAGTGTAGTATGATTGTTAAAAAAACAAGTTCTTTCACAAAAAACCCCAATAACAAACTGAAATAAGATTTCTAAAAATTATTAAGATTGATTTATCGAGCACAGTTGTAAAAAAAAGACGTTTCCCAAATGAAAAATTAAATTTTTGAAACGCATTAAATTATACAAAAGAGATGAAGAAATTTTTGCTGAAGGCAAAGACAAAAAAATCAATTTCATCAGAAAATAGGGGGGGGGGAGGGACAGGGCTAGAAAAAATTGCAAACTTGAAAAAAGCCAAACATGATCACCAACACATCTGAAAAAAAGATTAAAACAGACCAAGAACTTATTTTTATTCTTAAAGAACATGAGCTTTATTGAGAAGAAAGCATTTTATAATTTTATTTGAATTTAAAGTATAATATTTTACAAATATAAAATTTCATGTTGTAAGGGCGCCACTCTAGTGTGCCCTTCTCCTTGATTATCAGCCTGAGCTAGAAGTGTAGGAATAAAGGAAAGAACTAGAAGCTGTGTGTGCCATGATCTTAATATGACTTTATTAAGATCTTTAACTTAAACTTCTGACAGATTAGATAATAATAATATATGTGAGATAATCTACGGCGGCTAAACACACAATATATATATGTAAGGATAATTAAATTTGATTAAAATTTAAATTCCCTATCTAGCACTTAACTCATATTTTTCATTTGATCTTCAAGTATCAAACTAATCACCCATTTATTTCTTCCGAACATATGGCCTAGCCAATAAACAGGTCTAATTCCAGATCGTTATATTTAATAGCCCTATATATCAGCATTAACTTTCAAGTACACTCATAAAATTCGCGATACTTACCGCATTTGTGTTTTAAGTGTTAACCCACTTAAAACACACCGTGGCATGATTTTTTCCTCCCTACTCTTAGCTTCAGAAGAGATGTAGAAATGATTGAATAAAGTTCCTTTTAAAAACTAAGTCTGGTTCTGACTCAAAACATGTCATATATAATACCGAAATAACGTAACCCAGATCACTATCAATAACTAACTCGCCTAAACTCAATTCCAATACTATCATAGATCTGAATATTAAATAGTCACTCCTACCTTAATGTCGAACGATCAATCTAATCCTACTTGACTCTTCATGCTTGAATCACGGATTATCATAACACTCTTCAAATTGCCACACCGCTTACTCTAACTTCTGATATTTAAAAGCTTCCTAATTTGCATCTTTCCTTCACGTTTCACTTCTTGGGTTTGGTTGGAAAAGAGTTGCCTTTTTAATTCTGGCCCCAAAGAAACCCAAAGGACATGTTAATGAAAAGATGCGTGAGCCCGTCTCAATGTTTACTCTGTGCTTTATGACTCTGAAATTGATTTTATCTGGATATAACAATAATCACACAAAAATATTTGATATATTTTTACAATTTACCTAATAAATTGAAAAATTTAAATTTACTTGACGATTGAAATTTCATTTTATTTTTTAAGTATAGCTATATAAGAGGGTATTATTTATCTGTGATCGAGAGATTTGACTGCATTAAAAAAGGTGTTTAAATTTTCGAAATCTCGTCACATGTTTATAATTATTAATTATGTTCTTCACTTGAATTCTTGTATTTTGTGACATTGCGGTACAAAATTCACAGATGGATGTTTCGTTCGTGGTGTTGCATTTTGGATGACATGCTAATCTCTATTTTTATTTTTAAAGCTATCGTTTTTATACCCGGCATATAACGGGCACACGCAAATTTCGATCTTAATTTTTGAGTTAAAAGTGTGCGCTACACTCTGGATTTTACGGTAAATGTTTAATTTTTCTACAGTTATTCTATATACAAAATAAATATAAAATCTAAATACAAAATAAATACAAAATAAAGTTAATAAAAATCCTTTAAATTTCAACAGAATCTTAAAAGTGTCGATAATTGATGCAATTCTCAATCGCGAACTGAAAAAAAGCAACATTTTAAAAGATTATAAGGAATTATAACAGAATTATTATTGTAAGAAACAGTTATTATAAAATAGTTTTATCCAAAAATAAATCTAATTTTTTTAATGGTGCAATTAGCAGGAAATAAAAAATTGCGGACTTAACACATTTAGAGTTAATATATATATATGTATGTATGTATGTATGTATAAGCATACAAAAGTGGGAGGAAGAAATACAAAATTTATTAATGTACAAAATCCAGTAACTTAATTATTTTAATAAAATAAAGAAATTAATTTATAATTTTAAATCAATCACAGTCTCATCTATACTTTATATGGACAACATAGCAATCAACAAATTAAAACATGAAACACGATGTCTACGCACAATATCCTCTGCATACATTTCATATGGTAATTTTCAGCACGCAAACAAAAAGTTCTTACACTAGTAAACAAACATTAAATAATTATTCTAGCCTCATCTGCTTTCTCATACTTTGAATTTTCTCGGGAGAAACGTTTTAAACAAATAAGACAGTCAGAAAATTCCGTTCTTCAACTACACAATAAATATAAAAGTGAAACCGCCGGATCGATTAAGTCAACTTCTTTCGAGCAAACAGTCTCTTTTCTAAGTTCTAAAATAGTAACAGACCTCGAAACAATGACACACTTACAGTTTATTTTTTTTCGTTGGTAAAGATTTCTCAGCAAATATGGTACAATCCACCTTATATATCAAGACGCATTAAAAATTGCGTTTTCTATAATATACATGCGTGTAAAAGAGAACGGGATTTAAAAAGATATTCAAAAGGAAGTAAAAAGTGTAAAATTAAATTGTATTACATTTAGGTGAAAGAGAATAAATTTAAAACAAGATTCTTGCAAGGGTAACGTAGAAAATAAAAGTTAAGAAAATAAAGAAACTGGTCTCCAAAACAATTTGGGAACAGCTGAAATAAAAATGTCTCGTTATCCAAGCTGCATTTGTCACATACAGACAAGGAGATTCTGAGCTTGTAACAGGTTCTCACGCGTTTTCAATTAACCTCTGGGGAAATCAATTTTGTTGACTGCTTGATTTGAGAGCCTCACCTAGTGAAGAAACCATGGCATGAAAATTGGGATTGCTATTTGAGATCTGAAGTAAGAAAGAAGAGGATGAGACTGTAATTGTAAAGAAGATGAGTTTGCGATAGTAAAGTGTAATATTGAATCGGAAAGTAAACGTTCTATTTTGATCAAAATTTGCGAGTTAGCAGAAAACTTGTGGAATTTTAGACAGAGTCATACAATTGAAGCCAGTGTCCGTGGAGATTGAACTTGCTTAGCAATGCCTCAAAGCAGTCTTTTATGAATTAAGTGAATCTTTTTATTTTTTAAGATTCGAAGTTTATTTCATCCCCATTGCATATTTACCACACAAATATTGTATTTAGATTAAATAAAAGTTGTTGATCTTTGTAATGTGTGCTGAACATTCAAACCCAATCACTAGTACGGAAACTGATTCGAATCTTACCGAAAAATCTGGCGTTTAAAGAGCACTTTTAACGCAAAAATAAGAACGAAATTCACAGGTACGTGTTATTCGCTGGGTATAAAATGATGGCTTTAAAAAACAGAGATGAGCGCATAAAAAATAATCTTTACCTCTTTCGAACTGTCGTTCATTTAAAAGAATTGACACACCTTTCTAACTTTAAGGGTTAGTAGAATAGTATACTTCTAGAACTAGAAGTAGACTATTTTTCCAAAAGCATTGGATAATACCTCGAATAGATGACCTCAGAACAAAAGAGCACTCACTACACATGTACATTTCAGGTATCTTCGTAAACAAAGGGATGCACGCGTTTTACGACAAATATGACTAAAAATTAAAAAATGCAGCTTGAAAATGTATGTGCGCATTATACGCCGGATTTTATGGTAAATAAAAAGGAGAAATGAGAATAAACCACAAAGCAAATTCAGCAGTGGCGTAACGGAGAGCATTTATCCCTCCCCATGAAAACTCAGGTTTCGGCCGCTAAGTTGGATTGTACAAAGGGTAGGTACTTGGCGGCAGTCAAGCTTTGGGACCCCCTAGATCCCTCTCCCCCCGTGTTGCAGGGATTGCTGGGATGTACGTTACGCCATTGAAATTCAACAATTCCCTTTCGAATCCAATATCCCTATTGTAACAAATGGTAATATTTATTATTTATTTATTGTAATGATTTAACCATTCATCCCAGCGTGTTAAAAATTGTAATTCTTTATTTCTCTCGTGCTTTATATTAATGCTCGAGGGCGCGCGCGTGCTTTTATTTATAAAAATTAACTGTAATTTTAATTATGGGAACTTCTGGAACTTTCGATAGCAATAGATAAGGAGATGGAATATTCAGTTTGAAAAAAAAGTCTTGAGTTGTATGTGGCAAGAGTTGTTGATATTTTTTATATTCGTGTTAAAACTGGCGCCCACACCCGTGGCCTAAGAACTACTACCCCGTAGAAGCAAAAACCGCCGCTGTGACGAAACGCCGCAGAAAAATGAAAATTTAATCGGCTCTGTAAACCTTACTGTCCCGGAAAAGATTACTGGTATTGCGCCGCAATCCTTTTAAAGCAAGAGAAAATCCCTGGAAATCGAAAGAGAAAGTGAATCATCCTGACTTCAATTGTCTGAAGAAAAGAAAAAAAAGAACATCTATTTCCTGTTAAAAGTTTTTGCAATAGTGTTTTGTGCATTTTTCACATACAAGTGATAGCAATCCTGCTACAGTGTGTTAGTGCTAGGGATAATTTTATTATTTTATTTCATTGATTTTTTGGTATTCTTATGCAATGATAATTCTTAATTTTGCTGTATATTAATTTATTTCTTGTGAGATAACGTTTCCTGATTAATATTTTGTGAATTGCACATTAATAATTACTATTTTGCTTGATATTTTACTGATTTCCTATTGAATTTAGGTAGCGTTACAAGCCTGATTATTTTAGTTTTCTTTAGTATTTTCATTGCATTGAATTTTTGTATCATTACAACTGATGATTCCTAAATTTTCTTTTTATTATTTTATTATTTGAATTAATGTTTCTTGTTGGTATTTTGAATATGTTATTAATTTATTTACCTATTTTAATTGTTTTTTGAAGTGCATAATAATTTATAAGGTTTTAAAGCTAGCCATATTTTAAAGTGTATTCCCATTTCTGTAAGAGCTTTGGTGGACAATAAGGCCTGGACCTTAGTTATTTATTTTATTTATTTGCAACTATTAAATTTCTTAGTCATGTTATTTCTGGGAAAAGGGAAAAAAGCTGATCTCATTAAGCTTGCTATAGAGTTAGGTGAATGTGAATGTAAGTCGAATGGGGAAGAGCTAAAAATAATTGAATTAAGGACAAAAATTTTATCAAATGATGCTTATAAGGAAGACCCTTAATTTGTGAAATGTATCTTTGAGGGAATCGTATCAAATAGGAGAGACGAGGAAAACAAACACACAAAAAGAGAAAACACTGCGTGAATTTGAGCTGCAGAAAATACGACTGCAAAATGAGACTCAAAAAGTCGTAGATCCACAGACCCTACCCCAAACAAAAAGTGAATTAAAAAAATTGCTACCAACATTCAATCCTGAAGTTGATAACATGGACCTGTTCCTCACCTTATTCGAACGGCAAATGAAGCTATTGGATCTTGGTGAAGATCTGTGGGTACCCTATATATATATATATCTCATTGGTGCCCTACCTAGTGATGTAACCTACCTCATTGCCCGTGAGCCTGAGGAGAAATGCAGGGATTACTCCCACATTCGAGGAATGCTTCTGCAACGGTTCAAATTAACCACAGAAAAATTCCGGGAGCTGTTATCACGTCACAGAAAAAGCCCAAATGGGACGTGGAAGGATTATTATTTTGAAATCCGAGCATATTTTGAAGGTTGGCTCAATGAGCTTAAAATTGATTCATTTGACGGATTGAAGAATTTGATGATTGTCGATCAAATGAAAAAGAGATGCTCTCCGGAGTGTAAGGAACATTACCTGGATATCTGGGAAAAACTTATCTCCCCAGAAATGTTAGAAGATAAGCTGGAAGCTTTTGGCAACATCCGACGTTCCCTACCCAGTGGACCTAGAAGACACGTGAAGGCAAGTGAAACCGTAAATGATGGAAGACAGGTATCATTCAGGAACCCAGAACGCCCTCCCAAAAGAGAATATTCCCATCAGGTACCAAATGAGAGATCCCCTCTCAGATGCTATGGCTGTGGGAAACAAGGAGTGATAAAATCTATGTGCCCTACCTGCAACCTCAACGCCTCTCAAAGAACAGACGTAGCAACCAATCACATCAATGCTTACACAGCTTAGACCAGAAGCCCTCGATTGACCCTAATCGACATAACTTTCTGTGGATTAAAGGGACGTGTATGTGCAGACACAGGATCTTCACATTCAATTGCTGGGGAAAGGATGCTCCAGATATTTAAGGATAAGGGACTCCTTTTCCAGGAAACCACATTAGCAATGAGCTTAGCAGATGGTCAACAGATCACAGGTGAGGCCCTCACAACCCAAATAATGGTAGAAATTGAGGGGAGATCAGTCTTGACCAAATTCATAATTCTCCTAAAGGCAAAGGGAAATAGAACACTTCTAGGAACAGATTTCCTTAGTTCTGCTGGTTTGGTTCTAGATGTGAAGAATACTTGTTGGTACTTCTAAAACAATCCTACCCACAAGTATCCATTTGGTGAAGAATTGGACACCCCGTCCATAGATGAGAAGATGTCCCGCAACACCTTCCAATTAAGAGAAGGGGAAGGTAAAAGTTTGACCTCTGCCCAGAAGGAGAAACTTAACCTCCTGTTGGAATCCTTCCAAAATGTCTTCGAACCAGGGGGAGAAGCAACAAATATCTTGGAGCACCACATTAACACGGGAAATAGTCCTCCTATCTCTGTACCTCCATACAGATTGTCTCCTGTAAAGAACTGTCCCCTGACTGCATTAAATACAAAGCTTCAAATCAGAAGCCTTCCGGGCTATTACAGACACCTGTGCCAGCCCAACGTTTTGAAACCTTGGCCATTGATCTCTTCGGGCCCCTACTTGAGAGTAAAGATGGTAAAAGATGGATCCTCATCATTGAGGATTGTACCACCAATTGGGTCGAACTGTTTGCACTACCCAATGCCACAGCGAAAGAATGTGCCTTTACCTTGATTGAAGAGGTTCTACTTAGGTATGGTATTCCTCGCCGCCTTATCAGTGACAATGGAACCCAGTTTGTGTCAGCAGTGATGCAACAAATATGCTACCTATTAAACATCCATCAATCCCTGATCCCTGTATACCATCTACAAGCTAACCCAGTTGAACGAAAGAATAGGGATCTGAAACCGCGGCTGGCAATTCTCGTCCAAGACAAGTATGACTGTTGGTCAGAGAAGCTACCCTTCATCCGCTTTGCTCTCAACACAGCCAAATGCGAAACGACAGGACATACGGCAGCCTTTCTGAATTTTGGTAGAGAGTTACGCACTCCAAGTGAAGTTGTTAATGATATCCGAGTCATCATCCAGAACGATAATTTTGTGCCAGAGATAACTCCCTATCTCAAGAAATTTGCTAAGTTTTCCACTCAGATTAGAGAGGTGGTTGAAGAGCAACAGGATAGTAGGAAGATTTACGCTCATAAAAAGAGAAAAGCTGCTCCAACATATCAACATGGAGAACATGTCTTTGTAGCATCACATCCGCTGAGCAACGCTGCGCAAGGAAGAAGTGCAAAACTAATGCCACGCAGAGACGGTTCCTACGTGATTTCAACACAAAGGTCACCATCATCGTACGAGATTGCTAGTCTTGATAATCCGGGGGAACCTCTTGTTGTTTACCACAGCTCTGCTTTAACTCCTTGTAATAATGACAAAGTAAACCCCCTTATTCCTCTTCGTAAACGTGGCCGTCCACCAAAGGTCCCACAGACTCCTGGTTCCTCGTCGGGATGCCGTCGGAACCAGAGGGGGAGGATGTAACAAATGGTAATATTTATTATTTATTTATTGTAATGATTTAACCATTCATCCCAGCGTGTTAAAAAATTGTAATTCTTTATTTCTCTCGTGCTTTATATTAATGCTTTATATTAATGCTCACGCGCGTGCTTTTATTTATAAAAATTAACTGCAATTTTAATTATGGAAAGTTCTGGAACTTTCGATGGCAATAGATAAGGAGATGGAATATTCAGTTTGAAAAAAAAAAGTCTTGAGTTGTATGTGGCAAGAGTTGCTGACATTTTTTTATTTTCGTGTTAAACTATTTATTTTCTTATGAAGAAAAACAGTGGAATATTCAGTTTGAAAAAAAAAGTCTTGAGTTGTATGTGGCAAGAGTTGCTGACATTTTTTATTTTCGTGTTAAACTAGTTATTTTCTTATGAAGAAAAACAGTACATAACACAGCAAAATCAATAATTGAAAGAAAAAAATTTAAGGTACTTAATACTTCTCGATTCAATTCCAAAAGTCAAATTAAAACGTTGGAGGGATCAGCTAATATCAGTCCTGTCCAGAATAACAAAGTTTTTAAGATTAAATCTGGTGTTTACAAGAATGCCGTACATTAATATATTGAGATAATATCAAATGGGGAAATTTAGTAACTTAAGATCCATAGACCGTAGAACTGATTGATAAATAGCTTTCGTTCTTTTTCACTGTGTTACTAACTCACTTTCCCATGATGTACTGTTTTCCTGATTGAATAGATTACAATCATGGTTTCCATAGCAAAAATTGTTCATCTTGAATGTGATATATCATCTATCTTATTCTTCCAGTACAGTTCAAGGCTATTGTACATAATATTTATTACAAGTGAAGTATGATAAATGTATCTTTTTTATAGCTTTCATTGTGAAATAATCACCAGATAAAACACGATTGAATGAGGTGTAAATAACAACCTCTTGAACAGATCAAGTGATCATCCCAATGAAGTTTCATACAGAAATAAGATTTAGTTTGGAATTATTGACCATGAAAATGTTAATAAAGTAAAGTAGATATATAGATCATTAATTTATTTGTACAGCATTGATTTTTTCTGACGTGCATTAAAGTACAACTAGTTTTTGTTATTGATATATTAAAAATAAAGGTAAAAATATACGTTGAAATGAATGATTATAAAGAACTTCCACAATTTTTTTTTAAATTAGGACTCTTTTATAAAAATCGGAAAAATCTACGTTTTTCCTAATTTGAGTGAATTTTCTTATGTTTGTTTATTTTTAATAGTTGTTACCAAAATATTGTTGCCATATCTGTCCAGAAATTTCCAGTTGTTTGCGCTTCGTAGTTAATGGGATGGATGGAAAACAAATTATCTCAAGCTGATGCAGCTAGACATCTAATGTGTTTTGCAACATGGTCCGATGAATCTTAAGACCAATGAAAAATTCAGTATCAAGAAGACCAGTTCCAGGTTATGCAAGGGCTGGCTACAAATACCGTATTCGATTAGTTAAAACTCTTTCGGCTTGAAGAAAGAAACATCGATTCCTTTGAACACTGGTATGAGCTCGCTAGTTTCAGATTATTGTGCCATGATAGCGACAATAAAGGCCCAGTGGTCGAGTGGTAGCGTATCACGCTTCCACACCATAGGTACGGGTCTATTCCCGGGCTGGGCAAGGTCAACTCAGTCTTTCATTCTTACTGCAGTTGGTCGATAAATGAGTACCAAGCTTACTTGGAGACTTTTAACACTGGGGATCTGGCTTCGACTGACCACCTGATCAGGACATCTGCTCATGCACCTCAGCGCCCAATGGTCACGTATACTGAGATGGGCACAGCCGGCCCAGCCCTCATGGGCTGTTGCGCCACTGAGTTTGAGTTTGATACGGACAATATCTGCTATTATGAATACAGTAATTTTCAGAATCAAAGTCATTGTGTAAAACGAATCACACCTCTTACGCGTGGTTTGTTGTACCTCCTCATCGATGTGTACTTCTCAATCGATGTGCCCCTTTGTGTGGGAACCTCTTAATCGATGGCTCAGAAGTATCCGCTTATGTTCAGCTACAGAGCATGTAACTTAACACAGACAGCAATTGGCTTCTGTACTTTTTGCACACCAGTTAAAAAGTTATTTAAGACGTGTGCTGACCTGTAGAGAAAAAGGTATTAAGAATTCTAATTTTGTTGAAAGAAACAATTGGGGTGGAATCTTGGGTTGAGCAAGAATCTCTTAGAGTAGTCATATACAAACTCATAAGCTTCATCGAAGAGCTTAGTTGTGAAATATCGAGATAAGATCCTTGGTACAAATGTCTCACTATATTCTGGTACTATTGGCGAAGAATTCATCTAAATGGATTATACTAGAACTCACAGAGAGCGAGTTATTGATTTATATCTAGCGAATCAAGATTTGGGTATGATCAACTCGCTTTTCGATCTTTAATCCGATGGAACACTTTTAAAAATGCATTAACAGAAGGATGGTTTACATAAGCTCCCCTCCGAGTTCGTTAAATGATCTGGAACAAGGATTGCTCCACTTACGAGCATTGCTTTCTATTTTAGTTCCTAGCTACATAACTGACAATACGGAAAGTCGATGCCACAAATACATTTTAAAGTAGTATTCTTCATTAAAGCCTAGTTATTAAAAAAAATTGTTGCAAATATCTGTGTGTAAATTACTTTTTTTTATCCAACAATACACTTTTATAAAAAAATTATCTCTTTTGTGTGTGTGTGTGAGTAAATCAAGCTAGATTTTAAACTTAATATTCGATAATTAAATGTTCAAAGCAGAAATCTTGAATTCTTCCAAATTTCATGTTTCCAAGTGAGTTTGTCTTCAAATTATAGACTCGTAAACGACTTCTAGTACCTCAACTTTTGAAAGCCAGTGTATGAAGAAAAGTTCGCTGAAGAAAATATTAATGTGTTGCTCAGTAGTGCACACAGGAATTTTCAAGGGGAGGGGGTCCGGAGTCGAAAGTTCACCATTCTTATATCATGCTCTTTCTTGATTTTGTCGATTTTCGGGAACAAAACACAGTAAAAAACTAATTTTTCAATAAATAAATAGCATTAATTAATAAAATTAATCATCAATAAGAAGTAATTAATTAAATTTTACGTATTATATACTTAGAATTATAATCTATCATAAAAAAATCAAATGCTTTTGGGGGGTCCGGACCCCCAGGACCCCCTCCCCCTTGTGTGCGCTACTGGTGTTGCTCTATAATATGGTAGGAAATACTGAGAACTCACTTAGGAATGTACCTACAGACAGAGATCAGAAATAACTATTATAAGTAAAATTTTGGGAATTTGGTTAATATTAAAAAGAATAAAAACAATTCTAAGCTAAGCATTAAAATGCAATTTGAAAAAGTACTCGAAATCGAAGTGGAGTAAGAGATAAAAAATCCATTAAATTGGAAAAGTCATAATGTATCCCCAGATAGAATGATTACAACATCAGCTTTTATTATACTGTTACTTCATTATATACTTGCAATCATTACTCTATACATTTTTTACGGTGTTAAAAATCGAATAATTTATTTCATTTAACGAAGCTCCCAGGCCCCTTAGGGAGAAGCAAGTTCGTTACTGTGTTGCCAAAATATCCTACAAATCTTAAAATCACATCAACCTTAAACACCTACACTTCAAACACAAGTACCAAAAAAAAGTGAGACCAAACTTCAGGTGAAACAGAAGGTTTATCAAACCGCAGGGCAGAAGAGGGGAGACTTACTCCAAGAGACTTGATAGTTCCAAAAATGTGGCTCAAATTAATTATGAAATATACGGTGGCAATAAATCAAACTGTCCACGGCGGGCACTGAATTAAGTGCGGTGTTATGGCAGCACATCTCCATGGAGACCTTCAACCACTAAGGCGATAAATTACGACCAACAATCTAAAACAAAAGTTGAGAACGAGGTAAACTTTGTCGTCTCCTTAACACTCAGTCGTTCACTGAGGGATTTGCGAACAGATTGGGGAAGGGATTTGAAGAGGGAACGCTTAGTGTGTTAAGGCCTGGGAATGGTTCGGTTTGGAATGGTTTCTGCAACAGTTTTGAGCATTCAATTGTTTCGTAAGAGTTGTTAGATATTGTTGAACATATAGTAAAAGAAATTATTTATCTGAAAGAGAAATATATGTGCTTACTGTATTGTTTCATATGAACAAATCATGCACAATTTTGAATTGGTATTTATTAAGAGCGTATTAATTTCTAATGCTTATAGCAGGGCTTCGAACCGAAATTTTTTTCGTCTCGGTTCAACTAAGAAGTGTACATATATCCGTTTAGTTCCGGTATTCATTCCATCAAAGATAACGGTTTTTGGTTCAGTACCGAATGAATAATATTATTTTATGTATATTCTTATTTGTACTAAAAATATAATTCTATCATAAACAAAAAATGTTATTTTATTAAAAAATGTAATTTATTTTTTTAAAATTGATGCACTATGTGAATTGATGCAATTAACCAGCATGTACGATACGAGCGGTGAGCATTGGCATTGTTATCCATCATCAAAATCACATTTGACACAACTAGGTTCATGATTATGTAAATTATGCGCACCCATGTCGCTTGACATTTTGCCGCTCATGTAAAAGATATATATATATATATATATATATATATTTATTTATTTAACATATGAAAATTGCCTCTACTTATTAATATATATTCTAACGCGGATTCATTGAAAAGTATTGTTTATGTAATGATGATAATTATATGGTTGACATATAAATTAAATAATATTGGTTTGTTGGGGTTACAGTAGCAAAATGACAGAAGATATATCGAACCGAAATAAACCGATATTTTTTTCGGTTCAGTTCCGATTTTCTCGTTCCGATCAAAATAACGGTTTAGTTCCGATTCGAAGCTCTGGTTTATAGGTCTAAAATGTAATTATGTTTTTTGATATTATTTTAGTAAAGTATGAAATAATATTTCAATTGTGCAAAGAGTATAAACTTTGGTTTATAACATTACAATCTTTTTAATCATAGCTACATAAATAATATTTCAATTGTGCAAAGAGTATAAACTTTGGTTTATAACATTACAATCTTTTTAATCATAGCTACATTACATTTATCTGAAATTAAATGTTGATTAGTTACACCGTTTTGCTTATAGAGTTGTGTAATTTTTTTTGTGCTTAACTTTTATTTCAAATCAAATGCATTAATTCGTTGTAGTAAATTAATTGTAGCACATGTTTGTTATGTGCCACCCGCTCTCTATAAGCAAGTTTTTTAGAAATGTATTCAGTACCTATTAGAAGTGTCTTTTTAGTATCCCAAGAGAAGCAAATATTATCAGAAATATGATTCTAAAAAGAATATTCAGGAATGTTGCATATGAGTAAATCATACGGATTTATTTGTATTAGTGTATCGATTATATAAGAAAGAGTAAAGGTACTCGTATTGAGCGTTAAAGTATTGATTGATTGATTGATTGATTGAATATTAACGTCGCACTGTTCAGCTACACGAGGGCTTTTGGCGACGGACCACGTAATTTTGAACCATGGTCAAGTGACGTGGACGACACCTGAGCTGGCACCCCCCTCTCCTAACTACCACACCACACCAACGGGAGGACGTTTCAGCTCTCGACAGATTTAACGGTTAAAGTATTGAAGTAAAGCATCTTGAGATAGAACCGATATTAATGAAATTGTAAACGACCAAAAAATTATTCCGCTCATATATTATGAATCATCACATACTAATAAATGATCGCTTTTTTTATTTCAATTTATGAATACATATATCAGTTGTTTTTAATAACGCAATTATGAAAATCGAGTTTTTGCTATTTTTTCACAATTGCAATTTTTGATATTCTTATATACTATTCACATAATAAATGTTGTATTAACAAATATTAATAAATCCAAAAGCTGTGTACTAATTTAACTATGAAAATTTACGATCTATGGGCATTGATAAAGTGTAGTAATATACATTGTGCAACATATTAATTAATATGCATATGATTTTTCTATATTTTTTTATATTTTTACTCCTGCAAATAAGACTTGCATATTAGACGCTATGTTATTATGTCAAGAATTACCAGACACTTATTTTCAAGCGAAAAAACGTAGTTTTCTAAAGAGGAACGTAAAGAAGTAATGGGTTATGTAAAATAGAAAATAATAATTTTACGTTAAGAGAGATGTTGCTTATAAAAGACCAAAAAGTTAATTTTATTAACTCAAGATATATAGTCTTTAAAAAATTATATATTATTATAGCATGCTATAGAGGCGTAACGCACCCCCCAACATCGCAGGAGGTCAGGGACTCAAGGGGGCTTAAAGCTTGACTGACGCTAAGTACGTATTTGGGCTTGGGGCCCAAAGCCTGAATTTGCAGGGGGAGGGACCCTAGTATTCTCCGTTGCGCCACTGGCATGCTATACATTTATTTTATGATTTATCAATCAACCAACAGTTGAATTTTGTGATTAAAATGTATGCAAAACACAATTTTAACTTTAGTCTTAGAGCAGTATAGCATACCTTTCTGTTTTGTGAGACTAATTATTAGATGACAAAAAACAATGATTAATTTAATGACTTAAAAAATTATATTGCTGAGCAGTAAAATTGCAACATCATGAGGGAGGGATGATAAAAACGTGAAATTCGCATGAAAGGAAGAAGACGATGGGATATGCAAATAACCAGCAGTTAAGCGCAATCGAAAGATGCAGGAGGTGAAACGGCAGCTCACATTCTGTATTAAAGGAAAACTATGGGGGAGGTGGTTTCCAAAACGGAAATCACATTTGAATGTTTTAGGTCATGGTGAATTGGCTACCAGCAGTAACCGGTATTTTACACAGAGGCAGCTTCGTGGTCGAACGAGGATGGAGTTTATCATTCTATGATATTGCTACTTGCATTTGTCGGTATCCACTGACTGTCATGGGAATGTGGAACCTGATTTCGAGAGGGTCCTACTAAACGCCACGTTGGATCTCAACGAACTCCCGCCACTAACGCTCGAGAGAATAGACGTATTGTCAAGTCGGCCTTGTTGGATAGTGTATCCCAGCGATACTCAAACTGCGGCCCACCGAGCCTTTTTAAGTGGCCCGGTCAAGGCCCATTGCTTTGAGAAATTCACTTATTTAAGAACATTGTATTAAATATTTGGTGAAAAATTCTCATGTATATCAATTTTGCTTTTTGCTGTCGGTGTTGTACGGGTACGAACTGATATCTTTTTTCTATTTCGAACGGTTACGGTTAGGGATAACAGACAACAGTGGGGTAGCGAAAATTTTTTGGTGGAACTAGTTTATAACTATTTTTCATATTATGCAAGCGAAAAACATTAGAAAATATATTTGTAGGAGTGGGAAGGCCCATTGACACCAGCTAAGGGGAATGGGTAGTTTCCCCTCCCCTTGGAATGTGGAATGGCAAGTGGCAGGGATTCGGTCTTTGGGTACGACGGAGTGAAGTCATGTCCGAGTGTTGCTAACTGTATAATAACTGTTTTCTTTAAATGTTTTTTTAATAAACCTTAATTTTTAAAATTTAAATGCCAGGTTTTTTTTAATTTGTTTCCGTGCCCATTGATTAGAATCAAACTTTACTGGCGCAGCCGTTAATGATCGAGTCTTAGTGGAAAACCCCACAGGAAGAACGTTCCAGAAATTTCGAGTTTTCTGGATTCCCGCGTGGAAATGAATCAGGTAAGAGTTTTTGCTTGCAACTCCCTGTAATGTAAGACGAGAGAAATTTATAAAATTATACTGTTTAATATCCATTTATTAAGAGAGAATTTTGATTTTATTTTTTGTATACGTCAGTGTACGTTTTTTTGCTCTGCATATCCATGCAATTGTAACTTGTTGAACGCCAGTTCAATTTTGAATTAATTATATACATCAGTATATATATTTTATTATTCTTGTTCCATATCAATGGAAAGTAAGTTTTAGAACATCCGTTCTAAAAAATTAAGAAGCTTCAAAATCATTAATTCTCTCAGTATATTATTTTATTGCATATCCATGCAGTTATTTATAAAATTTTGAACGCCAGTTCAAATTTCAGTTATTATATATCAGTATATTTTTTTATTATTTCTTGTTCCATATCAATGGAAAGTAAGTTTTAGAACATCAGTTCTATGAATTAAGGAAAACTTCAAAATCATTAATTCTCTCAGTATATTATTTTATTGCATATCCACATGCAGTTATAAAATTTTTGAACGCCAGTTCAATTGGGAATTATTATATACATCAGTATATATATTTTTTTTTTTATTATTGTTCCATATAAATGGAAAGTGTTTTAGAACATCAGTTCTATAAATTAAGGAAAGATTGTATGTTTTTTTTTTTTCTTTAGTGTATTTATTTATTTTTGTAATGCACAATAATAAGTTCACGTCAGTGAATAGCAATTGAGTTTATTGAAAAATTAATGCTAAAGAATAATACTTATCTCATGTCAATGAAATTATTTTGTGCTTATGTACGCATAGTATTTTCGATTAATGTGAAAAAAATATTATCAGTTTAAATTGGAGAAAAACTACCGAATATATATTTTGTAGTGTTCTATTATTCCAGCCAGGAATAGATTAAGTGGTGCATGTCGGTTATATTTTTAAGTGATTATATTGTGTATATCAGAAATAGGTTAGGAGATTATTGTGTGTCAATAATATTTTAAGTGATTATTGTGTGTCAGTAATATTTTAGGTGATTATTGTATATCGGTAATATTTTAAGTGATTCTTGTGTATCAGTAATATTTTAAGTGATTATTGTGTATCAGTAATATATTAAGTTTTATTTATTAGTTATTTAAGTACACTTGGTATATTGCGAAATATATAATACATTATTCTGGAATTCCTCCTAATTCATTGAGTGTTGTGTTAGTGTAGCGGATGCTTATTGTTGTGTGTTTTAAACAAAGATATATTTGTGGTGTTTAATTTTTAGCAATCCCTTCTGGGTGTTATTTCATTTGATTATTTGTTTAGTTGCGGTATATTGGAAAAAGAAAATTTTCAAATGGCATTTTTGGAGAAAGCTAAAAAGCAGGATTTAGTTTTGTTGGCTGAGGAGTTAGGTCAAAAGGTATCAGATAAAATGACGAATATAGAGCTAAGGAATATCATAATCGGTAGCAAAGATTACGAAGAAGAGTTCGTTAGAGATCAGTTATCTGTTATTTTAGAGGAACGCTTTGAAAGGGAAAGTGAGGAAAAAAATCGCCAGGCAGCTCGCAATCGAGGAGGAAAAAATCGCCAGGCAGCACGCAATCCAGCAGCTGCGCTGGGAATCAGAATTGAATGAACTGCGGTTAGAGATCGAAAGTATTCGGTCGAATGTCAAGCGGACGAGTTGTGCAGAAGATCGTAAGAAGACATCTTCAAATTACCGAATTAGTATCGGGAGGGCCGAGGAACATGTGAGGGAAACGTCTCCTGCTGTGTTGATGGCTGAAGCTACGATACCAGTAACTACTCCTATCAAGGAAGAAAAGGGAATGGACGATTTAAGGGTTGTTTACGTCAAGGTCAAGGGTGAGCAAGAAATGGTGAATGCTGTCATAGACACAGGTGCCCAGATGCCCGTGGTAAGACCAGATGTTGTCGAAGGACAAAGCATTAATAATAGAGGGTCAATTCAAATAACGTCTGCATTTGGGGAGCATGAAATGGGTGAAGTAAAAAAGATTCCAACATGGAATTGAATGACTTTAGGCACGGTGTTGTGCCTGTCTCTAAAAATTTGGTTAACGACATGTTAATCTGTTCCTCTGATTATGAAGTATTAATAGAAAACTCGCAAATGATTCGCAATCCTGCGAAACTTCGAGAACCTTCAAAGAAAGAAGGAATTATTAGTTCAACAGATTCAAAATCAGTTTGCAGCCAAGAAGTGGTCACCGATCTACTTCCTGAGACACAGTCTTTATTGAATGTTCCAAACGGAGATTTGGTTGCAGTAAAAATTAATGGATCGAATGTCCAAACAAATGGACAAGGTATAAAAGAAAGCAAGAGAGAGGTTGCCTTTACTTGTGTATTTAAAAATAGAATCTTGTATAGTAATAGGCGGGGTCAGCCCCGTAAGGAATGTATTTCCGAATTTATTGACTCAATCCTGGTGCAATGTTGTTGTGATCTCATAACAGGTATTGTTAAATTGGAGTTGAAAGCAGGATTGGAAGTATTTAAGGTTCGCGTGGATGTTTTATGGACAATAACATGCATTTGTTACTTTTTGTCGCTTTTGGGATTGAAAAGAATTTTGCTTGCTTTCATTTTACATAGAAATTGGAAGAAAAAGAGAAAGAGAATTTTTTTAAAATGTTTAAACCTGGTACAATAAAAGAATTAACGTTTGGCTGAAGGTTTAAGCATGTAAAAGTAATGAATTATTCAGGTTGCCTGCTCCTGTTAAATAGATAAGATTTATGCCAATGATTATATATGTACTTAACGTTTTTCAGTACCATAATTTCTGGAAATTTCTAAAGATTAAAACTTTGGCTTCTAAATATGCTTTGCTAGTACATGTCGTATAATTATTTTAGATTTTATGATATATTTTTGGTAACTTCTTTTTATATTTTAATATTTTTTTTTGAGTATTTTTTGTGTTAAAACTTGTACGGATATTAATTTTCTAGCATATTAATGTGATTTGTAAATCTATTTCTTGGGAGTTGTATTAGCAAAAGCTCTTTTTACATGATACCTGAAAAAAAAAAATTTCTCTCGTTATCTTGTTTCTTGCCATGTATGTGTGCATGTGTTTTTTTTTTTCATAGTTTCTTTTCAGCTTCATCGTCCTGGAATGACGGATGAGCTTTTAAGGGGAGGTGTAGGAGTGGGAAGGCCCATTGACACCAGCTAAGGGGAATGGTAGTTTCCCCTCCCCTTGGAATGTGGAATGGCAAGTGGCAGGGATTCGGTCTTTGGGTACGACGGAGTGAAGTCATGTCCGAGTGTTGCTAACTGTATAATAACTGTTTTCTTTAAATGTTTTTTTTTTTAATAAACCTTAATTTTTAAAATTTAAATGCCAGGTTTTTTTTTTTTAATTTGTTTCCGTGCCCATTGATTAGAATCAAACTTTACTATATTGTTTCAAGATGATTGGGAAGTTGACTATTTTGTAGTGAAAAACAAACATGGCTCAGTAACTGTTTGATTTTTCACGAAAGTGCTGTATTTAAAAAATACTAATAAACAAGAATTATTCAGTGACACTTTTCCTCGAAAATGTCTTTCAAAAGGCGATAAATAGTCTTTGCAACAGCAACGAAACGTTTTGCCCGCGGTAATATCCCAGCGGTGACAAAGACATTCTATGAAGTTTGTTATATTATTGGTAATCATATGAAACCGTTTATTGATGTAGAAATTGTGAAGGAGTGTTTCTTAAATGCTTCTAATTTAGTATTAGTGACAAAAATAAAAAAAATGTAAAGAAATATTAATTAAAAAAAGAAAAACAGTGGTTACAATATTTTGATGAATTTTCCACATTTTAAATTTCCAATGTTATCTTGGTCTTAAAGCATTCTCCCTTCCCCCTCCATTTGCCTTCATGTTGAGGCCCGCGAGAAATAACTAAGATATGTACGCGGCCCGCGTGAAATAGCTGACATTTCTATGCGGCCCAGTAGAGAAAAAGATTGAGTACCCAACCCCTATCATGGACGTATGGTCAAGTTTGTTTGCAGCAGGACAAGTATCCGCATGGACTATCTGTACGGCGACCATTAATGCGACTTTCCCTCAAACGCGCAGCTCGAACTGAAAGTGATGCTCCCAGTGACAAAGCTGGATACAAGAGGGGCACTACAGTTCAGTGCCCCGTGGGCACTCTCGGTTCTGTATGCAGGATCATGATGAATATATCAGTGATTGGAAGCCCTGAGGAGAATACACGTCACCTACTTGCATTCGATATTTTCATGTGAGCTCTGCACCTGATGTGGTATGGGCAGACATCTTACAAGACACAAACACTGTTCGAGTAATCGATAATCTGAACAACCCACTTTACATTTCTCAGATCTTACAGCCGGTAGTTGTATCCAACCTTCGAGTCTTAGAAGACGTCATTTTCAACAAGATAATGCAAGACCGTAAGTTGCCCGTCATGTTGAGACAAACCCCACAGCAAATGGTGTTCGACTGTTGCCCTGTATCCAGCACGTTCTTTTACCCATTAAAAACATCTGGTCATGGGTTGCTGAGAGACTGGTCGCCACCGCTCTCCAGCCATACGGTTGATGAAGAGTGGCATAGACTTGGAAGTAAGATAGAATGAGATTTGCTTGTATTGTCAGCCAAGTCCAGTTGGACTAATCAGGTTTAAATCGTTTTAGCTACCACAGACACAAACACTGTTTGAGTAATCAATAATCTGAACAGTCAGCATTACATTTATCAGATCTTACGGCCGGTAGTTGTACCCTACCTTCGAGGCTTATAAGACGTCATTTTCAACAAGATAATGCAAGACCGTAAGTTGCCCGTCGTATTCAGACATACCCCACTACAGATAGTGTTCGACTGTTGCCCTGCGTGTGTGTGTGGCCAGGACATTCTTTTACCCATTAAAAACATCTGGTCATGGGTTGCTGAGAGGCTGGTCGCCACTGCTCTCCAGCTATACGGTTGATGAAGTGTGGCATAGACTTGGAAGTAAGATAGAATGAGATTTTCCTGTAATGTCAGCGAAGTCCAGTTGGACTAATCAGGTTTGAATCTTTTTAGTTACCGCAGGGTCTAACAGTGTCTACTAATTTCGAATCCTATTAACCCAAGAAAATGTATTCAAATGTAATAATTTTTTCTGCTTACTGCTCTGTATACGAACTATGAGTACAATTTTTTGATTTGCTTTTCTTCCTAGTGTTACAATTTTAATGAACCACAGTGTAATATAATATCAGCAAACATTCTTATTCATAATTCGAATCATGACAGCAAAATTACCCATTTTTTAAACTAATTTTGTACCGAAATGCTCTTGTCAATTAATTTTGAGAAAAGTGTTTGTCTTGTGATGTGTATTAAACATATAAGTGAAATAAATGTGCAATTAAAGATTTTAAAGGAGAAATCATCTAAAGTCACATAAACAATACAATTTTTATAATCGTTGTTTTCTATTATTTTCATCTTTTCAAAAATTCATAAGTAATCAAATAAATAGCTTTGTATTAAGTTATTTTTAATTGATATCGTTAACGGAAATTTGAACGCATTTTTTTAGTTTATGAAACATATACTCATTCCGTTGTAAAAATTTTCTCTTGTTGAGAAAAATTTGAAGTCAAATAATGTTGCTGATGCATATTTGTCAATTTTTTTTTTAAATTTGAGAGATGTACACTCTTAAATGTTAAATATCCCAAAAAAACATCAATATAGTGAGCTAAAATATGGGGGGTAGTACACATTGCATCATAAAATAACATTTCTTTTATTTTTAATCGTTCGCATTACATATGTTGTTTTACTTTTATATTTTTCCTGTTTATGTAACATTCCATTTCGATTGAATTTCAATCGAAATACAAAGAACCCAACATAGTCAAAATTATCAAGACTTCCTAAATAAGGTGGCAGGGACATGTATTTCAATATAGCCATGAAAATCCTGTTAAGATAATAACTTTCCAAACTCCAGAGCGGAAAGAGGAAGATCGAAGACAAAGTGGATGGATAAAGTGGTTAAAGGACGTGTCACTTAACCGATGGAAGAACATAGCATCGAATAGATCAAGATGGTGTAAGCTGATTGAGATAGTCTTGGTCGGTAACCTGCTGTGGTGCTTGGAAAGAAGAAGAATGCTATATTTGTCATATTAATTATATAAGAATAAATTCCGTTATATGTTTCGACTTTTTCATATCACTGTTAAAAGTTAATTTCACTATTTTTCTACCCAATTAATTCATCGTTGCTGTCAACAGGGGTGGCTCTAGGGCCGGACAAACCGGAACCCTGCCCGGGGCGGAAATTCTAAGGGCGGCATTTGGATTGAATTTGAAAAAAATATATGTTTTGCTATATTTTCTGAGATATTATTGGGTGAGAAATTTGGTATTTCATTTATTGCATCTTACTTCCTTGTCTTGTACTCTGCTTTTTTTTAAGTCATTTTTTTTTTTAAATTTTGAAATTTGAGAGTTCGAGGCGGGATTATATATTCAATCAGGAAATTTGATTAGTTTACACAACTTTCACTTGTAACTTTCTCCCCATCCCGGAGTGGAGTCACTCGTACTATATACTTGGAATAATAATAAATCGGAAAAAATGGACACCCACCTTGTGTGCGCCACTGGTCACAGGAGATGTTTTATTTTAGTCTTGAGTGTAGTTACTGTAAAGTAAAATAAACATTTGTGATTCCCACTATAATTAGACTCTTTTTAGAGGAAATTGGCATGCTGAAATGGACGATTCTTTCTCTTACATTTTATTCGTTTGAATTAATAACAGGTAATTATGTCCTTAATTTCGAATTACTTTTGTTTGACATAAAGCATAATAATATATATAATATTATATTATAATAATTATATTATAATATATATATATAATATTATATTATATAAGCATAATAATATATATTAATATATATAATATTATATAATATTATATTATATAAGCATAATAATATATATTAATATATATAATATTATATATATTATATATATTGACGGCATAATAATATATATAATATTATTATGCCACCTTTTTGTTCTTAAGAATTATTTAAGTTCTGTAGATGTGTATCGATTTGAATAATTATATTTTTTAATTATAATTTTTTTTGCTTCAGAGTGAGGGGCGGTATTTTCCATTTTTGTCCAGGGCGGCAAAACTGCTAGAGCCGGCCCTGCTGTCAATAATATAGGATGTACGCAACAAAAAGTAATTTTTTGTCCCAAATGTCTATTGTCAAGCATAAAAATAAACAACAGAAAAAGGTCCTATATTTATCGCATTTGTAAGCCAACAAATTTTGCCATGAATAAGTTATAAGCCAATAAGCAAATAATTTCTTTTGCAATGATATGAGAAAACTCCCATTATATATATATATATATATATATAAGTGATGTATACAAGCATTTTCTCCGATCGCATAACAACACTATTACACCCTTCCAAAAAATACACATCAATCTTCAAAAATAAATAAATACGAGTCATCCATCAGCAGACTGACAATCAACCTCTCCTCAGTGGCAATCCAAACGGTAAGCGGGGAAGGATCGGGAAAAATGGGGGAATGAAAAGATATGAACAATCCTTCTCGTCACCCCCTAAAAGAGAGGCTTCCCTGTTTGCCCCTGTCTCTGAATCAGTAGCGACAGACAGACAAACAGCACACATGGTATCCCAGTCCCGAACATGACTCAGGGACTTCTGGTGGCCAACTGCCCTTCCCTTTGTCACCCCATCGCGCTTTCCCTCCTAGATCTATCGACCTCCCTTCCTTTATCCCTCCGTACGAATGAATCTGATTTGGAATAGGGTCATCTCTAGTCGGGGTAGATATCACCCTGCCATAGAAGGTAGGAAGCATTTATGTCTGAGTGGACATGCTTTGCAGAAGATGCGCTGTGTGATGTGACTATAGAGGATTCATGGCCCTCTGACGTCAAATTTATAGGAGTAAGTGTCGGATGAAGGGAAATTGGGACGGGAGTAAATAGTTGTTTAGAAGTAAATAGGCCGAAACCGCACTTAACTGGACTGTTGGGAGAAGTTCGTTGATGAACAAGTCTAAAGTGGGGCAGGAACGGCGGAAGAAAATTATGGTTTGAATGAATTATAGTAATTGAAAAGGGGATATATATACATACAAAAGTTCTTCAGATAATATCGAATTCTTTAATTTACGTGAATGAGTGTTGTATCGGTTGAAGAATGATTGTTTTTAGTGGTAAAATTTTTAGTTCATGTTATACAAACTTGCAGTAGCGCACACAGGAATTTTTCAAGGGGGGAGGGGTCGAAAGTTCACCATTCTTGTATCGTGCTCCTTTTGATTTTGTCGATTTTCGGGAACAAAACACAGTAAAAAAACTAATTATTGAATAAATAATTAGCATTAATTAATAAAATTAATCGTTAAAAACAAATACTTAATTAAATTTTACGTACTGAATACTTAGAATTATAATCAATCGGAAAAAAATCAAGGGCTTTGGGGGGGGTACGGACCCCCAGGACCCCTCCCCTTGTGTGTGCCACTGCAAACTTGCAATGTGAAGAATTTTGCGTTGCCATAATATGTTGAGTCTAATTCTGAATTTTTTCTACTTAAGGAAACATTAGGAAAATTATTTAGGGTTTTTATTTAGTGAAAAATACACAAATTTAAGTTATTTTCTTTCTAAGACTGATTGTAGTAAAAAGTGAGTTCAAGAAAAGCCCTTTAAGATAAAGTCCTTTAGCATTTTAAACCAAATGTGAATTTCTAACGAACATTTTGTATATATATTTTTTAATTTTTGTTTAAATGTGGCCTCTTTTTAGCTTATTTTTGCAGCTTTAAAAAGCAATATGTTTCAGATTTTTGATAGCAGTTTTTGAGAAATAAACTTGTCTGCTATCGCAGTTATTAAGATTTACATTTGCAGAAAAACAAAGAAAAGTTTTTTTCTTCTATTTATTTGTGTTTCCCTGTTTTTTTAAAAGGATAAATTAGAAATACTATTAAAAAGAACTAACTATATTATATAAAACTGTTTTAGACTCCTGTAAGTTTCTTCCCTATATTTACTACTGCAGTAAAAAAATTTTATACATCGAATAGCAAACAAGGAAATTTGCAAATTTTCCTTCTTAGGTGACCATTTCTTAAATAAAACTGACAATGTTGTAAAGAAATAAACAGATATATCTCATTAAGCACAATAATCGGTGAAACTATTTACTAACAATTTTAGGATTTGGAATTTGCTTACAACAAAAGAAAATACAATAAAATAGCATACTCTTCCAAAGGTAGAGCACTTTACCTTTAGAAGCACAAATGTTCTGATTTGTGAAACCAGCGATTTGGAAGTACAATACTGTGAAGCTGTAATTAACACATTTGAAACTGGAAAAGGCAATTGAATCGAGAACAATTTTCTGCCTTCAACCACTGTTGCACAGTTTAGGAATTGAGATACTTAGTTATCTTTAAATTTATAACATTGGATTTTTGCCAGAAAAAAAAATAACAGAATTCCGTTTAAAAGTTTACAATTTTCAAAAGGTAATGTAATAATAATAATAATAATTAAAGAATGGGTGTGCAAACATACACGTAAGGTACACAATAAATTTTTGGCTTTTAAATCGTCAATCTTCTTTTATGAAAAAGTCACCAAAACATCGTCAACGTATTTGTGACGTGGTTTCGATAATCTATAAGTTCCTAAGTATCGTATTTATTCGAATCTAAGACGCAACCCCAAATCTCAAAAAGTTTTTGTGAAAAATGAAAAATAGTTTAAAATGGTTTATCGACATCCAATTTAACAAAAATAAAATAAATTTAAAATGAGATTTAACAAGAAGTGAATAATTAATTATTTTACCAGTTTGTAAACTTTTAAATACATACATGAACCTGTAATTGCACCATCTAATGAATATCTTTTTCCTTCGATCCTAAGTCGCACCTGATTTTCAGTTAGGTTAACATTGGGATAAAAGTGTGGCTTAGATTCGAGTTGTAACGCTCCCACCACGCAGCTGTGAATCGGCTTCTCTGTGGAAATAATCACTACACGTGCAAAGACACATGCAACTTTAAATTATTGCGCGGTCGTGCCTTGGATCACCCCGGCAACCATTGACACCACAAGGGATCCTCTTGATTCCGCCCACGAACCGGATGCAACCCGAGGATGAAGGGAGGCGTCCGTGATCATCCCTTAGACCCTAGCGATGGCAGAGAGAGAACGGAAGATGGTTTAAAAACTTCGTTGAGAGCGGACTCCAAAAACTCCCCCTTCACAAACCACAGAACTCGGACTCTAACGATCTAATAAGTTTAAATAACACCAATGTATAATATGTAAATATAAACTAAATATTTAAATTAATTAATATCACGCTACCTTTATTTTACTCAGACGTCACAGAGTAGATACGGTAATTGCTTAAAATGCGTTACTTTTTCATGAGGCGTTGCAGAATATTATATTAATATTTAATAATTTAAAGATAGTTTCTGTTTTTGGTTATTTTTCCTTTGACATTTAAATACAGACAGTCTAAATGTCTAAGTATTTCAAGTTTTGTTTCTTCAGCACAAAAAGTACATAATAAATAAAAGTCATATTACGACACTAACATTCGAAATACAAATCAAAATTCTTCCGTAATCTAAAAACAAACCAAGCCCACCCAAACCTATCAGTGAATGGTGAAGAAGACCTCAGGTGGCAATTCTTTTCAATCATCCCCAGCCAAAGAATCGTATCGGCGCTCTTTACAGCATATTAAAAAAAATAAATAACACAGCCGCTGCTCAGTAAATTAACGCTCGTACTTTCCCTTGCCATGATCTTCACAGCGGCGATTTGATGACCTGTTTACCGATCGTTTCGTCAAATTTTACTCGCCTTGCCAGTCGTAAAATTTAGATTGATAGCTCCTAAAACTGAAATATTTTTGCCCCACAGTGAAGTTGTTCCACTTGTCGAAGGAAAAACTTTACTTTCTCCTATCGCGTCACGGACCGCTTTGGTATGCGCGCCTTCTCCAAATGCGGCAGTTGGGGAGAGAATAGTTTAAAAGTGTGGTTAAAAAAAGAGTTCAAACTAATGAGTAGAATTAGTAGTGTAGCGATGGGAAGTGAAAAGAAAAGGAAGGGGTGTAAGGTTATAAAAAAATTCCCGAAACTCCATAAAGATTTTTGTGTGTGTTTTGGTAATTAAACCTCTTTGTCTTATTTTTAAGGAAATATCGTTACGAATTTTGTATAATGAATGATTAAAAAGTGTAAATAATTTATACCTGGATGCATAATACGTTAATATCTCTTTCTGTTGTATTTATTTTACGCTGTAATATTCTCAAGCAAGGCCGTTCCTTACATTATAATGGCGATTCAATGGAAACTTGACGAAATGTTAAAGTAGAGCCAAATTAGCATCATTTTTTGCGACCATGTTGGTGACTTGACGACCATATGGAGGCTTCTGGAAATTGCTGGACAAATAGCGGATCTTTCGAGAAAGATCAGTGCAGCTTATAAATAGGAGTCACTCGCTAAAACTGGGTTAGTACATCTTGGCTGTTGAACACTTGCTAGGATCGAGTAATTTCCTGCGAATGCATTCGTATTTATATTTTTAGACACTGAGTGCTGTAGAAGGAATGAAGACCTTATGGGATTTATTTTGCAAATTTTAATGTTGTATCCTGAATTTTACGGATTCTTTATCCACAGTAAATTTCATCGCTTTGAAGGAACTGTTATGTTCTTTGAGTCTGATAGCATAAAATCCATGAACTCCGATCAACGTCACAATATTAATAAAGTGTACAACTTTTTTATGGTACAACGATCGTAATATTTTTATAATAAATTGAGATATTTAGGAACTTAAATTCTCTTTAATACCGGTTAAAATTTTTCCAATAATTATATTTTATAATAAAAAAATAATAAAATATTAAAACAGTTTAAATTTTTTAAAGTTACATTTCTTTGTAACGGTAAAAAAATCCTTAAGGAATATTTGCGTCATTTTCCTGTCAACTCTTAGTAATGATACTATAAAAATTGTTTATAAATATTTCATTAGTTTTAATTACATTAATAACTATTATAAATCGGACGTATAATTACACCATAGTCACCATAGTAGAGTAAATCCAAGTAACAAATAACATAATAAATTGGCCAATGGCATGGCTAGTCCTGAATGTGCCCTGTATGAAAATTCCTTGGGGCGCTCTTTTTATAAATAAAAACGATCGCATTAATAAAACTTATTTGGAAGTAAGAAAGTAATACACATATTTGGAGCCCCTGTAGCTTACTATCAGCTGTATCATCGATACGGCTGATACAGCGATAGCTACGCCTTTTGAAATTGGCGTATTATCCGCCTTGTTTTTATAAGGACAGTAGCTGTTTTTTTAAAAAATTGAGTTAAAAATACTTGTCAACGAGTGAGAGTATGTAAAATATTTAAACACTGTCTTCGCTTAATGTTAAATAGGACCCAAAATTGGAATTATTTTTCAGGTATAAAAATATCCCTGCATTAATATTATATTCTGCCTTTTTTAATCTATAGAGCAGAGGTGGCGAACTCGAGGCCTTGAGGTCATATGTGGCCTCCGTGAATTTGTTGTGCGGCCTTCATATAAGCTTCTACATGAATTAATTAATATTTAATTACATAGATAACAATTTTCAAATCAATTAAATTAAACAAAGACTGACATGAATGTATGTATGTTTCAATGACTACTTTTGGGAATGGTCAATTATACATTTCAAATGTTAGAACATGACCTAATGCAACACGGCAACACTACCACACATGTTAAATGATCTCCAAACAACAACAACAAAAACTATTTTCTTACTATTATTTCTTATATGTACGTTAAAATGTATTTTTCTGCATGAATGGTATTCGACATCCAATTTTCCATTTTCTCTCCAACACCTTAATCCTAAATGAACTACCCCGTTACATGTTAAAAGGAATAATTCATTATCAATGGAGTAATTTGAAATATTTGTGCTATAAATATGTATGAATGAGACAATGTTGCAATTTTCAAGAAAATTGATACATTTTTCTGTCTGAAAAGGTGCTCTGCATTTAGTTCAGGCTATTGTTCTTGGCGAAGACAGCCTTAACTCCTCAACTAGTTTGCCCGTACACCATACAGGTTATCGACAGCTCGCCACAATCGGTTTACCTGTTCGCTATACGGGCACTGATATTTTCTTCTTCCTATCTTTGATTTGCACATGATATAGATTATTAATTAGTATTTTTTAAGAGATGCTCTTTGTCCAAGGTACTGAAATACTTTTCATCCAGGATTTTCTTTGTGGAGATGCAGAAACTTTTCATTGTTGGCAGGAATTAAGATTATTGAAAATATTCGATAATGAAGAGGGGTTAGGAAGGCAATATGTTGTTGTTGTTGTGTGTGTGTGTTGTTGTTGTTGCTCATCTCCATGTCTAACCAAGCTAAACCAAGTCCATGACCTCATTCACTCTCAAAAAGTCCAACAACATTAGAGGGTCTTCATAAAGATCTTGTTTTGAAAGCCCCAGACAGTCAAGAATGTGTTCTGGAGATGCCTGGCAGGCAGAACACCTTACACAAGGAAAAACTAGGAATTCAATGAGCCATGTGTTGCTTGAGAAGCAATGAAAATGGAAAAATAATCCAAAAAAAGCCGATATTATCTCTGTCCCCATTGTAAAACTTAGTATTACACCATGCTTCAAATTGTGTGTGCAAATATATGCACACACGCACGAAATCCTCAACCGTTTGAGAAACAGGTACGAACATGAATTTTTTTTTGTAAGTATGAGAAAAATTCTTTTGAGGTATATGAAACCTTTTTCATAGCATGCAGAGTATATTTATAAAAAGAAAAAATTAAGGGTTTTTTTGTTCCACAATTATAAAATAAAATTTTTCCATTTTCATGTTCTGTTAAGTAAAAATTGACCGCTTAAGGAGTTATTGGCTCATTTTTGGAATATAAAAGCAAAAGTGATGGAAAAAAAACCAAATTAATTTTCTCACACTTTTAGATATTCGTAATTACAAAGACAATCATGACTCTGTTGTTTAATTTAATTTACCAGCAAATAACTACAGGTAGATAATCAATCTTTTTAACTGCAAATTTTTTAACCCGATTCATATTCTAACGCCGAAGTTTTCTAGATCAGCAGGCATCAGTTAAAATGCCACAAAGAGAAAATGAGAAAATACAACTTTTAAGTTGAAGAAGAATGTCAAATCGTCATATAGTTAAATAAATTTGAATATTTAAAACAGCTTTAGAAAATGTGATCAAACGTAGAATTGATGGTTTGGTATAGAAGACACCTGGTGCGAAATCAAAGCTTCGAGCGGGATATCTCATGAGGATTCAATCTTAAACTAACATGGCGTAATATTCTTTGAAGTTTCACTTAGGTTTTAACTGCCACTTCCTTAGAAAGGAAACGTATTATGCAAATTAGGTTCCAAGAGAGAGAGTAGAGTAGAAGTGAATAGTTGTATTAGTTAATTGAAAAGTTAAGAGATTAGCAGTGAGGAGATTTGCACTTAGAAAATTAGATTAATCAATTAGTCGTACATCGTTACGTAGATCTAAGTACGTATTGATGTTAATAGTGAAACTTATATTGGAAAATTCTCGGTCATGTCTTAACGATCGTTGAATTCAAGACCATCTACATCAAGGGTGGATAAACCGTAGCCCCTCCTCGAATAATTTTGCTGCCCACGAGATTTATAGCAACGTTACAAAATACGATTATTTTGAGCAATATTTTTGTTCTTAGAGTACTGTTTTGTAACAAATAAATCCCACAACTGCTTCTATTTTATCACGTTGCGTCTTTTTTATATATACTTACAAGTGGGCAGTATTGCATTGCTACGACCTCCGGAGCAATATGTTTGATTCCTGTAACTTCTTTTAAACTTACGCCTTCGAATCGGTTTTTTCGAAAATGAAATTAATCAAAAATAAATCGTGATCAAAATTAACGGACGAAATCTTCACCATCAATTACGATGTGTAAATACACGCATCGATCTGCAAAATCTAAGTGAAAGAGTTGAGAAACAAATATCTCACTAATTAAATAAATTAAGCATTTTTTGCTCATTGTATTACTATTGTTAAATTAGTATACATGAAAATAATGAAAGCAATAAAAATAATTAGTTTTATTTTAAAATTTCATTCCAGTAAATGAAGTTATTATTTGAGATACCGTTCCAGGATTTTCAAAAAAATAATATACTTCTAGAGCTACACACAATTCTTTTAAGTTCATTAGGTATGTCATTTTCTGTAAGCAAATAGCATTCCTAGATCAATGTAAAAATCTAATTCTTCTTTTTGTGTCATCTCTTTTTAATTTTTGAAGATATCATTTTTATATATACTCGGCGTATACCCGTAATTTCAATCTTATTTTTTGAATTAAAAGTGCCAACATAAATCATTACGCAAAACTCATCTCAGATTAAAATCTTAGAATAAATCATTCCAGATTCAAGTAAGGAAATTAAATATAAAAGAAAAGAAGCAATTGTGCATCGTCACACTCCGAAATAACTCTCTTTACCACCCGTAATCATATCTTCATAGTACAAAAACCATATGTACCTCAATTGCGACAAACAACCCTTTAATCAAAACAACCTAGTTAATCCGATCACCCTAACGCTCACAAAATTTAGTCCAGGCACCTCATTTAAATCAGTATCGATGCCTCCCAGCTACAAACACAAGTTCCAAATATTGAAAAGCAATTGCAAACTACAAGGGGCGGCGGAGAAACTGTTGGCCATGATCCTATCGATCTCTACAGGGATTTCACGACACGGAGCTCTGATTCTGTGCCTAATGAATGACAAGTAGGTGCGACCCTAGCAACCAGTTACCGCAAAAAGCCAACAACTAATAGCAGTTAAATAACTATCCCCGGCGTGAGGGAAACCACTATTAACTCCCCAATTGGATAGATTTTTTATTGGATCCTACACGAAAACACGCCAGCGATGATTTTGTAAGCAACCTGTAACCACTACCAGTCGCGTGCCTACCAAGAGAGAAAGAAGTCTTTACAGATTGCATAGGATTGCATGCTCAGTAAAATGCAAATTCGTTCCAATTATACAACGGGGATGTTATTGTGTTCATAGTCTCACAAACACAGATTGAAATGCGTCTATGTGTATTGAGAACTGACCAACCCGTCACGCTAAGAGAGAATCAACATTGAGTTTGGTATTATGGTTTTTAGTGCAGTTATTCAGCACGCTCTGTAAAGGTTTGGAGTCAAAGGGATTTTGATGTTTACCGAACAAATTGTGCGATTAGTTTGGCAGAATTTGTTTAAATCGATGTTTCGCTGTTTGTTTTCTAATTGTTAGATTATCGATTGCTGTTGTGAAGTAATATATGAATCTAAGAGCAAATAAGCATGTGGAAATAACAGTCTTTTCAAACTAAAAACCTTGACTAAGGGAATAAGTTATTGCTGATTATGAAACAAATTTGCTGACTTGTTTTTTACTAGAAAATAAGGTGAGTTTTCACGTGATTTCTACAGTACAGAAAAAAGGGTTCCAAAATCGAAGAAAATATGTGTGTGTGGGAAAGGAGTCTTGCTTAAGGTGGTAAAGATACCATGAAAATACACAAAAACCTGGTCACTCGAAGAAATTTTCATAGATATGTTATATCATTATTCATTTGATAACTGATTCGTATCAAATAGTTTACCTTTTATTAATTTATAAACATACAATCATTTTTTTTTTATTTTGAAGAGTGTGGATCGGTACATATAAAAATATTATTGAAACAAATATATTATATTCAGAGCATTCTCAGATTTTTTAAAATAGTTTTGAAATGAATAAATATTTTATCTGAAACATTACTATTTTTTAAGTTAATTACATTTATAAATGAATAATTCCACTGATGAGTTTCGCATTCACTTGTTGATATTTAATAATTTGTATTTTAATTCTTTTAAATTCTGCATTTATGTATACCATTTCATTTGTCTCAAAATTACATAACTTATAACTATTCAGATGAATATTTTTATTTTTCAATTATAAACTTATTAATTGGACTCGCAAAATAATTTCTGAAAAAAAGATTTGAAAGTATGAGAATGTAAGGTCTTGAAATAACTAAAAACTGCAAATTTTCTCAAAGGACAAAATTCATATTTAGATATATTCTTCACTTTAAACTGAATATATATTTTGGTGTTTACACAAGCGACTCTTTAAAAGTAAAACTTATACTTCCGTATCAAACAATCCTAAGTTGTTTTATGTATATTTATAAAAACAGAAAATTTTAAAAAAAGTATTCCTAAAATTTTGCGTCAAAAATCACAAAAATTCGAAAAATACTACATAAAAATTTTAAAAAAATATGTAAACAAAAAATATGTAGATGCTTAAAATGCTATGTTTTCTCTCTCAGATATAATAAAAAAGCTGTGGAATATAAGTTGAACGTTCCTTCTCCATGAAGATATTAATTTCTGAACTATTTACGTAACAAGTTAGATAATTGAAGTCGAATGTATCATATTTGGGCTAAAATTTTAATAAAGTTATATTTTGATTCTAACAACAACTTATTTGACATGTCTCACATTTCTTTTGATTATGTTTCGTTTCGCCATGTTTAGTATAAGTTATATTTCATTAACTTTTATTCAACACAATAATAATGATGATGTGAAATCTAGAAGTATTATTTATATAGATTTATCTTATTGCAATTTGATAATATTAGTTTTTCTCTGAGTAGAATTATTAGATAATATAGAAATGAACACACCGAAAACGTACTTGCATAGTTTACAAGAAATATCCAGCGAAGTAAGAATGAAACGCTCAGAGGAAAAATAAAAATGTCGTCCGTTTGTATTGAATGGAAGATATTAATTAAAAAAAAGGAACATGGCTTCTTCAGCAGATATCATCAAACATTAGCTCGTTTTTCTGTACTGGACTTCTATCCAATATAAAGATGACAATTCACCAAATTGACAAAAAAAATTAATTTTTACACTAAGATAGAATTTAACCGTGAATTTTTATTTTAAATGATCTACTTACAGAACTAAACCTTGATTCCAAGAGAAACACTAAAATGATAACACCTATTTAGTCACAATAATATGTATATATAATTCGTCCTTGAGTGATTAAAAATACAAGCAGATATTTCAAAAAGACTTTGCAAGCGTAATTTTCCGATGCCCTCAAAACGATGTTTTAACAAAATTGTAAAAGGACTTACCTGAGGATTTTGAAGAAAATTTGTCCCTTTGAGCGGCACAAACAGCAAGAAGGCGATATCCCAAATCTAAATCATAACCCTGAAGCGTAGATACCCTGTGTACAACCTGCAAAAATACGATTTTTTATCTTTGACAAAAAAAAAAAATACATTGTTGAAAGAAATGAATGTTCATCCATTGTTGAAACAACTAATACAGATACATTGTTGAAGAGAGCAACAATAATAAAAATTATTGAGAAAAGGGAAAAACACATTTGCTTAAACAATATAAATTAATAAAATGAAAATTTTTTTAAGTGTGTGTGCAATGTATGGTGTAATGAAGCTAAATTGGGTAAATTACAGCTAAGAAGCACACTAGATTGGGTAAGCTAAAACTATAGGGTGATTGATAATGGTATAATCCCAAAGCAATTTTTTCAAAATTCATTTCAGAATTTTTAAAATATAATGTCTTGATATTTTTTAGTACATCTTGTACTCTATAGAATGAAACGATGCAGTATCATAATTCTTATGTGAGAGATATATTTTAACCCATTAACTGGTTTGTTCGTACACAGCACGGGCTAATGAAAGCTGCCCACAACTGATTTGCCCGTACAGCGTACGGGCACTGATATTTTCTTCATTCTGTCTTTGGTTAGCACACATTGTTAATTATTATACAGAAATTATCAGTGCTAGTATTTTTAAAAGATGGTATTGTCCATGATATTGAAATATTTCTCATCCGGTAATTTCTTTGCGGTAAAGAGGGGAAACTGTCATTGAAGGGAGGATGTTATGTTCCTGAAAATATTCGATAAAAAACAGGGATTGCGAGCCAATGTACAGTTTATTACTTGAGAACAGTGGCATACACAAGGGGGCAGACCCCCCCAAAGAACTTGATATTTTTTCAGATTGATTATTGGTCTAAGTATATAGTACGTAAAATTTAATTAAGCATTTGTTATTAATGATTAATTTTATTAATTAATGCTAATTATTTATTCAATAATTAGTTTTTTACTGTGTTTTGTTCCCGGAAAATCGACAAAATCAAAGGAGCATGATACAAGAATGGGGAACTTTCAACCCCGGACCCTCCCCTGAAAAATTCCTGTATGCGCTAATGCTTGAGAAGAAATAAAAATGGAAAGATAATCCTAAAACCTTGATATTATCTCTGTCCCCTTTGCAATGCAATGTTTCGTGTATACACACCATGTTTCGAACTGTGTGCGCATATATATGTACACATACACACAAAGTTCGCAACCGTTTGAAAATAAGAGGTACGAATATGAAATTTTTTTGTATATATATATATATATATATAAGAGTAGGAGAGAAATTCTTTTTTAAGATACATTCTTCATAGAATGCAGACTATACTTACAAAAAGCAGACATTTAGGGTTTTTTGTGTTCCAGAATTATTAAAGAAGAAATATATACAGTGTGAAAACTTTAAAATTAAAAATTAAAATAAAATTCTTCCGTTTTCGCATTCTGTCAAGTGATATGTTTAGCTATATGCAATAAAAAGATGTGCTTCTTTTTGGAACATTTTGTGCAAAAAATTGACAGCTTAAAGGGTTATAAAGATTAATTGTTCGCTTACAAAAGCTCCGGTGCATAAAAAGCCACAAGGGGTCACGGTCTATCTTTGCATCCGGCAAGATATTCGGAAGTTGATTATGTTTGTTCTTTGTAAGATAATATGATTCCTTTTTGCATGAATCATGGCAAAAAAAAATGATTTAATATGTTATCTGCTAAATAATTTTTTGGTTGCAGACTAATTTGCAGTTTGCTGATACTTATTAAAAAGATAAAAAAAGGTGGGGATTTTTTGATTATAAAAAAATTTTTTTAGATGTCATTTACACCATATTTGCTTTAGGTCTTCTTTTAAAAAATTGCGTTTTCTGGTTGGATTGTGTTGAGTTTTACTTTGAATATACACTTGAGTGAAGTATACCAATAAAAACATTTTCGCAGTACTACTCAAAGTACTTTATTGACCGAATTTATAGAAAAACTATTTTATAACTTTTTCAAATAACCCGTGTGACGAATCTATACGCGTCCTCACACTAATCCTCTTGGGGAATCTTTGGGCTAGCATTCGCATTTAATTCACAGCCATCCTCTCAAGAAGAAACCGTAATATTCAGATTAGTTCGACTACATAAAGTCAGAGTTTTGCAATTCTAGAGATAGAGGTAGGGAGCAGCTATATTCGCTACGCAGGTCAGATTGAATAAGGTTTACTTTCGCATGTAAAGATTGAGAGTGGTGTTTTGCCACTGAGTTGAATTAGTAGATACGAGGTTAGGAATCAACGATAGATTACGTTGAGTTAAGTTGATTCCACATGCCGTAAAATCCGGCGTATAACGCGCACTTTTAACTCAAAAATTAAGATTGAAATTTAAGGGTGCGCGTTATACGCCAGGTATAAAAATGTGGGCTTTAAAATAAGAAAAAAGTTGAGCATAGAAAAAAAATAGACTTCTATATACATCGAAATACTGTTGAATTGAAAGAAATGACACTCCTTAAGAACTTCAAGGATTAAAGTTCTAGAAGTATACTATTTTTTCTAAAGCTTGTAATAATACATGGAATAAATAACTTCAAAACATAAGAACATTGCGCGCGTACATTCCAGGTTTGCGCGTTATACGCCGGATTTCACAGTATTTGTTTAATAATCATTGCTTTCTCCGTGCAGCTCATTTGACATTCACTTTGTTAATAGATTGTTGTTGGTTAGTTTGTTTGTCTAAATAAATAATTGTGATTATGGAATTCTCTGGTTCTGCTTTCATTCCTTAGGTAGGCAAGACAGCGAGAGAGGAACTTCGGAAAGAAGTTTCTCACATCCGTTTGTTAAAATTTTTTTTAAGAATAATCTTATTAAAAGTAAAGTTCATATTCCCACAATATACATTTCAAAATCTATATTAGTTTTAAAAAATGAAGTCAATTTTGTTCATCGTTGGCTATACATTGATTCGATTTTCCATCGTTATTCACTTAAGATCTTTACTTAGGATTTACCCACTTGATTCTAGTCATTCTCAATTAAAAAAATTATCCGTAACTTTATTTAAATAGTAACACTTGAATTTAGGTCATCATTTAGCTGAATAAGTGGCTTAGTAGAAATCTAATTTCAAACTCTCTCTCCGAAGGACTGTCGGTTTAGATTTTGTCCTCCATTTGCCTGTATTTATCTGATAAGGATATTATAGGACAATTTTAAAAAAAATCTCCATAAGTGTGTTTTTTACTTGTTATTTATTTCGTAGAGTTAATAACATTATTCTTATGATTTTCATAAAATTCATAAATATTAAACAATTAAAATAAAAAAAAATGCTCTTTTTTTAAAATTTTTTGTTCCAATAAAGTAAATAATTCTTTTATGTCTTATTTTTATTATCCATAAAATCATGCAAATGCTCATCTAATTTTCCCAACAAGATAAAACAAAACCATTAAATTTTAACAAATACTTTCTAATTACATTAACTCATGAGGGCAAAACTAAGTTAATTCAAAAATGCTTATTAAAGTAAAACTGAATTCAAAGGAATTTTACTTTCATCTCTCATTACTTAGAGAATGCACTATGTAATATTTTAATTGAAACAAGTGTCAAACTACTTTGTGAAATACGTTTAATGTGATACGTTTTATGAATATATAAAATGTTGGAGATGTTTACTAAATCTTAATTGAAGCTTCCATTACTCATTCTAAAACAATGAAACATTAACTAGCGAGATAAATTAATCCTGAGATAAAGCTACAGTTTATAAAGGTTACATCTTTCATTTGAGCAATTAGTTATAAACATTTTATCGAAATACTCTGTTATTTCATTGTTTTTTTTCTTTATACTTTTCCTTAAAATTTAAAATAATTTGTGGGGAAAAAATTCTGTTACCTGATTTTTTCCTTTTACAAAATATACATGGAAGGCTTATTCATTTATTAAAATGTTATCACTAATGTGTAAAAACTGTTTATTTGGATATCGAATACTCTTTTTGAATTTTGTCGCTCATTTTAATCCATTTTGTTAAAAATGATAAATTTTAAAAATTTAATAATATAAAATTTAGTTTTCTTTAACACATTTGTTAGTATATGTTAAATTTGCATAACAGTTTTAAATACTCGATTGCATTTTTTTTATTAAATAGTTTGGAAATTTTATTAAAACAGATATTTATAACTTTAGTTTTTAAACTAATTTAAAAGATTGTGATACAAAATATTTTTCATATGTTTTCATTAAAGTACAAACAAAATAAGAGTTATTTAACACTTAAGATAACACACGTAACTTTAATAAAATAATTCTAAAACTATATAATATTTTTAATTACTAGATTAGATTAGAGCATTAACATTACGCAATGCAATGACGAGCCTCGTAGCTTTTATTCTTAATCAGGTGACGAGAACAATATCTTAGCAGTTACACCTATTTCTCGAAACTTCCATATCTCGCCAACATTAGAACTTTGTTCCTGAAAAGATTTAACGACCAATGTGGGAAAAACAAGGCTATCGCATTGATGTATGCTGTGTACTCAAGGTTTTACACATAGAACACTTGCAAAGTGAATAAATAAAACTTTAAATGTTTCTCTATTCTTTTAACCCTTTAACGGGCACAAAGCTAAGATACACTTTTCTGTGATAAAGTACTTGATAAATGCAATGTTCTCATCCCCTATAAACATTGTTTAGTCACAAAAAATATCTGATCAAGGTTTTTTTTTCCCTGGGTGGTGGCTAAACGTTACAGCCGCTGCGCACTTAGGGCATTTAACTTACTTTTCAGGACAGAAATAATGAATCATATTACAATAAATTTTTTATGACAAATTGACATGTATGTAATAACTGTTTCAATAACAATTAAATACAAAGTATAATTTAATTAAATAATAATAGAATAATTGTACGACATAGAATACTTACTAAGAATATATATAGAATCTTCATACATACATTGAAATTGGTATATATTCACATTTTATATTTTATTTAATTTTAGTATAAAGGGCTAGAAATAAAATAATATTTTTGAGAATTTAAATTGGTTATTTCCCAAATTTGTTGAACTATTTACTGTGGAACTTTGTAATATGCAAAGTTTTTTTCCGAGCAGAAAAGCTGTAAGGAAAGATTTCGAACCCGAGAACCTTGTAGCACATATTCTAAACAAAGTTTGTTTATATTTCCGACCCCCAACATTCTCACATGATTCTAAGAGTGGAGAAAAGCGAAAATTTCTAAGTCATTTTTCTGTTCTAGGTGGGCAGTGGATAGAGCCTCTAGCCACATATAAAAGCTTTCCAAAAACCTAAATAAAACCCTTTTTTCAAAAAATTGCAAATTTGCTTAATTCATTCTGACGAGAGAAAAGTATACTTAAGACATGTCGAAATTTTTTTCAAAGATCAGAAATTTTATTTATTGTCATCAAAATACAATTTGTAGATTTACACCGAGAAACACTGTTTTTAACTACCCTTCAGGGGACATGAAATGCAAAAAAAGGTATCGTCTTGCTATCTGTATTGATTTTTATGCGTTTTAGCTTCAGTTAACTCATGTGGATAGAGTAAATATCCATCACCCGCTCGGAGAAAAATTTGTTAATATGTGGCTAGACGTATTAGCCACTGCCCGTTAAAGGGTTAAATGTTTTCTTTTTAAACTATATTCGTCTAAGTTTTTTTTTCTTTTACTATAGCGTTTCGAAATCTTAGAGGAAACTATGAGTGAGTGAATCTTAACGTTGGACCTCAGCGGTGGACCTCGTAATTTTTACCCATGGTCGAGTGACGTGGACGACACCCGAGCTGACCCCCCTCCTAACTTCTACTCCACACCAACGGGAGGACGTTTGATCTTCGACAGATTTACCGTCCATACACGGAGGGTTAGAGGGAACTGTATGAGAAAGTGAGTTATATTATCGCCACATTATAGAGCTACATGAGGCTCTCTCCTAACTTCCACACCACACCAACAAGAGAACATTGACCCTCGACAGATTTAACATGCAGCGGCTCCCTCTTCAACGGCACTAGGCTTGAACTTATGGCATGCCAGCGACAAGTCTGTGATCTTGACCACTGGGCTACCAGGGCCACTCTAAATTTAAGTAAAAGAATATCCAAAATCTGATGAAACCCGACGTAATTAGATTGGATTAGAGGGAAATAAACTAACTAAAATCGACAAATCTATTGATTAAATCGCTTTAATAAATATTTCAGTAACTAGAATTATATTCAACAATTTTTATTGACAAATACCAAGAGTAATACTCCTTAATCTAGCCAATTACAACAAAAACCTCCTCGATATAAAAAAAATGACTAAGGCTCTACAAAAGAATGAGCAAAGGGGATCAGTGTTCATGAAGTGGCATCTCGTTTAAAAGAGGCTGTCGTAATTGTATTTTCATTAACGCAGTGGGGGAGGTGAGTTTGAAGAAAGCATAAGCTTGCCGAAAAGATATTACAGAACCCCTCTGAATCGATTTATCGAATCTTTCTCCCACCGAGTGAAGGTGAAGTCAAGTTGTCGTCTTTACCCGAAGAACGATTTTCCAACGGGGGTTGTTCTCCAATTGTTGGCGGGAGAAACAATGGGCAGGTGAATTACCGGTAATAGAGATCATGGGGTAGAGAAATAGTAGAGATTAGTGGTTGGGTTGAGGAATTTTAATTTTTGTCTTTTTTTTTCTGCCATTTTTTAGTTTGTTTGGTTTTGAATTCCGATTATGTTTGAGTTTTAAAATAAAACATTTAGTTTTTCTTTTAATCTTCTAATACAACGATACTTAACCTGCGGCCCGCCAGCCTTTTTTTGAGTGGCCCGGCCATGGCCCATTGCACTAAGAAATTCAATTATTGGAGAACAATGTACAAAAAATTTAACAGGAAATTCTATCAATCAAGCAATCGAATGTATCAATTTTGCTATCAATTAATAGTAGAATGTAAACAAGATGATTGGTCATAGATGAAAGGAAATATAGAAATTATCCTATAACTCAGAAAAAATTCATAAAAATAAATATTTTTGTGTGTGTGTGTTTGATAGAAAAGTCAATATAGTATTAAAATAAAAGCAAACAATGAGTTTTAATACTTTGATCAATTTTGTTTGTCAATGTTGCTTTGGTCATAGAGTCCGCTTTTTCCATTATCCGCATGTTGTGGCCCGCATGAAATAACTGTCATGTGTATGCGGCCCGCATGAAATAACTGTCATGTGTATGCGGCCCGCATGAAATAACTGTCATGTGTATGCGGCCCGCGGGAAATACCTATCATGAATATACGGCCCGGCGGAAAAAAAGGTTGAGTCTCTCTATTCTAATATGTAACGTATATATTCTGTTATTTATGGATTTCCGACAGATTTTGGAAGAGAAAGCGTTTTAGAAGGGTATGTTTTTTAAAAATTTGAAGCTGTTTGATTTGATCATTGAGTGCCGGAGATGAAAAGAAAAAAGTAGACTCTTAACAGTTTGTTTAATTTTTGATGCTTTCCGCAGTTATTTTATTTGCTTGGTTTCGAAGTATATTTGAAAATTAGTTTATTACGAATTTGCATTTGTAACATATTTCTTTTTATTTTAATGTTCATAAATTTTAATACTGTACAAATGAAAGTAATCTTGAATACATATTTTCCAGATTTGTATTAATATGAAATGCTATATCAAATAATATTTTATTAATTAAAAGTAGAAAAGGGCGGCGCTTAAAATTAAAAAAGTTTTAAAATTTTTACTCACATTTTATTTTGAACAATAATTTCAATAATAAAAAGGGAACAATAATTTCAAAAATTGTATGCATGATGAAAGAACTTCTTACAAAAAAATGTATAATTTTACTATTCTAATGGGTCTCATTTAGTGCACAATTTAACTCTTTATAAGTAATTTAATAACTGTACGATAGAGATATGCATATATTAGTGTGATTACATGAAAATAATACGTTGTAGCATTCATTCGTTATTTGTTATGTGAAATCTATAGGAATTTTCTCTGCTTGATTTGAATTTTCATCAGGATTACACAGAACGAATAACTACTCAAGCACAAAAAATTAAAATGTATAACAACTTCTCCCTTTTAAGCACTCATTTCAATTCTAAATTGTTATTGAAAAGCTTGAAAGGTACTAACATATTGACTCACACATATTTTAACTCATACATGTAATAATTTAAATTGATATCTACTTATAATTCGAATTTCCTTTATTTATAACATCTAATTCATAAATCCTTTTTCCCTATTTCGAAATGCGTATCAATTTATTTTATTCTAAAGCATTAAAACAATATACTGCTATATTTATTACTGATTCATTAGACCTTGAATTTTGGATAGATTTATTGGCAATAGATTTATTCCTAGGAGCACAAGATCATTAATTGTTTTCATGCTCCTTTCTAACAGGGATTAATACTCCTTAAATAACGAAATCGTTTCTCTAAATAACTAATTATTCCCTTCGCCTAAGTGAGTGAGTGAATATTAACATCGCAATGCTTAGCTACACGAGGGCTTTTGGCGACGGACCTCGTAATTTTGGACCATGGTCAAGTGATAAGGACGACACCTGAGATGGAATTCCCCTCGCCTAACTACCACATTACACCAACGGGAGGGCTTTTCAGCTCTCGACAGATTTAACATGCATCCCTCCCCTACATGGAGGGTCTTTAGTGATACTGGACTCGAACTCGTGACATGCCTGCCACGATCCGATACCTTGACCACTAGGCTACCGCGGCCATCCCCTTTGCTGAAACACGTGACTGTATTTTTTATAATGTGCTTTTCCCTGTTCTTCCCTATTTATAAGAACTTGATATTTGAATAATGCCCTCTCTTGTATAGTGATACTGTACGGGAAGCCTTCTCGAATAAAGGATGTGATCAAGAACAAGCCTTTTTTATTTTTCGAACACAACTACTTAATCACCTATAATCAAACAGTAAATTTTTCATGGGAAAATATATTGCATACATATATTTCAAGTTGGTGTGACGGTTGAATTGTTTATTTTATTTATCTCATATATATATATATATATATATATATATATATATATATATATATATATATATATATATATATATATATATATAAATATTAATTGTCTAGTAATTTTTGATTCTAAAACCACCACACAACATTAAGATCACTAAGTCATCTTGTCAGTCGTCTTACTGTGAAGCCTTTTTCACAGAGAGTTTAAACTTTCCACACACATTATAAAACATCATATATATTTATAAAATTCTACACATTTTGAGAACAAATCAGTTTGCTACCTACAAAACTTCATTAGCATGCATCTGTTTTGACATCCCAGTATAGGTGATGTGTTCTTATATATTTTGATGTTTTTTTAGATAACAATAGCTATAAAATCATTTCAGTATTTTTCATTTCTTTCAAAAATGCTATGAGTACAATTTTTAAAACTCTTTCTTTAAGAATTTATGATATACTGCAAGACTTAAATTGGTAATTTCTCATTCATTTATTCGGAAGTTTTTGCTCAATATATAAATTTTCTATTTGGAATTTTTTTGGTTAATATCTGCTAGGAGTCTTCCTTATTAACTCATCGAGTCGCAAAAGGGGAAGATTGATACCATCAAACTATTTTAACCCCACATATTCGATCCAAAGTCTGAAATTGTACTATTGACTGGTGTTGAATGAATTACTGGGTTCTATTTTAAAATTTTGTTTATTTGTATTTCTTTCATAGTGAAGTTGTGTTAAGCTGTCTTTTATCAGCTGAGAATTCAAAATGTAGAAAATAAACCACGATTAAAAAAGACTTAAGCCCAAAATTTGCACGTGTAATTATACATTAATCTTTATAGATTGACCAAACGATTTACCTAAAGAGAATGATTATCATGTAAATGGAATAAGTAGCAAAAATATACACCTAAAACAAACATAAATTCCAGAACTCGACAAATTTTTTTTCATATACCTGAAGTAATGATATAGAAATCCAGCACTTAATACAGAAAACTAATGAAATCCTCTTCATTTTTACATGAAATTGTTCTCTGTGAGTTTGTTTACAAATTAAATTCATATCTTTTCAGTCTTTTGCATTGAATTCTAAAATTATTACAGCATTGTTTTAGTGTTTTAGTACCATAGCTGTATAGTGTAAGAAAGAGCAAAGTGTAAGTATAACTTGATTTTCACTGCATTTAATGAACTCAATATAATGAAAAGAAAAAAAGTCTTTGAATGTAAGTAATATATATTTCGTTGCCGATCCCAAATACACTCCCGTATTATCCGTGATACAAAGAAAAATACATTTATTTACTAAATAGCTCATACCTCTAAAGAAACCCAGAACTCAATTTCAAGGTTACAACACGAAAGAGTTGGAATTGTTCTGTAAACAATCTTCTGGTAAACGAAAGAGTTCTCCAACGAAATAAACTTGTTTCTTGAGGAGAAACTTTGAGTACTTTATTTTACAATGGATTTTCCGAAAACATCAAATCGGAAAAAAAGAATTGTAGAAAGAGAAGGAGAGCATTTTCTCTTTTACCAACGGTGGCTGCTTTCTCTATTACTTCTTCCAGGGACATTCGAGCAAATTGCTCGATTGAAAATTCTAGGTTTGAATTTATTTCGAATCTTAAAAACGAACATAAACTTGATTAGAAATTTTATTTTACTTTATTGCATTCGAACTGCATGGATCTGAACTCTTTCATTTTAAGGCTTAATTTTAGAAATAGAGAATTTTAGAACACTTATATTGAAAAAAATTCGTTCTGTGAAGAAATGTTGTATTATAAAATATCTATATATATTTATCAAATTTAGAAGAGGTCTTATTTATTTAGTATGAGTTAGAGCTACGCAAGAGGCCAAAGAATAATTATTGATGTTCTTTAAAATTTGGAAAAAAAAATAAATAAGTATAAATAAAATAAATAAATAAAATTGACTAAAAGTAAACTGAATCAAAAATAGACGTTGAAATTAATCACAATCTAGCGTATATATATATTTTGGTAAGTTTTGCTGTATTTGCTGGATAAAAGTGTGTCATTCTATATAGCTTAATATAATTTTACAATTATCATTCCTATTAGATGAATTGTTTGTTAAGAGTGATGTATGTTTACTCGTGCTATTAGTTGGCTTGACTTTATTTTTCAATCTCGGTTTTTTCTACAATTTTTATTGCACTATTATTTAGAAATTTCAAGCTGTACAGGAAGGTTAAGATCCTGTAAAGCAAGTTTAACACTATTTCACTGTCTTAAATCTCAGCGACACCTATAGAAAACATAATAGTTTTCAAATTTGATTTTGGCCAATTGACTTATTCAATTCTTACTATTAGCTCACACTCTCTATTTATTTATTTTGGTAGAATTTTCAATCGTTAATAAAATACATTTTAAAGCGCTCAATTGAGCCGAAATTTTATGTACATGATTATTTTGGATGACAATACAATAATTTAACTATAATTAATAAAAATTAATTGATCAAAACTAATTATTTAAAGAATTACAAATACAGCCACATTGGCATCATTTTTGGCGACTTAGCGATCCTTTTGGTGACTTGTGTCACAACTTGAAAAGGTTTCTTTCTCACGATTTAAAGCATTCAGCTGAACTGAAATTTTATATACACAATTGTTTTGAATGAAAATATGATACTTTAATGATATTAATTAAAATTAATTACCACTTAATGTTATTATTCTGTCATATGTATATACATATTTATATTAATTGTAACTATTAATAAAAAGTAGCGGAAATAAAATTTTTCTTTGTTGATCTAAGTAGGAATTGACTTAATTTTTTTTATATTACTTGTTGTATGTTTACTTATATTTTGGTTTGAGAGATATTCTTGGTTATCAAGTCCATTCTTTGTTTTGTAGGATATTCACTCTATGCTTATATTTATTTTATTCAACTATATATTGTGTGCACGTGTGTGAAACGTTTCGAAGGAAGCTTGGCGATTTTTCCGGAAACAGTTTTTTATTCATTCATGAAGACAGCTTTCAACAATCTTTCAGCGATGCAAACCAACGCCAATTGTCTGATTTCAAGTTGAACAGTATATTTATTGAAAATAACTGCTGAATCATAACCTTTTAGTTTAGGTTTCAAATGAAGAATAAAGCGTGGGAAAATACGGCCTATGACCATTAAAGGAAATGAAATAGAGCTGCAGTTGGATGATCTATTGTTTGAAAGTATTAACTGTTTAATTTTGTACTGGAATATCTACGGTGGGAAAATAAACATTAAATTGGAAGTTGAATCTTGTTTACGTTATAATTCACCTATAATTACATACATACTTGAAATATTTGCCGTCATATTTTAATGAGATGTCTTCCTTTTCCCCTTCCTGTTAATAAGCCTCACCAGTTGTTAAATTCGAATTTTTTCTTCTCTAATGAAAAGACGCCCTTTTTTATTTGGTTTATAGTTCAAGTTTACTTATTTCATATGATATACTTCTAGCCCATCTCTTAAGCACATGAATTTCTATTGGTAGTTTTATTTTAATTTTCGTTTTAATAAGTAGAATTTTGTTTACAAGAATAAATTTGTTTTAGTTAGCGATTCTGAGCATTCTCTTAAGTTTAAAAATTTCAGTTATTATAAGAAAGGTAATGTTATTGCCCACTGACTTTATGGTAAAAGTTTTTATAACTAAATTTCTCTACAAACCGGATATAGTGAGAATAGATTTTTGATTCCCTATTTCAAGTATTTTAAAGTTTCTAGAATTACAAAATCATATCTCTCATCTCAGGATTTTATATACAATATCATAATTATTTCAAGCTGTTTCGTAATAGGAACTTTTTATTCAACAAATCAATTGCTATTATTCAACTTGGTCAACTCATGCAAAATTTGCGTGCTTCTTACAAATTCATTCAAGACATTCATTACCATGTGCATGTATATTGCGTGAAATTACTGTAAATTGATATATAATAAGATTTTATACTTAACATACTTGACAGGAACAGTTGGGAAAATAGACTGAAGAAGTTAAAATCAGTTTAACTTATGATTTAAATAGGATAGATTATTGACCAATATAATGTAGCTCAAGGAGAATTTAATTTATGAGAGAAAGGGCATATCTATAATTTAGATTTAGACATAAGTTCAAGTCAAATTGAAACGCGTAGAGATTTCCTTTCTCCACTTACGTTCAACCATTCGGTTTCCCCCCTTTAAGTATATTTCTCCAATTTAAAAGTTTAGAAAACATGTTTTTTTATAAATAAAAGGGACAGTTCGATTCCTTACTGTAACTAAAATCTGATTGTTAGATCACTGTATATTTGATCTAACAGCTTATTAATATGGCACTTCGAAGCAACACAAACATTATAGTCGACGGACCTCATGACTCAGTGTTATGGTTAAGTAACAAGGACAATTGAGCAGATAACCGATTCTCCTAACTTTCCTACCTTATCTCCATGAAGACATTAAGCCTCGACAAGCTCAGCATATCGAGATGACACTAAACCTCGACAAGCCCAGCATACCACATGGAGACACTTAGCCTCGACAAGCCCAGCATACCAACATGGAGACACTAAGCCTCAACAAGCCCAGAATATCAACATGGAGACACTAAGCCTCGACAAGACCAGCATACCAACATGGAGACACTAAGCCTCGACAAGCCCAGAATATCAACATGAAGACACTAAGCCACTACAAGCCCAACTATGAATTTTTAGTGACATCAAAAATTCAACAGAAACAACGCCACGCATAAGTTCGTGACCATGACTACTCAACTACCGTAAACACATTATATATACGTGGAAAAGTTAACGGAGCACCTGTTTCCCGCAGGGAAACTTCACCTCCTATCATTGAGAACTTTGGGTGAGCTTTGTTTCGGCTTTACCTTAGCCCAGAACTGCATTAAAGTGTGAATGATTTTTTTTCTTCTTGGGGACGTGAAAAAAAACACTTGTAAAGGAGAATTACATGGGGTGGGGAAGAAAAATGGTGGATGGAAGAATTTAGTGGATTGAAGATAAAAGGAACAAGTTGTTCCATTAGTGGAACAAAACTGTGCCGGACACAGGCGATGCGGCGAGCCGTATCGCCTGTGAGGGGCTTCTGGGAGCTGCAAACTTTTCGACTTTCGACTTTCAATTTGGGAACTGGAACCTAGGCAGATTCCTCCATCCCATATCTGGAATCTAAGGGTGCCTTGTGCTGCTGTATTTGGTTCGGTGGTTTAAGAGGTGTGGCCACTACGTGAAGGACCAATGGCGTACGAGGAGGTTGGAAGTAGGAATACGATTGGATCCGTGAGCTTTGGACTTTAATGAAAAAATTTTCTGATCAGTTTTAGGAAGAAAAAAGTTAAAATTTGGAAATATGGAACAATTATATTAATAAGAAGGAGTATGGAGAAATAAAAATTAATCCATAAACACATCCATTAACATAAGTGCTTGCTGTTTAAAATCTTTTGTTTTCTTGAGATCGGGGAGAATTTCTTTTAATTTAGGGAATTGTTTAAAGATATTGCTTACGATTTTAAAGAGATCAATGATGTCTTGAAAATCAGATGAATTGATTTCGTTAGAGGGGGAAACTCGGGGAGTGCTTTGTCTTTCCGATTTATTATTATTATTGGATGGGGAAGGGTCATTGTTAATTTTATTTCCAGAAACCATGTTAGCGAAGGAAATTCCTTCAACCACATTGTTACTGGTGAATTTTTTGTTGTTTCTATTTAGAAGTGGGGAACCTTTTTTCGGTTTAGGGAAATTTGGACATTTGGTATAACAGGCAGTGTGTCCATATGTGTCGCAATTTATACAATAGGGGTTTTCCTGTCTTTCTTTAATATCGCAGTCTTTTGTTGGGTGTTCTTTTCCGCATTTTAAACATCTTGTGACCATGTGACAATTGGCTGCAGTATGATAAAAATTGTTGCAATTGAAACATTGCGTGATTCCGCGAACAGAGTAGCCCTCAATTTTTACTTGCATGTAACCCAAGTGGGTAAGGTCAAAAACAGTTAAGTTAAATTCGTTTCTGGGCATTGTGATAAGGAAAAAGGGGAGTTCGAGTTCTGGGAGCTGCACGAAAAATCGGGGGTTATGAATGCATTAGAGTGATTTGGCCTCGGCCAATCGGGATGCAGCCACTCGGGGTGGGCGGGGTGGATGAGCTAATTTTTTTGGAGTATGACTGCTGTGAGAGCAGTGGTTGGGAATGGTCAGCTCGCTCTGCTCCTATTGGAGGAGAGAGAGTCTGCCTAAGATAGGTGATGAGAAAGTTTGAACGGAACGGAAATTAGAATTTTCAGGTGCCAACGCCGAAGGCGTTTATACCTAGTATGAGAAGAATAGGAAATCCATGATGAAATTTATAAAAAATCAACAACCCCTCAAAAGAGGGGGGGGGAATGAACGAGATGCCTGCTACGCCAACCGAACGAGCTGAGTGAACTACCCAGAAACAGGTTGGTGACGTAGTGGCTTGAAAGGTGACAGTCAGAACTGACCCTGTTTCGATTAGCAGTAGAGCGTTTGATGTTGTAGATGTTTGAATTTAATGTTTATTTGTTGAGTTACGGCGGTTTGAGCGGTAGCTGCCATTTTGCCGTGGCATAGGCGTATTTCAATTTAGGATGTGGATACGTGAACATTGTTTGTGCTCGAATAATTGGGTTGTCGTGATTTTCTATAGTTCTGAAAACATTCCTAGCTAACTTAGTGATGTAACTAGAAATCGGCTCCATATGTAGGTCGAAGTGAATAACATCATTTCTAACGTACCAAGGTGCGTTAGTAATGAGTCGGAGAATTTTGTTTTGGATAACTTGGATTTTTTTCATGTGGGTGGCAGCCGCAGCTCCCCAGACAGGAGAAGCGTAAGTTATAATTGGGCGCAGAACTTGCTTGTATAAAATGACTTTGTTTTCAAGGCAAAGTGGAGAATTCCTCCCAACGAGGGAGATAGCTAAATGAATTCTCCCCCAGAACTTTTTCTGAGAGATAGTCGATATGCTTTTTTGTATGTTAAGCGGCTATCCATGTGTAGACCCAAGTAACGAACTACCGAGACCCACTGTATGTTGTCTTCAAAAAGAGTGAGTTGAAAAGGGGGTCAATAACTCCCCATTTTCTGAATATAATTGCTTGAGATTTGTCAACATTAATTGCAATTCTCCATTGTGTGAGCCAATCTTCTAACTTGTCAAGATAGTTTTGCATGTTTTTAAGTGTGTATTTGAGCTGGGTACCTTGCGTAAGCATGGCGGAATCATCCGCGAACAGGCAAGTACTGACGGTGGGGTGTTCTGGGAAGTCGTGTGTGTAAATGTTGTATAAACTGGGGGACAGGGAACTACCCTGGGGGGTTCCACTTTGAATAAGTCCATTAGTAGAAAATGTGTTATTTACACGGACCCTGAAGGTCCTGTTGTGTAAATAATTGTGAATAATTTTAATTAAATATCCAGGGAATTTGAGTTTGATAAGTTTGTATGTGAGGCCATCATGCCACATCTTGTCGAATGCTCTCTTAACATCTAAGAAAACACCGACAGTGTAGAATTTGTTAGCGAATCCTTCATTTATAATATTCGTAACTCGTATAAGTTGGTGTAGCGTTGAATGGCCCTCCCGGAACCCGCATTGTTCCGGGGGAATGCAATCTATGGCTTTGCAGTGTGTTTGAATTCTTTTTAAGATTATTCTTTCGAAAACCTTAGCAGTGGTACTTAATAAAGAAATCGGCCTATAATTTTGACTAAATTTGTGGTCCTGATTTGGCTTTGGCAACATAACTACGTTTGCTTGCTTCCACTGTGTCGGAAAGTGATTTTTAATGAGGCATTGATTGTAGATTTTTGTTAAATGTGTAATAGCATTTAAAGTTAAATATTTGAGTGCAATATTTGGGATATGGTCGGGACCCGCAGCTTTACGGTTCTGCAATCTTTTAATAATGCCTCGGACTTCGATAGGGGAAGTGAGGGGAGGTGCGAGTGTTGTGAAGTTGTCGAAGTAGTTACAAACTACATTTTCGACTTCTTCGATCTTGTCGTCCCTGTAGGGTTCAACATTTTCCTGAAAAGTGACTTCAAGTGTGTCTTTAAAAGCCTCCGCTTTTTCGAAATCAGAATAAGCCATTCCTCCTGGACCATGGAGGGGGGGAATGACCGTAGCTCTTTTAGTGATTTTCCTATGTAAATTGTACAAGGAATTATTCTGTGGGTTTAAAGTTAAAAGAAGATCTTTCCAGGTCCTGTTTTTATGTGCTTCGATTTCTTTCCTGATCTGTCTAATGAGAGCGTTAACTTCGCGTTTTTTTGTATGGTTGATATCTGGTGTTATTCCAGAGTTTCCTGAATCTATTTTTTGCTCTGATAAGCTCTCGTATGTTTTCAGGAAGGCGGAGGTGAGGTGTGTTGATTACTCTAGTGGACGTGGAAGCAGCGATCGCATTCGTAATTACGTCGGTGAAATTTTGAACGGCCGTGTCCAAATTATCTATTTGGGGATTTCCCGGAATGTTGTGATAAAGTATCTCTTGAAACTTAATCCAGTTTGTAGATTTAAGAGTTCTAAGAATCGGTGGTAAGATGTTATTTGTTATGAAATCAAAAATCACTGGATTGTGATCACTGCTAAGGGCATTTATCGTGAAAACATCAGTGTGAGCCAAATTAGCTGCAAAGCCGGTGTCAAGAATGTTGTTAGTGTGCCATGCGTTGAAATGAGTTGGAGTGTCAGGGGCGATAATATCTAATGCGGACCCGACGGCCCAATTGCATAAAATATTACCATTTGTGTTAGACCTGCCTGGGTTCCAACTCGAGTGTAGAAAGTTTGAAAAATTGGAAGTTATGAGTTTGCAAGGATATTTCTTGGGCGGTTAAAAAGGGGATTTATGGGGTATTTTTCAATTCGGAGGATTGCACTATTATCAAGGGAGTCTATATTATTGAAGAATTTAGTTGCGATCTTTTTGATTACTTCTTTAAGGGTTTTTAGATTGAGTGCAGGTCTGATGTCCTTTAAACACATTAGACAATTGGAAGTTGACCGAAGAAACAACACCAGAGAGTTTCTACTAGTTTATAATTAAAATTTCACTGATTAAGTACGCAATTGTTATAACATTAAACAAAAGATAGTATATCCAAGGTATACGTGTATTCTCTCTATAAAAGAGATTTTAAAGCAAATTTTTTAAAATTCTAATTACAAAATATATTATTCGGTTAGTATTATTTTTGGATCACAAAAATATTTGGACATAATTTAAAATATAGCTGATAAAAAGAATACCTTTATAAAAGTATTTGATTTCGTAAAAATGTAATTATATACATTATTGTCTATGGAAAATAAGCGCTTAATTATTCACACTTCATCGATAATTTATCTATGTCACATCATATTTTGAAAGGTTTTTACAGAATTAACTTTTTTCGAAAGAGATGAAGAACAGTTAATGGTGAGTAAATGGCTATCTTTCTTTCATCGAATGATCATTTCATTGAACATATTTTAGAAATAATAAACGAAGGCAATAAAATTACGTTGCGATATGTATAGATAAGTTAATCTGTTTGAAATACTGCGCAAAATTCTCCCTGTTTGGATGGAATTCTATTTTTCCATTATTCAAATTGTATTTTCATTATTATTCAAATTATATTTTTATTGTAATTCAAACTGTATTTTTATTATTAATGTGCTTTGTATGTTCCTTTATATGCTATACTTAAGTTCTATTCAATTCTCACTATTATTTTCAATTTCTATTTTATATGTATTTTGAGTAAAATAATTAGTTTTACTGTCATGCCTTTTATTAACGCCATCGACTGTATTTATCTTTTGTGCGATGGCAACATGTTTGCTTCGAATTCTTTGTGTAATACAATCTGTGTGGAATATTCAATTGCTATACTGTCCCTCGTTAGGAGAGGTTTTCTCCACACAAAGCTGCTGGCATTTGATTCAATTTTTCAACGCAAAATTAAAGTTGTGAAGTTTTAAAAGCAAGGGTCTATTAGTCCAGTGAGGCGGACACCCCCACTTTCGCTTATTATAGATATTTTTAGATATAAGCCGAAAAAAAGACATTTAAGCAATTTTTAGTTAAACTTAACTATACGAAATAATTTATTCAGCTATATGAAGGATAACTGTTTTTCAACACAAATCCTCCCTTCTCTTAAAAGTCGAATTAACGTGTGTTTTGAAAGTATTAACTCAAACTCGGGGGAGCAACAGCCCATGAGGGCCAGGGCCTACTGTGCCCATCCCAGCATACGTGACCACTGGGCACTGAGGAGCATGAGCAGATGTCCCGACCAGGTGGACAGTCTGAAGTGGGACCCACAGAGTTTAAGTCCCCAAGCAGGCTTGGTACTTACCTGGAATTTTCGCTAAGAGAAGTATAAGCAGATCGCGATGCAATTTAATCATACCGCTATCAAACGTGCAGCTTCCCTTTTACTAAAACTTCAAATAAAGTTTTTTCTCTTATGGTATCAGTTATTCCCATAATATATAAATGCATATGATCTGCTTATTCAAGAGATTTAAGGATTATTATGACTGTTTCTTAAGATGTTAGCACGATTGAATGTTGGATTAATATGTTTAGGTTTAAAACTTAACTGTTTGTTTTAATGCTAACAAATTTAATGCTTAAAGTTTTTCAGACTTTGATTTAATGATTCTTGAGTCTGACTGCCTAAATGATCACCGATTAATATCATTATAATCGGCATCAATAATGAAATAGTATAATTGGTAAGCAGAAAACACGTGAAAATTGGTTGTAGAGAGAAAATTAGAATAATTATGATTTATTTAAAAGAGTTTCTAATATTTTAGCAATTTATGTTGCTTGTGTGTGTGCGATAAATGAGTTGTAGTAAGTATTATAAGGCTGTGAAATTTTTTAAATTCTCTCCGAGTTCAATTATTTCATTGCATCATATTTTTATATTAAGAGTTTAAATTTCCGGATACCCATCGTTGAAACTATATGATTTTAAAAGCTGCAATGACAACTAAACAGATTGTGATATCCTTATTGAGCATACTGTTCATCTGATCTTGGTGTTATTAGTGTTTTTCTATCCCAGGAACACAGAATCCTCGGAAAATCTTAAGATTTTCATACTTTTTGTATTCCTGAGAATTTCCGGTGGCTGAAATAAGAGGTAACTATTTTTGACCTGGTTGTGGATTTCAATCTCAGATTTAAATTTTAGTTGACCGCACTGTTGCAATTTACGACCTTTGACCCCGAATTTCCTGGAAGGGGGGAATGGTTCTTTTGAACCCATAGCAGTAGGGAAGAGCGTAATAAGAGAAGGAGTAACTCCCTCATATGGTTGGTGAGAATTTTTCCAGCTTGCTGTAGGAAAGAGTAAATGTATAAAACTATTTGTCCTGACAAGTTTCTGTCTGTCTGTCGAACATCGCTTAAGTAATCAATTTTTAATGGAACATCATTTCGTAGTCTATCAGTTCGACCGATCTGATAAAGTTTAGATACCTTTATTTATGTGGATAACGTATATAAGTATAGCTTCTTTTAAAACTTTTTTTCAAAAAATTTAATCTATTATTTTAAAATTTTCCTTCGGGTACTTGTTTTCATTATAAAGTATTTAATTGCATCAATAATTGAACTCCAAAACTATTCGAGGGAGAAAATTTTTAAGAAATCTCGCAAATTTCCTTATTTTTTTTAATCAACCTTTTGTGTCAGATTCTTGCATTAATATTTAGATATATTTGTGTTGAAAAAATATAGCAGATCTGCATAAACAAGAATTCAGTTATAGAAATAAAATCACTTAAATACAATAGTTAATATTTTTGACGTACTTGATCGTTAAAATAAGAAAAAAAATTTAGAAGTATTTATTAATATTTGTCTGTTAGCAGTATTGTAAAAATGAGTATATACAACACACGTGAGTCATTAAAACATTAATTTTAGTGGTTATTTTTTTAATGTAAAATTTTTTTTCAAGATTCTAAATTTGCAAAATCTTAAATTATAACATTTTTCCATATTGTTAGCAGTCAACTAGGTTGACTGTTAAAAAAGCATAGATTGCTTATATTACCTTTAGTCATACTTTAAAAATGAATAATCAACACATATTTGTTTTATTTTTATCTCTATACATAAATGAATATAAAATTGTCATTTAAGTGTATGTTTGTTATTGATACCAATTAAAAATAACGTTTTAAATTCTGCGAAATTTTGATGCATTCCCGGAAATCCCGGGAAGGATTGCTATGTTCAGGGATTTTCAGGGAAGGGAAAAATACCGGGAAATCAGAAACCTTAGATGTTACTTTTTTTAAAGCTTTGGGAATCATTAAAACAACTTTTTTTTTCAATTAACGATATTCATGATGGGTATCGGATATGTTTATACTTGATGGAATTTGTAATTTCAAGTTATACCTTGAAGTGTCTTTGGAGTTTCGATACATAAAATCCTTTTAAGTCATTAGTCAAACATTTCGAAAGACCTTTTAAATATTATTATCATTTTCTTTTTCCATGTAAGTTATCAAAATTTTCATAAATTGTTAAAATTAGTTTTTTGTATAAATTTCTGTTGTAGAGAATTAAGTGTTAATCATAAATTTTAACCAATTTTCTATTCATCCTTTGACTGTAATGTACACTTGTACAAACGGAAACGCACACTTTAAAAATAAAACAAATTTATGTTTCGTGTAAATGATTAAAATATACATGCAGCAAAATCCCATTAATTATTAATATAATCAATTTATATTGAAATTCTTAATTATCTTATATATCACAATCATCATATTAATTATCTCTATTTGAATTTTTAAATTTAATATCCTCTACACTAATTTTCTACCCATAGTTTATCAACAATCACGGCAGTAGGAGTTCGTTACTTTAAAGCAAGATTTCACCCAATGCCATATGAGAAATTTAGGTACCTACGTATTATACCATCGACCAATTTCGCCCATTCAAAAGCCGCAAAATATTTTCATCTTTATAATTGTTATATTTGAACATGCATGGAAACTGTTTTCCACTATTGGCAGCATATTGAGGCATTTGGCGACGTCTTTTGATTTGACAAAATTGGTCGATGGTATAATTTGTAATAACCGAAAAGTAGCTCAGATTGGCTTAACATGCACTAATTCACATGAAGATGGTCCTTGGTGCAATCGAGGCAGATCTTCGTACTTCTCCTGAATTTGAGCCAAGATCAGATAATAAAAGGACGAAACTTCATAAAGAACTTTTTCCGTCCATTCAGCTATTGATGAAGTTTTCTAGCTGAATATGAGGATGAATCTTCATAAAATTAAACTTCCTAAAGATCTTTTTCCATTCACATTCTGCTATTGATGAATCTTTATTGCTGAATATGAGGATGAATCTTCATCAGATTAAACTTCCTAAAGATCTTTTTCCGTCCATTCTGATGTTGATGAAGCTTTCTTGCTGAATATAAGGATGAATCTTCATAAGATCAAATTTCAGAAAGATCTTTTTCCGTGTCCGTTCTGCTGTTAATGAAGCTTTCTTGCTGAATAGGAGGATGAATCTTGACCAAGACGATTCTCTTTGCCAAAGATGTATAAACGCTTTTATCGAAAACGAGGAATAAATTTCTTGTTAACACCGAAGGATTAATTTTTTGTTGATAATGAAGAAGATACAAAATAATTGAATTTTTCATTAAATAAATGCAAGAATCTGGATAGATGTTATGTGCAAGGAATTTTGCTTTATTGTTTCCTTCACATTTCAATATCTTACAAAATGACTTCTAAAAAATTTTGAATCTTTCAAAAATACTTTGAAACAATCTATGTACAACATCAATATCTTTTCTTGAATATAGTATTAAATTAACAACATTCTTGTGAAAAACAAGTAATATAAAAAAAATTTTTTAAGTCAATTCCTACTTAGATCAACAAAGAAAAAATTTATTTTAGTAACTTTTTACTAAAACGTTACAATTAATATAAATATTTATATACTTATGACAGAATCGCAATATTAAGTGGCAATTAATTTCTATTAATTGTTATTAAAGTATCGTATTGTCATCCGAAACAATCGTGTATATAAAATTTCAGTTCAACTGAATGCTTTAAAACGTGAGAAAAAAATCTTTTCAAGTTTTGACACAAGTCGCCAAAAATGATGCCAACGTGCCTGCATTTGTAATTCTTTAAATAATTAATTTTAATCAATTAATTTTTTAATTATAATTAAATTATTGTATTGTCATCCAAAATAATCATGTATATAAAATTTCAGCTCAATTGAGCATTTTAAAATGTATTTTATTAACGATTGAAAATTCTACCAAGATAAATAAATAAATAAATAAATAGAGAGAGTGAGCTAATAGTAGGAATTGAATGAGAAACAATAAATAACCCAAACTTACAAAGTTAAATTACAAAGTTTTGGTAAGTTGCAAGGCGCCAGAACGTTTCGATTACATACATTATCCAAGTTATCTAAAATGTAGCTCCAAGACAAAAATATTCGATCGCAATTCACGTACTCGAGATGAACTTAATTAAAAATTAGGAAGTCAAAACAGGAAAGTTGAACGTGACATTAGAGAACAAATATTTGATCTCTCAGATTACATATTTAATGCAATTCATTATAACGCTGATGATAAGAACAAGGATAGAAGAGTTACATTTTAATGATAATAGATATTTCCAATAATTGTTTTTATAAAGATGATACATTTTATTTTAATCAGATTTCATGTAATGAATCATCAAGTTAAAATTAAAATGTTTATTTACGTCTATAGCACACAATATTTTTGAGCTACATATTCACAATTTATAAGCAATATAATAATCAACCTATTTTAATATTATTGTAATAAGTGACAGTTCTTGCACCAATATATTGTTAGCCTACAAATCGGTAAATAAAATAGAAATCACTTTAATTCTTCAACAAGTAAAATATATAACAAGTAATATATAAAAAAAATTAAAATCAATTCCTAGTTAGGTCAACAAAGAAAAATCTTATTTTAGTTAACTAAATTTAATTAATGAATTAATATTTGAAAAAACTGTATGAACATCAGATATCATCCCTTACAAGTTTAAAAAAATGTATTTGAAATTCAGTGGATGAATAAAAAGTATGTTATTAACGATTGAAAACTTGAACACAAGATATATATATACAGCAAGAAAGGGAACTAATAGTAGGAATTAAAAAAGGCATTTGATACAGCAATTTTTTTTTAGTTTCTGTGTGTGCTACTAGATGTGTAGAGATTCGGAGAAATTTAAACCAAATTAGTTTTCTCGAATAATGTTTTGTGAAGAAAGTTTAGAATATCGACAGAAATCATATTTCCGTTTCGAATGTATGAAATGTAATATACATATATCATAATGAGTAAAATTAGAAAAATTAGTTTTTTCCTAAGGGAAGTTTGACACATACACGCATCCTAGAATACATAGTAAATGGGCTTTTATTATTCTGTTTAATATTTTTCTGGATGAATTCTGGGAGATATTAAAACTGAGGATAGGAAGTTGAGAAAATCTGTTGCGAACAAGCACAGGAAAAAGGGCTCGATATTTTTTATACAGATAATTATAATTTACTTAATTTTTTCAGAAAAATTGTACTATGGCAGGAAGATGTAACGTAAAGAAATTCAATTACTTATGACACCCATACGTGGCGAAGAAGATCCAATTTAGAAATCTATTACTCATGTAAAGAATCTGACATCGTTAACTTCATCAAAGTACAACGAATTAAGAGGATACAGTATGATTCAATTGACAAAAATCGGTCAAAAAATCAAATCTAATTTTTCTAGCCTAAATTATTCTTTATATACTTTTCTATAACCTCACAAAATTTGAAAACTCTAAATTTAAAAAACGCAGAATTATGATAGCTTTTACATTCATTTCTATCTACATCCCTATGGCAAATCAAAACTTTAAACTTACTTATCTCAGAAAGGTAAAATAACTAGTTTGTCTTCATTTAAAATGCCAAGATTTTTTTTTTCTGTTCTGCCTAATGCTTTGAATTTTTTTACCTATTGTTAATAGTACATGTAACAAAAGTTGGTATGCATTTTTGAATCAAAACAATACTTATTTTTTTAAAAAATAATTGGTAGAATTAGCAAATTTTTTAAGGAATTTTTAATAAAGATTCATAATAAGAAGTATTGTACAAATAACAATCGTGTTATCGCAAAACCCATACCAACCTTTGTTATACATAGTTAGACGTACTTGTAAATCAAATTTCATGCGTGTACGTAAGATTTTGTAGGGGGAGTAGCATTTTAAAATCACTTCACAAATTTTAAGTTTTTTCCTTAAAAAATTAAATGGCTAACTTTTTATGAATTTTTTAGCACAAAATCGGTTTCACATAATGTACATACATAGGAGGTATTCAAAAAAAATTTGAAAATCCTTAAATTAAAATTTTTTGCTTAAATCATACCGTGTCCTCTTAAATGGGCAAGCCACATATTTAGAAAGGACGATGACCACATCACTAAAAGAAGTCTTCGATGCCTAATCAATTGGTACACGGAGAAAAGGAATGCCAATTCTAAGATGGATTGATGGCCTAGAAAAAGATCTCCTTTTTTTGGAAACTAAAAATTGGAGAACACAAGCAGGAAGAAGGGTGGCATAGAAAAGGCTTCTTGGGAAGGCCAAGGTTCACCCTGGTCAGTCCAGCCACTGCGGAAGGAAGGATGATCCCAATACGTAATTCGCATTGCATATGCCACTAATATAAAAAAAAGTGCCGCAGCAACCAAATGATCATAGTTACGAACTCTTGGCTGGCATTGGTGAGTAGTGGGTTTGAATCCCGGTGCCACTGAAGACTCACATGCATGCTAAGTCATCGGGGCTCAGAGTTCTCACGTTAATGTGGTATTGAAGTCTGAAGAGTGGGTTACCAGCTCAGATGTCATCCTTATAACTTGTATAAGGTTCAAACCTACGACGTTGTCACCAATAACCCTCGTGCAGTTTTAAAATGTAACGCTAATACAAAATCAATCAAGATGTATTAAATAAAATTGTTTATTAAAGTAATTGTAAGTTTTTCTACCTAGAGAAGTACTAATATAAGTAGCTTTAAAAGATGTGTAAGACTTTAGAATACTTAAATAATCGATTTACAGCTTTAAAATATTGATAAGGCCCATTTGCAATTCTACTGTATATTGAAGAGTGGACAAATGGATATATAATATATTAAAAATATATTTAGAATAAAATATTAGAGAATATTTGTGAAAATATTTAAAAATATGACTTGTCATTCTTTCATTGAGGGTGATATAAATCAAATAACTTTTTTCCTAATTAAATTTGCATCCTTTTAGTAAAGAAAATGTAAGAACCATTCGAATAAAGTAACGAGGAAAAAGTAAATATAAGCAAATGATATGGGAAATAAGTAAATAGTATGAAAAATAAGTAAATATAATATGAATAATAAGTAGAATAAGTAAGTAAAATATGAAAACTAAGTAAATAATATGAAGGAATAAATAAAAGAAAGAAGTAAGTTCGTAAAAATATATATATAAAAGAAAAGAAATTTCAAATGAAGTATTATTAAAAAAATTTTCGCGAAATTTTTGTATAAAAAAAACAATACTAATTTGGGAACTGTAAGAATACTAGACACATATAATTTTTTTTTAACATTCTTTTTGTCATATAACACAAAAATATTAATAATAGATACATTTTTATTTATTAATCAGAATAATTCAAATGACAAGCGCAAATTCTTTTTATATTTGATAGATTTCTTCCTAGCTAGTTTTATTCAATAAATTTATTTCTAACGTTCTTTTTTATTTATATCATTATATTAAAAGGGATATACAATTTTCTTCAGAAGAAATATCTATTCAAGAAAACAAAGAAATAAGACTGAATGAAAAAAAAGAGTATATTCTGCTGTTTCTCTCTCTTTTTCTCTCTCAGGTTTTAAAAGCATGACGCAATTCTTTCTCCAGAAGACACTAGGGAATTTTGCAAAACAATTTTAGTTATTTTTTAAACACCTGCGCACATGGAAAAGGGAAATCTTCTATCCCAATATTTTCTCCCTTCGCCTCATAGCTCAGGAAGATAAGTTACTGCAGAAAGGTAAAAAGAACATGAAGAAACGGTTGACGCACATTTCAGCAGTTCTTTTTCCTGGGCTAAATATGTCCTTCCTTCTCTACAAGAGGGAAAAAGCTCCTGCAAAAAACACAGACCGCTTCAGGGCCTTGATATTGTGCATCTTGTAGAGAGATATTCTTTGACAAGTGAGAAAAAGAACTACGAAGCATTTCAAATCAGATGTCAAGTTTTTTTTTTATTATTATTATTCTTTTTATTTTTTTATATGTATGTGTGCATATGAGTGTATTTTATGTTTTTTTTTTAAACATTTCTTGTCATACTGAAGACATGTCTCCTGTTCAACGTTCCCTTATATATCTGGGAAGTTTCAAAGAAGATTTTCTTCAAGGTATGAAGCAATTCCCAAAAATAAATTGCAATCTGTTTCCTAAAAATAGTTTGAAAAAGGGTTTCATGTTGCTAACATTAAACCTACATTGCCTTCGTTAGAGCATCATTTTGGTGATAGAAAGATTATAGAACACTATTACGTTGTGTGTGTGTATTTCTTCCGTTCCTTATATTTCTTAAAGGAGTTTCCGGTACGGTTACATAGCTGTCAGAAAACAACATATGTGAAATAGTTTTTTTTTAAAATTTAAAATCCTTGCTTTTCAGTAATAATTCAACAGAATCTATTCAAATTAGCCATCCAAGCGATTGAGATAAACCCACTAATAAATAAAATTACCCATCTGAATGATTCTGTAAAGCAATCTAATTGAAAAGTATTATAGTGTGGGAACATACGGATTTCCACGTACCGTAAAATCTGGCGTATAACGTGCACTTCTAACTCTAAAAATAATATCAAAATTTACTGGTACGTGTTATACGCTGAGTATAAAAATGATGGCTTTTTTTAAAAACAAACAAACAAAAAGAATGAGGATAAAAAAAAATTTGGCTGCTACATAGATCTAAATAGTTGTTTATTTAAAGGAAATGACATTTTTATGAGTTTATAAAGGGTTGCAGTTCTAGAAATATACTATTTTTTAAAAAGCCTTTGATAATACCTCTAATAACTGAATTCAAAACATAAGAGCATTGCACTCGTACACTTCAAGTTTCTTCGTTAAAAAGGAGGCGTGCATTTCACGGCGAATATATGCAAAAATTAAAAAAATGCAGCTTGAAAGTATAAGTGCACGTTATACGGCGAATATATCCATAAAATTAATAAATGCAACTTGAAAGTATAGGTGTGCGTTATACGGCGAATATATGCAAAAATTAAAAAATGCAGCTTGAAAGTATAGGTGCACGTTATACGGCATTTATATCCCCAAATTAAAAAATGCAGCTTGAAAGTATAGGTGCACGTTACACGGCTAATGCATCCAAAAATTAAAAAATGCAGCTTGAAAGTATAGGTGCACATAATACGGATAATGTATCCAAAAATTAAAAAAATGCAGCTTGAATGTATAGGTGCGCGTTATACGGCGAATACATCCAAAAATTAAAAAATGCAGCTTGAAAGTATAGGTGCACGTTTTATACGGCGAATATATCCAAAAATTAAAAAATTCAGCTTGAAAGTATAGGTGCACGTTACACGGCTAATACATCCAAAAATTAAAAAATGCAGCTTGAAAGTATAGGTGTGCGTTATACGGCGAATACATCCAAAAAATTAAAAAAATGCAGCTTGAAAGTATAGGTGCACGTTATACGGTGAATGTATCCAAAAATTAAAAAATGCAGCTTGAAAGTATAGGTGCACATTATACGGCGAATATATCCATAAAATTAATAAATGCAACTTGAAAGTATAGGTGTGCGTTATACGGCGAATATATGCAAAAATTAAAAAAATGCAGCTTTAAAGTGGTGCACGTTATACGGTGAATACATTCAAAAATTAAAAAATGCAGTGAATGTACGTTATACGGCGAATATATACAAAAATTAAAAAATGCAGCTTGAAAGTATAGGTGTGCGTTATACGGCGGTGCGTGTTGTACACTAGATTTTACGGTCATTAAAAAGTAAAGAATGTACGGGAGTAATAAGAAGGGAACATTTTCTCTAAATAAAAGAGAAAAAACTTAGTCATATCAACCTGGGAAAAAAAAGTAAGGTACTTACATATGACACTGTTGACCAATTTCGCTAAATGGAAAGATATCAGCAGTCAAAAGAATTTAATACTAAATCTTACTAAGTACAAGAAGTAATTGCTGAGAGACAATAAAAGATTTATTACACAATAATACCGAATTACATAAACTTCAGATAACCCCGAGGATGTCAAAAATTAGGCGAAATAATTAATAATGGCGTGCTGTGGTTTATTGAAGAAAAAATATTTTAACATAAAATACTCTAATTGGCGGCTGAAAATGAATCATGATGCCCATTTTTAACATAACGTATGATTTATAAATAGAATTAAATGATTAAAACTTGACGGAAAAAGGAATTACATAATTGCCATAGCGACTTATAAATTATTCAAGTGATTTTAAAAACTAAAAATAAGTGCTTATTAAGTTTACAAAATATTTTTTAATGACACGTAATTATTTTTCCTCTTTGCAAATGTTAGGTCATGCTCACACATTGCAAATACGATCCAGTAATCCTTAAAAAAACATTTACTCGGAAAGACTTATTAGAAATGCTTATTATTAGTTAAATATTTTTATAAAAAGTCTTGCAATATATATAGCAAATAATTTTACAATTATACAGTTTTCTGTCAAAAATTCGCAATTAGAAAAGCATAAAACATATTTTAAGCTTGCTTTATTGTGCACATCAAATAAATAAGTCCGTAAACATATATATATATATATATATATATATATATATATATATATATATAAATGTGGTTGAATTCCAGTGATGATTATTTAAGAAGGTATTTTAAAACAATAATAGAGTTTATTAATACATTGGTACTTACATATTATACCTTCGACCATTTCTCAAAAGTAAAAGCCAATGAAAAAAATGTCGCTAAATGTTATCATCATTATTATTATTGTACTCGAACATGCACAGAAATGATTTGCACTATTGGCTGCTTATCGCGACATCTTTTGATGTGCCGAAATTAGTCAACGGCAGAATGATACGTCAGTACCAATACATTAAATATTACAATACAAATTGTCCTTATTAAGAATTTTTTCAAAAAATTAGTTATTTATAAAACTTATGTACATTATGATATATTTCAATAACACTTCATGGGTCATAACGTTATGTTATACAAACAATAGGAGAAATGAAAAATTTCACAGGAAATGAATTTTTAATATAATTTTTATTATTAGTTAAATATTTTTATAAAAAGTCTTGCAATATATGTAGCAAATAATTTTACAATTATACAGTTTTCTGTCAAAAATTCGCAATTAGAAAAGCATAAAACATATTTTAAGCTTGCTTTATTGTGCACATCAAATAAATAAGTCCGTAAACATATATATATATATATATATATATATATTTTAAATATATAAAAACAATCACAATTATCAATTTAAAAATTGAAATTATATGAATAATTTCTATAAAAATTTCTATATATATATATATATATATATATAATATATATATGGTTGAATTCCAGTGATGATTATTTAAGAAGGTATTTTAAAACAATAATAGAGTTTATTAATACATTGGTACTTACATATTATACCTTCGACCATTTCTCAAAAGTAAAAGCCAATGAAAAAAATGTCGCTAAATGTTATCATCATTATTATTATTGTACTCGAACATGCACAGAAATGATTTGTACTATTGGCTGCTTATCGCGACATCTTTTGATGTGCCGAAATTAGTCAACGGCAGAATGATACGTCAGTACCAATACATTAAATATTACAATACAAATTGTCCTTATCAAGAATTTTTTTCAAAAAAATGATTAGTTATTTATAAACTTATGTACATTATGATATATTTCAATAACACTTCATGGGTTATAACGTTATGTTATACAAACAATAGGAGAAATGAAAAATTTCACAGGAAATGAATTTTTAATATAATTTTTCTTGCATTCAGATTAATAACGCAGTTCCATTCTTTTTACTCTACCAATAGTCAAATTAATATAACTTATTAATACGAAACATATCATTTTATTTTTTAAAAAAATAGGATTGTGTGAAGTATTTTAATAATTTAAAGCAGTTGTAAAATAGTAAAAACTATTATGTATAAAGTAAAAGAACACACACACGCACAACACACACACAACAACACACAACACACACACACTTCGACTTAATATAAAATTCTCCTCAACGATATTGCAATTTCTACGAATGATAATTCAATTAAAATAAGTTTTATCAAATATGATGGCCTAATTTGTTCAATTAGAGACCTTGGAAAGAAAAAAATTATTTTTTTTCTTCATGAAGATATTTATTTGATTTAATACGTCAGTTCACTTTGTCTTATATCTCATGTTAAGGCTCTATATATAATTATCTTATTAACATATAATAAGAAAAAAAAACATTATTTCTATATTAGTGATTGTAACAATGTAAGTATTTGTCGATGACCTTCGAATTGAATTTTTGAACGAAGATTTCACAACGCACCCCGCGAGAATTTCGAGATTTATTTTCATCTAACATCCACTAACTTTCATTACTTTGTGAAGTTAATCTTTGGTTACTTGATAGTTTCTTAAATTTCCATTTAAAAGCAACACGAGAACTTTAATAGTTATTTGGTCAGATCAAGACTCAGATCTATCGCAACTCAACTAGAACATTTCTGGTTGCGATGTTCATGACCTTGATTATGGAATATTAGGGTCCATAGATTTAATACAAGGTTTATCAGAATATTCTTAATTGAAGAAAGTTTTCTAGAAGTAAATAATTTAAATGTTCAATAAATCTTAAATAAATAGTAATTTCACTTTGACTTATGAATTATTTCAGTTTATACAGGGGAGAACTTATTTATTTATAATGGAATAATTTTTTTCTTAATTTTTTAAATATTTAATTAAATCACCATCCATTTAAATTCGTGATAACATATAAACTAAAGCAGTATTGTGCAATAATATCCCGAACTTATGTGATAGGTGGGATTGAGTGATAACCACGTACGTCGGGGTATAATTTCGCATGTAAATTCATACAAATGATTTTTAGTTGAGGTTGGAGACGAAAAAAAATAATCATTTAGAAAAACACTGTTTAATAAAATCTTCGATATATAACTCAAATACAGAATCGCAAACTGAAGTTATTTTGGTGTAGAAGGTTTCATAAAATCGAACAAAGTAATCTCCCAGTTCAAAGACTTTTCATCGTCCCTTAAAATTTCCTCGTAGCATGCTAATAATTTTTGCATTCCTTGTTTTGTTGAAAAAATACCCTTTTCGTTGGAGTTTGTATTTTCTAAAATTTGCAATCCTTTTTCAATGAAACTGAGGTCTGTCAAATTACAAAACCGTCTTTCGATCTTCTGATTGAACTGGGTCTACAGGCTAAAGTTCTTCAATACCTTACTCTCCTCACTCAAGCATTTCTATGAGTTGATCAATTGTCAACTCCTAATTGTATGAATCCAGCAATTCTTGAACGTCATTACTATAGAGTTCTAAATTTATTTTCCTGGTAAGATAGACAACCAATTTCATTAGGCATTGGCAATGATTCCGCCTGAGATTTACTAATGGAAAAAAAAGACGAATCTACGATATTTGAAAATCATGTAACTCCAAATTCGCGAGAGTTGGGGTAGCGTAAGTCGAGGTATTACCGTATATAATTGGCCATTTACAAAAATGTTCTAGTGTTGTATGCTTATACAAGAAAAAAAAAATGCTGTAGAAAAATGTATGTTCAAAATGTTTCATGTTTTCTTACCATCAAGCATCCCATAAGAGATTGTTCAAACGGTTGTTGGAAAGCTCTGCTATCTCCACACCACTCTAACAGTTCTCTCGCAGCATTTTGAAAGCCACTGGAATTGCTTAACGCCTAAAAAAATATAAAATAATTTTATTGTGTTATAAATATTTTCTATTAATATTTTATTAGTTTAATCAGTACGTTGATATAATTAAATAATAAATTATTTAAAGTGCAAAAAGTATTCACAAACAAAGAATTTCATTTCAACGTTAGATTTAAAGTAGAGAAATAAAATGATTCCGAAACTTGAAATATTAACTTTTTATTATGTTATAAAATTTTAATACACAGTGGTGTCCAAATAGTGGACACAATTTAAGAAAAGCTTTTATATTTAATTATATAATACTTACTCTCTGCTAAAGCGAGCTTAAATCTAATCTCCGTTCACAGAGTTAGAATACAAAAAATCGAAAGATAAAAGAATTATAAAGGAGAAAGAAAGTGTGTTATATACTTAGAGAATTCCAAAATGCGATTTTATTCGAGCCTTTTATTATTTAGAGAAAAGCCTTTTATCTTTTATTTATATACATACATACATGCACGCATTAACACATAATTAAACAATGACACATGCATTTTTTTAAGATCCAATGAGTATAAGTTTTAAAGTGAAGATTGAAATTTAAAATATCGTATATCAGTGGTTTGCAAAGTGGTCCCTACGAGCCCCTAGTGGTCTTCGGTATGATTCAAGGAGTCAGTGGAAAATTAAAATTGATTTGAAAGTGCCTGAAGGATGTCAGGGGGTCCACGCAAGTTTTAATATAAAATTTAAAAAAATTTGATCCATTTTTATTTTTATTAAAATTTAAAGAAATAATAATTCGTTTGGATATTCCCGACTGGGTGTTGAATCCTTTTGCGCGGGGCTTACTCATATCCCCAAAACAGATGAATCCATATTAATACAGGAGCATCTTATTGAAGTATCCAGAAATATGAGGGATTTAAATCAATGTTTGAACAAGGATATCACACATTCTGTTTACAAGAACATATCCCAATTTTATATCCTGCATTATGGGTCATTGTGCAGAAGTTATATTGACTACTTTCTTGTCTTTCAATTTGGTAGAACGTGGATTCAGAGAGCCGTAAAAAGCCTCATCACACACACACACACACAAAAGAAACCAACTAAAAACTAGTGCTCGTGGGGATTTGCGGTGGCTACTCACAAACATTGAGACGGACATAAATACACTCATAATATCTCATCAAGTTCATCCAAGTCATTATTTTCTTTATTTTATTTTAAACAAAAGTTATAATTTCAATAAATAATTCTTCAACAAAACGATTTTTTTTAATTTTCAATTTTTATACTATGCATTTATATATCTTTTTCACTTGGAGGAAAGTTTTGACTTTAAAAAGGGGTTCGTGGGTTAATAAAGTTTAGGAATCACTGTCATACATGATTCATTTTGTTCAGCATTAATAGTTCTGAGAGCAATACAAATTGAGTTATTGAGTTGAACAATCTTTTGGATTGTTCTCTGTTTTTAATTTTAAATAACATAACTCATGATAGCATTTATAACATAAATAATATCCGAACAATAAAAAAAAGCAAAATAAGAGGCTTCAATCCCACAAAAAAAAACAAGATTTCTGAATTGTGCAAAAATGTTTCATACATTAAAATTACAAGGAAGCTAGGTAAAAATGCGAACACATTTTTTATGATATATGACAATACAAACACAGAAAATTAAATTAATGAAAATAAACAAATAGCGAAAGAGACAAAAAATTATTTAAGTTTATGACAGAATAATAAAAAAATGCCTTAAACACAGAAGAATGTCATGTAAAACCATCAGAAATAACTGGATAGCAGTTGGGGCTTGTGTGAGTGCAAAGACAATAAGAAATCAAATTTAGGGATTTAAGCTGAGAAACTACGGGGGAAAACCATTTCTTAATCTACAGTAGTGGTCTTCAAACTGTGTTAGACGGAATCTTGGGGTTCTACGAGTTACAATACAAAATCTAAATGAAAATTATAACTGAATTACAAATGGATTCAACAATTACAAATGAATACAAATGAATTACAAATGGATACAAATGGATTCACGTTGTTCATGAAGTTTGCTTATGTACAAGTTTCTAAAGTTCATCCCACTCATTAAAACTGAAAATTTTGTTTACGTATAATATAACTTTACTTTCTAATACTTTTTTAACTTATATTATTATATAATAAAATAATATTAAAGCATTTTTTCTTTATATGCAACACCTACTAGATAGTTAAATATTCTATTATCTGCTATCCCAGATTCCATGGAATAATATTACAAGTTTTGTTGAACTAAATAATGGAAAAAATGCACCTTTATACATTTGTGGAAGAAACACATATAATAAAGAAGATGGAACAACTTATCGGCATATCAACAGATTCGACGTTGAAATCTAAATTTAAGCAAAAACAGCTCCTAAATTTTAGGTTGCAAATTCTCTCATACAAAGTATACAGGATCTTTCAGCAGAGGAGTTCACAAGGGGGAGTCCTGGGGGTCCGGACCCCCCCCCCAAGCCCTTGATTTTTTTCCGATTGATTATAATTCTTACATAGTACGTAAAATTTAATTAAGTATTTGCTATTAATGATTAATTTTATTAATTAATACTAATTATTTATTCAATAATTAGTTCTTTACTGTGTTTTGTTCCCGAAAATCGAGAAAATCAAAAGGAGCATGATACAAGAATGGTGAACTTTCGACCCCGGACCCCCCACTTGAAAAATTCCTGTGCGTGCTACTGTCTTTCACTAAACTGTAAACATTTTAATACCATTTTGAAAAATGAATTTAAGGGAAAAAATTCTCAACTTAAGCGTCTACAAAAACAAGTGTAAAAACTTATTAAAGGCAAAATATGAAATGTACCTGCAGATCATTTGAATAGGCATAGACTTCGACATTTTATGTAAAAAAAAAAATACTAACACACATCCCAGTTGCTAAATGTAATGCAAGGTAGGTGATACTTGTATCAAAAATTAATATTATTAATGTCTGAGTAAATTATATTATTATGTTAAAATTTTATTAAAAAAATACAGACTTGTAAAACTTTTTTTTCATGAAATACCTATAACATGTTGATCTACTTGAAATGTTATTTAAAGAAATATCCTTCTGAGTTGGAGAAGAATAGGGTTATCTGAAAACCCCTTATTGTTCTAAGGTTTCCGTGAGCCAAAAAAATTTGAACCCACTTATCCACATCAACGTCAGAAAGGAAAGTTTGTTTTATTTTTTTTTATTTTGTGCCTATCTTTGGCATTTCTGCTATTAATCGATGAGCAGCCCAATAAAATGATGACGAAACATAAAAAGAATTAAAATTTGCCTCCGTATAGTTGCCTACAAAAAACTTTAAAACCATAGGGTAGTGTCTGAGGTGGTCACCATTCATTTCACCCTAGTAGCAAAGAGGGCAACAATTCTTTACTCCAATGCGATGTAAATGCCTCCCCATTAGGGGAGTGATTTCATTCGCCTTCACATGATGCCTCCTGTTTAAACTAAACGACTGATAACTTATCACTTTAAAGTGACCCTTATTGATGAAGAAAGGAATGTAGTGAGCAACAAAACATATTGACTGGGCAGATAACCAATGAAAACAAATTATTTGATCCAAGGAAACTAAAACATCCATATTTGGCGAAAACGGTCAAAAATATATGCGTTATTGAACAGGAGAGGAGTTCGATTCAGATTGATTTATACCTACTACTAATCAAATATCCCACTACCGTAATAACATAGGCATTTACGTTAACAAAAATGGTAAGTTACTACAGGTAAGGGAAAGCACGCTGAATGCAAGAAAGTATATAATAAGAATTTTGGAACTAAAAATGCATTATTTTAGTAATCCAAATAACGTTCCACATAATTTTTCAACACGATTCCTTACAATTATGCGGTGATACGTAAACAATGATTTAATATTAAAGGAATTCAGTTACCAAGGATTAGCCAAGAAACAATCTAGACTTAAACCCTACAAAAGTTTGTAGTACCGTTTAAAAAAATTAGAATGAATGCATCATACATCAAGTAAAGGATAATTGCATGTTAGCTATAAAACAAGACTTTACAAGTATGTGTCAGCTCAATGAGAAATTCCTTTGATACTATAATTAAGAATGAAGAATATTTTCTTACTAAGTACTGAATGTAATCTCATTTGGCTTCTTAAAAACTAAAGCAAAATTTTATAAATATTAAAAGTCTTTGAATTCTATTTCTTTTGTTTCTCAACTGAGTATCACATTTATTTTTAATTGAATTATATATAAATACTTGCATTACATATAAAGCACTTCATTTTAAATGAGCACGCAAAGTTTAAAAAATGTATATATTTCGATAAGTGTTCAAAGGTTTGGCCACCCTTGTAATATTTAAGACGAACAGCAGAAAATAAAATGATTGATTATTATACTTTTATTATATATATAATAAAATTAATAATTAATCCTCTTAGTTATTTTATAAAGCTATTTTAAATGTGTAATCGTGTGCTTTTTAACGTAAGGATTAAATTTGGCAATTTGTCTCTTATTGTACTATATATATATATATATATATATATATATATATATATATATATATGTCAGGTTTGAAAAGTTAGCTTCAAAATTAAGTAAGCAATAAATAAAAATAGAGCGAACTCTTTACTATCGCGTAAGGATTTGTGGGTAAATAAGCCAATTTAAATATGGAGCGAGCACTGATGAATGAGAACGCATACTCGAAAAGGATTAGCTGGTGACTCCTCGCCGAATTGTTGTCTATTGTTCTACTCAGTTGTGCGAAAGGGCCGTCATGTTGGATTTTATGTAACTGAAGTAAAATAAAGACGTTACTATAGAGATGATGCCCTCCTCATTTTACCCGCAGGCCTGGGGCCTGTCATATATATATATATATATATATATATATATATATATATATATATATATATATATATATATATATATATATATATACATATATATATGTTTCAAGTTGACAGCGAGCACTTTTTGTAAGAAACAGTTTATTCAGCGAGAAGTAGTCACATCTTTCGCCGAGAGAAAATAAACAGCAGGTGATTTGATTGGATGTCGGAAATACTAATTGGGCTGTATATTTATTTCCAGAACTGCTAAATAACACTTTTTAGTTTAGGTTTTCGTAGTTTATTACATTTTTTAAAAAATTATCTACGTAAAATGGCAGAAGAAATCTATTAGGGTATAATATAAAATAAGGCATATTAACTTTAAAAAATATTAATTGGTACCTAAGTACATATTATGATAAAATTATGAGCAATTTATAACTGCCCAGTTCTAATTTTTAATAAAATTAAAAAATGTTTAAAACCTTTTAGTATAATAGTTTTTAAATAATACGTATAAAATCGCAGAAAAAATATTCAAGTACATTTTTAAACTTCTCCTTTTTTAAGGGGAAAAAATTAAACATTTAAAATCAGAAACATGTTTCGAAAAACTTTAAAATATTTTTTTCTGAAATCAATGTTCGTTAAAAATATTACTAAAATGAGAGGGAACGTATAAATTTAAAATTACATCATACAATTCCAGATATTTATTTTTTAGTGAAGTTATATTAAAGTTCATTTTTTTAAAAATAGAATAGAGAATAGAATGCCGCAATAATCAAAGAAACGTTGGAAATCAATTCTTAAATTGAAAAAGACATTGCAAAACAGAGATGATATAAATAGATTTGAAAGGGAAGGATATAGACGTACATAAAGTACCTACTTCCCAAAACGAAAATCAACAGGCATCCGAGTAACGCGCATCATTTGCGAAAAAAAGATATCAAAATATATTATTTATTTATTTTTCTGGTGAATCGTTGATGCTGTTTTCATCGATCGCTCCGAATACATTTTTGCGTCTGAGTTCTGTAAGAATATGGAAAATCTCTAGAGTGTACATAAGGCGTGCAAAGATTTAAGTAAGTTTAACCTTTTAAAATATAGTAAAATATGTTTAACGCGGAAACTTTTAAGACGAAATATCGGTTAACACAAATAATACAACGGCGCCGACAAAGTACTGTGTATTTTCATGTATTTTTCTTTCTCTTCGCAAGAAACGAAAATAGCTTAACACGAAAAGCTATTTTCTGGGGATGAACAAATTAGGGAAACACCATCCGGATTGGACTGCCCTATAGCATTATCGAAAGAATTGATGATAATGTGTGTACAGCCTCAATTATGGGAGACAAAGACATTTTGGGGTCTGTTCAAAGCTCGAAAAATATCATTGATACAGATTCTGACGGCGAAAATGGAATGAATATAATGCAGCTCCCCTGTTCCCACATCTACCGAAATGAGAAACACTGTGTTAAAAGTATGCGCAGCTATATAGACACATATTCCACTGGTGAAATGAATAACAAAATAGACGACAATAAACAATTTGAAGCTAAGAAAGACAATGCAAAGAAAAATATCAGATTATTTACCAAAAATTCAATAATTGTTTTGTTTTCAAGAAAGCTTGAAAATTTTGCATTAAATTTCACTAAGTTCTGTGAAAGCTTTTGTTTCATTGATTTTTTTATTAAATACATGTATATACACATATCTATGTAATTAAAATGTACTCTTATAAACGTAATTTAGCAATTTATTTTACCATGAAATGAAAATATATTGCTTGATATACTATAGATATATTTCGTGTACAAATATATCTTTTAATACGAAAAAAATATTTTAGTCCCATCAGTTTCATGTTAAGCGATTTTCACAGTGGATGGTGCAACCATCTTAAGGTATGGGCCAACTGGGCCTAGGCCCAGGGCTTCGTCTGGTACTCGACAGCCTTAAAAAGATCATAATTCGAATAATTTCAACGGTCAATTATTTTTTTTCGGTTACGTTCTCCGAAAACTGGGAATTTCGGACGATATGTCAATAGGCTGCATGTGCTGACCGTCGTCCACGTATAGGCCTAGACCTGCCGCCATACTTACATCATCATTACAACCATGAAGTCAAAAGGTGGCTGACGCTCGAGCCAATTTGTGTGGTTGTAAATCCTATATATTTATTTATTTCGGGTTGTTGTTTATACGAGTATTTGACAAGGTATGCTACGCACTGTTTACTTATAATTGAGGGCCGTGGGTAGACTAGTGGTTAGAGCATCGGACTCCAGACCGGAAGGCCTGGGTTCGATGCCCGATGCCACCAAACACCCTCCGAGTACACACGGAGTACGTGCTCGTTAAATCAGTGGGTCCGTTGTCTTGTGGGCTTAATCACGAGCGCAGGGGCTGGAGAATATTTCCCTCCCCTTCAGTCTACATGCAGAAATGGTGGAGATAGAGGTCGTGTCGCCATCTATCGTCCCTTCGGGGAATTTCGCCGAGCTAAAATCGTACTGTCATCTGTATGGTGCTCAAGGTCAACGACAGGCGTACATCTTGCCCCTACCACGATGAATTTTGTGGGCCTCGATCTGACTACGTCAGACAGGTGGCATTAGAAAAGAACAACAAACAACAACTTATAAGGGTCATAAGTGGGGTTTACATTTGTGTAGGGGCCCAGAGCCTCAAGAAGTCTTAAGACGTCCCTGGGAGCAACGTCCACGGTTAACCGCACTCTCATTTAAAAATAGCTTCACCGCAATAACAAACGCAAGTTGTAGTATGGTTTATGAAGTTTAAATCTGCAACACATATACAAGTGTAAATATCGGACTACATATAAATGAAGTCCATCTTCAAAATCCACAATTTATAAGTGACATGAAAGATTTATGACGATAAGTAGCGTATTGTCTAAAACAAAATCTAGCTGCTCTAACAGAAGCTGAAATAACGTTACCCATATAGACTTGATTTATTGTGCGCGACTAATGGTGCGCTCATTGAAATCGTCAAATAAAACATTGTATAAAGTACTTAGGTGTTTTCTTTATGGAACACAAGAAAAAAGAAAAAAAAAAATAACGTAAGTTAATATCTTTGTTAATTCATTTGTTTTAAAATTTGCAAGTGTAGTCATACTTTTTGGACACCCTCCATATTGATTATATACAGTGAAATAAGTTTAACACGAAAACGCTTAATACGAAATATCGGTTAACACGAAATAATACAACGGTCCCGACAAACTACTATGCATTTTCATGCATCTTTTCTTTTAACACGAACAAATTTTCGTTCTGGGAATGAACAAAATACGAAAACACCAGATTTAAGAGGGGTGCTTGAGAAAATTTCTGTATTATTGGACTGTCCTATTGTATCATGGGGAGAATTCATTGCAGCAGAGGATGATCCTGCATGTACAGCCCCAATTATGTCAGATAAAGACATTTTGGAGAACGTACACAGCAGATTCCGACGACGAAAATGAAATGATTAATGCAGCTTCTGTTCCCACGGCAATTCAAAATGAGGAACATCATGAAAATAATGCGCAGTTATGAAGACGCGCTTTCCTGTGGTGGAATTAATAACAAAATGGAACAATTTGTTGCTTAAAACAATGCAAAGAATATATCAGATTATATTCCAAAAACTTAATAAATACTTTTTTAAAAAAAACTTGAAAAATTTTGTATTACATTTTATTAAGTTCTTGTGAATGTTTTTGTTTCATTGATTTTTGTGAAATATTTGTGAATATATACATAACTATTTTAATCAGATGTACCCTAATAAACTTAATTTAGTTAAATACATGTTTTTTTTTTTTTGGCAATAATTCGTATAACATGAAAAAATATTTCAGTCCCTTCAATTTCGTGTTAAACGATTTTCACTATATTTTTAAATGTAAGCAATTAAGAGGCACATCAGCATTAATGTTTGGCAAACTTTAAGAAAAGTTAAAAATAAACTTTCGTCGAAAACTTTTTAAACGGAAAGAGATTTTATTTGCTAGTGATCAAGTGATCATCGCGACTTCTATTCGTTCATTCAAGCATATACAATGCAATTAAAATTAACTGATTAATTTTAGTAATATTAAACTCCAGTATAACTTAAAAATTTGACAAATTAATTTTATAGATTAAAAAAAAAAGCACAAAATCACGCACACATCTCTTTACCAACACTTTCATTTTTCTCTGTGTAATTTTATTCTGTGTTTGAACTTTGTTTAATTAATGAATAAACATTTTTTTCAGTTTTTGTTCAGTTGATTGGTATTCAAAATATCAAAATACAATTTTTGAATGATTAAAATGATGTTTTAAAGTTAGAACATTATCCAGTATTTAACAAAATAATTTGGTTTAAGAGTACATAAAATGAAAATCGTTTCTTATAGATATATCGAGAGATATTCAGCTAAAGAATATAAATTATGATATATATATATATATATATATATATAAATATATATACATCATAAATTAAGAAAATAAACCTCTGTAAAAAGATATAACGAAAATATCTGATGTACTTACATTAACAAAGTATTTTTTCAATTATTGTAAATAAATTTTAAAAAATGAAAATAAATAAATAAATCGAGCATTTGTATCACTGTTTATGTGTGATCGTTTTTACTAGTAAAGAACTCAAATTTAAAAATTGTCTTACATAAAGATTTGAAGCGAACATTTTTAGCCTTATATATATAGTACTGCCCAACCTAGAAGATGCAACAACAGGAAAGATTCGATCGTATAAATATGTAAATTTCAAGGAATATGCAGTTAAACAAGTTAACAGACGATTTGAAATGCAAGTAGGTCACGTGGTTTCAGCATGGAATAAAAAGGAAGGCAAAGAGTGCTGGATCAACAGCCGCTACTCTTTGCTATGCCTAAGGAATCCAGAATTTTTAGAAATTCTACGTTCTTAAAGGTACGTGTGGAATAACAGATGTCTGGACATCGAAGACAGTTCCAGCGATCGGACGATTTTACAAGGGATCAAACAGGAGGCTTGCAACTGGTTGATCTTAAAATTGTATAGCTGTGTTGCTGAAATGCCCGTAGATCCTTAGATCAGATGGCTTGAAGAGCGGTATAAGTAAGATGTGTTGGATGCTCCATTTCTCTTAGAAAACAGTCTAATGACGATTAACTGAATGCAACTTGCACATTAGCCACCCTTTGTCTTTGGCACCAGTCCACCGAAGTGAAAGACGGTGTGGGGAGTAAGCTACTAGGAACATTCAACGGCTTGAAAAAGGTATTTTTCAGCAGAACAACCTGTGACCCCGTTAGTAGTAAATAAATATTGAAACAAATCCAGTTGTTTTCCTGGTAGACAATATCTCCTGATTTCTCACCGATCGAGAATATCTGATATGCAAGGACGTCTTAAGGCAGGGGCCAACAGGGCCCAGGGCCTCGGCCACAATGGGGTCCTCGTCTCGCCTTAGACTCAACCTTAACAAGGTCATGATTCGAATAATTTTAACGGTCAAATGTTTTTTCCGGTTTGTACTCTCCGAAAAACTCGGAATTTCGTACAACTAGCTAAGTACATCTGATTACATTTGATGATCGTTGTCCATGCATAGGGCTACCACTATACACCATCATTACTCATTCAGTCAAAAGGCGGCAGCGGGTCGAGCCGGTTTGTGCTATTGTACATAAATCATGTACATTTATTTGTTTCGGGTTATTATTTGTCCAAATATTTGAAAATGTATGCTATGTACTGTCTGCTTTTAAGAGTTAAAGGGGGCCCCCTGCATTTGTGTGTGTGTGTAAGGGCTTACTTTTGTGTAGGGGCCTCAAGAAGTCTTAAGACGTCCCTGCTGATACGAAACTGCGCGTAATGTATTTGATCTGCCTCTGCATTTATCGAACAAACTTAGGAAACTGAATGGGAGCATATACATTTCCATTCTTCAGGACACTATCCACACGCTGAATGAATATATCTCTGGTAGAGTTTTGTTAACATCGCCAAGAGAGAGGTAGTTTCGCTTTCAGGTGATCTTCCTTCCCTGTATTTTTATTACTGTATTGAAATTTACCAACACATTCTCTATCTATGTATTCATTTTTTTACATTCTGCCCACCCTTTCATGGAGTTGTATTTTCTATTGTAGACAAAGTGTGAATAAATATACGGCGAAAATCGTTTAACACGGAAATAAAGGGACTGAAATATTATTCGTGTGAAAGGATATTGCAATATATATATATATATATATATATATATTCGACAAAATTAAACTTATTGGAGTACATTAATTTTATCTTCGTGGATATGTATATATGGATGTATTTCATAAAAATCAATTGAGACAAACAAAAACTTAATGAAATTTAATACAAAATTTTCGTTTTTTTCCAAAACAAAACATTTATTGAGTATGGAAAATAATCTGATTGTTTTTGCATTGTCTTTTTTAGCATCAATTTGTCAACAAATTGTTCGATGTCGTCCATCTTGTCGTTTATTTCCTTTGTTACTCTGATTTTTATGCAAACTGCGGTTGTATTCGTCACCGAATTCCAAAGCCAATTAATGAGATATGAGATGTTTTTGTGTGGCATTTGTAGGAGGTAGAGGATGAAAGTAGCTTAGATCAACAAAATTGGCTTGTGTCATGGGCTATTCCGCGGGTAAAACAAAACCAGGTTTGCCTCCTTTCTACGAAACATGCAAAACCACCTCTTATTTATTTCACGCCTCTCTTAAATCTAGTCTGTGCCGAAAGTGTTTTCCTTATTTTTTTCATTTTCACAAAGGAAATCTTTTCTTGTTATGCGGTTTTCGTTTCGTGTTAAAAATGCAAGGAAATACATAGAACTTTGTCGGGACAATATATTATTTCGTGTTAACCGATAGCATGTCGCCCAGCCAGTATGGTGGCTATGACCCTCGGCTTGTAATCGAGTGGATTCAGGTTCGAATCCGAGTAAGACATGGTTGCATCTTCTTCGGGAAAGAAGTCGGTCTTTCACCTGTGATGGATTCCCGTCTCAAAAGGAAAGAGCGCGCCCTTCTTGTTATATGCTGGGATCAGCATCAGTAATAAAAAATGTGTATATTCTTCTGTTGTATTGTATGCTTTCTGTTCTTCTTCACTTGTATTTCATATGTTCCCAGGATAAAAAAAACACAACAACAACTGATAGCGTGTTTGCATTAAACATATTTCACTGCAATCATCCTAATATATATTAAACACATAAGATGACTGCCATAAATTTGGAAAATTGGTCAGATGGCACCATTATGCATTGACTAAAACGATAGACCGGCGGCATACCGAGACTTTTTAAGTGGCTCGGTCATGACCCATTGCTCTGAGACATTCTTTTATTTAAGACAATGTATTAAAAATTTGGTGGGAAATTCTTTGACAAGAAATCAAATATATTAATTTTCCTTTTTTGCTGTCGATGTCGTATGGCTACGAATTGATATTCTTTTTTCTACTTGTAACGGTTACGGTTAGTTGTAACAGACAGCAGTGGATTAGCGACAATTTTATGGGTGGAACATTTTAAACACTCTTTCATACCTTGCAAGCGAAAAATATTCAAAGGATTTCATTGTGGACTGTTTTGTAGTGAAAAACAAATATGAATCAGTATTTGTTTGATTTGTCACGAAAGTCCTGTATTTAAAAATTCCAATAAACAGGAATTATTTAATGACATTTTTCATTTTTCAAAAGTGATAAATAGGCTTTATTGAATATTCTTTGTAACAGCAACAAAGTGTTTCGTCAGTGGTAATGTCACAGTAGTAACAAAGACATCTTAAGAAGTTTGTTATATTATTGGTAATCATATGAAACCGTTTACTGATGAAAAAATTGTGAAGGAGTGTTTCTTAAATTCTTTTAATTTAGTGTTAGTGATAAAAATAGAAAATATAAAAAATAATAATTAAAAAAAGGAAAACAGGAGTTATAATATTTTCATCAATTTTCCATACTTTAAATTTCCAATGTCATCTTTGTCTTAAGCATTTCTCCCCACACCGTTTAATCTCAAGTTGTGACCCGCGTGAAATGGCTGACATATGGATGCGGCCCAGCAGAAAAAAAAGGTTGAGTACCCTGCAATAGACCCTTTGAAGTCTGAAAAATCATATTGATATTTCCAAAAAAGATTTTAAAAAACTATTAGAACAATATATAAATAATAAATTTAAAGTTAATTATACAAATTGTTTTCTTGAATTATCGTTATTAATAGTTTAGTTAAATTAATTTCTTGAACTATATTCATTAATTTTTTTAAAAAAATTGACTCTTTATACTTATATAAAAAGCCACTTAATTAATCAACGAATAAAAAAATTGGACCTCATGCGAAAGAATTACGAAAACGATAATATATATAAGAACAATGAATATCAATAAATACGCACAAAGCACATTTCCGAAAAAGATTTTAAGAAACTATTAAAACAATATATAAATAATAAATTTAGAGTTATTGTTGTTGCTTATCTTCTTTACGGATCTGACACAAGTCAGATAAACTCCATTAGGTTGTTGACCGTCAAAAAGTCAATGACTAGATGTGGAACAGATGTTAATTCCTCCTTGGAAAGTCCGACGCAGTTTAGAATATGCTCCGGAGAGGCTGGATAGTCACAGCATTTTTAAATTAATTTCAAAGTAAATTATACAAATTACTTTCCTGAAATTATCTTTATTAATAGCTTAATTAAACTAATTTCTTGAACTATATTCATTAACTTTTTTTTAAATTGACTCTTTATATATAAAAAAGCCACTTAATTAACGAACAAAAAAATGGACCTTATGCGAAAGGATTACGAAAATATGATAATATATATAAAAACAATAAAAATCAATAAATACAAATACACAAAACTACGTTTATCTTTACGAAGTTGTTATGCCCCAAAACATTTCAAGACACAAATATCCCTCAGAGTTAAAGATACCCATAAATCTGCAACCGATTCTCTCCAATAAATTTTCCATGTAGATTCAAGAGAACGCGAAATCATCAACAACTGTTTTCTATTTAATTAAGCACCCATCTCGGGCTACAATTTATCCTTCGAAAGAAGAAGCCAACGGTATCCCATTTGGCGATGAGATAAAATATTTCCGGTCAACTCTGGAGCTTGTAACGGGATGGTCCAGAGACTAATGCGAAACTTCCATTGCAGAAAGAGGATCTAGGAAATGGTCAGCGGCGTCAGCTTGGCGGTCTGAAGAAAGAATAACATATTGTTTGTGGAGATATTGTCGCGACGCGATCCTGTTTTTATTTTTAAGGACGCATAGTTAAATCTACTGGATGAGCCATTTGGCGCTCTATGAAAAAAGGATGAGAGCGAAAATGGACAGTATAATACCGAATTTACCGTGACGGATAGCCACTTCATGAGTATAAAAATGATTTGGGAAAGGATTCGCCTCGGTTGGTTTTTATCGGATTAAATAAGCATTTTTTTCATTTATTGGGAAACTCAGTCGGGGAGAAAGGAAATATATTTGGCACTCAATGGATGAAGAGGAAGAAATCTGACAAGTATCGATTGAGAATTGCTATAGGAAATATGATAAGAGGGAAATGGATTGGAAGTGGTATGTTTAAGGAAGCCAGGTTTATAAATCTTCAGAAAACATGAACGATGCATTTGAATGATGATTAAATAAAAAGAAATAGTTTCTTATTTACTTTCTTGATATTTTATGGGCAATATCTGACAAATATCTCAATACGGAATTTTACAGGAAATCTGATGTGAATGAAGAATTGTATGGTTTTGTTGGAAAAAATAAATGATAATTTAAAGCGTTATTGAAGTAGTTTTTAAGATGACTATGTTCAGATTTACCTACAAATTGGTATTTATGAATTTTGCTAAAGTTGATGGCTGTTTGTATCTGGACTCTGAGGTTAACAGTAATAACAATATCATATCTGAAATACAGAGGACAATTGGTGTTGCTAATAGATGCTTTTATGTGGCTTAAGAAGGTATTTAAGACAAAATTTAATTAAAAAGAAAACTAACTTACACCAATTTATAAATGTTAATTACACCTATACTTACATACACATCAGAAACTTGGAGAATGACACAAAATGATGAAAATACACGTTGTGTCTTTGAGCGTCATATCCTAAGAGTTATTTTTGGAGGGATTTAAATTGATGACATATAGGCTCAGACGCTCAAATTTAGAATTTTACCGTGCCTTCAGCAACGGCGTAACGGAGAACACTAAGGAACCCTGCAAACTTGAGTGTTAGGACCCAAGACGGATCTACAAAGGATTGCGAAACCATAAGTACTTGACGTCAGTTAGGCTTTGGGACCCCTAGAATCCTACCTCCCCCCGCGATGCGAGAGTGTACGTTACACAGTGGCGTAACGGAGAACATTTGGCCACCTTCTACAAAGTGAGGTTTTGGACCTCCAAGTTGGATTTTACAGAGAACAGGTACTTGGCGACAGTCAGGCTTTGGACCCCTCTAGAATCCTACCCCCCAACAATGCGGGGGTGTACGTTACGCCACTGGCTTTCAAGAAACCAGACCTTTTCAGATAAATAAAAATCCAAAGAATTAAATAGACGGGCCCTGTTATTGGAATTATAAAGAACGTTCAACACAGAAAATCTTTTTGGCCATGCACACTAGAACAAAAACTAGGGGTAACTCAACCTCAGGTGGGGATTTCGCTACTCTTAAGTGTAACTAACTAAAAGACCACAGCGAAAAGCAGAGAGGCCCGTAGGAAAATTCTTGGGAAAGCCAAGGCCCAACCGAAGCTGTCGGACCACTGAAGAAGACTTCGTTCGGAACTACGATACTGAAAAAGTGTATAAATGAATCATTTTTTTGATATTTAGTGTCAATTAAATATACATATAAAATTGTTTTAAGAATATTATTGAAAGAAAATTTAACTTAAATGTAATTTTTTGGCAAAAAATGAAGAAAGAATGACATGTTATATGAATTTTATGACAAATGCTTTTAAATTAATTAAAATTTAATTAGGAATAGCTAAGATTTCTCAACAGAGCCTGAACTTGGGTTTTAGAAAAAATTATTTTATTTTCAGAGTTACTATCAATTGAAATAACCAGTGTATTTTTTTTTCTTTCTTGTTAAAATTTCTCTGCTTTGATGTATTAAAATACGTATAAATCCACTTCTAAGTTATATATTTCAAAAATTCTAGTCCAGTGCCTGTAGAAAAGTCTTAGCTATATACAGACAAGGTATTAATATTATAGAAGCATTTTCCATAAAAAGAGAATCTTTGGAAAATGTCATTTTCTTTCTTCATTTTTTTACCCAAAATGGCATTTAAGTAAAGTTTTCTAGTAATAATGTTCTTAAAACAATTTTATATGGATGTCGCAGGAAAATGAGGAAATGAGGGCTTTCATCGAATCCCTAATTGAGATGATCAATTCACGCAAGATGTTAAAATAACGTCTCTTCAAGGTCATTTCCATGCTGAAAGTAAGCGATTTTATTAAACCATGAACTGTTTCAGTGAAATGATGAAATGAACTAGTCAGGCATTTTTTTTTTAAAGATATGGGGTTGATATTTAAGGGATCGATAGTACTACCTGTATGGTTAGGAAGTACAAGGACTCCACTCCCAGGTGTCTTCCCCCCCTGGACACCATTTCGCCAATGCAAATCCTGACTCGGGATTTTATGAAATTCCCAATTTCGTCATTTTCCTGCGACCTTAGCTTATAAACACAGAATAAGCCAAAAAAAATGTTTTTAATGATTTTCTAAATCAAATAATTGCCGGAATATATATAAACCAATTATCAAATCTGTTTTTAAAGAAAAAATATTTCGGAAACAGTTTTTTTATTAAATATACAAATCTTTTTTTGGTTTCTTTAAATTATTTATTTTTTAAAAAAAGAATTCCTCCATTTTGGAAGGGGCATTGATAGGATTTATGATTAGTAAAAAGATTTTCCATCGTGTTACCAGTAATAATTATTCTTCTAATTGAGCAAACGAATCTTAATTATTACCGTTGTTTTTTACTCTACTCATTATTACTTATTTAATTCATATTAAATGTCATTCACACCGTAATGCTCGAATTTAAAACCCCCAACGAAAAATTACTTTCATTAAATTCATTTTTTTATTTCATTATGTATTATTTTTTTATGGATTAGTGTAGAGTATATTATGATGCTAGCATTTACTTCTATTTTTGTGTGTCAAGAGCTTAATATTTTTTTTAAAGGAAAATACTTTATTGGTCTCTCTTTTTTATCGAATTTTCACAAAAAAAAAATGTTTAAGTGTTTTTTTTAAACTTTTAATTCAATGAAATGTCATGAACAAAATAAATATGCTCATTTACAAATAATATTTATGGGAATGAATTTGAGAAAGATTTATACCACCTAATACAAATGCTGCAAAAATTAGAAGTTATTCTATTTTTGACAATTAAAATTGCAACACAAGGAAGTAAAGCAAATAAAACTTTATTTATTGTACGTATACAGCACAATAGGAGAAAAAATAATAAATTTGTAGCCATTGGAGTGCAAACATGGCCCGAAATTAGTTTACATAGCTGATGTCACTATCAGCTGAAACGGCTCTAACCAGGTTAGACATCGAGTCGAACTGGTGTTGGATGACAAACACAGACAAGTCATTCCATGTTGCTTCAGTCGTATTGGCTAAAGAATGATAAGGGCTTATTCTCAGCAACCCATGACCAGATGTTTTCATAGGGTGAAAGAACATGTTGACAAGGGTAACAGTCAAACACTCTTTGTATCAAGGTAGGTCAGAACACGACGGACAACATGCATTGTGATGTTGAAAGATATCTCCCGCGACACGATGATAGGGCACAGTCACTAGTCTTAAGATTTGAGATTGCAACACTGGCTGCTCAGATTACCGATGACGAGAACAAATAGTGTTCATGCCATGTACCCAATGGCAGCTCATACCATGACGTCAGGTATAGGACCTGTATGAAAATATCGAATGCAAGCAGTCCTAATGCGTTTTCTTCGGTGCCTTTAGACACGAATGCACATACCCGAACTTCATGATGCTGCACACAGAATCGGAACTCATCAACGACGACGTAGTGGTACTCATATATCCAATTTCATCCTGGGCGTTCTCAGTATCGCGCATCGTCTCTTTGCTGCACTGCCAAAGGAAGCTGTAATAATAGTCACCTGCAGACAGTCCGTGCTGCCCCAAACGTCATCACAGCAACCGAATGGATATTTATCGTGTTGTAAACAAGCCTATATCTTGACTTAAAGTCCATGTTGTAGCTGTACAATCCTGTAAGGTCGACTTGACAACATGTTTGTTCTCTCGGTCATTAATGACGGCAGGCCTTTGAACTACTGTATGGGATTCCTCAGTAAGGTCGACTTGACAACATGTTTGTTCTATCCTCTCGGTCATTTGTAATGACGGCAGGCCTTTGAACTACTGTATGGGATTCCTCAGTACCGCGCATCGTCTCTTTGCTGCACTGCCAAAGGAAGCCGTAATAATAGTCACCTGCAGACAGTCCGTGCTGCCCCAAACGTCATCGCAGCAACCGAATGATATTTATCGTGTTGTAAACAAGCCTATATCTTGACTTAAAGTCCATGTTGTAGCTGTACAATCCTGTAAGGTCGACTTGACAACATGTTTGTTCTCTCGGTCATTAATGACGGCAGGCCTTTGAACTACTGTATGGGATTCCTCAGTACCGCGCATAGTCGCGCATCGTCTCTAGTCACCTGCTGCAAACGTCATCGCAGCAACCGAATGATATTTATCAAATATCTTGGTCCATGTTGTAGCCGTAAGGTCGACTTGACAACATGTTTGTTCTCTCGGTCATTAATGACGGCAGGCCTCAACCTGCAGACAGTCCGTGCTGCCACCCAAACGTCATCAGACAGCAAACGTCATCGCAGAATGATATTTATCGTGTTGTAAACAAGCCTATATCTTGACTTAAAGTCCATCGACTTGTCAACATGTTTGTTCTCTCGGTCATTAATGACGGCAGGCCTTTGAACTACTGTATGGGATTCCTCAGTACTGCGCATCGTCTTTTTGCTGCACTGCCAAAGGAAGCCGTAATAATAGTCACCTCCGTGCTGCCCCAAACGTCATCACAGCAACCGAATGGATATTTATCGTGTTGTAAACAAGCCTAATCTTGACTTAAATTCCATGTTGTAGCTGTACAATCCTGTAAGGTCGACTTGACAACATGTTTGTTCTCTCGGTCATTAATGACGGCAGGCCTTTGAACTACTGTATGGAATTCACCGCGCATTCGCCGCTGCACCCAAAGGAAGCTTAATTAGTCATATCCGTGCGCCCCAAACGTCATCGCAGCAACCGATTATTTATCGGCCAATCTTGACGTCCATGTGATAGCTTATTTAAGGTCGACTTGTCACTCTCGATTAATGACGGCAGGCAAACTTATCGGTAATCCATTAATTTCAACAGTCGCTAGATTCCGGCCAATGCGAGGGACATCCATTTCTTCTTTTTTTTTACAAGGCTTAACTCGATCTTCTTACAATTAACCAACGTTAAAATGTGATTTTCGAATGAGAAACCCACTGAGTAATTTTCGCTTGAAGACGCGAAAATGTCAAACATTTGCACATCCCAGGATATTCCTTTTATGAGAATTTGACATTTGTATCCTTCCATATTCGTGGCGTTGTAATTTTAATGCCTTATAGTGTGTATGTACTTAATTTTAAATGTTAAAATTTATATATTCAGGTACTAATTTTTATAAACATGAATCGTAATGCTGGTTTTATATTATGTTTATTTGCATAATGCATAATTTCTATTACTTATCTCTAAAGCTCGAAACTAAAAGTATAAAAATGGCAATGCTTCTTCTGTATTATTTTTAAGGGTATTTTTCATGAAATGGAATAATATTGTTTAAACAAATTTCTTTTTCTGAAATTAAAACAATTGTTTAATGAAACATGTCGGTCCTGAAGGTCACGAATAATGTGTGTATAGAGTAAATTAAAATCACGTGTTTTGATTCAAAAATGAATGACTTGAAATAAACCCTGAGACTGGACAATTTTCCATCACGAACTTAAAAAGTTTTCGTGACTTTGAAATAATAATTAACACAGTATTAATTTTGAATTCGGATTTAGAAGAATTACTCAAATTCAGCAATCTGGTACAATTAATTTTGAAAATTAACATTAAAATGAAAGAGATTATAATAATAATAATTAATTGAAAATTAATTTAGTAAGTGCTTTATGTGAGTCGGGTATATTTTTATTTACTTTTAAGAATTATTTATGTATTTGGATCAAGCATTGCAATAATAAAACTTATTCATTTTCAGTAATCAATTAAAGTGTTCTTTTGAATAATTTATTTCTTTTCATTTCCTTCTTTTTATCTCCAGGAATTGAATCAATTCACAAATCGATTACAGTTTTCGTATTAATTAAAACAAATTCCACATAATATTAGTTAATTTAATTAAGTTTAAAGTTTTTCCTATTATTTTCATCGAGTTAATTTTTACTAAAGTTAAAAAGGAAAAAAAAATTCTGAGAGAGAGATCAATTTAATTTACTAATTAAACTCCAAATAAAAGCGTAGCTACGCTTTTTCATAGCTTTATTTTCAATTTAAGCATTTTATTATTACTTTAAGGAAATTTTATGCTGTTTGTGTGTGTATTTATTTTAATAAATAAAATTAATTAAAATGATTATTTGCCCGACTAAGTGGCTTTAATTACTTAATATAAAACTGGTGTAAATCGTATGAGTAAAATTAATTGTATTATTTAATGTCCAAATAATCCATCTATTAATGATGAAAAAATGCTACTTACAGTATACTTTTACAAAAAAAATTTTCCTAGTGCCTTTAACAATATTTTTCTGAGAATAATACTTAAAAATAAAACACAAAAATGGTTAAAAAAATATGCAAATTTTTTCATTTTAACATTTAAACTCTTAAAGTAATTTAATAGGATAAATAAAAATTTTAATAATTAATGTTTAAAATATGTTACTAAAAATAAAATGAATGCTTTTTAATTATTAAATAGTGAAGACTAAAAATAAATTCTAATAATTCTGTCACAAAAATAATCAACAACGAAATTAATTAATAAATAGCAAATTAATGTTTTTTCAAGTATCATGCCTTCTCCTATACAAGGTTTTTTTTAACTACGTCGAGGAATAGGCCGTATAAACCATTTCCCTGCGAGCAACCCAACATAAACCAGCCTTTGCAGCAAATCCCTATACAAAGTGTGAGAGAGTGTTTATTTACATCAAGGGTGTCAAACACTCACCCCACCAGTACGTAAGTTGCGACCCACCGACTCTTTAAAAAATTTTTAAATATCAGGTTTTTAAAGTTTATTCATTTTGAAATTTATTTGAGGGTAAATTTATAAAAAAAAGTCTACAATGCATTTGCTTGTTATCTGTTATTGTTTTAAAATAAATCCTTTTTGATAATAGAAATGTCCTTTTGCTTAAAATAGATTTATATTTTATCAAACAGTTACATTTGATTTTACTATAATAAATTACTTTTTTAATAAATTCCGAATTGCATTATGCATATCCTGTACTATGAAGATTCTCTGTGCGTGCGAATTTCATTTCTCCTCCTCTTTTTCTGTTTGAATTGCCTAAAAAGCAAGAGGCAGTCTCCCCGAGATGTTTTTTAAAGTTTAAAAAAATATTCAGGACGGTTAAAATAAAGGGGAATGCATACTTAACCGTTTGCGAATGACAGTACAAACAAATTTCAACAATGAGTAACGAAATATCAATTAAAAAGGAACGCCCCGTAATTTTCAAGAAAATGGCAACACACACTGTAATACTTTAAACATTATTTGATCATTGCATTATTATATTATATAAACATTGTTATATTATCTATGCCTGTATACATAAAAAATAATGAAAACAATAATAATAATGCATTCTGTTTTAAATTTTTATTTCAATAAATGTTATTTTGTTTCCAAATCTGATATAAAGGTACATATTTTTATGTGCAGCCCTCGAGATTATGTTTTTCCGAAGTGGCCCTCAAGGTCATTTGGGTTGGCCACCCCTGATTTAAATCACAGTATAAAGCAATATGAGGACCATTGGCGACGGATTTTGTAATTTTAAAGTATCGTCAAAAGAAGACCACAGCTGAGCTGGCATCTCCCTCCCCGAACTTTCACACGTTAACGGGAGGACTTCAAGTTTTTGATAGATTTAACGTGCATCTGCACAATAAGTCTTCAGTGCTACAAGAGCTCGATTATTAAGTCCAAGATTATAACTACTTGGCTACACCTTTTTTGATCTTCTGAGGCCGATATTCAGAATTGTGTACCCAATCGTAATAAATTTATCAGCTCCAGTAAGTTATTTCTACAACCAAATTGTTTTTACATAAGCTTTACTGAAATGATTGTCCGAGACGTCTTAAGGAATTTGACAACTGGGCCCGGGCCCAGGGTTCATACCTCGGTAGGAGGCCTTGACTTGGTCTCAATAAGATCGTGATGCGAATAATTTTAATCGCCAAACGTTATTCCCGGGTATATTTTCCGAAGAACTGGGAATTTTGAACGTTATGCCAACTGGCAACATTGCAATATTATGTCGAGTCCCCCCAAGCCTAGGCATACCATTTTCCACCATCATTACTCGTTTATCAAAAGGTGGTAGTCAGTTTGTGCCTAGGTTTGTAAGAATGTGAGTCACGCATATTTATCAGTTATGGTTACCGTTTGTTCGAGTATTTGGCAACGTATGTTATAAGCTGCAAAAGTGTCGCTAGTGGGTCTAGGGAGAAAATTTTATGTCATTTGGCAAATAGTGGCAACTGTATTACTATGTCATGTCTGTCGTTCTGTCTAGACCAAGAGTGGCCAACCCGAGGCACGCGTGCCAGAATGCGGCAAGACGGAGTTGTGGCAGAGGCACGTGAGGACACACTGAAAATCTTTGGAAAGATAATAAATAATACCATTCTTTTTACAATCAATTTTATTCAAGTTTGTTTTCTGCTATGAACATAACAAAATAAATATTACTCAAAACTAATGCTAATGTGTACCTATAATAACCGGATTTTGTGAGCACCTGTAACAGCTAATCCTCCTATGATGAGATGACTTGGTTATAAAAAGTTGTAATTCAAAAGCCGCATTAAGTATATATATATTGTGTGTTTAACAATTATTTTGATTTAAATGATTCAAGTTACTCATTTTTATTTTCTACCTAACCTAATTGATTGACCCCGTAAAAAGTTTACTAGCAATAAAACCTAACTTTGTACTTTCGTCTTATTCATTATATTGTTTTTAAATTCGCGAATAGGCGTATAATATATTTTAGTGATTCATAGCACATAATTTTAAATAATATATTGTTTAAAAATATCATTATATATATATGTAAATTTTTTTGAATATCCAATTTCTGTGCAATAATATATATTTTTAAGTACAGTGAAATACGTTTATCGCGAAAAAGCTTAAGATGAAATATCGGTTAACATGAAATAATGCAACGGCCCTGACAAAATACTAAGTATTTTCATGCATTTTGTTCTCTTAATACGGGAAGAAAATCGCTTAACACGAAAAGATTTCCCTTCTGGGAAAGCACAAACTATGGAAAACAGTAGACGGATTGGAATGTCCTATTGTAGAAATCATTGCAGTAGATGATGATAATGTGTGTGTACAGCCCCAATTATGACAGACAAAGACATTTTGAAGTTTGTTTAAATCTCGAAAATATCATTGATACAGATTCCGACGGCGAAAATAAAATGAATAATGTTGCTCTTGTTCCCACATCATTCGAAATGAGGAACGTCATGAAAAGTATACGCAGTTATATTTAGACGCTCATTCCGATGGTGAAATGAATATCAAAATGGACTATATCGAACCATTTGGTGCTAAGAAAACAATGCAAAGCAAAATATCAGATTATTTTTCAAAAATTCAATAAATGTTGTCTTTTTCAAAAGGAAATTTTGTATTATCTTTAAGTTCTTGAGAATGTTTTTGATTCATTGATTTTTATTAAATATATGCATGCATACATATCTATGTAAATAAAATAAACTCTAATAAACTTAAAGTTGTTGATACATGGTTTTTGTTTTGCAATAAGCTTTTACACGAGATTCTTTTAACACCAAAAAATATTTTAGTCCCTTCAGTTTCGTGGTACGCGATTTTCACTGTACATGGTATTTAACCTTTACAGGACTATTAAGTTCCTAAGAGTAAATATTAGTATGTAACTGTTTATTTTAGTTTGTTTGAACGTAAAATAAATAAAAATACATTAACCGTGTGTAGTTTTTTAAAAAATATCATTCCCATTGAATTATCCGTCATTATAAAACATTTGTTTTCCTTTGTTTAAGTATGCTTTATCATTGCACAAAACTATTCTTACTGAATAACATAAAACATGTCAGAAAACAAAGTAATAATGACTAACACAGTTCGTGAATGTTTTATCATTGACGCCAATTGATTTGACAGATCTTTTCTCTTTTTTTTTAAATGTTCTAATTCAGCGGTTCTTAAGCTTTCGATCACCGTGGACCCCCTTAATGTGTCAGACTGACTCTGTGGACCCCAACATCTTGATCACCCCAGCCTGACTTAATAGTTTTGACTGAAATACATGTTCTAATGAAATTTTTTCATTAAGGGAAATTAAGTGATCAATTATAGGATGGAACATTTTTGTATTTTTCCACGAAGCCTTTCAAAGTTTGTAAAAGAGGAAAATCATAATGTTACATGAGAGTCTCCGGGGACCCCTGTTTAAGTACCACTGTGTTAATTGCGTTCGGCATACGTCCTATTTTGACAATCTGAATAAAAAAATGCAGTGGCTATACTTAAATACGATCACGACCAATTTTAAAATGGGAGAAATCGTTTCCATAAATCGTGGAAGGGATTAACAATCATTTTCTTTGGTACGTTTATGAAAGATTCTTTCAAAGAATTTTGATTGAGAATTTGAAAGGGGAATGAAAAATATTTATTTTTCTATCTCTAATATAAATTTATTCTTCCATTTTTTTTCTAATGTATATATCTAAACTCTTCAAATATATTAAAGACCAATTTATATGATACTAACCCTTTCCTAACAAAAAATATTCCAAGCATTGGCGTGTGACATCTAATCTCAACTTTCTCCATAAAGTGAACAATTACACTACTCGGCATGCCAAATTCTGTTCACAAGTGTCAGGGAAACAAACTTAATCTGTGACCAATCAGATTACGTCTAACAGATCTCTTCCAATACAACGCTTTATCCCCCATTGAGCTGAAAAGAAAAGATACCATCGAAAATTTCTTTTTTGTTTCGCTTCCCCTCTTTTTAATTCGTTTTATTTTCCGAATCATTAGGTGTGCTGCTCTTGAGCTCATCTCTGTTTTTGAAGTCTATTGCCAGGACGGTAGGAGACGCGCATTCACTCGTTCCCGCAGTCGCAGGATTTGATTGGCTCCTTTCCGCATCTTTCACTCACTTCCTTCCCGTGATGCTTCGATTGGTAGGAGGGAAACCATGTTTGGTCACGGGATGATGTGCAATTACTATAATCAGGATAACCAATATTGGATTTTGCTAACGTCTTATTTTAAGGTATACTACTTCGGTCGGAACTTGATTTTGCAAAAACGTATAGATGTATAATATTTATGATATTTAGTGTCACTTAGATTAGAAAAAGTATATAAAATTGTTTTAAGAATAATAATACAATAAAAAATTATTAAAGTACAATATTTTGAAAAAAAATGAACATAGAATGAAGCATTTTTAAAATATTCTCCTTATGTGAAAAATGCTTTAATATAATAATATTTTGCCTGTATATAGCTCAGACCTCTGTACAGAGGCTCTACTAGAATTTTTGAAATATATAACTTAGAAGTGGGTTTATCCATGTGTTTTACGACAACAGAGGGGAGAAATTTTAAGAAAAAAACGCCAATAATTATTTCAATTGGTGGTAACTCTAAAAATAATGAGAATTTTTCAAAAAAAATATTCCATACTCTCTGGAGAGAAGTTTTTACCTTTTCTCGAAAATTCCACTTGTGTCATAGATCGTGAAAAAAGTAGATTGCTCCTGTAATTTCCAGGAACATCCATATGCTCACCACTTCACAAAAAGTGGTCCCCAACTTAAAAAAAAAAGAGGTCACCAACTCTCAAAAATTGTCACCAACTCACAAAAAATGGTCGCTTTCACCAATATAGTTTCCAACACATTTCATGGTTACAACATTTCATCAAGTTTCCATTAAATCGGCATTGTAATGTAAGGAACGGTGTTGCTTGTGAATATTACAATTTTAACATAAAATAAATACGACAGAGAGTAATATTGACGTATAATACATCCAGATATAAATTATTTACTCCGTTTTAAACATTCATCGCACAAAATTCATAACAATATGCTTTAGATGTCAAACAATTATTTGCTAAGTTTTTCAGAGTCGTATAATTTGTAATCCTTCCAATGAATTCGAAATACATCGAAGAAAGTTTTGCGAAAAGAATGCACATGAGAGAGAAAGTTAACTCCATCGTTAACTTTCAATAACTTTTGATCTCGGTTTATTTGTTTATAGTATTGTAGTTGTTCAATCAGTTTTTTGAAAAAAAATCATCCAAAATGAAAAAGCTAGTTTCTTATAATCATAGTAACAAAGGGTGGAAAAACTATTTGAGGTTATTATTTCTTGTTTATTTACCTGAATTCATGAACTCTTATTTAATCATGAAATAAATTTTAATTTTGGCATGTACTATGAATGAAGGCAACTAAAAATTTGTCTTTGCTTATACAATTATTCTGAAGACTCACAGTGGCGCACACAGGAATTTTTCAAGGGGGAGGGGTGTCCGGGAACAAAACACAGTAAAAAACTAATTATTGAATAAATAATTAGCATTAATTAATAAAATTAATCATTAATACAAATACTTAATTAAATTTTACGTACTATGTACTTAGAATTATAATCAATCGAAAAAAAAATCAAGGGCTTTCGGGGAGGGGGTCTGGACCCCAGGACCCCTCCCTTTGTGTGCGCCACTGTGAAGATTGATAGCATAGACAGAATTATTTTAATCCTTTGAAAAAAAATCCTTAAAAATCCTACAAAATTATGCTTATTTGAAATATAGATCCTTTTTTTACCAAATATTTATAATAATATAATTAATTTTGCACACTTACAGGATATTCTTAGTTAAATTTAATACAAGTTCTGTTTGTTCACTTTAATTTGTGGCACAAAATGGCTTCAATTGTGGTTCGATATGTTCTGCAGGAAAAGCTGCTACTCTTCCTCGTCCGGAGCATGCGCCCGCGAGGGGAGAAATCACGGGATAGGAGCGGAGTTGGTTCTGATGAGTGCGTGAGAGTAAGGGGAGGATTTCGGGAATTAGATGAGGGGGGAATAGGGAAAGTGAGAGTTGACAGCCAGCGATGCCTCAGCTCTGTACGGGGAGCGTATCTCAAGTTCAGACTGAAGGATCTGGGATTTTGTTGCTTCGTTCTCGAAATCCAAACCTCCCGATTTTAAGTAGTTCTAAAAAGTAAACATTGTTTTTATTTAAGTGAAAAGTTGTGAAATTTGTAACTTATTTTAAGTTGTTTTTATGTTAGCTCACCGGAATAACCGTTCTTCTCCAATTTCAATGCATTATCCTCTTAAGAGTGTTTTCATCTAGTATGTAAGAACAAATTTACCTCTCAGAACACTTTTTATGGGAATTTGTTTTATTATTGACAAAAGTCAAACACAGTTGGGTTTTCTCATCTGCACAGTCACAAAATTTGGTAACATTCAATAAGTAAGCAATTTTCGATATTTTCATTCTAAATTGAGAAGGTATATATATAAAGAAAGTAAAATCCATAATTTTTACTTAATTTCTTCACAATTCTATTGCACAGAACATGAGCCAATTATAAGAAACCATCACCAAGTCTAATGTTGAAAAATAAGATTGATGAGATTCTTAATTATCATTGCATTATAAAGCAACGCGAGGGAGCTTTTGGCGACGGATGCCGTAATCTTGAACTAAGGACAAGCGGCGAGGACGGCACCTAAGTTGGCACCCCTCTCCAAACTACCACATCACGGTAACGGGAGAAATAAGGCAAGTCAAATTTTCTTGCATCAACTCCTCTACACGGAGGGTCTTCAGCGGTACCAGGGCTCGAATTCATGACTCACTTCCCCCAGCTCGTTACCAAGAAGCTACCACGGGCACAAAAAAGAAGATTGAGGTTCTATCCTTGTGTGTTTTTTGTTTAAAACTATTTAAATTATCAGATTTACATGCACTAAAACAATTGAATAAAACCGTTAAAATACATTAATTTTTTTCCTGTACAAAAACAGGATGAAGTTAAATGTTCACATGTTTAATGGAAAGAACATATTCTCAAAAAGAACACAGAACCCACACGGAAAGAGATAACTTTACTAATTTTAATATCATACAAATTTTTTCGTTGTAATATAAATTTGATCATCGAGAAAATAAAAGGAATGTAAAATACTTCATTGTTACTTGTTAGCCCAATATTCAAAAGAAAAGAATTCATTTTGTGAAAGAACGGAACACATAAGTGGAGATCTTACGATTTCTTAATTATTTAATACAAGCTAAAAGGAACATACTTACCAATTTTCAAGTCTGCAGTTTTAATAGTTCATAAACAGAAATATCAATCTATAACGCCCCTTAAATTCCCACAACGCCCCTTGGAGTTCAATTTTCAAATAATCTATTCTTAGCGGATCTCTACTTCATGAAAAGGAACATGCCTACCAAATTTTAAGCCTGTATGTTTAATAGTTCCTGAGATATAGTGATGAAGAAGTCGTTTTTCTTCTTTACATATATAGATTTAATTGTTTAAACCTAAACCTAATGTTGTAACGGGTCTATCTATCCACGAACCTTTAAAATTCCTCTTGGGGGTAAATTTAAGTTCTTTTTAACTGTTGTTCTATTGAAAACTTTCTCCTGAAGAAGACTTGATTTATTCAAATGAATGGTTCTATTTAAGCATTTACTTTTTGATACGCGAAGCTAGTTGAGGTTATTTGAGAGTAGTTGAGAGCTAGTAGAGGTAGTAGACGAGTAATTTCTGGATGATCAAAGAATGCTAATTGACGATTTAATTATAAGATAGAGAAAAAAAAGACTGGAAGTCGTACAACTAATTACAAAATTACGGTAAATTCGACCGTAGACAGACATATAAAGTGTTCCAAGAGTAAGTGAATTAGATTATACTCAAATATTAAGTATCCTTTTTGCCTTGTGATTGTTCCTATACTTAGTAGTGATGTGCATTTCTTACTCTGAGTTGTTAATTTAAGTTAGAGAAACAATAAATTGGAATTTGAATTAAATATGGCTGATCTTTACTCTAACCCCCAAACACCAAAAACCGCAACGCGGTTATTACAATGTTCAACACAAATTCATTTAATAAATTCAAAATAATTAAAATAATGACAAGAGGTGGTTTTTATCTCCTTTTAAATCGCTGTAGAAACACCTGACTGCAGCTAGAAAATCCTTCTCCGGTACATAAACAGGAAAATACATTCCTTACATTCAAATCCGACGCAAAATGGAAAAAGTTTCCCCAGTTATTTAAACCGGAATAAACCGGTGACTCTGTATGCTCAACCAGTGATATTCCTCCCGTAAGAATTTCCCTACCTCTAGTTATAAATCACATCGGAATCGATCCGGCAGAAAACTCAGGAATGAGCGTCGGAGGCTGGGATTCAGCAGGTATGTAACTCCACAAAAGATCTTCTTGGCGATCAAGTGGTAGATTGTCTACAGGCCTAAAACGCTCGCCTGACGAGTGAAATGGTGTAGATCACAAAGGGCTATAATAGCCTTTCAGTAGAGCGAACAGTCACAAGTAAAAGATCATGTAAGATTCTCACAATTAGCTGTCCGATACAATATGTCTCCCGTGAAAAGGTATTGAATGAAAAGAAAATTGTTAGTTGAAGTTGTTAGCATCAGCAGAACTAGAAGCACGATGAGTTGATCTATTTGAGAAAAAAATATTGAAGGAAATCAGTTGTATTAATGCTATTTTGTGTGTGTATCTTAATTTCAATTAAAATTATTTCTACCTATCAGATTACATTTTTCGCATTATTTGTACGAACTTATATGTATTTTTTCGCCAGCACTTCAGTAGAAAAAAATTTGTTTTATTTTTATGACGAAACATTAAAGGTAATAATTTAAACATTTTCATTCAATGTTCTTTATTTTTATTTCACGTGCATGGTACGAAAGTTACGAAATTTTGGGCAATCCCATATTAAGCAAATTCTGAGACATACTTTTTTTTTGTAAATATGAGTTACTTTAATGTGACAAAACGCAAAAATGCATAATAATAATAATGGAAGCTTTTGAAGGTATCGGAATGAATATTTTAAATTAACACCTATTTTATTTTCTCAATTTCTATTAATGTATTAATTCTATTAAATTCTTATTAATTTCTATTAAAGCTGGGAGAGAGCTATAGGTAATGCACCCTGTATTTTTGAACAACGATCAATATGACTCCTAAGAGAGAATTAATCTTTCTATTAACTTCTGCAGTATATATTATATGTTGACTTGTGTGTAGATTCAAACCTGGAACTATCGATAGTTTTGAACATTGGTTTGGAAGAATATAGTGTCACTCACTAGGTAACATTTAAAGTAGAATTATTTAATAACACACTTCCCTTTGATTAGCTTTTAAGTTGTTCCGTTTTGTTATGAAAAATTTAATTTTTCGAAATAAAACCATTAACTTTCTTATCAATATACAACATTACAAGTAAACAAAGAGTGATCATCTATGAAAAAAAATAAGCGATTCATTATCCAGAAATTATTTTTATCTTAGTTAATTTTTCTTCAAAATACGAATTTCTTTCTAAATGGTGTTTTTTTAGAGGTATAGACCTTAAATTGCAATAAAACAACGATGTATTATTCGATTGACATGAATTTTTTTTATCGAAAGATAATCTTGTGGCATTACATTTTAAATATGATTTCCGGCATAGGACTGCCACGGCTGGCTCGGATGTAGTCCAATCTGGACGTCCAATTTTCGATGACTTTTTCCAACATTTGTGGCCGTATATCGGCAATAACACGGCGAATGTTGTCTTCCAAATGGTCAAGCGTGTGTGGCGGATCCGCATAGACCAATGACTTTACATAGCCCCACAAAAATAGTCTAGCGGTCTTAAATCACAAGATCTTGGAGGCCAATTCACAGGTCCAAAACGTGAAATTAGGCGGTCACCAAACGTGTCTTTCAATCAATCGATTGTGGCACGAGCTGTGTGACATGTTGCACCGTCTTGTTGGAACCCCAGCTCCTGGACATCATGATTGTTCAATTCAGGAATGAAAAAATTAGTAATCATGGCTCTATACCGATCACCATTGACTGTAACGTTGTGGCCTTCATCGTTTTTGTAGAAGGATTCCACCAGCCCATAAAGCGCACCAAACAGTCAGTTTTCTGGATGTAACGGTGTTTCGACATACACTTGTGGATTAGCTTCACTCCAAATGCGGCAGTTTTGTTTATTGACGTAGCCATTCAACCAGAAGTGCACTTCGTCGATAAACAAAATTCGCTTCGGGAACAACGGCAATCTCGTTTTGGGCCCATTCGACGAATCTAAAAGCGTTGTTCAGGCGTGAGTCTATTCATGATGAATTGCCAAACCAAACTGAGAATAAATCACTTGACAGCTGTTAAATCGGTCGCCATCTTGGAAAGTAATGCCAACTTAAACTTCTATACCAGGGGGCGAACCTTTTTGGAGCAACGTGCCATTTTTTTCTTAAGAAATGTTTAATGATTTATAGGCGTGTCATCAAATAATTTTGACTTGTGATTATTGAGAAACTAATAAAACCAAATACGAACAAATCAAAATTCTTTATTTAATACGAAAAGATACATTTTGCACTGTAAAGTAGTAAATGTTTTAGTTATGTATGTAATTTAAATTAAAGTAACATTAGTGTGACTTCTGTTGTTTTAGATTAGATGACAAATAATATATCAGGATTATAAGATTTTACTTTTAGCAGAATGCATGCTGATTTAGAATCGTCTGATAAACGGTTTCTAAGCGAGTCTTTGATGTTATTTTTATTTCTGAAAATAATGACTCGCAGGCATAGGTAGATGAAAATATGGTTAAAATAGAATAAGCCAGCTTCTTCAAAGAGTTAAATGCGTCTGGAATCGAATTCCATGTTTCCAAATCTTTGATGCGCTGAATTATCTTATCTTTGTTATCAAAATCATCAAAAAGTGAGGGCACGCATGCCAACCAAGATTCATTCAAAAACTCTCTCTCTCTCATGAAAAGGTTTACAATGCCGAGCAATGGCTTTTGCAGCCGAGTAACTTGCCGCACTTGTGCAACAATTTTTGCTTACATATTTAATTATAGACGTCGACTGTTTATTTCTGTCTTTTATTGCACTTACAATTAATTCTTTTTGCTTTGGTTCGCTTTTTCACCAAAGTATTGTGATTTGTTTCAAAATGCCGTTTTACAGACGATATATGTTCCGCATACCACTGTTCCAGAACATAAAACACACTCCGCTTTGTCGCCTTTCCTGATCATGCCATATTTTCAGTCCACCAAGTTTGAAATTCTCTGCTACACTTACTATCTTATACTTTTTGTTTTTTGCTAACTAGCCATGTTAAATAGTAGCTAAAAATCGTAAATTTAACACAAAAAAGCTTTAAATATACAGTTGTGTCGATGAAATTGACTAATCTATGTGCTCTCACTTAATCCCCCCAAAGAAAAACTTTTTACTGACTGCGCACGACTACGAGCGCATGCGCAGACCTTTTTCTTTTTTGAAATTGAGTACTTGTGCGAGATCTCTGCAGTGTCTGCTCTTTCGCTTTTCTTGATAAATTAGACTTATAAGATAAGAATCAGATCACATTGAGAGAGAGAGAGATAAACTATATGTATTCAAGCTGAATCATTAATATAAACGTAAGAATATATTTTTTAAGCAATTTGAATATATCTCGAAATAGTTACATACACACATCCACTATGAATTGATAAACTTTGCATCATTAGCAATTATAATACACGACGTAACTACGCAAGACTTAACAAACGAGTTTGCTCCCCAACGCTTCGGCGTCGCGACGGATCACTCGCGTTTGTTCATAATACTTCATAGAGCACTTAATTATTTTCTGCTAAAACGCAAACCGTTTTTGATCGATGGCGTGCCAAAAATATTCTGTCGCGTGCTTTTATTGGCACGCGTGCCATTGGTTCGCTATCCCTGGCCTAGTGGTTAGAGCATCGGATTCCAGACTGGAAGGCCTGGGTTCGATGCCCAATACCACCAAATACCCTCCGAGTACTCCCGGAGTGCGTGCTCGTTAAATCAGTGGGTACGAAAGTCTTGTGGGCTGAATCACGAGTGCAGGGGGGATGGAGAATATATATTTCCCTCCCCTCCAGTTCCATGCCAAAATTGTGGAGATGGAGATAGATAGTGTTGCAATCTATCGTATAGAAGTTCAACCTGTCTCAGGCTCTGGCAACTTTCATTTATTTCCTTCGGGAAGAACACGACAACAGCAACAACAACTTTTAACCTTTTTGTGAGCCTTGGGAAGAGAGAGATTACTTCCCATCTACATGCTCTTATAAAATACACCTGTGAGCAGCACAAAACCCATTTTAATATATTGGCCTTGCTATTATAACGATGGGAAGACTAATTCCCGCTTCAGTTTTGTACGACTGCACATAATCAGTGACTATGACATCTGTAAATCGGACAAAAAAAGAAGGTACTAAAGAAGTACCTTGTCTTAAATTTGTTGCTGTATATAGTAATGTCGGAGAAAGTATTGATCGCTTCGACCAAAGAAAACAAATGTATCAAATAAGAAGGTTTGTAAAATGTCGTATCTTTTCTTTTCTTATGGACTTTGCCGTCATAAATAGTTTCATACTGTGGCAAGTGAGCAAAAGAAACAGAAGTTTAGACCAGCTAACATTCCATGTAGCATTAGCTCGTCAGCTAATAGACGGATATTCCTCAAGAAAAAAGGAAATGACGTCCTGCTGGCTTCTAAGCAAAGAAGTGTGTAGTTCCGGATGATAGACGCTTAGCCAGTGTGGAAAATCATATGCCGAAGATGGTTTCCAACTATAGAAGATGTATGAAATGTCACACAAAGGGAAAAGAAAAAAGAACTCCGCTACATGTGTGCAGAATGTGATGTCTCCTTGTAGATCGCAACATGCTTCTCACCTTTTCACTATAAATAATCACCATTAAATTTGATTTTCTTTATGACGGGGAATAGTTCCTTGGGAAGTATTCTCCCCACCCCTAAAATCTAAGTGTAAACAAAAAAATTTGGCAAATAAAATATATTTCCTTAAAAGCTATTGTTTAATTGTTAATAAAACATAAAAAATTGCGAGAAATTCAAAAGAGAAATAAATGCTCCATGAAAGGGTTAAACAATTCATATATACCAATTCATGGTGACAAATTCATATATACCCGAAATAAAGTGTTCTTATTTGTGTAAGATTGATAATATTTAATAAAATGAAACTTTTTTTAGACAAATATTAATCATAAAATAGAAAATTACAAATTTTAAACACAAAATGAATTTTATACACGAATTATTTGGATGGGATACGTTCAAGATATCCCCCTCCCAATTTTCGGGAATATTATAGAAGAAAAAAACACACAAAATAAATCTTAACCATTTTTTCTTTCTTAATTGAATTTTAAACTATTTTCTACTTTTTAAGATTTTGATTCATTGGGGTTTTCTTTTTTTAAGATATCCGACTACGTTCGGAACCGTGATTTTGCCAAAGCGAATAAATGGATAATATTTATGATATTTAGTGTCACTTAGATTAGAAAATGTATGTAAAATTGTTTTAAGAATAGTATTACAATAAAAAAATTATTTAAGTACAATATTTTGGCAAACAATGAACATGGAATGACCCATCAAAATATTCTCCTTTTGTGAAAAATGCTTCTATTATAATAATCTTTTGCCTGTATATAGCTCAAAACTCTGTACAGAGGCTCAATTAGAGTTGTTGAAATATATAACTTAGAAGTGGGTTTATCCATGTTTTACGACAACAGAGGGAAGGAATTTTAAGAAGAGAACGCCGATAATTATTTCAATTGGTTGTAACTCTGAAAATATGTGAACTTTTTAAAAAAAATAGTTCAGACTCTGGTGAAGTTTTTACTTTATACAAGCAAAATATTATTATTTGAAAAGCATTTTTTATAAAAGGGGAACATTTTGAAAAAAGGTTATTCTTCGTTCATTTTTTGTCAAAATGTCCTTAAAACAATTTTATACATATATTCTAATTTAAGTGACACTAAATATCATGAAAATTATCCATTTATGCTCTTTTTTAAAATCACCGTTCCGAATGTACTCGGATACCTTAAAGTAGTATTTACTTTAAGAATAGAAACGAATAGTTACGAATCCGAGGTCCCGAAATATGTAAAATTCTACTTAAGGGTAGTGATTTCTTTAATGAGCACGGGTGTGCCGCGCACCCGAGATGCCCTATCATAAATGTTTGTACTTCCTCATTTTTTCATTGTGTGTGTGTGACATTTCAACACACTACATTTTCCTTTCTTAAATTAAAAATTTGTCTCGTTCATATATACATGTTTCTTTAGTAAATTAATTGATGCTCTGCGCATCCAAAAATGGCCTATGTTCTGATGAAACAAAACATCCCACTGGCCATGGTAGGAATTATAAATAAATATATACTTGAATATTAATGAGATAAAACGGTTGTTAAAAGCTGTGATATAATCTAAAAGTTTATCTCGGATCAAGAAACCTTTCAAAAACTTTTCAGCTGATGTTTATGTTTTACATGAATATTCAAGCACTAATTTTTACAGAAAAAATTAAACTTGCATAACAAAATTCTAATTTCATTTATATAGAAAAGATTTAAGCAAATATGAGTCGAAAATATGTGAAATTAAAGCTTTTCTTGATTGTTCAACTTCTCACTTAAAAGAGAGAAAAAGAATTTTCTCACAAACATTTCGCACTTTATTTTTGAGAGGATATTTTATATTATTGTACGCAAAATCGTAAATTTTATTAACAGATTAATTTTTTTAACGCAATAGTTAAATTATTCTTATAACAGAAATATTATTTTTTCCATATTATGTTGCTATTTTAAAAGCAACAAATTTTCTTTTAATGATTCGATCAACTAAATTATTTTACGCGGATTTCAGAAAACCATATTAGTAATTTTCGAGGTAAAATTTTTATTTAAATCTCTCTCAAACTGCTGATTCGTTCATTGCAACTGTGTGTGTGTGTGTATCAATTTTTTTAGAAAAAATTCCATTTGTTCCTCTATCTTCTATTGCTTTTGAACAGCATTTTATAAAATAATAGCAAACGAATTTTCTTTGTACAACTTTTGTAAAATATCTTAACAATTTTTTATAAATATGACATATACACAATTCTTTACTTTTCTCTATATTAGTCCCAACATCTTTCTGAAAATAAAAAAATCGTACATTTTGTAAATTTATAATGCATGAACTCGGTAAACATAGGTTTAGAAGACATGTCAAGAAACGAAAAAATTTAAAAAAACCAAAACTTAGATTTGTTTTTGACGCTTTTCGACCCACCCTACCATATAACCTTGTTCAATTTCCATATAAAAGAACTATATCATGCTTCCCCTTTTCCCTATTAAATGCTTTCATATTATGGGAGTAAGATGGCTTTTTCCCCATTTCCCTAAAGCTAAGATTGGGGTACGAAAGAATGGGGAAAATACTTCTTTTATTCACTACAAAATGTTTTATGCGCTGTCCCACCTCATCCCTACTTAACAGGGAAATTTTTAGATTTTTCTCCCAGCCCTCTACGTACTTCAATGAAATAAGTTTTTATTCACGTATTCTAAAGAACCGCTAAGAACGTTTTCGCGTTGATGTTAGATGTGGAAAGTCGTTCTCTATGTTTATATTTTTCACCCGGAGGAGAACTAGGAAAAAAAATGAATTTTCCTTTTACTTCATTTCATTTTATTTTATTATTTTTTTTCTTCTTTTTTGAAGATTGCGTGTAATTTATTTTTAATTTATTTATTTGTCGTTTGGCATCAATTGATAAAAATTTTCCACCTCAGTTTGAGTGACTGTAATCCCCCCCTTTTATTATATTCGTGAAGCATAAAAAAGAACTGTAACGTGTTAAGATGTGCTACAGAAGTTTTTAAAAGGATATATTTGGGGAGATGGGAAAAAAAAAGGATTCTTAAAGATTTCGGGGTATAAATCTCCATTTTTTATAATAAATCGATAAGTTTAAGTTTTGAATAAATAATATTTAGTGCGTGTTAAAAAATTTACTTCACAGAAAATTCATTCAAATGTATTTGAAACGAAAATGTTTCGCATGCCTAATAATTTATTCAAATAATAATAATAATAAATAAATAAAGGAAGAGTTGTAAAAGAATCGTATGATGAAGATTACGTATGACTTAACGTCCAATAAATGTTTTGCAAAAATATGTGCAAGGTTCCTTTTTAAAAAAATTACGTTTCTTTTTTTCAAAGAATGTTTTATTGTTGAAAAGATAGCATTAAAATATACTTATATCATTTAAATTGTCAGAGTTCTGACGAAATATAAAATACATACTCACACTTTTAAGGGGTTAGGGTAAACTAAAATTATCTGTAGTACTAGTGTTTCACAGCTGTTTAACTTCGTGATTTATTACATAATAATAATATATGCATATATATATATATATATATATATATATATATATATATATATATATAGTATAATAAAATAAAATAATAAAAGACAAATTGTGATTCCTTCAAAGCTAAGAATGAATGAAATTGGATTCTAAAAAAACATATCAAAAACCACCAAAATATAAGTAAAATAAATGATGCAAAAGAGTATTCTACTAAGATTGGATAAAAACAAAAATTACAAGAATCTGAAGTGTTGAACTATTAAAATTGAAAATACCAAAAGAGTCATTGGAATTAAATTGAGAATTTTTATGATTTCTAAAACTGTCACTTATTTAGGACAGTGAAATAAGGTTAAGCAATACTTTATGGATCCACCTTCCCCATTCAGCAGAAATTTTTTACATAACAGAAATTAGTACTCTATTGAACACATTTTTTTGTATAATTTTAGTTCTAGAGCTAATAATTTAAATTCTATAATTTCACAATTATAATATGGTTATTAATTTATCTGATTTTACTTAATAATTTATCTATCATAAATAACTTTGTTCCATAATTTTAACTAGAATTTAGCTGACTTTAAAGGTAGTTAAGCTGCTGCACATGAAAGAAAATTCTTTTTGAAACATTATCATGAAGAAAAGGTACACAATTAAATAAGTATAATTTATGTTTAGTATTTGCGCAATAAAAACAATTTATACATTTGCCACCCCACGAAGTCTTTGTTTATTTAGTTACAATATAAATCTTTCAATTACTTTTTAGTTAAATGATCAAGAAAGGTTATTTTCTCAAACAATGGTGATTCTTATAATTTTTAAATAAAATAAAAAAAAACATAAGTAAAAAAATTAGCAATAACTCTTAGATTTAGATTAGTTTAGGATCAGTGAATTTAATATTAAAAGAGAATTACAGTTAATTTCTAAAAAAAGTACCAATTCTACAGCTTGTTTAGTTTTAGTTTAAATTCGGCTATACCGAAATAGAGTAGTTCTTTAAACTGGAGTTTCGAAACATGGCCTGGAAGTGCATGCAGTCGGTCATGCATCATTTTAGTCGTGACTCGTACGGCTATGTGTTCATATTTTAAAGATGCTCTTTTTTTGCTCTCTCTCTCTCTCTCTCTTTCCCCACTTAAATTTTTTTAATCTGAATTTTTTTTCTTTTTTTTAAGAAAAAATCATACATAATTTCAATTGTCTCATTACAAAATAAGAACCTGGATACATCAATACAAGTTTCTAAACTGTGTGTGTTACAAGGAATAAAAATCTGCAATTAATTTTCAATGATAATTTCCTTGGTTTTCAGAAATTTAAACCATTGCTAAATTCATTTGGCGTCCCATTTGTCCTTTTTAAATACTTATGGCATTTTTAGCAAAGCGTAGCGAAATAAATTAAACGGAACAATTTATAAGCCCTCTATTTTACCATTTATTGCTAAAGCCAATTATAAATTGTTCGCATGTAATACAGTTCAAACATCTTCAATATTTCATATAAGAAAATCGATTCAATCAGTTAATAAATTGAAGAAAGTTTAAAACCATTGCACTGTGGCTACAAAACCGAACCAAACAAGTTACAAATGAAATTAAGGTTTTTATTAACAATTATTTTATTTCTCTGTTAAAATATAAGAATAACATAAATATTTATGATCTATATACATTATATATCGCTTATACATTCAGCGTCTTTAAAAATCACCGAAAATCCACAGTCTTTAGTTTTTGCATTACCTGCCTTAATAACAAAGTCAAATTTTTCTGCTTTGTTTAATTTAAATTGAGTAGTGATCATAAGTTACATTTTTAGTCAGACTGAAGTAAGCCGCGGGTTCGAGTCCTGTTTCTACTTAATCCATCACGAAGAAAAATATCATTTTGGAAATCTATTGTTGAGAACGATCAAATAAAAGATAAACAAAAATACATTCTATAATATGAAAAACGAAGTACCAAGAAGGAGTTACTCGAATGCGACAAATTGCGTGTGCACATTGCTTGCGAGAGGCAATTAACTTCTGGCGACCAGTGATTGACCAGATGGAGATCCAGCTTACTGCAATGGAACATCTGGACAGTGCATAAGACAGAATATATTTCAATTGTTATTCCATGGGAATGTAATTCCATCGACCCACGTGGATTATGTCAATACTTCGTTGCCGGATTCGAGAAAAGTTTCAGTAGATATTACCATTTGGGAGAGGATATGCAATTGGAGTAAAGGAAGGAAGGTGGTCTCTCGACATTTGCGTCGAAGCAATGCTACGAGTTTTACGGTGTTGATAGGAATAAGTGAACCAAGTGAATAAAGAAGGCAGTGGTCGATCCAAGGTGACGACAGAATGCGAGAACACAGTGACCGTCTGAATGGCGTTAGCAGTCTCTAATGCATGGTTATCAATGACCCGACGTATAACCAGAATACTAATGACTGCATTGACAGTCCATATGTGACTCAGGAACGGAAGCTTGAGACTTCAAAGTCCACTACTCCGATTGATCCTCCCCAGCGCAATTGTGCCGGGTGTATTCGACCTGCAATCTTACGAATTACAGTAGAATTTTTTTAAGTAATGAATCCCTTTTCGAATGGACTAGCAAAGATTTTTGGAGACGTCCAAGACAGCGGCAGTTATCTGAACTATCATCCACCACACAGCCCGACAACTAGGTGTTACGGTAAGGGTTGGCATTTTGTTTGAGACCCGGACCTCTTTGATTGTAATCTGTGATGCTCTCAGCGAACAACTTTTCACCAACGAGATTCTACGCCCCGTATTGTTACCCTTCCTTTCTCAAACCCTTGGGCTTACATTTCAACAGGTTAACACTCGGTCGCCATTGGATGATTGATGATTGATTGAATATTAACGTCGCACTATTCAGCTACACGAGGGCTTTTGGTGACGGACCACGTAATTTTGAACCATGGTCAAGTGACGTCGGTCGCCATTGGAGGAACTTTCTATCGCTAATCTTCGTATTTCTGCAACATTGCTATGGCAGGCGCAATACCAAAATTTTTCCATAATTGAATCCGTTTGTGTGAGCTATATTGTATCCTTGTATCACGCGAATTCAGTTTTACAAATTTGAGCACATATGGCAAGCAATTTTGTAGGAGGATATCCAAATTCTAAAGTCAATGCACAGCAGGATAAAAGTACTTCTTGCATTACGGCCAGAAGTGAGTCAGCATATTATTGATTTTTTTTTGCTGTTGTAGGTGCATTTACAGAATATAACATTCATTTCCTATGATGCTGATAGTATTAGGGAGACAGGAAAGTATGTAATGTCATTTCTGCATATGTCGATATTACTATTTATCAGCTCATTGTGTACTTCAAAGGCATTTTTATGTTTAGATTGTTTTGTTTACTCGTAAATATTTAAATTTTAATTTTTTTCGCAGTTTATGGAGGAATGGCCAGCCAAATACCAGAACACGTACATATCCTGCATTGTGTGCTTTTTTGAGTTTCACAAGTGTAGCAACGCAGTGGTTGATACCGAACTCTTTTGCGGTGTTTATCCAAACGCATTAGATGTTCGGAAGTGCATAAGGAGGGTTTTTAAGTTCAAATTTTGGGTAATTTCGATCTTTCCGACTCGCACTCTTCAGGAAGACGAACAGCTTTAGACTTTGACATGTTAAAGGTTGGGGGCAAATCCATTTCAGACAATCTAGGAACTGTCAAACAACTTGGTCGATCATTCAAAAACTTTTGCAGCAGATTAGTAAAGTGAGCAGAGCAGGTGTTTGGGTCCTGCATAATCTGTCCGTAGAAAACAAAGCTGACTGATCCACTACATGCAACTTATTGCTTCAGCGGCACACTACAGAAATATTTTTGGATTGCTTGATCACTGGAGATCAAAAATGAGTCCTCTATTATAATCCGAAATGCAAAATGCAGTGGTTTTCTCCCAAAATCTTCTTCTTTTCAAATATATAACTTAGAAGTGGGTTTATTCATTCATATTTTACGTTAACAGAGGGGAGCAATTTTAAGAAAAAAAACCACCAATAATTATTTCAATTAGTGGCAACTCTGAAAATAATGTTAACTTCTCAAAAATTCTAGTTGAGCCTCTGTAGAGAGGTCTGAGCTATATGCAAGAAAAATATTATTATAATCGAACCATTTTTCACAAAAGGAGAACATTTGAAAAAAAGATTATTCTAAGCTTAGTTTTTTGCCAAAATATTATATTTAAATAATTTTTTTGTCAAAATGTCCTTAAAACAATTTTATGGATGTATTCGAATCTGAGTGGTACTAAATATCATGAAAATTATCCATTTATGCGCTTTTTTAAAATCACGGTTCCGAACGTAGTCGAATACCTTAAAGACATTTCATTTCCAATTTATTCAAGCTCCATTATGTATCTTTATATGTAAAAATAGACATATAAAATAAAAAAAAGTTATTCACCCTCTATGGACTCAAACCCAGCTCTTAATGACGAAGGAACACCGATCCGTTGCTGCTACGCTAAACCAATTACGTGTAATAATTTGCTATCGATCTGAATTAAACGAGTGAATTGCATCTTGAATTGTAAGTATCTAAAAAATTATTGAATAGTAGCCTCTATAACGATATATCTTCATCAACAGGAAAACTAAATCTACCATCTTACAAAATTTGAACTAAATCCGTGACCCAAGACCTTGCATTCGCATTCTCTTTGTAAAAGGCTGCTCTGGAAAACCTAAGAAGGCCATCGTTTCTCATAACTAATCTAGTAATCCGTCAATTAAACTTTTTTAAATGCCTGCAAGAATGTTTCATTTCCAGAAATCCAAGTGTCCAACTGTATGCTCGAAAATGATGGAAAGAAAAGCAAAATCGATACTCCAAACAATTGCAGACAACATAAGTACAAACTAGCATTAACACATTCAGGTTATTAATATAGCCTTTAGCCGCATCACTGTATACCACTTCCTGCAATATAAAGATTGTCCCTAGAAGCAATGGCACTGCTTTTGTTGTTTTACCTTAGACCTTGCGACAAATCAATACGTAGAAAGAAGCGAGGGTGGGGAAAGAAAGCAGCTAACATGAAAGTTTCATTCTCATTTTCACCCCTTAAGTCAAGAATAAGGCTTATGCACCAGTGTAAGAAAAAGAAAGAAAAGAAACGAAAAACCAGAGTAATAATAATAATAAAAAAAGGCCTTTTTCTTTCTGACTCTCCGCTACTTCGTTTTTATCTCACCTTTTCGTATTTTCTGTCCTTTTCCTTTCTTCTTTTTCCTTTTCTTCTCTTCGCTCGCTTCTTCATTGCGGAAATTTGGAATTCTTCGGTTGTTGATGGCGTTAAGATGTGTTTGGTTTTTGCGAACTTTTTGCGCCTTCGTGCCTCTTGTTTGGGGAACAAATTTGTTTGATTTTGTGAGAAATTTGATTATGTTTTCTGTCCAACACTACTCACTCTCTCCTCTCCGCTTTATGGTGATGCTTTGCAACGGAGAGAAGATGTTGTTCCCTCATTTCTTTTCTTTTCCTTTTTTTTTCTTGCGTTCTCTTTCTTTCCGTACCTTGTTCTTTTCTTTTTAAAGAACATCATCCTATTTTTTTTATCTTTGTTTTTGCGTTTTTTGTGTGGTATCGTATGTTTGGAATATGATATTTTCAGTTTTTTTTCCTCCCCTTCTCCTTTTAGGAGACAAAAAATGCAAATATGTATAAGTGAAATGATAAGATTTTTTCTTTTCTTTTTTTACTTGCGATGAAAAAATATTTAACTTACTAATCGCTAGATGAATTGTAAACTGTATATTTATAAGGTCAGTTTAAGCTTACTTTCTGAATGTTTCTTAAGCTTTTGGAAGTAATAAAAATTTCAACACAGCGGTATATAATTCTTTATTTTATTTATTTATTTATTGTAATGTGAATTACGGTAAAGTTAAGATTTTTTTAAAATCAATTAATGGAAATTTAAGACACAGTTGAACCTCTGCATTGCGAAATTTTCTATGCAGCGAACTTTTTCCTGGAACCAAGTCAGTAGCACACACAGGGATTTTTCAAGGGAGGTAGACCGGGGTCGAAAGTTCACCATTCTTGTATCATGCTCCTTTTGATTTTGTCGATTTTTGGGAACAAAGCACAGTAAAAAACTAATTTTTCAATAAATAATTATCATTAATTAATAAAATTAATCATTAATAACAAGTAATTAATTAAATTTTACGTACTATATACTTAAAATTATAATCAATCGGAAAAAAATCAAGGGCTTTGGGGGGGGGTCCGGGGGGTCCGGACCCCCCCTTGTGTGCGCCACTGAACCAAGTACATTTCACGACTTTCTTCGTAAATAACCTCCCAATAGCGAAGTGCATTTTCGATATAAGGAACTTTTTCTCTAGTGATTCTTTTTTTTTCTCCCTATTTAAAAAGCATTTCTGGACATTTCAAGTTATTCTCCCTTTTAACACATTTTATGGTAGTCATAAATCTTGAACTGTTTTTATTAGGTATCTAATTCACTAAAAGCAATAGAATTCTGGTCACTTCCTGCAAAAAGTGCAACCTTTAACCCTCATTGTCCAGTTCACTGGAAACATCTTCGACATCCTCTTTCACTCTCAGGGAAATCTCGTGTCTTTGAACTAGTCTATGTTCATTTGTAGTATTGATCAGTCGTACCGACAACCTCGTTTCTTGTGGCTCAAAAATGTCGAAACGTCAGTGCTTGAGCATCAAAGAAAAAAAAATAATTCTTCAGGTAGTGGATCAGGTAGTAGTCAAGAAACTTTTCTTGCAGGTTTTCTTTCTTTTTTGGTAGGTAAGATATATAGAATAAATATATATTAATTTAGAAAAAGGTGTGAATAATTATTTTTTTTAATATATAGTGTTTATGAATTAAATTTTTTAATGTGGTTATAAAGAAAATTGAAAGATGAACCTCTCTCTCTCTACATATATATAACGAATTTTCCATATAAAGATTTTTTTTCGGGATTTAGCGAATTCGTTTTATAGAGGTGCGACTGTAATTACATGCTGGCATGAAGGTTTAGCATTTTATAAAGTTGCAATCTTCAAAAGTGAAATTGCAACACCAAGAAATACTGCACCTAGCGTCATGCAAATTTGAGGAGCGATGGTAGTGAGGCGGATACGCAAATGATTAAAAAAACAGACAAGTAAAATCTCTATAAACCAATTTATTAAATATGTAATGTGCCCACTTCGGACAGATATACAGGCCTCAAGCCGTCGAGGCATTCTTAGTCCATTGATGGTTACCTGAGGTAACCGTTGCCAAGTTACATCCACTGCTGTGCACATATCATCCACGTTTTGTGCTAGAGGTCCTCGGTTCATGTCACGTCCAATGAGAAGGGATGGCGATTCTTTTCGAAAAAGATCGATTTTTAAATCGATTTGAATCGTCACCTGATGAATCGATTACAAAAAAATCGAGGTCTAAAAGATCGATTAATAAAAAATTGATTTTTTTTCAAGTCTGCATTTACAATGTAAAATAAATCCCTTTTATGAAAAACAAGAAAGATACCATAATATATAAAACGATCTCTTATCAGTAAAATCAGAAAATTTTTTAGTTCAGGGAATTCGACAATTACAATTATTTTATCACCATATCAAAGTATTAGGTATAAAAGAAGACGTTTATTTTTTCTAAAAGTATTTGTTACATTAAAAAGTTTAGAAAATAGATAATATACCTCATATTTCCCAATGCTTAATATCTAAGCTTTTTAAAAACAACAGTCTGTCAAGTCTTCAGGTATCCCAGCGGTACCGCTCATCACTAGCGATGTTGCCGGCAATCGAAAAGAAGCGCTTACAAGATTCACACGCTCACAGATGATTCCACGATACTCGTATACATCATGGCTATTGAGTGAATATGATAATAAATACAGTTTTTTCCCCTTGCCAGTAAAGTTTAGGATCATACTTCAGATGCACAACTGCCTGCGATAGTATTTAAAGATAGTACATTCAACAAATTGTAAATAGTTTTATGGTTTTTACCAAAACAGAAAAAAATCGACTGTCAATTTTTAGGATGAAATATCGATTCACAGAATCGATTCAGTGCTACATATCGATTTAAAAATCGTTTTTTTAGCCCGAGAAATCGATTTTTCGATTAATCGATCTCAGATCGCCATCCCTACTAATGAGGTTCCAAAGGCGTTCGATGGGATTCAGATCTGGAGATTTTGCCATACAGGGAAGGATGTCAAATACAGTTAAGAGCTAGCTATGCGACATGAAGCCTGGCATTGTCTTGTTGGAATACCGAGTTGGGTCCACCCTGTAACAAGGGCAGAATAACAGATAAATTGTGTGAGGTAGCGGTCCGCTGTCAAACTACCGTCAATGTGTACCAGAGGCGTCCTGTGATCAAAACTTATGCTATCCGAATCCATGATGCCCGATGTAGGACAGGTTTTTACTTTCGGCGAAATAGGTTGTTTCTTAGCGTTCTCCGAGTTGCCGCCATACCCGTCGACGGCCGTCATTCCTTCAGAGACAGAAACAAGATTCATACATAAACAATATTCGATGCCGTTCGATGGTCCAGGTTCCCCGATGACGGTCAACTATACTGTTGCTGATACTCATGCATGTAACTGTTTTCACTTGCTATCTGTTGCGTACGATTCGGGTGGACACAGCATCAACTGCTCCTGTAGGCAACCAGCTTCGGATGTTGGGTATCGGGGAGAAAGGATCTCGAATAGTCAACTGGCGAATACGTCGGTATGTGCGGAAAAATACCATTTTGTTTTGCACAAAAAAGAGAAATTGAATGTTGCCATTTTTAAGTGAAAAAGAAATGATTTTAATCAGATGAAATCAGTAACAATTTAACCTAAAAGTCTGAATACCTACTATATCTTCACCATATTCTGAGAAATGATATACTTATTTGCAATTCTGAAGCGATTTCTGCCCATGACATTTTTAATTCACAAATTGCAAAAGATTTTATGCATTAATGTTAATAGAGCTTTGTTTGATAAAACTCAATTGGTTAAAAAATTCATGGAAAATAAATTTCTCAACACTAATTTTTAATAAAAAATATTATTTGAATGAGTGCATGTTTCATGAACGTCACTCTATAAAGCAAAACGAGAGTTATTGGCAACGGACCTCGTAATATTTTGAACTCCTCATTAAAGTGAAGAGGACGATACCTGAGCAAGCACCCACTTTCTAAACGACACACCACGCAAACGGGAGAATTTTGAACCTCAATATATTTAACGTGCATCAACCTTTCTAAGCAGTGGGTCTTTTGTGGCACTACGGTTGGAACTCATGACACGCCAGCCACGAGTTTGTGACGATAACCACAAAGTTACCACAAAGCCTCCCCCAAAAAACATTATTTGAAAAAAATCGCCATTTTTAATAGTTGAATACATTTTTCGCTAAAATATTTATTTAATTACATAAAAAAGGTTCTTTTTATATTTTTACATTTTTTTAGTAGTTCGTAATTCGTAGTGTTATGCACAAGGGAGAGGTTCGTGTTTTTTAAAATGTAACCCCCATAAGACAGGTCTGTGTATGCCAATAGTAATTCGTATATAATTAAGCAAGGAGCTTCTCCTATATACTAATAAATATGAGTATAATCTCTATTTGGTCAACATTGATTGAATTTTTTACAGTGCGACCAATATAAAAACATATTCTAACTAGAGAAGAAAATGGAAAAGTATTTTTAGCACAATTTTAAGCTTCTGCTCTTTCTTTAATAGCAAAATACTTTATTTGGACATTTTTTTCCCTCTTTTTTTATCGTATACCAAATAAATTTCTATTTATTATCAAGCAAAGATAAATATAAAATACACGCTGGCTTCTAAAGTTTCCACTTGGAACGTATTTTTATTTAAATAGACTTTAGAAAAATAACCCAAAGATTCCATTAAACTATTTTCGTTCCCTCCCTTTGAAAAACAATGCAATTAAGCGTAATTGATTGTAAGCTGAAGAATTTGCCGACATAAATTTCGAATCCAGTTAGTCTTTCTCGTTCTCCCCAAACCTCCTTTTGTATACTTTTCTCTCGGAAGATGCTTTTTCAATGTATTCTGTCCCTACAAAGCTTACTGATAAAGACTTTAATCTGCCAATTGAAATCAAGAACCGCCAATGTGTGCAGGGGGTATAGGGTTCGAAAGGTTGGGGGAATCAAACTGCAGATTCCTGCTGTGATTCGAATAGCAATTACGATCATTTAATCAAAGATCCGTGTTTTCTCTCCGGGAAAAAAACCGGAGAGCCGCGCTTTTCGCTTCGATTCCCGGAAAACAAATGACCGGGTGGAAAAGCAGATCATGAAGCTGTAAATTAATGCCCCGCAATTAATCGTTTGGCTCAAGGGGACTGAGGGGGGATGGATTAAATAAAACAAAAGCAGAGAAAAGACACTGTCGAAATGTGCCTTATCTGAAATGGACTTTCCTATCTTTTGCGGGACGTTGCCGAGGGAGTGAAGTGGTTTAATGGAAAAATGTGAAAGAACAACCCTTTACGAGGTTTTTCTTTTTTTTTCCTCCATTTTTTTTTACCTTCACTTTTCTGTTCCCTTTTCTTGAGAAATGATGTTACTTTTCATGGTGATGAAGTAATGAATTTAATCTAGTCTTTTCAGTCTTTTCACGCGCTGGATGTTTTTTCCCGACGCTTTAGGAATGTCGTGCGTGTAACATTACGATAAATCGCATCTAATAAATTACTTGCTTGTTTCAATTAACGTCCCATTAGAAATTTTTCAACGAACTATTGGAGACAAATTTTGAAACTTAACTTCAATCCTAATTTTCATACTGCATAACGAAAGAACTCAACCCCCCCACTCCCGAACTATTTATCGTTGGGAAACCTTCATTATTTTTCATGATAATCTTTAATTCGAAAATATTTGAAATCGAATTTAATCCAAAGAAAAACAAAAGTTCTGTATTATATGTCTTTTAAGATCAGTATTAACTTATGCATGTGAAACTTGTTCCATGTCTCGAACAGATGAGAACACGATAAGCATCTACGAAAGGAAGGTTTAAGATTTATTTTTGGAGGAATTCAAGAAAATGACACGTGGCGAAGAAGATCAAATTTAGAGCTCCATCACTCATTTAAAGAATGTGACATCTTTAATTTCATCAAAGTACAACGAACTAAATGGGCAGGCCACGTTGTTAGAATGGACGAAGACCACACCACTAAAAAAAAATTCAATGGCCAATCAATTGGCACTCGGAGAAAAGGCAGGCTAAATCTAAGATGCATTGACGGCCTAGAAAAAGATCTCCTAGTTTTGTTAAAACTAAACATTGGAGAACACTAGCAGGAACAAGGCTGGCCTGGAAAAAGCTTCTTAAGAAGGCGGCCAAGGCCCACCTTGGGCAGTCTAGCCTCTGAGAAAGGAATCTTTAAGTAGCTGGTTGGTAACAACCTTACTGTTATGATGCACACGGGCTATTGGCAATGAACCTCATTAATCCTGAATCACCATGATATATAAGCTATTTAACCTCTCTATACATCCACTTTACAGTATTTATGAACTTCCAGGTCCAGTTTCCTTTTACAAGCATAATGCTCTATTATTTCGTTCGGAGTGTTTTTGATTAAATCAAAACTCATGTTATCTATAGCGGAATCCTTATTTGACCACAAGTAATCAGTCACGAAATTTGTGATCTAATTATAATATCAACGGTAATGATAGATAGATGTAGCAGACACATATAGTTGCGTTGTCCATATTCCAAAACAGTTGAGAGTTTTATGAGAAAATAAGTTCTTAAACAAGTACTGACTCTGTTTCTTCCTTGGATTCTCTTAAATGTATTTCTTCATCTAACAACATAATCGTCGAGATCCAAAAGCAACTTAAAAGCCTAAGAGATAAAAACATCTTAATAGATTTTGCATTTGTTCGCGGACACACGAGCGTTCTTCGGAATGAGCGAGCCGATTGGCTTGCAAAAGCTGTAACCAAGCGCAAAATTGACATTGACGTTAATATTCCTAAATCGTTTTACAAGAAGATCACGAAAAAAAGAATGGTGAAGTCTTGGAACCAAGAATATCTCATTTCTAATAAAGGGAGCATAACAAAGCAATTTTTCCCACCATTAATAAGAGACTACCATGCCATCATTTTTACACTAACTACAAAATAACCCAATTTCTCACTGGTCATGGTAATTTCAAAAGCTACTTGAATAAATTTAATTTAGTTCCTTTATCTTCCTGTGACTGTAATATTAGTGGCGAGGAAAATGTAGAACATGTAATCCTTCTGTGTTACAAGTATGTCAGAGAGAGAAAAATCATAAGACTGGCGTTCAAGAGACTTAACATTAATTGGCCACCGAATTTTCACCAACTTCTTTCCACCAGAAGTGCTTTCAAAAATTTCCGTGAATTTGTTGTAAATGTTTGTAATTTTTCTTAACCTCAATTTTTTTTTAAAATTTTTTGTTTCCCTTGAATGTGTGTTAAATATTCACTTCTGTAAGCCCCGTGTGATACTTTGTGGTGCACGGGGATTTTATAATTGTTTTCAATAAAAAAAAGAGAGATTAGTCATTGTAGACCTAATATTTTTAAAGCATTTTCTAGCATTATTCAGCCATTAAATTTTTGAATTTTAGTTTGGCATACATAAAAGTATTACGATGTGAAGAGTCCAAAACTTACAGCCGTAAAAAAGAGATATAATATGTCCTCAGTGTAATGATAATTGCAAAGTTTCTAGATACATTATATCTATAAATTTTGCAATTATCTCATTGCAACTGGATACAATTCGGATTATTATCAAATGCAGTTAAACATAACAACTAACCGATTTAATATAGTTAAGATCAAAACATTTTTTCAGAATCAATTAAAATATGGTCTAATTGCTCACTGTTTTAAATATCGGACCATTGATACCGGAGATATTTGGAAAATTTTTTAAGAAACCATACACACTACATTACTTTTGATGCAAAGGATTTAAGATATTTTCCCGTTTTTTTAACACCGTACAATAAGTGGATTGATAACTAAATATTATTGAATAGTTTTACTGACCCTTAATTCCATGATTTTCAATCGTAATTCAAAATTGAATTTGTCCGAGCTATTCAAGGAATTACATAAAGCTATGTTTCTGAGGATTTTTGACAAGAAAAAATTCAAATATAAAATAATTTTGGTGTGTTAGAGTTCCCCCTTTTTTCGCAAATATATTTAATAATCCACATTTTTCATAATAACATACGCTTTAAATTATTTGTATTTTTTAGAATTGTAAAATAATAGTATATTATATTTGGTTTAAAAAAAGGTTAAAAAAAAAAAAAAGAGTTGAAAGTTTTTTATTGCCAAATATTCGAGCATGCAAAATTGAAAATTTAAGCTAATTTTCGTTGCGAAATCAGATACGTGAAAAAAACCTGGTTTGCAAATTCTTTTCATGTGTTAATTGATTATTTTAATTAAATCAAGGAATTAATCCATTAATTTTCTTAGAATCATTAATAGTGGTATTAGTTTAGTCAAGCTCCGATGAAAACTGAGAAAGTTATCCAGAGTTTCGTTTTTTTAACACTACTTTCACAATGATTTCGCTTTCCAATATTTTACATTTAACAAATATATCAATTTATACCAACATTTTACACAGTCATTAACCCATTCACCGTCAATAACGAGATATCTCGTAGTAAGTGTATGTACCAAAACTGCTAGATACGAGATATCCCGTAGTGTACGCTGCAATTTCAGATTGATTAAATATCTCCATTTGAATTAGGAATTATTAGATAGGATAAATGAAAACTTTATAAAGTGCAAAAAACATATTATTTATCATTTTTTATTATTAAAATTATGATTTAGACGATTAGATTATAACGTAATAATTACAAATGTATGAATGTATTCCAAAAATTAAAAAAAATATTTTGATTGTTGTTGTTGTGTATGAGATAAGCTTTTAAGCAAGGATGAACGTTTTTTTTTTTTTTTTTTTTTTTTTTTGCTTTGTACACATTCAACATGGTTTTGTAGGCATCCTTTTTTCTGTGGGAGGAAGATGTTCTAAGTATTCTTGTATTTGTATTATAGTTGCTGCTTTCTCCAGCATTGCTGCCGTCTACGTAAAAAAAAAATGCATAATAGCTGATTCCCTAAATTGACGCATCCTCATCTTTGTATTCGCTCGATTTCATTGGTTATAGAACTAGTATACATTCTGCAGGAAGATTTCGAAGTAGGATAAAGCGATTTTCTTGTATCAACAGATGGTTGTCCTGTGGTCTATTAACTACCGTAAAATATCCGGCGTTTAACGCGCACATTTAACACAAAAAATAAGATCAAAACTTAAGGGTGCACGTTATACGCCGGGTATAGAAACGATAGCTTTAGAAATAACAAAAGAGATGAGCATAATTTTTTTTCACTTCTACATGCATTAAAATATTATCTATTTAAAAGAAATTACTTGCCTTGCGAACTAAAAGAGTTGTAGTTCTAGAAGAAAACTATTTTGTCAAACGTCTGGGAAAATATCTCGAATAAGTGATTTCAAAGCATAAGAGCAATGTATACTAATATTTCGGATTTCTTTGTAAAAAAGGGGGTGCGCATGTTATACGGCGAATATACTGAAAAATTAAGCTTGAAAGTATAGGTGCGGGTAATATGCCGGGATTTTACGGTATTACTAATCAGTTAATTTTTATTTTTTTACAGCTATTTATAACTATCATCATCTTAAAGGTTTTTCCATGCGAGGAAAATTAGACATTTGTATGAAAATCTGAAGTAACGTTACACATATGACTGTAGCCGGGAAAAATTAGGTGACGAGTTTGTAAAATCAAACAAAACGAAAAGAAAATCTCTTTTTATATGAAGATTGTTATTTAAAAAAATTATCACGATATAACTCGTAAGTGGCACTCAGCACAGGATTCTTATTCAGTGACGCCAGAGCTCTGAGTTATCTCGTAATGTTTTTTCTTTTTCAATAAAGAGGACTGTGCAAGCCATAGCAATGTTATATCAGTAACTTAACATCACTATATTCTGCAAATTTTTTTAAATTTAAAATAAAACCCTGGCATCTCCAGGGCAAGATGCTCTAAATTTACTTGGCAGTGAATGAGTTAATTTACAAGGTTATGTTCAAAAATAATGTAAATTTACGTTTCATTGAAACCAAAATGTCATTGACAATATCTGAGGGTTAATAACCTGTTACTGATCGATCCCTGTGGCACATTTCATGGGTTTCTTCTCTGAAATATTTTTTCAAACTTATTTACTACATGATATATTTTTTATAAGCATTCTTAAAGCGCATCTGCCCATCTCGAAAATGCTTCTTCTCAATCATCTGACCAATCAAATTTCGTTTTGTATTGAACTAAGTTTCCCCCGTCTGACGAATATAAATAGCATCGATTAATAGAACTCAGTATCAAATTTTACTTAATCTTTTACGAACTGGTTTGCCCACAGGTTTAATCATGTCATTTGCATAAGGACAGGGTGGTCTAAAATTTTTGCTTCATCTACGGATCCACTGCTAGAAGTTGGTTCCGAGATTATTTATGACTGTCTTTTGGTGGTGCATCTGTTAAGTTTTGCGCTTAATGCATTTTACCACAAAGTTCATTCAAATGACCTGTGTGACATTAAAACATAATAAAATAAATAAATAAAAAATAAGAATACGTCAATTCTTTTTTAAAAAAAATTTACTTCATTATATTTGATGCATAGCACTGACTTCAAAAATGACAGTGAAATATATTCATATGTCAGAATACGTTGTTTAAGCTTAAACCGTGTTCAATAAATGATTTTAAAAGTTCGGTGTATTTTTTTTAAAAAGCATAATATTTAAATAAACTAATGGTTAAATTTTTAAAATTTTGTATTAATAATATTTAACTGGGCGTAATATAATTTATTTTATAAACTTAAGATGAACGCTTCGCATTTTCGTAAAAGACGGCATATTATCGATTTCTTCCAACACGCGGAAAACCTCATGATTAGTGATTTATACAATAAAATACAAATTCATCACGCACTGTAATAAATACTATTCAAACAGTTTAAATAACCTTGTCAGCTGAATTCATTAACAAGTATGAAACATCAGCAAATGAATTCATACTTGTAAATGCTATCTTTTTGGCCTGATTTAGTTAATTAACACCATGTTTAATCTGTACATAGAGCCATTTTGGTTGAATTTTGGGTCTTAAGAATTTGATCTTAGTTTTTTGCGTATTTTTAATATTTAAATTTCAACTTTTGAAACAAAAAATTAATTTTTCACGGATTTATTCAAAATTTCCTTGAAGCTTCAATCAGCAAAAAATTAAGAGCGTTGAAGAAATATTTTTGAATTAAATATACTTATGAGAACTTATAGGGGTACGCACTATCTCAACAATGCCAACGTTCGAAAAACCTCGCCAAGTTGGCAAACTCGAATTTCGCAAATGTCGTACGCTCTCAATTGGTAACTATGTGCTTCTTTTCTTATAATGTCGCCAATATGGTTGTGATTTGGCTGTAAGTACCCGTAAAATCATCGTTTACGCACATCAAATCAATAAAATTTGTACAATATTATGAAATCAAATTAATAAAAATATATTCGTTTAAATAAATCGTTTGCTAATGTCAGAATTATAGCTGTTCAGTAGGTAATTTATGAAATTGAATTTGAAAAAATAACAATAGTAGAACAGTAAATAACATGCTTCGAAGAAAATTGACTTTGAAGACAATTAAAATAAATTCGTCTAGATATGATTTTTTTAAAAGAAATATGAAGTAACACGTGACACATTTTATTTTTAATTGTTATTTATTACTATTATAAGTTGTAGTTTTGTTAATAGTTAAACATGTTATTTAAAAAGATATTTATTATTTTAATATCTCTCAGATATCTAAGACTGTTCTTTTTGCAACGAAATGCGAAAAAGAATTTCTTTCACCTTCTATATATTTTAATTTGTAACCGAAAACTAAGAATTCAGTAGAAATATGATAAATGTTGATTTATTTTTAAATCATATATTAACTGACATCATCAAGTATATTTTACAATATCAGGTAACAATGGACATCGATTATTGGAAAAAATCTTTTTGAATTAAAAAAAAATATTATTGATGGACATGCTCAAAAAGTTATTCTAGATCAAAATATCAACCATTTAGAAGAAATCTACCAAATACCTTGGGACAATGGAAGTTCGGAAAGTTCCTTTGTTTTAATTTTGATGGAATAATTTGATAAAAAGATATTTCATCGACCAAAATGCATACATGCAATAAAAAAAAAGTACTGTTTAACAATATATTTTAATATAAAAGAGTACCTGTTTTACAATGTATACTAATCGGTAATCTCTAAAACATTATACTTTTAGGTTTTTAAAAATGAAATTTAAGCTGAACAATTATTTTTTGATTGTTACTTCGTCATTGCTTTAAAAATAAGTTAGTTATAAGTACGAAAGAGAAAAACTTTTAAAAGGAGTTGGAAACCTCTCTCGTTCTCTATACTGACAATGTTAAATTGGCTGTTTTCGATGTACCTTTTCTCAAAACCTGTTTTATGTACATGCTTGAAATTTTTCATACTATTAAAGTACACCTCTCTCATTATACTAAAATGAGCTTTTAGCTAATTTTGAATTTTTTAATAAATTATGAAATATTTTTTCAAACATTGCGAAATTTGACCCATTTTCTAATTAAAAAAATTGTAAAAGTTAAATTTTTAAGTTTTTTACAAAAAGCTCATTTTAGTATATATTAGACATCATTATAAATAATTCATAAAAATTTACATACCTGTGAACAGTAGTTTCTCAGAAAAGATACATCGCACATTAAAATTTACATTTTGAGATAAATTGATTTTAATGTATACAGTGAGACTTCTAATCGACTAGGAAATAAAAAAATAAAAGGCTCAATTTAAAATAAAAAATACATATTTTGGTTTATATTAGTCGTTACACTTTTAAGCAAAAACAAAGTAATTTGTTTACAATTTTCGCCATTAAAATGGGCGTGGCCCAAATTCAACGACTATTTAAAAATACGTTTTAAGGGCTTCTAAATACCCTAGAGGTTAAAGTAAGGTATTTTTAGAAAGGGTAAAATCTATACAATTTGAAAATGTAAAAATCTCAAATTGTCAAAAAAATAAGATTTTAGCTTTCCAACACCCCTTAAAACAAGAAAGCAAGATATTTCATAAAAATTAACTGATGTGTTATTTCAATAGGCATACTGAAAATTAAGGCTTACAACACACAGATATTAAGAATGTCTCTAAAGAGAACGCGGATTTCATTTTTTCCAAAAGGAATCTGAACCAAAACGTAATGTTAACATTAGATTCCTTGTTATCAATGAGTAATGCATAAAAGCTTTTTCTACTTCGTAAATTGGCAAATATTTCTGTAAATTCATTGTACATTTTCTTGCAATATTTTAGAAGAAAAAAAAAGCATGTTGATCTCTATTTTTTCTTAAAATCATTTACTGAACTTCAAAACACAAATAGCATCCACATCTGAATTATTTTAACAAAATAAGTTATTTGGGTATTTACGTATTATCGCAATCTATTGGCGACATTATATGAAACGAAGTACATGATTTCCAATTCAGCGCATACGACACATGCGAAATTCGGGTTGACAACTTGGCGAGTTATCTTGAACGTTGGCGATTTTTGCAATAATACGTAATACCGTTATTTGTAATCTTCAGAATTTTAGGATTAAATCAGTTTTAACGACATTTTTTTATTGCTAACATATCGAGAGATTTCAAACTGTTAATTGCATTTAAATGCAATTAAATACATCAATTTCATTTTAAATACATTTTACAAAATGTTTATGTAATTATATTTTACTATACTGTTACTTGTTTATTTATATAAACTTTATTTAATTTAGAAACTTGGCTTCTTTCTCAATTATTTATTCTTAATACAAGTGTGATTAACTTCTGTTTAGTTTTATCTATTTATTTACGATTTTCTCTGTATTTGCTCCTATATATTTATTTAATTTTTTCTCATCCATTTATCTAACTAAAGGATGTGGATAAAGATCGGCCTTTTTTCGCCCATCATAGTCATGAAAATTCAAAGAATTTATTGGAGTTTGTAACCCCCTGTAGTTTAAACTCTTCTCATATGAACAGTAGAAAGACTATCGCGCCCTCTAGCGGCTAGAACAATCTTCAGTAATGACCAAGCTTCGGAACTGTAAGGACGTACGAGCATGCGCTCCGATCCCTTTCAATTCTATTGTAACTGTTAGTTCTCTAGTTATGTATGTAAATGTTTGTTTTGTCTAATAAACGTGTTTAATTAACTAGTGGACTTAATTAAGAACCCCTTCCCCGCGTGTCCCTTTATTACATTGGGTCACACCCCTTATAATTTGACGCCCAACGTGTTTTTATAGTTAAAGAGGCTTGGCTGTTGCTCGCTATTAATTTTCAGGTTAACCGCTAATGTTCCGTTCTCACTCGTAGAAATGTGCAAGTAACAAATTTTTCAGGTTAACCGCTATTGTTCTGTTCTCACCTGTAGAATGAGCAAGTTTAACAAAATCGTTGGATTTATCTTCACCTGAAGAACAAGTAAAGTTTTTACTTTGAATTTTATTTTAAGTATTATACCTTATAACACTAAATTAACCATTGCATGCCCAAATGCAAATTGGATTTAATATCCTAAAGAATTGTGTAAGTTTTAATTTCTTAAAAATTGACTTCATTGTTCTGACATAGAGAACATTCTTTACTGATTTAAATTTAGAACGTCCTGTTCGAATTAAATTAAGAAATCTTTTTTTCTTATTTCAAGAAATGTAATTGTGTAATTTGCTAAACAGCATAATACACAGTTAAATTATATTCAATGTGTTTTTAAAATATACTTCCTGTATTGTTTAAACTAATAAGTATAACATTGTTTACTTAAAAGCTTAAGTGAGAACACAAAACCAAATATATATGTAGTTATGTATATTATTTTCTCAGAATGATTACAATTCTTGTTCGAAAGCATTTAAGCTGGAAAATTTTTTGTATTGTTATATGCTATTTTCAAAAAAGAAATATTCATTTATGTGTATAATTTTAAGTGTAAAATGTGCATTATATGTTGAAAGATTTGTCTCAGTTAAATAATATATTTAGTGGTTTAAAAGAAAAAAGAATATATATATCTCCGTTTTCTCTTCTTGCTAGTATTAATTTTTAAGCTATGATTCATTTATGAAACTGATGACATATTTTATGCTGTGTAAGCGAAAATAAAGTAGGGGGAAAGAATCTGAGATAGTTCAAGGTTGTATATACGAAACGTTCATCATAACTGAGTTCTATGCAATTGTTTTTTTTTGTGGAATCAACTGTAATAACTTGTGTTTTTCTTATGAATATTAATAAGAAATTTTGTTTCGGCTGAGTAGAACTTTCATTTATGAGTATATGATTTATTTTTTAACTTGATTGTGCCAGATATTTCAACTGTGTTTTAGATTAGTGATGATTTTTAACATGCTTTTATAAGTTTTTATTTTTGGCTAAATGTTTGATAGTATTTTTACTTAGATTTTTTGAGTTATAAGTGATATCTACGAGAATATTTTTATTTTTTTCATTTTGTGATTCATACAAATTTTTCGAATTGCATTTTGTAGAAATAAAGATATTATTTTTATGTTGCATAATACTGTATTATTAATTAATTAATAACATTTGGTTAAATTTAATTTAAAGTTCAACGAATAAATTTGTAATTAATTTTAAGTGACATTTCGCAATGACCTATTTAGCAAAAGGTCGCAGGCGGGACCTCCTTGAATTGGCGGAAACGCTAGGTTTAACAATACAAGACAATTTTAAAATTCTTGACATAAAAGATGCAATTTTAAATAGTGAGGGATATGATGCAGAATTTACGTGTGAATGCTTAAATCGCATTATTAGTGATAGAAAAGAGCTCGAATTGCGGGCTGAAAGAGAAAAAGAAAACCAAAGACAATTTGAATTGCAAAAACTCCAAATTACAACTAATACTTCTACAACTTCAGACTCCAATATGCCAAAGTTAGAACTCCAAAAAACTTCCGATTTTTGATCCAAAGACAACTGATATAACAATTTACCTAAACCTCTTCGAAAGACAATTAACATTTTTAAAAGTACCAATTCAACAGTGGGTGGTATACCTTGTTGGTCTTTTACCAACTGAAGTTTCAAATTCAATCACTAAAGAATCTTTTGCCGATGCTCAAGACTACTATAAAGTCAAGCAAATTCTTCTAAAACGCTTTAAATTAAGTGCAGAAAAATTTCGGCAGATGTTTTCCCGACACACTAAAGATCCTGTGAAAACCTGGCGTGACTTCTACTTTGACTTGCAAACATATTTTGATGGGTGGCTGAAAGAATCAAAAGTTACGACGCTTGAAGAATTGAAAGATTTGATTGTGGCGGACCAAATAAAAAAAGAAAACCCCTCAAGATTACAAAGATCACTTTTTGGACCAGTGGTGTAATTGGAACAATCCTCTACAACTAGTGGATAAGCTAGATTCGTATGAAGAAGTTAAAAACATGAGAAATAAAAACAATAAAAACTTTAGCTGGAAACAAAAAGCAATGAATTCCAGTCCCTGGAGAAGTAACTACACACAAAATCCTAAGTTGTCGTATGAACATTCTCTGTCTGGTTTCCCCAGTCAATGTAGACGGGAAACCGGGATTCCCAGTAACAGTAGGTGGAATCCCATTTCCAAAGAGAGAATATCTGAAAAGAAAATCGTTGATACAAAAGAAGACAGAACTCCTGTATCTTGCTATGGATGTGGTGCTCCTGGAATCATTCGATCAAGATGCCACACTTGCAACCCAGTTCGACAAAAAAGATGATGCCTTGCCATCAAGTCTGAATCAATCAAACTTTTATAGTTTTTCTAGTGAAAGTCATCCCATTAGTATAATCCAAATTTCCATTTGTAATACAGAAGCAGCAGTTTGTGCTGATACTGGTGCTACACATTCAGTGGCTGGTGAAAAATTACACCATTTACTTAAACAAAAAGGATTGAATTTTGAAGAGAAAACCATGCAGATGACTCTTGCTGGAGGTCGTACTCAAACCACAGAAATACTGACAACTTCTGTAGACATTAGTATTCAAGGAAAAGTCATTCCCACGGAACTATTAATTTTGAAAAATGCTAGAGGTAACAGAACCCTTCTAGGCATAGACTTTTTAACAGCTGCAGGGATCGTCTTAGATCTCCAAAGAAAACAATGGTACTTCACTGAAACGTCTCACAGAATATATAATTTTGTGAAAGCGCCTCCTAATATCAATGCTCTGCTCACTGTTGACCCTGAACCACATCTTTGTCAACTTCGGAAAAATGAAGGTACTCACCTTTCACATCCACAACGGGAAGAACTAAATTCACTATTGGAAAAGTATGAAGAATGCTTTCAACCAGGGGGAGAGCCTGCACCATTTATTGAACATCGTATAAATACAAGAAACCATCTTCCAGTTGCAGTGCCATCTTATAGGATGAATCCTTCCAAGAAGGAAATATTAAAACAAGAAATCGATAGACTTCTCTCAGAAGGCATAATTGAAGAATGTGAATCCCCGTATGCTTCCCCAGTGGTACTTATACCAAAACCAAATGGAACATTTCGCCTCTGTATTGATTACAGGAAATTGAATGAAATTACAGTCGCAGATACCTATCCTCTTCCTAGAATGGATGACTTGTTACATCAAGCAAAACTCACTCCTTTCATGTCTACACTTGATCTGCGAGCAGGATACCATCAAGTTAAAGTGCATGTTGAAGATCAAGACAAGACAGCATTTGTATGTCCTTTTGGCGCACTTACAGTTTCTTACGAATGCCATATGGTTTGCGCAACGCACCTGCTACGTTTCAAAGACTGATGAACCGTTTTTGTAATGGTCTGGAAGACATTCTAGCACTACCTTATCTAGATGATATAATTGTTTTGTCAAAAACTTTTGAAAAACACATGTTTGATCTTAAAACTATTTTTGAAAGACTCTTACATTTCAAACTTAAAGCAAATAGAGAAAAATGCCATTTTGCCTCTTCTCGAGTTAAATATCTTGGATTTTGGATTACACAAAAAGGAATAGAAGTTGATCCAGAAAAAGTTGCGTCTATACTGGATATCCCACCCCCTAAAAACGTCAAAGAACTACAATCTTTTCTGCAAACTTGTTCGTGGATTCGAAGATATATTCAAGATTTTGCGAAGATTTCACGTCCACTAAGTTATCTTACAAAGAAGAAAGTCAAGTGGCAGTGGGGATTTGACCAACCAAATGCATTTCAAACCCTTAAAAACAGTCTTACAACACCTCCTTTGTTAAAGCAAGCAGATATATTATTCGAAGCCATATATTATTCGAACAGATGCTAGCAATTATGCCCTTGGAGCAGTTTTACTTCAAGGAGAAGGATCTGATGAACATCCTATAGAATACGCTAGTCGACTGCTAACCCCAGCAGAACGCAATTATGCCACCACAGAGAGGGAGGCCCTTGCTGTGGTATGGGCTTTGAAGAAATTTCGTGGTTATATTGAAGGAACAGAAATAACCGTGGCATCCGACCACCAACCTCTGAAATGGCTTCTAAACCTCAAATCTCCAACCGGACGACTTGCAAAATGGGCACTTGAAATCCAGTCTTTCAACTTGAAAGTACAGTATATTCCTGGTAAAGCAAATGTCGTTACAGACATGTTATCTCGCCCAGTTACTCAAGAAGAAGAATCCTTTTGCGAAGAAAATAATATCACGATAGCTGATATGCCTACACGAAGTTGTAAGGACATGCGTGAGGTGCAGCTTAAAGATGATAATTTAAAGAAAATCATCGACAGTTTTGAATCCCCTCTAAAAACTGAAGAATATGCATACTGGACTGAACGTGGATTTTTGATGAATCAAGGTGTTTTGTATCGTTATGTTCCTGATGCTGATTCTGCAGAAGCTCAGTTAGTCATTCCAACTGCTGCACTTAAATTGATAATGGAAAGACATCATAATGATCCGATGGCTGGACATTATGGAGAAGAGGGAACATTCCAGAAAAGATATTATTGTACAGGCATGAGAAAGTACATATCCGATTATATTAAGAAATGTCCAGAATGTGCTCGTTTTAAGGCTACAAACCAAAAACCTGCCGGTTTGCTTAGAACTCCAGTCTATTCACAGAGATTTGAAGTCATTGCTATTGATTTATTTGGGCCATTGCCTCAAACTGACACAGGTAAACAATGGATATTCATTGTCGAGGATTGTGCCACGAAGTGGGTTGAGTTATTTGCCTTTTCTCAAGCCAGTGCTCGTCAATGTGCAACAACTCTGATAGAAGAAGTTTTCATGCGTCATGGCATACCAAGACGAATTATCAGTGACAATGGAACGCAGTTTGTCAGTGCTGTTCTACAACAGATTTGCTTTACTTTAAATATAAGTCAAAACTTCATACCAGTTTATTCACCACAATCTAATCCAGTAGAGCGAAAAAACAGAGACCTTAAACCCCGACTTGCAATACTTGTTGGAGACGATCATTCTAGTTGGTATTCCAAACTCCCAGTCATACGTTTTGCCATGAATACAACTGTCTGTGATACTACAGGTCACACTCCTGCTTACCTACTATTCGGGAGAGAGCTACGAACTGTAGACGATGTGGTGCAAGATTTCAAAAGCGTCGTTCACAATGTCAATTTTGTTGCTGAAATAACACCTTATTTAAAACGATTTGCAACTATTACTGAAGACATACGAGAAAGAATAGAAACAAAGCAAGATCAACGAAAAAAGCAATATGATAAAAATCGCCGTCCAGTCTATTATTCTCCTGGAGATAAAGTTTGGGTTACTTTACATCCCATCAGTAGTGCAAAGAACAAGAAAACTTCCAAGTTCATGCCAAAGCGTGACGGTCCGTATCTAATTCTCACCCAAAAGTCACCGACTTCTTATGTTATCGCAAGTCTTGCCAATCCATCTGAACCGATTGCTACTTACCATACTTCTGCTTTAACACCTGTTAAAGACATAAACACTTCTCCGGTAGCTCCACTTCGGAAAAGAGGCCGACCACGAAAAGTTACATCCACATCACAAAATAAACAGGTTCCAAGCCCGTCGACTGCTACAACAGCAGTTTCCAACAGAACCATCCATCCCTCAACAAGAGCTTCTACTACAACAGCTAATTATGTCTCCTCGCCGGGACGTCGTCGGATCCATAGGGGGAGATTGTAACCCCCGTAGTTTAAACTCTTCTCATATGAATAGTAGAAAGACTATCGCGCCCTCTAGCGGCTAGAACAATCTTCAGTAATGGCCAAGCTTCGGAACTGTAAGGACGTACGAGCATGCGCTCCCCGATCCCTTTCAATTCTATTGTAACTGTTAGTTCTCTAGTTATGTATGTAAATGTTTGTTTTGTCTAATAAACGTGTTTAATTAACTAGTGGACTTAATTAAGAACCCCTTCCCCGAGTGTCCCTTTATTACATTGGGTCACACCCCTTATAAGTTATATTATTATATTTATGTGAACTTTTGGTATTGATCTTTACTTTTATTCTAAAATAGTAAGGCAAAAATAGCAAGTCACATAAAAAAGTCATCAAACTTGGCAAATTCATTGAGTTTTATTATTTTAAGCACTTTTTCTAACTTTCATTTAAAAAAAAACTGTTAAGGTGCTTTAAGCACCACTATATTTTTTTGGTCTCTCTAATACTATAATAATAAGGCTTTTAAACCGACATTCAATTGTTTTGGTGCTTCGAGCGCACTGATGTAATACGAAACCAAATAGCTTGTCCGCGAATCGGTCAGATTTTTTGGAGCTTTTAAAAGAAATAGACCTAGAGCACCTGAACTGCTTGCATTCCAGGACAAAGAAGCACAGTTGTCAATAGAAGATACTAAAGGAACACGTTTGATGACATCGATTCGTTGGGTAGTTGAAGCAGTAAACGGCCAGCTCAAGAAGTGGAGAGCTGTAAACAATATTATCCAAAATTTCCAAATACCATAAATTGGAGATTATGTTAAAATCGTCTGTGTAATTCTTAATGCTTTCCCCCCAGAAAAACAATATTGAGGTCGATAATGTAATTGTCCAACGAATGCTAGATTTAGTGAAGAAGCCTAATTACTTACAACAAATAGTTGAAGTAAACGGATGGAAGAAAAAGGGCGATTTTGTTAAGTGACTTTGATCTTCCAGATTTTCTACGGTTAGCATGGAAGAAGCTACGATATTTAACCCTTGGAATATATTAACTTAAGCAAAGCCGATACACTCACGAACACTTTAATCAATCGGGGCTGTATTTCTTTACATAAATCGAGAATATTCCTCAGTAGTTCGACTCCAGTTGAGATTACGACATACAAGTTAAAAAGTATGTAACACTAGCTGGTATACCCGTTCTTCGCACGGGTGAACTGAAAAATTAAACAACACAGATTGAAGGAAAAAGAAGTTTTTAATGAGTTAATTTTATGTGAATTGCAAATTAAACAAAAAAAAAAAGCTTTTTGCATATCTCAGCTAAACAAAAAAAAGAAAGAAAAAAAACACCTTTGTTAAATTTTAAGTATGTAGATCTAATAGCTGATAAAAAGGACTATTTTTTATTTATAATTCCCCGTAACACTCTTGAGGGATGATTTTTCAAAATACCTCCCTAAGCTGATCTCTGCTCAGCAAAAGTAACACATTGTTAAAAGTTTTGCGTAATGAACGCTTAAAGTAGTGTAAGTAATTTATGTCTGAAAGTGTAATACATTAATATTACTTTCTGTTGTATTTATTTTATTTTAAAATTGTAATATTCGCAAGCAACGCCGTTTCTTATATTATAATGGCGATTCAATGAAAAACATAGAGAAATGTTAACGATAGAGTCAGGTTGGCAAATGTCTAGCTACTTTTGTAGCTCGAGCCTTATTAGAGCTTTGTAAGACCCGCCGTGTAGGGGTGCGATGCACGTTAATGCTTTATCTATCACATTATGATTTACTGCAGTTTTTTTTATGCAATATTTTTTTGGATCACTACATTGAAAATTAAGGGATAATACATAAACGAAAGACTACTTTGGGAAATTTAATCCGTTAGAGATAATAAATTAATTAAAGATATTCCACTGTAAAATTAATTATATACACCGTTCACTTAAAATAAGTAGTCAAACCATTTTCCAAGGTCTTCACTAACATACAAAAACATAAGACACTTAAATTTTGACATAAACTATTTTTTCGGGACAAAAATAATAATCTTTGCAATCCGCTGAAAACGCCGTCAGCTGAAAACGCAATATCTGCTACAAAACTATTCGGCTTCCCCGCTAAAATACCTATCATAGAACCCGTGCTGCCATATACCTTGGAAGAGTGGATTTCAAAGAATATTCCTGCTAAGTATTGGTAGAATATTCCTTCTAAGTTGGTGTGGTGTGGTAGTTAGGAGAAGGGAGTGCCAGCTCAGGTGTCGTCCACGTCACTTGACCATGGTTCAAAATTACGTGATACGTTGTAGCTGAACAGTGCGATGTTAATATTCACTCACTCACACACTCCAAAAAATACAGTACAGTAGTTATAATTATATTTATACTTAAAAACGCAATATCTGCCCATTCAATTAAAATTATAGTGTTATTAATTAACTACTAACCACAAACAAATTTTGAAAATTTGTCCAAATGATGCAGTGTGAAAGAGAAAGTTTATTTACTTTAAGTACCAGAACCGAAAAAAGCATTTATTTTGAAAAACTACCAAATGTGCATAATAAAATCATAAAAAAACCCTATTAAAATAAAGAGAGATTTATAACAACCACTCCCTTCAAAACTTAGTTTTATTCTGAAATAAAAAAAAAATAGGCATTATTCTGATCACAGGAATTAATTAGAAGCGAGTCCCTTGCGTAGCCAAAACAAAAAGAGTTTTTCACAAACAAAAGATAGATATATGCTGTGGTGGGCTTTTTTGCAGCGCAAGCCAGATTTGCTTGCAGATGCCAGAATTTTTTCCTACTTACTTGACAAATATCGTTATATTTTGGACATCTTTTACAAATTTTTATAAATTATAGCCTATGTGTTATTCTGATGTATAAGCTATATTGCTGTAAATTTCATTAAAATCCATTCAGTTGTTTTTGCGTGAAAGACCCACAAACATCCTCACAAACTTTCACATTCATAATATATATTAGATATGGATAAGAACAGGTATAGGTCATAATCCAAACAATAAATCGTATTGACAGGTCAAATTTAGTGCTAAAGTTGTTGGCTGCTGTGCACATGTTGCATCTTTACTTTGGTACTTGGGATACTGGTGCCATAATCCCACTCAGACAAAAACACCAAATCTTGGATATACTGATACACTTCAAGACTGCCAATGGATGACCCAGTGACGATTCAGCCAGTGAAAGACAGACGAAAATATAATCAAAGACATTTGTTGCAAATAGTTTAACGTTGTTATATTCTTTTCCTGTTTTCTTTATTTAATAAAGGATTTTTTTGAAAAAAAAAATCCTAACATTTTCATTTTGACTGAATAACAGTGTTAAAAAATATATATATAATATGAATTTGCCGATGGGCAAAAAAAGACTTGATTTTTATACCTACTTCCTTTTATTCTATTTTATTAATTACTTCTTAATTATTTTCTTAAAAACTTTTAATTTACATTTCATAAAGTCTTACTTAATTTTCTTATTTGAGTATACTCAAAGTTATAAGAAGCGAGTAAAGATTATCGATTTCCAGAAAATCTGCAATATGTCAGGAAAATATCACCAAGTCTTTATTTAAATAGATGAGATTATCTGAACAAGAGGATAATAACAATCATAATTGTTTTGTAATTTGTGTAACTTTTCAGATAACTACATTTTGTAAAATAAATACATGCTCAAAAATTTTTTTAAATAAAATTAAAAAGAGATGTTATCACATAATATATTGTATACTTGCTTTCCACTTTATATTTACTGCTCAGACACTTACAAGAATTGCAGTTTGAAAATTCTATCTCATTTTACTCACTACTAGAGAAGGAATATCACCAAAAAAAATGTCAAGGTGAAAATGACAGCTGCCTGGATTTTAATGTTTAATGTATGTTAAATGTTAAATGAATAAAGTACCAAGTAGATATGCCCTTCACGTTACCTGCCTATTAGACGTAATAATGTTACTCATTGCCCATAATTCAAAGTGTAACTATAATGAGGAATTGAGTCACGTAAATAAGTAAGTGTAAGTAATACACTTACATTTAATAAGTAAGTAATGCATGCATTTTTCGTTGAAGATGTCCAAAGCTTGAAAATCTTGAAATTCATTAGCAAAAGAACTGCTTAAGAGAAATACGAATTTTGTGTAATCAATGCTGGATTTCAACTTAAAAAACATAAATAATTTATATTAGTATGTTTAATACACATTATTATTACTTTCTGTTGTATTTATTTCATGATAAAAATTGTAATATTCGCAAGCAACACCGTTCCTTACATACTAATTGCAATTCAACGAAAATTGGCAAAATATTGGGGATACAGCCAAATTGGCATCATTTTGGCGACCATATGAATGCTTCTGGAAATTACTGGAGAAATCTACAACATCACTATCTGTGTCGTAAGTGGATTTTTCGAGAAAGTGCTTTAAGGTAAGTGCGCTGTCAATAAATTGTAGTCGCTTCTGGAAACTAAGTAAATATTACTTAGACTGTTGAAAAGGACGAGAGGATGCTTGGAGATAATCTTCTCAACACTACGTACGCATTCTTTTACACAACAATAGATGTGTCAGAGCGCTGTAGAAAGTGTAGGATTTATTAAAACAATTTTAGTGCTGTATCCTGTACTTTAAGGATTGTTTTTCCACAATATATTTGTATCGCTCTTAAGAAACTTTTTTGCTCTTTGTGTGTGTGAGACTGGTAGCATAAAATCCCCGAACCTAATATACGTAACAATATGAAGAAAAAATTCAAGGAATCAATTAAAATTTGCATTCTTAAAGAACGAAGTAACAGCAGAGTCATTAGTCAAAAAAACCACAGAGTATTTTATAAGCTAGAAATAAAATGTGCTATAATAGCAGCGTATTCTTCAGACCATCCAATTAAATGTAAGTAGATTCATTAAGAAAACACCTCCTCCGACTTCTGTAACAAAGGGGAAGAGATTTTTACCAATAAGTATTTGGTTAACATTCAAAACCCCTCCTTATTAAAAACGTAATCACTACGAAATAAGTCTCAAAATTAACCTATTCATTACACAACTCAAATGACAAAAAAGGAAGAGGGGGAAAAAGTGGAAAAATGAGCCCCGAGGTAACAAAAAACACACACATACACACACACGAAACACAAAAAGTAAAAACAAAACCAAAAACTATGCAAAGCAAAGCGAAATAACAGCTTTAAAAGTAAACGAAGGACCAAGGATTTTTTGAAGGGGGAAAAAAAAGAAAAGAAACAGCTGTAATGGAAATTTTAAACACTTCGTAAAAGAAAGACTCCCTTCTTTTCACGTGCTTTATTTTACGGCCTTTATTTTTTTTTAATTGAAGAGACAGAAAAAAAAATGTTGCAACTTAGAATAATTAAAACTAAAGTGGGAGCATTTCTATGAATCTCGTCAGAGATGCATGTTTATAAGCTGAATTTTCTAAAGTAAGTACTATACAAAATTTTTTCTCGTCTCTCTCTCTTTCTCCTTTTGATGAAGCATCTTTTAAGAGACATCAACAATAACAAGAGCGATGAGAGTTCTGCAAAAAAGTATTTTAAATTCATAAAAAAAGTTAAAATGTTATTCAAACAAAAATATATACCACATTATTGCGCGTTTGTGTGAGCTAGTAATTTTTTAAACATAAGGCTATGAATTTATTATTTACTAGATACAAGGGGGGGGGGGGGCGTTACCATCATCCTTGATTTTTTTCGATTGATTATAATCCTATGCATATAGTACATAAAACTTAATTAAGTATTTGTTATTAATAGTTTCTTTTATTAACCAATGCTAATTATTTTTTCAATAATTTATTATTTACTGGTTTTTTTTTGTTCCTGACAGTCGATCAAATCAAAAGAATGGCGGTTTATTGTGGGTATGTGTGTGTGGACTTTAGATCCTCTCCCCACCCCTAGAAAAATTTCTGTGTGCTTCCCTGACTAAATAATTTTTCAAACTTAAGCTACGAGTCTAATTATGTTCAGTATTTATTTATTATTAAACATTACTCGGTTTAAATTACGTTTTTATAGTACCATAAAATGGTACTAAAAGTGCAAAAAAATTATACAAAAATACACACAAAATGTATTGAAATGGAATTATAATGTATTTTTTTTTACAATGTTGTTTTCTGTAATATAACATGCTAAAATAAAATTTTCAATATAATATTAACTATGATATATTAAAGAAAGCGTTAAATCATCAGAAAACTATTAATTAAATCAATAATAATTAATTTAATTGTAATAATTATTTAATTTAATTATATGGAATTTCTTACAATTTATTTGAAACATATTTAGTTTGTTAGTTAAACAAACAACAGAAAGATGCGCAAAATGTTTTCCCTTCACGATTTCGTTGAAGATAAATACAAAAACATTGGACGAAAAACAGAAATTTTATATTACTCAAAACATTGTCTAGACGTTTTTCAAACACAATGATATACAGTTACAGTTATATAAAGTTAATGTGACTAATTTATAGTTTAAATATTTCTTTTAAAAGAAAGAGTTTTTCATGAATTCTTTTATACTCAGCTTTATTCTGCTTTTTTCTCCTTTCTTTTCGTTTTTGAAGTAAAAAAATAGAAAAACAGAGCCTTTTTAATATTTGAAGTGGAAGTAAAAAAAATTTTCCGAAGAAATTTTTTTTATGAATGAACATTTTAAAATTGGGAGAAGAGATAGCATCAATAATATATAATTTCCTCTGTTTCTCTCGTACTATGTGTCTTTTGAGAATTATTTTCAAAAAAGAAAATGCTTCAAATTTGTTAAACTGTTACTAATAATAATAATAATATATACTAATACTAATACTAAAATACTAATAATAATATCTTAAGAAAGAAAGCAACTTGCTTTTCCTGATTAAAACATACAAATAATTTTCTGAATCTAAAAAGATCAGTTGATTTAATATTTTTAACACATCTTTACGAAACCAAAGCTCACAAAAACTGTTAATTGTAATTGATACATCTTTTTCTTTTACTGTTATTTTTTATAACATTTAATATATAAATGCAATTTTTTATCCAAATAATTTACTACTAATACAATTAATTAAGATTTTTGTCACACTTAAATTAATTTCCACAAGTGAGAAATATCAGAAGGATCTTTTTTGACATTTGTGTCGAATCTGTACGGCACTTTTATCACTAATACTCTTAGGCGTCTTTGGGGATTATAAATTCGCGTATATTTCCAACCAGCTCTAAAAAAGAAGAAACCGGGATATGCAAACTAGGTAAAGTATTTAAGGAGAGTGTTGTAAGTTAGCAGGGAGGTTAGGCTATTGAACCAAGAGATAGGTTGACGGAGTTTTAAGAAGATTCAAGTTGATTGTGTGATTAGCGTCTTGCTGATTATTAGGCAGCGATCTACAATCGGAAAGATTGATCCAACTGGAGAGTAACGAATTAAAAGTCAGGTGATATTTTAATTTAGATTATCGGATCATAAAGGTAAATATATAATAAGGTTAGTGTAAAGTTAATGAATGCTAGTAATTCAAATTGCGTATATCTCTCGGTCCTCTTATTCCGGTAAACCCGTTCGATATTGAGTTTAATAGTTGATTAGTATAATCTTTCGTGATTTAATTTAATAATAAATTCAATCCCATGGACATAGACATATTGAGTAATCTTTGTAATTAGAGGGTTGATAATTGATTCAAGTAAATAAATATAATTTATTATTGTAAAAATGTCGTATGGTAATTTGTTGCCTCAATATTCAATCTTGGTGTCCAGGGTGGAATCCAGGGGAGTTCTCACATATTCAGATGCAGAAAATCTAAGTATATAGGATTCATGCTTTCTCATATATAGTAGTCCCTATCCCAGGGTCGTGGACACGGTAGCCTAGTGGTCGTGGTCACAAGTTCGTGGCCAGCGCTGTCAAGTCGCGGATTCAGGAGGTGTTGGCTTAAGTAGTGATGATACTGAAGACCCATTGTGCAGATGATCTGAAGCATGTTAAATCTGTTGTGGCTATAAGTCTGCACGTTGCCCATGAAAGTGCCGTGCTCGCACAGGTATCACGCTTGTCGCTTGACCGCAGTTAAATATTACAAGATCCATTGCCAATAGTCCCTATGCTGCTTCTTAGCGCAACGTTAATAAATATTGACGACATAGTGTCATCTACAAACTGCTTCCCTATCAACTTTTAAACACTGTTGTACAATTTGAAATAATTTTAACGCACTAAACTATATTCTCTATTGAAAAGAAAAAAATAGAGCAAAATAGGGTTCAAATTGGTGTTTGTATTTCAAATTCTGGCTTCCGAAATTCAAAATTAATATCTACTGTCAGTTCTTGTTTGATATGTTATGGTTATACACTTTGTCACAAAGAATATATAAACTCCTGTTTGTGAAAATTGCAACACCATGAAGGAAGCATCATAGTTGAATGAAATTTAATACACAGTTGAGTGGTAATGGTACAAATAAATGATTACATTTTCAAACCAAACAAACAATTAAAAGAGATAGAAATTAGTATTTTGTGGGGCCACCATGCGCCGCAATAAGAGCTGCTACACGACGCGGCATGGAGTTAAACAAATTTTTAATATCTGCCTACGGAAGAGTATTCCATATTGTTTGTATGCGCAATGAAAGTTCGTCTGTCGAAGCAACAGGACGAAGACCACGAGCGAGACACCACCCAGCGATATCTCACACATGTTCAATCGGTGACATATCCAGCGAATACGCAGGCCAAGGAAGAAGCTGTACCTGCTGCGAATCAAGATAGGATTTGACAGTCTTGGCGACATGTGGGCAGGCATTATCCTGCTGGAATATAGCCCCTGGCAATCCTTGCAGGAAAGGAATAGCTTGGGGCTGTAAAACTTCGTTTATGTATCGGGTACTGTTCAAATTTCCCACAATTCGTAGCAATTGTGATCGTCCATGATATGCTATGGCACCCCAGACCATAACTCCGGGTGTTCGTCTACTGTGGCGTTCGATAATGCACTCCGGAATGTGCCGTTCACCAGCATAGCGCCTGACACGAATTCGGCCATCATGGTGCCACAAATTGAAGCGGGATTCGCCAGAAAAGACGACCTGCTGCCAATCAGCACGCCAGCTCCTATGCACATTGGCCCATTGTAGCCGCAGGCGGCGATGGTTTTGCGTGAGAGGAATCCTGTATAAAGGAATCCTTGCGCGCAGCCCGAGCTGCAGCAGACGTCTCCGAATTGATGAAGCACACAATGAAACACCTGTAGCTGTTGACCACTGTGCTGTCAATTGTCTAGAAGAAGCTGTGCGGTCCGTCTGAGCCATTCGCACCAGGCGTCTGTCATCGGGAGCTGACGTCACAATTGACGGTCCAATGCCGGATTTCCGAGCTGCCCGACCCTCGTCCGTCCACTGCTTCGAAACACGCATGATTGTGCTGCTGTTACGCTGCACACGAGCGGCTACTGCACGATGAGACAATCCAGCTTCACGAAGGCCCACGATTCTGCCCGTTCAAACTCCGAAATTTGCTGAAATTTCGCTCCCTTTCGTCGACGAGGCATAGTAAAGATTCAGTTAACGTTTGCACTAGCATATAACCACCGATAATCATACACGCCTCGCTACAGCCGTCTATTTATATTCGGTTCGATCTACCCTTCAGAGGACGCTTCTCAGCATACGCATGCGCTACCGGTCTGCAATTCTAATCATTTGCATATCATGTCCTACTTTACATTTCCTGAAAATTTCAGCTCACTCGCGTAGGTCCTTCGTGGTGTTGCAATTTTCACAAACAGGAGTTTATATGTACCCAAAAAGAAACGAGCTTCTATCATGAAACTTAACATATATATAGTGTATGTGGAGATAAGTAAATGATAACAACTTCAGAAGATATGGCATGAAAAAGGTTACAAATCAGTAGATAGTAAATCCACCTCTGGTAATTAATTATACAAGCCAAATAACGGCATGCCATTGAATCAATAGAGTTACCTATGACCTCCTGCGAAAGATCATTCCATTGTAACGTCGTGAGCAGCTAAACATCAATGAATTGTCACAGCCTAATTTGAAAATAAAAGGTTTGTTTATTTTCTCAACAATTTGTTATTGAAGCAATAAATTACTAGTTTATACGCCAAGCCGGTGCAGTCAGTCTATATTACTCCAATTCTCCAAAGCCACCGGCGTTTATCGTCTTTTCTTCCTTTTCACTCCAATATCGGTTCTCCTTCCCTTAGGGCTCTTCTCTCGTTCTCTCGATACAGGGCTCTCCTCCTCTCGTCTCCTAAAAAAACCCTTTTTAAACGCCAGGGGCGGGTCCACAACACGCCCCTCGTCCCTTCTCATTGGCAGGTCACAAAAGTCTCTCTCGGCCTCCCTAGTCCTATTTGTGCGTAACACACAAATACACACCCGGGCCGTCTGGACCAAGGCGCCATAATTTCTTGTCCAACACCTGGCCACACTTGTCCATCAGACCACCTGTGTTCAATTATCCCATTCTCTCGACACCGGCCGAGGCGACAGGATTCTTTCAAGACAGGCTTCGCTTATTGTCAATGGCGTGCTGGCTCTCCTTTACCATTATGGCTGCCAGTCTGGGTGTCGGCGCTCCCCCGAGGTCAAACAATCAACAATGGCCCCGTGGCCACGTGCACGTGTCGTCACATAACATCTGGTTGAAGCCATGAAACTTTGTGTGAATCGAAGGTTGGGGGTTCACAACAATCGAAGACGTCGCACTTGTCATTTAACATCTCGCGGAAGCCATAAAATTTAGTGTGAATCGAAGGGTGGGGTTCACCCCAATCGAAGACGTCACACCATAATCTTTGCACAACTGGTAGTTAATTCACTAGTAATCTGGTGCGGTTGCAGTTGCCTTTCTAGCACGTTCCATATGCGCTTTGTAGGCGAGAGGTCTAAGGACCTGGCAGGCCTTGGGAGTACGTCATATTTTTGAATACACTGTTGGGAGGGTCGAGAAGTATGTAGACGAGCGTTGTCTTGCTAATAAATGATACATGAGGGACTTGATAGCACAGGCAGTACAACTGGCGTTAAAATCTCGTCCACGCAACTGCGTGCCGTCAGAGTGCGTTGAAAGACAACTAGATAGGATCATGCATTCCAACAAGTCATTCCCTATATTGTCACACCTTGAGTAATCGCCATATGCCTCTTGACAAAAAATGCTAGATCGGACGGGTGGCCTGGCCGCCTCCAAACGCGTATGCACTGGCACTGGTTATCAGCATTAAGGCAGAATAGGAATTCATCTCTAAAGACCACACACCTCCAGTCGGTAACATTCCAGCTTATCCAAAGTCAGTGAAAATGCAATCGACACTGTTTATGATGTCGTGTCAGTGGTAGGCGTCTTACTGGTCGTCAGATGCCTTAGTCAGTCGTCTCCGAAAGGTTTCTCGTGATTCTGTCGGATGTGTGGATGATGTAAATGGTGTGAAACCTTTTCTTAAGACGTTGTTGTTGAGGGCGCAGCCGCTCTTATGATTGCAAGATTATCCCACGAACTTGTAACCCTGGGACACCCGGACCCACCGCGATGGTAGACTTTCCCTTTCGTGATCCATTGTTGTTCACACCGAGCAACTCCCATATCGCTAAGACCCATACACCCCCTCTCTATATCCGGCAATTGTTCATATTGTCGCCTGATACATCTCCGAGACATCTCTAGTTACATTACCGTCCATCCAAGTCAGCCGATTTGTTCGAATAACCCAATAACATGAGCAATCATTCTTTTAAACTCTCTCAACTACGCATCTCATATGCGCATAGCACACTTACGCTGGTCTTATTGGCGACGAAATGTTAATCATTTGCAAATACATATACATTATATATATATATAATCCAATGTAAATTTTTTTTCAATATATAATCATATACATATATATGAATATGATTATCTACATTTCACCCAGCGGACTTTCGTGATAATAGCTCAATTCAAAACGAATCTGATGACTTTGATAGACGATATTGAGACAGACACACACATATACATATACATTATATATATATATATAACAGTGGATCACAATGTAAATTTTTTTCAATATATAACGCCACTCCATAAGGAGACGACTATACATATATATGAATATGATTATCATATACATATGACCACCGCACACGTGTCTGGAGGCGCACCGGCCAGCGGTCCGATCCGGCATTTATTTCATAAGGTGACAGTGTGGGGATCATGAATATATTGTGCTATATCAAGTCGCCCAGGTGCCATTTATCAACAGGATAATGCTCGTCCATATATATGTCTTCATATGACGTCCTACCATGGCCTGCCAGGTCATTAGAGCATATGCCGTTGCGCAGATGCAAAGACTATGGCAGGATCTTCCACAGGGTCATTATCTAATTGAATCGATTTTTGTATTTTTATATATAATAAAATGATATTTTGTTCTGAATTTTTAATCATTTGTTTATTTTCATATATATATATAATGTATATATATATTTTTTTGCGACAGAGTGTATATATATATATATATTCATCACAAATACATTAACCGTCTTGCTTGCTACTTCTAATTCCAAAACCACCACACAACAATAGGATTTCAAAGTCAGCATGTTAGTGGTCTTGCTGTGAAGATTATATCATAACACTCATATCACAGTTTACATTTTTTTCACACACATCTTGAACATCTTACACATTGTTGACAACCAACCAAATTAGAGCCTAGTGAATTTACATTTTTGACAATCAACCAATTCAAATTCTACCATATTTGATTGTCGTCTTTTTTGATATCTGTCTTTGCTGGCTGGTTTAAAAGTTAGCTCAAAAGATGTGTTTATGTATATTCGAATTTTTTAACTTGGTGAATAATTGATTTTCATTGATGTCAAGACGCTTGATTCTCTTCGTAAAAGCTCTGTGAGTAAAGAAATTTTGTTAAATTATTTTTTGAAAAATACTTCTCTTATGTAACTGTTTTATATGTATAAGATTTTCCTACTATTCTTACGTAATTGTTTTGTGATTTTTCTGCATTAAGAGTTTGTTACATAATAGTAGTGAGTGGTTTTATCATATACTCTCTGAGTTTTTACATACTCTGAATTTTTGTTTATTTTATTTTATATGGTTTTTCCTACCGAGTTGCAAAGGGGGAAGGTTGGCGCCTTCAAACTAGTTTAACCCCACTTATTTGGTCCTAAGTCCGAAATTGCTTTCTGATTCGGTAGGTTCTTCTTTTCTGTAGTTTCTTTTTTTATTTTTCTATAATTTTTTTGATCTTCATGTTTAGCTTTTATATTTTTATTACGCTATTTCTTGTTATGTTCATTATCTATTATTTCTTGTTTTTGTGTGATATATAATACAAATTTCTTTCATATATATATATGTGTGTGTGTGTGTGTGTGTGTGTGTGTAACAGAGTTTTCTAGATTTTTTGAATTATTTTGCTACAACAATTTAAATATATAAAAGCTTCTATATCAGAAATCCCCCCCTAAACATTTCAAATTACTTTTATTATTTAATTATAAACAATGCAGCTGAAAAGATAACTATGTAAGGATTCAAGATTGATTCAAAAATCGCCAGAAAATAATTCATTTTATCTCTTGACCGGTAATCTTTACAGGTATTATATTGATTAAGCTAAAATAGCGCATTAAGTCAAAACTAAATAACAATTAACTAATAAAGAGTACATAATTAAATATGTAATTGGAAGAAAAAATAATTTAATTTTATGTAGCTTGACACTAAAAACTTTAATATCTAGAATAAAAGCACAAAAATTTTCAGCATTAAGGCTTCTTATTCAGAATTTGAAAAGGTCAGAACCTTTAATAAAAAATGTAAAAAAATACTTTTTTGATTAGCATGCGCTTCTTGTTAACTAAATAACTCAATATGTTAAGAGCCCCTCTTAAGGCGATTATAATGAATAAAATGGAAACAGCGGAAAGATTTCGAACCGGGCAGAAAAAGAAGAGAAAAGAAATAAAAAGAAAAAGAAGCGCCTCCTGGTGGTGAGATGTCGAAGTAGCCACTCATTTAATTAAAATAAGAAAAATTCTAATGTGTTGTACCTGTCTCGATTAATTTAATCAAAAGGAAAAGTTAGTCTTGTTTTGGTTATTTTTTTCTTACCTTATCTCTTTTCATCTTCTCTTCAATGATTTTTCAGAGGACTTCATTTTCAAGCGCGTGTCAAGACGAATTTTTAAAATAATGAGCACAAAAAAGGAGAAAAACGAAGCACAAAAAAACAATGTAAACTGTAACCTATTCGAAAAATCTAATTAAACCCAGTTAGTTGAAGAATAAAGAGCATTTGATTAGGAAATCTTTTTTTTAAAGCATATTTATCACATTCAAGCTGTTCAAAAATACTTTTTGGGTTTGAGTTTTTAAATTAGATTAATTTTTAAATGGATTTTGTAGTTCACGTTTATTATTAAATAACAATGTTTAGTTATGTTTCAAAAATATTGCAGAGTGCTTTAAATAGGGATGTAAAAAATTGAAAAGGATAAAATATGTTCATTAAGTTAAATAAATAAATAGAAAATTAATAAAATGATTTAAATTTATAATGAGCTATTTTTTTTGGTTAAGATATAAAATTGCAAGAAAAAATTTCGATTTCCTTAATTTTAAGAAATAATTGGTTAAAGGTTTATTAAAGTGTGGCAGCCTTTGTTTCGATGAAAATTACCAGTTAAGCTTGTTACATTTTATCAAGTTTTTGAAAATAATGATTTCATAATTATATAATTTAAGAAATAATTGTTTTTAATGGGGGAAGAGGATTTTTTCTTTTAAAATAAAGTTTAATGAGAATTTTAATTAAAATCATTTTTAAAACAGCATTTAAACATATTTTAATTACATACATATATTTTTCATATAATAATAAATTCTTAATTAATTCAGAAAGCCTTGGAAGAAATAATGTAATATTTCATTTTAATTATCATATAAAATTATTATTATATGAGGTTTGTTATATTAAGCAGTTAAAAGCAATATTAAGTTAACAGTTCTTTTTGAAATGTGTAGTTTAAATTCATACATGCTTACTTCCATCAGGGACTCCAATTCTTCAATTAGGATAAAAAATCCGATTTAAAGTTTCATTTAAAACAACCTGAATTAATCTAGAAACATTTTTTAAGGAAGAAATTATCTCCAGTTTTCATTTAAATTTATGGCAATGTAGCATATACACCCTTTTATAAAAACAAGATTAACTATCTTGTTTTTATAAAAGGGTAACAATGAGAAGTGCATTGTCAAAGTTTTAATTTCTACAGAAATATTTTAAAATACTCTATTTTTCACTTAAAAGCACAAAGGTTTCAGTATAACAGGCGAGTACTAGAACACTTTTTACACACACTTGCACATAAAAGTATGGATTTACTTATACACAAATAAGAATAATTATAAAATTACTGTTGTTTAAAAGATGGAGGATGTGCAATAATACGAAGAATCAAAAGTTCCCGGACTAAGTCTACAACTTAAAAAATATTACCAATTAAACCACTGAAAGGCATCCTCTTTCCAAACAAGTCCCTTGAGCAACAACACACTTTTGCCTTAAAGGTCATTGAAACATTTCTGGAATCTATATTTAGCCATGTCCTTTAATTCAGTCTGCGATGCACTTTTAACTTCATTTGCAGATTGGTAATCGTTTAACGTGCAGGGAATGATGTGTTGACATACCCTATGCATATTAAGATCCTTAGTCAGTATCCGTTGACATTTGGCCGAGGATATCCCAACTCATTCTGCTGTTGTTTGAAGCCTATTTTTATGTATCGCAGAAACCTTTTCGATGTTTCCAGCGGTACGGGAAGTCTGCGAACACCCAGAGCATTTGTCGACTTTGACACTTTCCTTGCTTTCTCTGAAACGTCAATGCCACTCAAAAGCTTGCGTTCGAGATAATGTATCACAAGCCTTACACATGCTTCAAAATTTCGTAAGCCTCCGTAGCACTTTTTCCCAAACGAACACAAAATTTGATATTCATTCTGTGACGTTTTACGCGTCTTTTCTTTAACAAGTCCTTTGGGTTCTTTGGGCCAGAATTAATGGCAACTCTTTTCCAACCAAATCCAAGAAACGAGATGTGAAGAAGAAATGCAAATAAACCGACTTTAAATATAGTATCTTAGAGTAAGCGGGATGGCAATGTAAAGGAATGTTAGACAATTGATGTGCGTTGTGGCAGTTGATGATTATTGCAGTTCGTGGTGTAAGATTGATTAAGTTCTACTTGCTGTGGATAAACATATTGGTGTTCGACTAGAAGTTAACCGTCAAGCTGCGTACCATTGCAGATAAAGACAAGTAGCATTACGGAGTAATATAAAGTAGGATTGATTGCACTTCATTAGAATTGAGGATTAGGCGGTTCGATTATTGAGATTGGTCTGAGAATTAGAATTGATCATATTATAAATATAAATATATATATTGTGTGTTGCGTATTGCGTCATCGTAGATTCTCTCATATTAATTATTATAATTATATTTGTTAAAAGTTTAAGTTGAATATCTTAATAAAGTCATATTAAGATAATGTTTGATCCGAGTTCTTTCGCTAACCCTACACCTCTAGCTCACGCTGATACTTCGAGGGATGTACTTCCAAGGGGAGGTACATCACAATTCAACACACGCAAGTTCTTTCAATCGCCGACGACTAAATACATCCATCTACAAAATACGACGTCGTAACGAGCCACCGACCACTTGATTTGGGACAAACGTTTCTTAGAACAGGGGAAGAACGCAGTAACACAGAAATGTTATCGTAGTCGCTCTACTACAAAAATTTTCCACGTTATAGGCTCAGTCCGGGAACTTTTGAATCCTACCTCGCATCAATATGTAAAAAAAAATTTATCGTAATATATGTTTCTTTATCCCATTCTTTAAAGTTACACGAAAACAATCTAATGGCTCTGTTATTTGAATGTATTCAATTAACATCACACTGTAGGGTTATACACTAAAGTTTCAAATGCAACGTGATAGCAACATGAAAATATCCATTTGAGAGTAACATCCAGCAAGAAATATTTAAATGAGAAATGCATTGTCAAAGCTTTCATTTTTATCAAGAAATACAAGCGAAACATTTTGTACCGTGATTATGGCCACACGATGATAATTAACAAACGATTAATGAGGAATGTAAGTTGGAGCTAAGAACAAATAATTTTAGGCACTATTTCCTACGATAGACAGCTATCAACGTCACAGTAAAATATTCAATGTTACCAGGCAAGAAACAATGCCAGGAGTAACAGCAATAACTGAGGACGGTGCAGTGATATGGTAGCAGAGTGAACGGCTACATATACAAACATGTAATCAGTTGCAGCTCTTATGGGCTCGTAAACATTTCGGTTGGAAAAATATTTCTTAGATGAAGCACGATTACAGTTCTAGAAGTAAAAGCTAATAAAATAACTTTTAAGCATGGTATAGATTCGCACGGGGACATGGATCTTTAAGTTGTAAGCAATGCAGTACAAGTTGGAAATGATTCCATAATGTGTGGGCATCTTTTTCATATCGTAGATTGAGTTTTATGGTCAAATTGATCTCATAATTGTCTGAAAGTGGTTAGGTTAGCTACGGAGATCAATTGCAGCCATTCATTAATTCTATTTACCCAAATAACAACGGAATTTTTCAAAATGAATCAGGAATAGTTCGTGATGTTTGAACATTTTGCCAGTTCTAAAAATTATTTGGCCACCTAGATTGGTAGACATCAAGGGCGTAGCTACCACCATACCAATAATGCGGGTGGGTAAGCAAAACATTCCTTAAGTGTTAAGAGACCACCAAAAGAGCTACCTAGGAATTTTGACACAGGGCCCACTGAGGACTAACTATGCCAGTGGTAGACTTGCACATATATAATGGGACATGCTCGAAAGGTTAGTTCATGCAAAAAAACCAGCAACGACAATCTTTATAAAATTACGGATGGCTGTATGTACTAAATTTTTCTTTAAGGTGTTCCCAATTACTTTTTGAGTCACTACTACATCCGGTTATTTCACTTAAGAACAAAAGAAAGCTCCACACTATATTAGGCGGTATTTCATGAACTTTTGAGGCACTTCAGTGTATTATTTACTACTAGCTACGGTCTTTTCACTTTAAGCAACTCTTAAACGAAAAAGGAGAGCATCAGGTTTCTCCCTTTAAAATTTTCAACGCCGTATAATTCAGAATAAATTATATCAGTCATTTCCTGATTTGATACTTTACAAAAATTTCAGTTTAAAAAAGATGTAAAATCTTTTAATATCGCATTTTTAGATAAAAAATATTTCATTAAATACTATGTATTACACTTATAAGAAAACAAAAATAATATTTTCAACCGCGATTTATGAATACCGATTTTCTGAAATAAGTGCCTCCGTTACGTAAATGTGTACATGAAAATATGCTAAATGACGATAATACAACCTAGCAACAACAATTAAATTTATAGATGCTGTTTATATTTTGGATTTTGTAAAAATGAAATTACTATCTATAAATATTTTTAACAAAAATCCACAATTTAGAAAATAAGATTAGAAATATTTTGGTTAAAATTTCTAAATCTCATTACCAAAAAATTAAATTTATTAGTAACCAGCGAGATAATTAGTTTTACTTGTTCCTTATGGCATTAAATGACTTTTGATGATGACATCACATTACTTACTCATAATGTAATGTTTAGCTGCAAGAAGCAAAACAGCAAAATAACAAAACAAATCATTCACTAACCTTTCGATTGCGACTCTTCGTAACTGATCCGATTGTTATGTACACACTAACAGCCCACGAGCGCGTGCGCATGTATATATTGATTAACAGCTTACTATTTGCTTACACGAGCAGATTTTAGGCCTCATGTTTTTCAATCAAGGTCTTTATTCTTCAATTTTTTGCATTACTATGTATAAAATTTTTGATGAAGGGAAAGGATAAGATTTTTTTTTGAAAGCAAGCTTAACCCTACTTCACTTCCCTAAGTCAGACAACTTAAGAAAACATAATAGTTTTTGAATTTGTCCGATTGACTTTTCTTCATATATTGTTTTTGTTTCTTTAAGCTTCGGGTGATTCGAAGGATATTTAACCTATTCATCATTTCTTTATATAGATATAGTAATAAAATAATAAGGGGCAAAATTGTATTTTCTACAAGGTTAAAAAATTAAGAAATTGGATCTTAAGAAACATATCAAGAGGATAAATGGTGCAAAAGAATATGATTTCTTTAAGATATTTTTATTAAATACAGTCGAACCTCTATATAACGAGCCTCTATATTGTGAATTTTTCTACGTAGCGAACCTTTTCCTGGAACCTTAAACATTTCACAATTTTTTTCGTAAAATAATCTCTCTATAGTGAAGGGCATATTCTATATAACGAACTTTTTCTTTTAGGATTCAATTTTTGTTCTCCCTTTTTTTAAGTACTTCTTAAAAAAATTCAAGTTATTCTCTCTTTAACACATTTTATGGTGGTCATAAATTTGGAACTGGTTTTATTCGATCCTAACTCGCCGAGAGCAATAGACTTCAGGACGTTTCATCCAAGAAGTGCAACCTTTAACATCCATTGCCCATTTTACTAGAAACATCTTCGATATCCTCTTTAACTCTCAGTGGTTTTGTCCCTTGTCCCCGTGTTCTAATTATAAAATAATGTGTGTTTAATATTACTTGTATATGCTTTAAATTATAAAATATCCTCAAAATTAATTAATTTTAGTATAAAATTATTTTTTTAATATTGAAAATACAGTGAATTCTTCGACATTCTTTTTTCTTGTTTTCCTTGCAGTTTTTCTTTCTTTCTTTTTTGGTGGGTAAGAAATATAAAATAAACATATACTAATTTTAAAAAATGGTGTGAATAATTCCTTTTTTTAATATATAGTGTTTATGAATTTAAAATTTGTTTCACGCAGTTTATAAAGTATATTAAAAGATGGGCCTCTATATAGCGAATTTTCCACATAGCGAACCTTTTTCCGGTATTAAAGCTTCGTTATATAGAGGTTCGACTGCATTTATATTTTATCAATACGGATTTCCTATCCTTTTGCTGTATGAATTTTTAATTTCATACCGAATGGCGGAACGACAACAAAAACCATTTAAGATTTTTTTTACTAATGTGAATGATATAGTTTCAATTTTCTCTAAAAACACTCTGCATTATTGGCTAGTAATATATCGAAATATTGATTTATGATAGAGATATATCGTACACTGATGACTTAGACACGTCAAAGAAAAGAAGATAAAACATGTTGATAAAAAAAGCATTCGGCATAACTATAACGCACCGCCACATCTTGAATAAAAAAATTAAAAAAAAAAATCGCTTTCTCCTCTTAAATCGTCTTAATATGAGATTGAAGAAGGAAGTGTTGCCACCCAGTATTGATTAATTCCATGTCAACGAACGACAGCGCACGCAAGCCAATCCAAATTACTTCGACATAAACTTATTTTGAGAATAGAGAACATTTGTTTCTGTGGTTTAATGTAAAAACCTCGCCCATCCTAAAATAGGAACATTATGGGCCGACTTCAAAAGATTTTCACTGACTGCTTGACACAGATCCATCAATGAGAGTTTGCAAGTATTTTGAGTACGCATATTTTTAACTTAGTCTGGGAGGATTCGCAAAAAGAAAGAATGCCGCCAAGGAAAAAATTAAAACTGCTGAGTTGAAATAACAACAGTTGGACAATGATGTATTCTTAATATATTTATTTAAAACAGGGGTCTTCAACCCGTGGCCTGCTAACGGCACTTCAGCAAAAATTGAATCAGAATCAAAAATCAATCAGGAAAAATTGCCTCATTTTTTTTGTTTTTGTTCTTGATATTTATAACATTTTACTCATAAGCTTGATACACATTTGAGTTTAAGTTTTCTTAAAATGAGAAATTTTTCAATAATTTCGTTGCATCTTAATTAATTTTAAATGTAAAAAAAATCTGACTATGCATAGAATCTCAAAAGTTTTCAGAAGAAAAGTTGGAATTTTATGTATAACACGCAAAGTATTTTATTTGACATCCATTTAATGTTTTTGAAACCGATATATATATACAAATTTATAACACCATCTCTTCCCTCAGAATCAGTAGCGCACACAGGAATTTTTCAAGGGGGCCGGGGTCGAAAGTTCACCATTCTTGTATCATGCTCCTTTTGATTTTCAAAAACAAAACACAGTAAAAAACTAATTATTGAATAAATAATTAGCATTAATTAAGAACATTAATCATTAATAACAAATACTTAATTAAATTTTACTACATACTTAGAATAATAATCAATCGGAAAAAAGGCCTTTGGGGGGGTCCGGACCCCCAGAACCCCCTTCCCCTTGTTGTGCGCCACTGCTCAGAATCACGTTGTAGTCTTGTTAAACAAACCTCGATTTCTTATTTAAATTTACTGACCACATTACTTTTTTGACAGCCGTGTGACCCACGAATCATTGTAAATTTATTGATGTGGCCCACGGATCATTGTTAATTTATCGATATGGCCCTCTAGACTTAAATGTTGTATAGGTCCCTAATTTAATTAATTAAATGCTTATATATATATATATATATATATACATAAAGTGTCTTTACTGATAGTTGAAATCACATATAATACTTTATATCGTAACCTTTTCCTATGGAACCTTTACCTTTACCCTGTTGACTACTGGTCGCTTATACTCTGCTTTCTACTTATATTCAGTTTTCAACCATCCTCACGCCTACTACACGGCTAGCACTTAAATAGAAGCTTTCATTTACATAAAACTAAGTCATCTCTACGGAAAGCGGTTTTCAACTAAAATTACAGTTAAAAAGAGTATTTTACCCAAGAGGATTAATAGAAAGCCCAAACAGAACACATCACAAGTTGTATTTATTAAACAAATTCAAATATTTAAAAGGGATGTGAATTTCTTTCTTAACGTGTTGGTAAAAGACGTTATCTCTTTTCTAATTAAATATTTATATTATGGTAAGGAAGAAGATAGTTATTTGATGGAAAAAAAGTTTATGTAATTTAAATATGAAAAGTAACTTTACAATAAGATCGATATTAAAAATTAAAAATTATGAACACTCAATAGATTAAGGTGTTTATTATATTAATGAAAACACCGACATATTTTGAAGAATTTAAAATTTCACATTAGAACATCATTTTAAGTTTTAAATATATATAATAGATTTATGCAATAATCAGAAGTTTCGAAATGTTCATAAGTAAAACAAAATCCCTATAAAAAGAATAATCGCACATAAGACAAATATTTGTTCATAAAACTGAACAAACTAGAAATGAAATAAAAAAAGGAATATTTAAAGTACTTTAAATATATACTTCTATCACACATGATTGCATTTAAAAATTTTTTCGAGAAATAAAATCCTAAGTTTCTTTTTTTCTAACTCAGACAAAAGAATTATTTTATAAAAGTTATTCCAGTGAAAAAACACGTATAGAATATTTATTTATTTATTACTAAATTTTTTTTAAAGTTGTGCAATACGCGTAATTCATCGCGATATTTATCAAAATACCAACACATAAATATCTTTAGCTGAATTCATTTTATAGCTTCCTATTTACATAAAAGAAACGTTTCAATTATTTTTTTTGTTAAATATTATTCCTGTATATATATCTCAATTTCATAATATCACTATATATATATAAAGAGTATTTTTAAAAAACAATTTTTTTCTATATAAAAGAACGAGTCTGTAAACACTTAATCTATATTAATTTTGTTCTTTTTTTACAGAGCGAATGCATAAAAAGTATTTACAAAGAGAAAATCATTTACTGTCATAAAATAAATATTTAGCTTTATGTTTGTCGCTTTTAAAGATATTTTTCTTTTAAGGAAGATTTTATTCTCCTTTTAAAATACTTATATTTTTAAAGAAAAAGCTATTAAAAAGCAAAAAACTTAATAGTACACAACTTTCAAAGGATTTTAAAGTATTATAGATATTATTTCTAAATAAGAATATTCTGTTCTACTTTAACAGTTTTTTAAAATCAGATTTCGAACTAAAAGGTAAATGGTGAACTATATGTTGAACCTTGTTTTACTCAAGTAAAGAATAGTTTTATCGATTTAAATGCTAAATAAATATACTGCTGATAATCTAAAATGCAACACCTAAAGAAAGAAAACACAAAAAGAGAGTGAATTTTTCTCCTTACGTATATACTTTCAGCGTAGATTCACGTCATTTGCATATGTAGCACTTTAAGTAAGAGCTATATAAAAAGAGAACAGAACACCGTTTTGAAGAAATATGATGCTTCAAAACAGTGGTTACTTTTTCAAATGGCAGAAATGATTTTACATGCGGGTTATTTTATGGGAGAAGCTTCAGTATGCCTCACAAAATGAACAAGAACGTCACTGGAGCAGGGTTTTATGTTCGACCGTTGAAAAATTGTTGTCCCTTTGATAATACAGATTATCCTTTCGAGAAATCGGTGTTTGCGTTGATCATCTTAGTAACATGAGTGTTGATCTTTAATCCATGGGTGCGTAGTGATTGCATCTTTGCGCCTGCAATGATGCAATGAACGGCTACCGTGGATAATCGATGCCAAGACGTATTTACAAAAGAGGTCTTTTCCTGCATCATCACGATGGCCATATTACAGTCAGGAAACATCAAGGAGAAAAAGCAGCTTGACTATTATTGTCCTATGCAGGGCCGTATTGATCATGTATCAGATTTATAATTTACCCTTTTCCGCAACTTACCCTCTGTGCAGCATACCTTTTACGAATAGCTTATAGAATGACCTACCCATGATATATGTTTGAGATTTTCATGCCTGTTGTTCTCCTTTACTTTTAGAGGGTGCTTAAGACCACATTCCAAAAGGGGAAACACGGGGAAGGCAATGTTCAAATCTTCTTCGTACACTGGATTGCATTGCAGTCTCAGGCTTCCCATTCTCTTGATGCGTAATCTTTTGAGCACGTTTGGTCGATGATTGGAAAATGACTGAGTTTGCCAACATGCTAGAATATATTGGCTACGTGGGGAGGCAGCACGTTCTGCGGTTCTCCACCAAGACATCCAAAACCTCTTGCATTCAATGTCGAGATGCCAAGTGTGGTGGTACCACTCAATACAGATTTCGGAATTTTCAATCATTTCACTTTTGCACTATGTTGTCACTAATCAATTGGGCTTTGATATATTTTCTCCTTATTTGTGTTGCATTTGAATGTTCTCATTAATGTAGCAAATAATAAAGGAATTGAGATAAAACAAGGAGATAAATCTCATTTAATAATTAAGTACATTTCTCCTTTAAAAGTAAAATTTCGGGAAAGCATCAACATCGATAACGTAAAATTGAAATTAAGCCAAAATATTTCTCATTAAAAACTTATCAGACGATTCGCTTAAATATTAAGATAACTGTTAATTTATTCTAAACTGTAAAAATACATATTTAGGACATAATTTTACTTAAATTGAACCAAGTTTTAATTTCTTGCAAATGTGTATTTTTAATAATTTTTTATTGAACTATTTCATTTTTCATCAAGTTAATATATTGAGTGTTTACATACATACAACTCTTTCATATAATATAATTGTTTTATTTCAAAATAAAATAACTAAATAATTTTTTTCAACATTTTAAATTATTTTGTTCATTGAACGTGCTTAAACCACTGGAACAGACATTATCGCCTGAAAACATAAATTAGAGTATGCCTCCCTTTAATTTATTTTCTTATCATTTAAAATGTCTGCATTATTGTGCAAAAAAAAAGCAACATAAAGAAAAATCGAGAGATCAATAATAGTAAGTCGCACTAGTAAGTCGCATTATCAGTTAATAAAATGGCAAGACCAAGATAATATAAATTATTTATAAAACATTTAACAATAACTTAAGTTAAGCAATGGAAATAAATGGTAGCTATATCAAAAATATTTTTACAGTACTTTTAACAGTCTTGTAATTGAAACTGTTCCATTTAAGTTAGCGAACAAAGGATTGTTACATATGGTGCGTATATGGAGAATACAGTACGTATTTTAGTTTTAAGGCTGTTATCGGCTAATGTTAAAGAATAGGACCCAGAATTCGAATATTTTTTTCAGATATAAAAGTACTCAAACATTAATATTATATTCTGGCCTCATTATCCTGTAGAGAATCATTTATTTTTTCCTACTACTCATATTTATTCGAGTTGATACACTTTTCTTGTACAAAATGTGTTTCGCATTTTTTCTCCGATACCATAATGCTAAATGATCTATCCATTTACATGTTAGAAGGAAAACTAATTATTTATAAAATATTTTGAAATTTTAAAAACACTATATTATATAAACAAATGATGAGTTAGAATGTCACTAATTTTTATGAAAATTGAGGCATTTTTTCTGCCCGAAAATGTGTTCCGCGTTAAGTTCACGCTGTTGTGCATACGGCGAAAACAGCCTTAAAGGGAATTTTACGATACCATCACCGTTATTTCGATTTACGAACTGTTTTTATAGAACTAATTTACCATTACGAAAATTCTGAGATTAGTGTATGTGAAAAAAGAACCTTCTTTAAAACTTTTTTTAATGGATAAAATGTCTCAGAACCAAAGCTAATCAAATATCAAAATCCGCAACGAGCTCGAAACATCTAGTTATAAATTTATAATTATTTCACCCATATAAAATATATAAACTTTTAAAATTAAAAAAAAGTTCTTGTTTTTCCCCAAACTAATACAAAATCTTCTAAAAGGGCACGATTCCCTTCATCGACACACAACTTTCTTTTCAAGAAAATCTAATCTTGTTTATGAAACGTGCAATATACCTCACTTTCCGAAATGAGATGGTCCCGAGCGATAAAACCGAACAAAACACTAGATGGCATTCTTCCTGGACGGTGTGGTTGCTCTTGGAACGAAAATCTGCTTGCCTAGCATTTCCACTTAATGCAACCACCCCCTTTAGAAAGGAACAGAATAACCGCAAATGAAGTAGGAAAAGACCTGCTCTTCATCCTCTCGAAGTGAAGGGATCAGAGGGAGGAATGGAGAGCCGCAGTTGTCACCACTCCTCAATTTTCCCCATACGCGATTTGGAAAGGGGGAAAGTATGTTAAGCTCAAAAGAGCCATGCGGTGAGCAGGAAAGGGAATTATGATTTTCCTTACTTAGGTAATGATTTAATAGGAATTTGCTCCTGATCTGTTGGTTTTTGGTGTTAGAGAATTATGTTGGAAGTTGGTTTTAGCGTAAGATGTTTGCGGGACGTTGTATCGGTACAATAAGACGCAGTGTAAGGTACATGGGTAATGCATATGAAAAAGTAATGCAATACGCAAGATTAATAATAAAATAAATAAAATAAACTAAAATATATAGAACAAAAACAGAAACGCAGATGGAAAGGGGGGGGGGAATAATAAATGCCATAAAAACACAAATGAATGAAGCAAACTTTTACAACATGGAAGTTGATGGCATAATACATAATGATACATAAAGTAGGTGAAAATCCATTACAAATCAAGATGGAATTAAGAAATAAAGCACAAATAAAAAAAGAACGAAAACAGAATAAAAGCAATAAAAACCAGAAAAAAATTGAATAATAAAAACCATATGCAACAAAAACTCTGAACGAATTGATGCAATACTAAACAAAAACCGCAAAGTTTTAAAAATATTTACACTTGAATATAAAACAAGAATATGAGAACAAAACACATAAAACGGCAGTATGCATCAAAAGAAACAAACTAATAAAGAGTAGGAAATAATACGTAGAAGAATGTTATAATGTACAAAATAGCACTAATAGTTATGTAATGAGCCCAGTAGATGTGAGTAGCAGCGTATCTTTCTTCCCCGATACAAGTCCGGGGATGAAACCCCTGGTTGGACAAGATCGACTCAGTCTTTCATCTCTTCAGTGGATCTATAAATGAGTACCAAGCTTGCTGGGGAACTAAACACCGGGGGATTCAGCTGACCGGAATATCAGTTCATGTATGTCAGTGTCCAAGGTCATGAAAACTTAGATGGGCACAGTAGGCCTTGGCCCTCTGTGGGCTGTTGCATCATTGAGTTTAGAGTTTTTTAGTTATGTTATGAAAGGATCCGATGAAATTTAAGAGGCCGAAAGCTTTTTATACTAATTTTTAATTCTGATTTATGCTTAACCCCTTCACTGCCGCTGCAGTATATATCCATCTCGCTCAACCCAAGCGTCAAATGCCACTGACGGATATATCCGTCTTTCAAAGAACAATTTTTTACTTTGCGCTGCTCTGTTTAAAACTAATCCGACGGCATTGCAAAGAATTTACTTACTTGAGAAAAAAATTCGCTTATCTTTTATTTTCCCCCGATACACTGCTTATCAACGCCTATGCGAAAAACAGTGGCAATGGAGAACGAATCGCGTGACTTTTAATCGGCAGTTAAAGGGTGAAAATTTATACTCATAATGTGAATTACAAATTTTTTTGGGTTCTTTTTATTCATTTCGATACAAAATACGACTGAACTTAAGAACGCATGTCGTTTTATAAATATGGAAAAAATATTCACAAATTATCCTGAACTTAAACACTTTATTTTCCTTCAACATATTCCACGAATATATTGTATAAAAATGTACCCTGCATAACAACGGCCAAGTAAACAAAGTACGAAATAATGTGATTAAAAATGTGTTTTTTTTCCCTCCAAATTTCTTCATCATCAATTAACGTATTGTTCAGAGTTAAACAAGAAGTTAAAAAAATTAAAATATTGTCCAAAAAATATTTTTAAACCTTAATATGTATCCGCTGTTTTTATTGTTTTCATTTCCGAGGTGAAAATTATTTTGACGAAGAAAAATGAGCTGACATGACTTATAAAAATATAATACTAAGAAGTACAATTTCTAAAATTGTTTTTCAAAATTGGATTCAGCGGTAAAGAACTTTCTTATGCACATAAAAGGCTTTTTTAAAAAATTTTGTATGATAGTTACTGATGATTATTCCACTGGCTTTCTCAAATCATTTCGCCAGTAATATCAGTACGAAGTTTAATAAAGTATTAGTTAAATGCCGAGTAAAACGAATCATTATTTTGTCAATTCAGAAGTCAGACAACAATACAAAATTAATTTGATAGGAATTTCAATACAATTTGTTAGTAAAGGTTATTTTTTAAGTAAAAAAATTCCATTGTTTTATCATTAATTTTTATATTATGCGTTATATAATTTATTAATCGCAATTAATAATTTTAGATTCAATTTTTGGGATTACTTTTGCTGTTATATCATTCTGAATATAAAATATTGTAATTTTAAAAATATTTTAGTGGAAACTATTTTTTTAAAAAAGCAAAAGTTCTTACAAGGAAAATAAATTTAGAAAATGATGATATTAAAATCAGAAGCTTTCATACATAAAATGAAAAATATTTTCTTTTTATGATTACAAAAAAAATGTATGCAACATTTATGTATTCCTCTCCCCACCCCGTAGTACGTATAGAGATAATTTTTACAAGTTATAACCGAAAATAAAGAATGAAAAAATTTTTAAATACACATAACTATAAATTAACAAATTTTCAAATTAAACCGCAGAAATATTTTTAAGGTGCTTTAGTTTTGAAACATATTTATATATTGAGAAATTTGTTTATGTTTGTCTTCATGCAACATTAAAAATTACGGTCTGAGCTAGAAACTTTTTTATTTAATCTTTTTGTTCAAATCAATTTATTTTTAGCGATATAAAAATGTTCATATTCCGTCATCTATAGTAATAACGAATGATCCTTAATTTTAACAGCTAAAATGAAAAATATGTGCCAATAAAATATTTTTTATAATTTAAAGATAAATACATATATGAATAACAACCACACAAAAAGCATTTAAATTTAAGGACAAATATGATTCGAAACTTGTTACTCGAAACAAATATGTGTGCGTTTCGAGTCAAAAGTTTAGATTTATAACATTCCGCGAAATAAATGCCCAGTTTTGACAGTAGAAATAAACTCAAAGTAGTGAAGAATTCACGATAAAATCATATTTATTTCATCAAAAATAATTATTATATTTGAATGGAGCAATTTGGAAGCAAAAAATGAGTCAAAGAAGAAAAAAAAAATATTGGCTGATGAAAAAGGGAGAAAGTAATGATTCAAGTGGAAGTAAATGAATGAATGGGCTTTTGAAAGTGCACGTTAGATTAAGGGAAGCATGGAAATACTGTAAAAACACTTTCACTTTTGTATATATGCTAAGGCAGGGAAACAAACATTCGGATAAAACGTTTTCTTCGCGTTTCGCGGTTGCAAAATGCTTTCTTATTCACACTCAAGCTATAATTTGTAGGATAACTTCAAATAAATTTCAAAACGAATTTTCATTCTTAGAAAAATCGCTAGAATTTTTTATTCTAAAAATTGAGCTTCATCAAAATTAAATGTATTAACAATTATTTCTGTGAATGGGATTAAAAACTATTTCAGTGGTACAATATTTGTGAAATTTACATTAAAAAAACTCGCAAAAGCAGCGTGATTTTGAAAAAACGGATAAATGAATAATTGTTTGATGTTGACTGTCATTTGATTTAGTACATACATATAAAATTGTTTTAAGAATAACATGACAAAAAAAATTATTTAAAGGCAATTTTTTTGTAAAAAAGAAAGAAAAAGAAAGGCATATTTTCAAAACATTCTCCTTTAATGAAAAATGCTTCTATAATAATAATATTTTTCCTATATATAGCTGGGAAATTTATACTGCGGTTGAACTAAAATTTATGAAATATATAACTAAGAAGTGATTTATATTCATACTTTATTACATCAGAGTAGAAAAATTATAACAAAAAACATCAATTATTATTTCAATGAATTGTAACTCTGAAAATAATGTGATTTTTTCAAAACATTTAGTTCAGCCGTGGTATAGAAGTCCTAACTATGTATAGGCAAAATATTATTAATGTAGAAGCATTTTTTATTAAAGGGAAATGCTCTGAAAATAAGTCAATCTTTCCTCATTTTTTACCGAAAAATTGCATTTAAATAATCTTTTTTTTTGTAATAATATTCTTTAAACAATTTTATATGTATATTTTAATTCAACCGACACTAAATTCCAAAAATTTATTCATTTATACCCTTTTTCAAAATCACGGCTCCTTAGTCACCTTAAATTAAAAACACAAACACGAAAAACAAAGTAATTCTTTTTAAAGAAATGCAAAGTATATACTGTCTTCAATTTGCTTCTGAAATTTTAAAATTTCACTGAGCAGAGCATGAAAGCAAATTTAAATTCCCTTTATTAAAAGCAGGAACACATTCTTTCTAACTAAAAATATTTCAATGCGAACATACCACTACCGATGAAAACGAGCGAATATTAATTTAACTATCTTACTTCTAAAAAAGGTACAAAATTCCATCATCATGTGATCATAATATTTATTTTTTCACCAAATATTAGAATCAATGGGAAAAAAATTCTGAAAAATAAGTATTATACAGTAATTTAAAATATTCACTCCTATTTTTTAAAAAAATTCTTTTATGCAGTAATTAAAGATAGAAAATGCAGACGAGATCCTGAGGGCAGTTCTTTTAGTGAAGCTAAAAAATATCTTGATCTTTCAGCCACGTTCTCTCTTTAATTTTTCGAGTTACAGAGAATTAAAGACTGAAAAAAAGTCAATTTTTTCATTAATATTAATATCATTATGCTTAGGAATATTCTCAAAATTATCATCAATAGCTAGAAGCAAAATTCTGATAAAGGAATCGCTGAGTCAACTGCCCTTGACAAGACTTCCAAAGAATTGCGTTACTAAGACAAAATAATTTTAACATTTATTATGATTAATTTTTTATACGATAAAAATGTGATGTATTTTAAAAGAAAAAAAAATTGCTCCGTTATGTAAAAAAAGTTATTTAATGAATATATATTTTATAGATTGCTTTTTGTTTAACAATGATAATATAAGATGTTGATTTTATTGAAAAATTATTATGGAGAAAGAAGTTTGATTCATTTAATCTTAAGTGTTTATATTCTTAAAAATAGCTGTTTGACGACTAAAAGAAATATGCATTAGAAACGGAAATAAAAATGATGAAATATCAGGAATTTTTTTATCGTTAAATAACTTTAAAAAACTCTTTATGACTTAGTACAGTTAAAACATGTAACTAATGTTTTAATAAAAACATTTTTTTAATTTTTTTTTCTAAATTTGCAGTATATTTTATGTTGTTCATATTTCGTACAATAAAAATTGCATAACCAATCAATGTGTAATAAAAATTGCATAACCAAACCCTTTAAAATTTAATTTGTAAGCATGTATAGAAGAACATCTACAATTAAATAAGAGATTATTTATTACTCTAAATTGAAGACTTATCATTCTTAAACATCTAGAATGATTGCATAGTTCAGTTTTGACTATCAATAATTTTTTTTAATTTTTAAATGATAAGTAACATACATTAAACATGTGACTGCTCTAGTCAAAATAGCTGTAACTGACTGTCCAAAGCACCAGAAGCGCCCTCTAGAGACCACTCATATTTAAGACAGGTCAAGTGAGGAAAGAATGTGGTCGTTAAGAAACACCGTCCAGTTTTTTGTCTTTAACTTTTTTTAATGATATTTATTGTCTTCATGAAGCCTAAACTACATTAATAAACCATTTTTAAACTAAAGTAGTCTTCAATGAACCCAACCCCGAATTTATCACTTTTAGTTTTACATCCAAAGCTCTACAAACATGTATTTTATTTTTAAACGTGTTGTGACAACTGACTAGTGGTTGCTGGTGTTTGGGGGTTCGAGCAAAGATCAGCCATAGAAAGTTTTAAATTCAAATTTATTTATCACTTTTACCTAATCAACATAACTAAAGGTATGAAATGCACTAAATAAATAAGGAGAAGAGCAATCGCAGGGCTTAAGGCTATTTAACATATAAGTATAATGTATTCTTGGAACACTGGACTTCTACGCTAGAATTCACCGTAGATATCTTATTTAATTGTATGACCTCTGGTCATAAATCGTAAGCACATTATCAATTTTATTCTCCAATTATCAATAATCGACCATCCAGCGACTATTCGTTACTAACATCGCGTACCTAAATGTCAACGCTTAAATAGAACAACTTATTTGAATAAATTAAGTCTTCTTCTTCGAGAGAAAGTTTTCTATAGTTTATATAGTTAAAAAAAGAATCTTTTTACCCCAAGATGATTAGTAGAAGGTTTGCGGATATCTCCGTTGCAGGGTTTGCCTCATTTCATTATCAAATATTTTTTGGACATGAAAAAAATTTGAAACTCACCACTTGTATAATTATTTAAATATAGTTATACAATACTTATCAAATGGACAATTAAAATTCATATCAAACTGACAGTTTAAATATTTATCTAATTGATAATAAAAATGTTTGTTTTTGTTGAAAAGTTATGACATGAATTCATAAATAAACCTATTCTTAAAAATTAAGAATTAGCAACTGCACTTTAATTTAAAACACATCAAAAGTATTTTATGCTTACAAAATCAATTTAACTCTAGTATATTTTTATTTAATATTTAAAAGAATTTCAACAATTATACGAAATCCCTTTTAAATCCTTACAGTTTTCATACAATACCACTCACCTTTATAACTTAAATTAAAAACCAATAATACCAAAAATCTTATTGTTATGCTTCCGTAAAATGCTAAACCATCTTAAGAAAATAACGGAAGCATTAATTATAAAAAAAAATACCCACTTCCCCCTATTAAATATATTTAGTATTTATTTCCTCACGTAATGTTATCTATTATCTTACAACATCGCCAGATAACATAAGACTAGCCTTTCGCTTGATATCGATTGGCGTAGTTCTGAGCTCCATAAACCTCCGCATATCGCCTTTTTGGTGCATAAATAAGGGTTACTGTATTCGAATGCATTGTTACATTAAAACTTGATATGCATAGAATTTTTTGGCGAGGTTCATTGGCTGAGCACTCAATGAGTGGTAATATTACGGCGAGTATTTTTTTCCCCTGTCATTGCTCCAGATCTTTATCAGAAGTAATTCACTTGATGGGTGTTATGCACATTTTTCAGTTCAGAGGGGTAAATAGATATGAGCAAATAAAATATTTTACGATCACTGAAAGAATATGGAGGGGGAAAACTTGCGGTTGCTTTTGTTGAAACTTTTTACAGTTCTATCTTGAATGTTATCGTAGATTTTTTCCCCTCTTTCCAGTTGTTGGTTTTGTATAGATCGTCTAGAGCAAAAAACATGCAGTAAAAGGGATAAAAATATCTTAGAATACGAATTCCTTAGCTTGAATTGTATATTTAATATTACTATAGTGTGGTTTTATAATAGCGGTATAAAGTTACGAAATCCATAAATACGAAAATAAAATACACTACCACTGTACATCATAATTTATTCTTCTCTAGAAATGACTTCTTTTTTAAATTTTTTTCATTTCTTTTCCTTAAGTTTTGAATATTTTCATAAAAAATATCTTTAGTATCAAGTATATTTTAACCCTCCTTATTAAATACAAAGCTAGAAAAATTTTGATCCTCTAGTTGAAAAAAATATCAATAGTTTTTTCCCTCCAGTTTTAGCTTCATTTTCACCATCAACATACATTTTAAACTGAAAAAACATAGTTAAATATATATATTAAATTCTTAGATTACTTACCCGAGAAATCAAACACTTTTATTTCTTTAAATATTTTTTGATATACATACCCCTACATTAATGGAAACACATTTTAGATTTTACTTCATGTATATAAGTGAATATATTATAAAGGGTGTTCTTTTTAGAGGTATAGAACTTTAAATTGCAATAAAACAACGATGTATTATTCGATTGACATGAATTTTTTTTATTCGAAAGATAATCTTGTGGCATTACATTTTGAATATGATTTCTGACATATGACTGCCACGGCTGGCTCGGATGTAGTCCAATCTGAACGTCCAATTTTCGATGACTTTTTCCAACATTTGTGGCCGTATATAGGCAATAACACGGCAAATGTTGTCTTCCAAATGGTCAAGAGTTTGTGGCTTATCCGCATAGACCAATGACTTTACATAGCCCCACAGAAAATAGCCTAGCGGTATTAAATCACAAGATCTTGGAAGCCAATTCACAGGTCCAAAACGTTAAATTAGGCGGTCACCCAACGTGTCTTTCAATAAATCGATTGTGGCACGAGCTGTGTGACATGTTGCGCCGTCTTGTTGGAACCACAGCTCCTGGACATCATGATTGTTCAATTCAGGAATGAAAAAGTTAGTAATCATGGCTCTATACCGATCACCATTGACTGTAACGTTGTGGCCTTCATCGTTTTTGAAGAAGGATTCCACCAGCCCATAAAGCGCACCAAACAGTCAGTTTTTCTGGATGTAACGGTGTTTCGACATACACTTGTGGATTAGCTTCACTCCAAATGCGGCAGTTTTGTTTGTAGCCATTCAACCAGAAGTGCGCTTCATCGCTAAACAAAATTCGCTTATTAAAATCGGGAACCACGGCAATCTCGTTTTGGGCCCATTCGACGAATCTACGCCTTGCTTGATGATCGTTTGGATGAATTGCCAAACCAAACTGAGAATAAATCACTTGCCAGCTGTTAAATCGGTCGCCATCTTGGAAAGTAATGCCAACTTAAACTTCTATGACTGGGAGAAAAACACTCTGTATATTAATACAGTGTTCTCAGTATTTATCCAACAATGTGTAACAGTGTAAAATTGGAAAAAACTTCTCAAAATAAATTTTTATAAAAGTTTCTTTTTTGTGTGGCCACTTTTACACTCCGTGTAAACTGCCAAAAACACAGTTATACAAAATGAATAGCTTTAATAGAAATAATATAATATAATACGCCAAATTTAATGACGATTTTTACTAAATCGTACACAAGACAGTGAGTGACTGAGTGATTGTTAATGTCACACTATAAAGCAACACGACGGTTATGGGTGACGGACCTCGTGACTTTGAACCTCGGTCAAGTGACGAGGACGACACCTGAGCTGTCAACTCTTCTTCAAACTACAACACCACGCCAACGGGAGGACTTTGATCCTCGGCATATTTAACCTGCATAAGCCCCTGTACACGGCGAGTCTTTAGTGAAACAAAGGCTGGGACTCATGACACGCCGGCTATGAGTTCGTGACCATTACCACTCATATTCAAGACAGATACCACAGCTTAATTCTCTCACATTTAATGAGTTATGCAAACATATAGTGGCGCACACAGAAATTTTCAAGGGGGAAGAAATTTTCGAAGGTCCACCATTCTCGAATCATACCCCAATACACTGCGTGACGTTTGAGAAAATGAATAGTAGCGTGAGAGTCAGGAAATAAAATATTTGGTTTATGTATGTCACACCTATTAATTACAACATATAAACAAACATTAAAGTTATTCTCAGGGTTCAGAAGATGATATTTGTGAGGGAGGAGGCCACAACCGTTCTCTTCGATGTTTTCCAACGGAATCCCCTTTCTGCTCTCTCCTGGGTAGAGCGATCTCTTTCTGAAGCCTCGAATTATATCCGGCTCGTTGGCGGAGTAGAGTTTTCTTACGGTCAAAGGTTGCCGGAGCGAGGACAGAAGACAAGACTCCACAATATTTAGGGGTGTGCGTGTGCATAGGGACGCTGTTAAACTATCCACAAAAAGAAGCCGATTTTTAAGCTGTGTGACGCGAAAACGCCACAACTGCCAAACATATTCCTTTGATTTTATCGATTGTTTAGAACAAAAAAATAGTAAAAAATAAATTATTGAATAATTAGCATTGATTAATAAAATAAATTATTAATAACAAATTAACAAATACTTGATTAAATTACTAGAAATAATTTTATGTACTATAAAAAGATCATAATCTATATAAAAAAAAACAAAGGCGATGGGGGGACCAGTGGACCCCTCTTCCTCCTTGTGTGCGCCATTGCTAATATATCCAGGTCAATATTCCATTTTTATATAAGAAAAATACATGAAATTGCACAAAATTGAAGAGACAATTCAAATGGGAACAATTAAATCCATACTTTTTACCGAAGCGAAATATTAAACAAGATTGGATCAATATATGAACCTAAATTCAATTTGTAACGCATCCCTAGAAACAATCCATACCGAAAGTAAAGGCAAATCCCCAATCGCTTAATGAAGACGGTATGGTAATTAAGCAGTCTTCCATTATCCTGGAATTAGCTGCCTACTTGTGGACTGAGGAAAGATACATATTTTGTTGATCTCGCTAAGATGCCATCATATGATCAAAAGTTAAATCTTCCTTGGCTAAAAGAAGAGGGGGCGAACTGAGAGGCACAGATCGAAAACTACCATGAAGAACAGAGAGGCATTTTAGGTGAGGAGAGTAAGAATGTATATAAATCGAACCAAATCGTTCTTCGATTTCTGAATAAAATGGCATTAGGTTTTAAAAATTATGAAGAATTTAATTGATGATAGAATAAAAAAAAAGTTTAAAGTTTTTTTTTTTAATATTTTGAATTGAACAGGGATGTAATTGTGAATGAAAACTGCTAAAAAAATTAGGGGAGCAAGCAAAAGTACGAAATCATTGTGCAATATCCATGCATGGGCATAAAATGGAGAATACAGGTGTAACAAAACACAATGCATACAAAAAGAAGCAAACCCATTTGTATGGGTATAAAGACAGAAGTGGCACTTATCCGGAGGACAGATCCTGCAAGCTATGGAAATGTAGCCAAGTAACATATCACCAGACAAAAGTGATCATTGCTATCAGGAGGCTGTTACTGGCTCATGATACCGCAACAATACTCCCTCACCAGTGAGTTGGTAGATAGGTGAACGAACAATATATTTGTGATGGTGAGCATGTGAGGTTACGAATTTGTTTGCTGCGTCAAGTGTGTCTGACGGCTTAGATTGCTGCGTCAAGTTGGTCTGACGGCTTTTGGTTGCAGCATCGAGTGGGTCTGACGGCTTTTGATTGCTGTTGTGGTGGGTAGATAGTGCCAGGACAGCTGCGCGAAGGTGTGTTTTTCTTAGTTCAGTGTCAAGGTAACATATGAGGAGGGTAGATCCAGCGATCTATGGAATGGAAGCCAAGTAACTTATGTACTAGACAAAAGTGATCACTTCTATCCGGAGGCTGTTACTGTCTTATGCAGATGATACAGCTACAAGACTATGAAATGATGCTTCAGAGGAACAATTTGGTTACGTGAAAATGACAAAAAAAATCTGAAAACAATACAGGATGCTTAATATGGCGTGTGCCCCCCCCAAAAAAAACTGCTAAGACTGCCTCACGTCTATTTTGCATGGATGCTATGAGGTTATTGATGTGACTTTGGGGAATACTCTTCCTTTCTTGACGAAATTCGATCCTCCTGTTCTCCAAGTAACAAGAGGTCATGGCCAGGCAGCAACACGTTATTATTTATTTGCTTTCTTTTAAATACACTCAGCAACATTGAAAATAGCGACCGAAGAAGAATGCATTGGATTGAAATGAAATTGAATACACATAATGACACAGATGAGAGATTCGCTTGATCTCAAAAACAAGACAATTAAAAGAATACAGGGTGTGCAACGACACAAAAACTGGGCAACTTCAATAGCGCGTTGGACCACCTCCAGCTGCAATACATGCCGCCACACGGTCCGGCATTGAGTTGATTAGACACCTTATGTTGTCCTGAGGCAGATGGGCCCAAAAATCTTGAACAGCCAACTCTAAATCATGTACAGAATGACACGATGGCATCTGCCGTTTTAGATGATTCCACGCGTGCTCTACAGGGGACAAATCGGGGGAGCGGGACGGCCATGGAAGAGTCTAAAAACGACGTAGGAAGTCTTGAGCAACTATTGCTGTATGCGAACGAGCATTATCTTGCTGGAAAATTGCCCCTGGGAGACCATTTAGGAAAGGTCCTACATGGGGTCGAAGAATATCATCAACGTAACGTTGACTCGTTAAAGTTCCTCGCATTACAATTAAAGTGAACCGTCTATCATAGGCTATGGCCCCCCAGACCATTACACCAGCTGTGGGGGCAGTGTGACATAGAACAGTGTGGGGAGAATTGTACCGCTCACCAGGGCGCCTCCACACCCGTACATGGTTATCATCTGTCCCCATAACAAACCGGGATTCATCACTAAACACAACCTTTTGCTAATCTGTGACATTCCCCATTGATCTGGCTTGGCACCACTGTAGACGCAGTTGCCGATGTTCCGGTGTTAAAGGCAGTGCACGGAAAGGGCACTTGGATTTAAGATTTGCTTCTGGTCTGGAAATTGTTTGTGGAACAATTGCTACGCTTACGACTGCTCGTATTGTTGAACGAGTCCCTGTGGGGTCCACAAGTGCTTGCCGCACGATCCTTCGATCCTCTCTCCTCATGGTCTTTCTGGTCTCTCCAGACCCGGTTTTCCGCGCGTGGGTACTTTTCGTGACAACTGCTCCCAACAATTTCTAACGGCACACTCCGAACGATGCACCTCGCCAGCAACACGGCGCGTCGACTAGCCTGCAGTTTTCATCTCGATTATCAGGCCTCTCTCAAACTCGCTTAACTGTGAGAAATGTCTTCTAGCACGTTTACCTGGCATGTTTCGCTTACCAAAGTCTTCCTACTGTCGGCGGGCAATCGTCATTTGCGCTGGCTTATATATCACCCTCTTCCTGATTGTAGCGCCACCTCGTCGTGTATGAGCATGCGTATTGGCACAAAACTTGGATCATTTGCATATCACATTACGCTGTACTTATTTGCAAAGTTCCGCGATTGTACTTAGCTTCCTTCTTGGGTCGCTATTTCCAATGTTCCTGAGTATATTTCTTCAAGATTTGATTAAAGATGGAAAATAATTGAAAATAGTGCAATTTGATTTGATTTTTATTTACATCTCACTCTGAAGCAACACGAAGGCCATAGTTTTGAACTATGATCAAATGACAAGAACGACATCTGAGCTGGCACCCCATCTCCAAACTTCCATACCATGTGGATCCGCTTTAACAGATTTAACATACATTTGCACAGAACACTATTTATTAAAACCCAGCCGATCTTCAGTAGTACTAAGTTTCAAATCCGTGACACAACAACGGTTCGTACGTGTTCGCGAGCAGTGGTGTAATGGAGAACATTTGGGTCCCTCTGCAAAGTCAGGTTTTGGGCCCCTAAGTTGGATTCTACAAAGGGGCAGCACTTGGCGGCAAGCAGGCCCCCCCCAACGCAATGCAGCGGTTGCGAGGGTGTACATTACACCACTGTTCGCGACCATGAACACTCCGCAATCGCGGCCATTGAAAATGTTGCAAATAAGCGTTGAGGTATCCGACTACGTTTGGAACCGTGATTTTAAAAAAGCGCATAAATGGATAATTTTCATGAGATTTAGAGTCACTTAGATTAGAATACATGTATAAAATTGTTTTAAGGACATTTTGACAAAAAAATGTATTTAAATACAATATTTCTGCAAAAAATTAAACTTAGAATAACCTTTTTTCAAAACGTTCTCCTTTTGTGAAAAATGCTTCTATTATAATAATATTTTGCCTGTATATAGCTCAGACCTCTGTACAGAGGTTCAAATATGATTTTTGAAAAATTCACATTATCATTTCAGAGTTACAACCAATTGAAATAATTATCGACGTTTTTTTCTTAAAATTTATCCCCTCTGTTGTCGTAAAACATGGATAAACCCACTTCTAAGTTATATATTTCAAAAATTCTAGTTGAGTCTCTGTACAGAGATCTGAGCTATATACAAGCAAAATATTATTATAATGGAAGCATTTTTCGTAAAAGGAGAATATTTTGAAGATTGGTTATTCTATGTTCATTGTTTGCGAAAATATTGTACTTAAATAATTTTTTATTGTAATACTATTCTTAAAACAATTTTGTATACATTTTCTAATCTAAGTGACATTAAATATCATAAATATTATCTATTTATACGCTTTTGCAAAATCACGGTTCCGAACGTAGTCGAATACCTTAAAAAAGCAACCAAATTATTTTTTAAAAACTAAAACTCAACTCAACTAGGTGAAATTTAATAATTTTTAGAATCGAAAAATTATAAAACTGTGAAATTGTTCGCAGAACATGTATTTTAACTTCCCGTTAAATCCGGCGTATAACGCGTACTTTTAACACACACAAAAAAGATTGAAATTTAAAAGTGTGCGATTATACGCCGGGTATATAAATACTATAGCTTCAAAAATAAAAGAAGAGATGAGAATAAAAAATAAGAAAATAGACGTCTACATAGATCGGAATACTGTTTATTTAAAAGAAATAATATACGCAATGAACTTGAAGGGTTTATAGCTCTAGAACAGTGATTCTCAACCAATGTGTCACGACACTTTTGTGTGCCGCCAAATTCTAGAAGTGTGCCGCTAAAGATTTTTAAAATTATTAATTATACTGAGAGAAAATATAATCCGGAAGTGAATTATTCGGCCATTTTATAGAAAGAAACTAAGTGTATTCGTAGTATAATTAACTTATTCTTTCATGGAAGTGTATTATAGATAAGTAAAGTTGTTTTAAACCTATTTTATTGTTAGCGTGCCGCCAAATTTTAAAATTGTTACATGTGTACAGCAAAAAAAAAAAAAGAAAAGAAAGAAAAGAAAAATTTGAGGATCACTGTTTTAGAAGTATACTATTTTTTTCAAAATCCTGGGATAATACCTCGAATAAATGACTTCAAAACATAAATACATTTGTGTTCGTACATTTCAGGTTCCTTCGTAAAAAAAAGAGTGCGCAGTGGCATAACGCAGAATATTAGGCCCCCTTGAAAAGTCTTGGGCCCTTAGCGGATCCTCTGAAGTACTGTGTATTTGGCATCACTCAGACTTTGGGCCCCCTAGAGCCCTGCCCCTCTCTTGCGATGCGGTGGTGTACGTTACGCCACTGGAACTGCGCGTTGTACGGCGAATGTACTGAAAGATTAAAATATGCAACTTGAAAGTATAGAAGCGCGTTATACACCTGATTTTACGGTATTTAATTTTTATCAAGACTGCAATTATAAAGATTCATTAAAATGAAAAAATTGTGTTTTGAAATAATTTTTAATTGTTAGAGATGAAATAATCCCGAAATCAACTTAATTATATACTTTATTCACTCCCACGCACAAATGAAAATACAATTTAAACGCAATTTTGCAAAACATTTTCCGAAATCAGAACACAATGTTCATTTCCTGACACGTTTCGTAAAAATATAACAAAGAACAGCAAATAAAGCAGCGTATAAATTTCAACACATTCCACTTGGAAAAAATTTCCTATACACACAAAACGAACTAAAAATCGAAACACATTAATAATAATTCCATTCTAATATAACAGAAAAGTTCAGATTCTCATAAAGTAGAAAAAAAAAAATCCACTCCTCCTGAAAGCTCTGGTTTTTACACAGAATACAGCTTTATGACTGGTTGATAAATACCTCACAATCAAGGGTATTAATCCACACAAGCTGTTTCTTCCTCAATCAGTCAGGTCGTTGCTATGGCAACGGGGGAATTAAACAATGCCAGCGCGATCTAAAAATAAGCAAAAAGCCGTTACGGGGCAGGATTAATATACGATTTCCAGTTATTAATAATGGCCTCATTGGACAGTTTAACGAAATACAATTTCGTAAGAGCTATGAGTTAATTCCGTGGAATCGTGTTAACTATTTCGTGCACGCATTCGAAATGATCGCCACACGCTACGAAAGGCATCTTTACAAATGAGATGAAAGGGTAAAGGTTTTATTTTATGTTCGGGGTCTTAATAAATGGGATTGATTTAAATGCCCGAATCTTGTTTTTGAGTTTTTTCCAACGCAATTATTCACTTAGCCATTAGGGATGGTGTCGTATGTTTTATTGAGTTTTAATTATTGTGAGCGTTTATGTTGATCAAGATTTTAATAATATTGTTAAGTAAGTTGGGAATTATAAGGTGATAATTATAATAATTATAACAAACAGATAAGGAACAGTTTGGAATGAAAGATTATGATGTATGAAAAATGTGATAGACATTGTTGTGAGTTGTATATAGAAGTTTATATACAACTTAAATAATTTTGGAATAATCGTTTTTAAACACAGGCGACTCTCAAGTCGGTTAACATTTTAAAATTCAAAAATTAACGGAATAATGTAAAGTATAGAGGTAAAAAATGACACAAATGTATGAAATAACAAGGGGTTTTATTGAATACAAAATGTGCAAAAATTGACCAACAATTGACTTTATATAACAAAAGCAATAATTAGCATAACAAGTAATATCAAATTTTTTTTTTGAAGTCAATTCATACTCAGATCAACAAAGAAAACTTTTATTTTAGCTACTTTTTATTAAATAGTTACAATTAATAAAAAATGTATATACAAATGACAGAATCACAACATTAAGTGGCAATTAATTGTTATTCATTATCATTAAAGTATCGTATTGTCATCCAAAACAATCGTGTATATAAAATTTCAGTTCAACTGAATGTTTTAAAACGTGAGAAAAAAACCTTTTCAAGTTTTGACAAGTCACCAAAAGGGTCGCTAAGTCGTCAAAAAGGATGCCAACTTGGCTGTATTTGAAATTCTTTAAATAATTAGTTTTAATCAACTAATTTTTATTAATTATAATTAAATTATTGTATTGTCATCCAAAATAATCATGACTATAAAATTTCAGCTGCATTGAGCACTTTAAAATGTATTTTAATAACGATTGAAAATTCCACCAAAATAAATAAATAAATATATATAGAGAGAAAGCTAATATATAGTAGGAATTAAACAATTGAATTTTAGCAATAAACGATGTTTTTTATAACAAATGTTTAGCATGTTCACCATCACTCTTCACGAGGGAGCAATGAGGGAGAATAGCACTGTGCAGCATATCAGTAGGTATGGTATAAATTGCTGTCGAGAGTTATTTCTTAGCATTCCTAATGAGGGATGATTTCCACCTGCATGGTGCCGCACTTAAAAGAGATACCGGCTCCAGGGGAGTGTACTAGGTCTACAATGGTAAAAATACCAATCGACAATCTCAGTAGATTTACACTTCAGGAGACCCTAAAACAATAATTTCTCGGATTGAGGTCTGGGGAACATGGAGGACAAACATGATAGAAGTCGTGACTCAGCACGCGATCCTCACCAAACGAGGTGCTCAAGAGATCTTTCACACCCTTCCTGTGGTCACAGGATCTAAGACTGCAGTAACACATTTTCCAATTTGATAGTTACAGTTTTGCTAACAATGCCTTCTCTGGTAAAGTCATCATGCTGCAATTGCTGTTTTCCAATCTGACTACAGTTCATTTAAAACACGATTTGCATGCGGCATCACTGGCGTTTAGCTGTTCATCTCTGCTGTCCATTTTTGCACTTTTTTGGGTTTCAATAAAACACCACATCATTTAAAGCATATATGTATTTTCTTACCTCTCTACCCAGATTATTCCATGAATTATTGAATTTTCAAACGTTTAACGCACTTTGGGGGTCACCTAGTATAAATAAACACAATATTTCCGATACATAACAATTAATTCAGAGTAACTCCGGAGTGCAAAAAGCACTTTATATCTTTAGATGCAAATATTTAGAACGACTGATGACAAATTTTCAAAATAAAATTTCTTAGTTAAGCTTTGAATTATGAATATCAGGGACTCTTCATGATTATTGTATTGATATAATTACTGCTCTTCATAACTAATTAGTGTCAATTATTAAATGAAATTAATACGAAAGATAGATATTTAAGGTAAGAATATGTAGATATCTAAATATTTTTAAAAATCTATATATGTATTCTGCAGTGGCCAGAAGCGTAACGTGTACCTCCGCATTGCAGGAAGAGGGGGGGCTATAGACTCTAGGAGGCCCAAAGCTTGACTGAAGCAAAGTACGTATTTTGGCTTGGGGCCCAAAACCTGAGTTTGCAGAGGGGCCTGTGATGTAATCTCATTTAATTTCTACCCTTCTCCATATAATCAGCTATTTCTCAACTGTCCGCACAATTATCTCTTTTCTCACTCCACAGAATCAAAACACAGTCCTTCGTGTTAAAACCTCTCCCAAGAAACTCTATTCTTCGTACTGCAAACCACGCGTTGCTCGGTTTTCAATCAAATTCGCTCGCTTCCTTAACACCAAATCCCTGTCGAGCGCTCTACACTTCCAAAACACAAGGGATTCTCTCTTACCTCTAACCGTTCTCTTCTAGGGTCAGACACCTTCTCTTTACAAAACAGCAACCCCTCCCCCGCAGATGCAGGACGTCGCCAACTCTTAAAGAATCTACCGCTAAACAATAGTCAGACACTAGAGGGCTCTAAAAGACACTGGCAGCAGTACTTTCGTCAATGTGTTTTTTTACTGCCACACCTTTCCCTATAAGAGAGGTAGGTCTGTGAGCGCAACTGTTTAATCTACGAGAAACATTAACGATTTTTTAAAATGTTCAGATAAAATAAACTTCAATTACTAAATTAATGATTTTTTTGTTTGTTTTATCCCATGAACCACGGTAAACCAGTGTGGATGGTCATGAATTATATGGTGCGAGTCCCTATTTAAGGTTGTCATTCTGACAGTCAGGAATTGAGTAGAGAAAAAATTATAAATTGGATATAAATTCTTAAAAGAATTCCCAATTCTTGAAGATAAATTCCCCATTTTGTATAATGAGGTTGCCAAACTGTTCCCCCGCGGAGTATTGTAGAAATTTGATGAGGATATTACCAGCTTCGGTAATAATCATAATATTCGATTGTTGTTGAAAGTTACAAAAATTATCACTAATATTGTCTCAATAGTTATAGAGTTGATCTCCAACGATGCTAATTCAAACCAAACAATCTTTTTATTTGAAGAAACATTTAAGAATGTCTCATTCTGAATCTAGCTTCAGATAATAATAATAATGGAATTGCAGATTCTTCTTGGCATAAAAAAAAAAAAATCCAAATTATGCACTGCAAATCCCTTACTTTGTGATATCGAAGCTGTATTAAAGTGTTTACACAATTTACGGCAAAACATTTTCTGAAATCATATATACATAAATATATATATTATCAATACCTCTTTTCTGTTTGAAATGTTTTATACATTAAGTTTTGAAATAAAGATACCGTAAAATTCTGCATATAACGCGCACCTGTGTATAACATGCACCCATACTTTCAAACTCCTTTTTCTAATTTTTACGTATACCCGCCGTATAACGTGCACCCCCGTTTTTACGAAGAAACCTAAAATGTATGTATGCAATACTATTATGTTTTGAAGTCATATATTCAAGGTATTATCTCTGAATTTGGATAAAATCGTATAGTTCTAGAACTACAATTCTATGATTTCATTACGAGAGAGAGTATGCCACTTCTTTTTTTATTTACAATATTAGGATCATTGTTGAAGTCTTATGCTCATATATTTTTTTATTATTTTTTTATTTTTTTTATTATTTTATTATTATTATTATTATTATTATTATTATTATTATTATTATTATTATTATTATTATTATTATTATTTATTATTATTATTATGTATTTATTTATTATTTTTATTATTATTTTATTATTTTATTATTATTTTATTATTTTTATTATTTTATTATTTTTTATTATTTTTTTATTATTTTATTTATTTTTTTATTATATATATATTTTTATTTTTGAAGCTATCATTTTTATACCCCTGGCGTATAACGTGCACCCGTAAATTTTTATGGGATTTTTTTGTGTTAAAAGAGCGCATTATACGCCGAATTTTACGGTATTTGAGATAAAGCTAATAATGCCAGATTTGATTCTCTAGGGGCTAGAACACACCGAGTTTGTCAGACACTGAGTTAAGTAGTTCATGTGAATCTAATACAAAATGTTTTCTTATATAATCGATAGGGTGAGCATCCCAAGTGTAGCAGATTTAATTCCGAGAAATTAAATCCATTACATTTGGGAGCAGAAGCAATTTAATTTCACTTCATAGATAATAAAAGTGGCGTAATTTCAATTGATTTTATTAGACATTTGTATTATATATAACGGGTGCAAATATATATTTTTTAAACAATCTCTCCAAAGAATTTCTTTTACTTAGATGTATGTTCAACTCTCCGTGGATATGGATATAGTAAATATAAAATATCTATGGATATTATACAGTAAAAATATTCTTTAATTTCATACAGCAATCTCCAATCTTCTAAAAATGATGGCAGGCGAATTTAGTGTTATTGTATTAAATTACAGCTTGTGTGTGTGTGATACTTTATTTACTGATCATTTTTTCATTGAGACTGAAAGTAAATCGGAAATCACGCGGTCTTCCTAATTGTATCTTGTCTTGGTCGATTGTCTTCGGTCAATGTTAAGAAATAGGAATATTTTTTTTCAGATACAAAAGAAGAGAAACATTAATATTATATTCTTGCTTCACTATACTCTAAAGAATCACTTATTTTATCATAACACTCATTTTTATTGGAGCTGACAGGTTTTTTTTGGGTACAAAATGTGTTTCGCGTTTTTTCTCCTATATCGTAATGCTAAATGAGCTAGCTATCCCTTTACAAGTTAAAAGGAAGAAAAAAATATTTTGAAATTTTAAAAACATTGTGTTTTGTAAACAATTGTATGAATTACAATACTGCAAATTTTAATGAAAATTTAAGGTATCCGACTACGTTCGGAACCGTGATTTAAAAAAGCACATAAATGGATAATTTTCATGATATTTAGTGTCACTTAGATTAGAATGCATGTATAAAATTGTTTTAAGGACATTTTGAGAAAAAAAATTACTTAAATACAATATTTTGGGGAAAAATTTAACTCAGAATAACCTTTCTTCAAAATGTTCTTCTTTTATAAGAAATGCTTCTAAAATAGTAATATTTTGCTTACATAAAGTAAAGACTTCTCCAGAGAGTCTGAATTATTTTTTTTGAAAAATTCACATTTTTTCACAGTTACAACCCATTGAAATAATTATCGGCGTTTTTTTCTTAAAATTTCTCCCCTCTGTTGTCGTAAAACATGGATAAACCCACTTCTAAGTTATATATTTCAAAAATTCTAGTTGAGCCTCTGTACAGAGGTCTGAGCTATATACAGGCAAAATATTATTATAATAGAAGCATTTTTCAAAAAAAAGGAGACTATTTTGAAAATTGGTTATTCTATGATCATTTTTTGTGAAAATATTGTACTTAAATAATTTTTTATTGTAATTTATATACTTTTTCTAATCTAAATGACACTAAATATCATAAATATTATCCATTTATACGCTTTTGCAAAATCACGGTTCCGAACGTAGTTGGATGCCTTAAACGTCTTTTTATCTGAAAATGTGCTCAGCGTCTAGTTCAGGCTTTCGTACTCTTGCCAAAGACAGCCTTATACGAGTATTATATCCCAAGAATTTAAAAAAAGCCTTCCCGTTATTATTGACCTTTGGTCTATTTGTGGAGGAGCATCTTTGTTTTCTGTGGTAATGATATTTTCGGTAATGATGGGAGAGAACGCCGGTGTTCTTTATATTTCTTTTTATATCTTCGGCACAAGGCAAGATTTCTTTCCATCCCCATATTTTTCAGTGAATGTCCTTTGAAAAAGGCTGACAAACTTTAATAATATATAAAACGTTCACTTCCCCTTTTCTTTGATATATCTAAAAAACACTTATCTATATATAGGATGAGTCAAAATTTCGTCTAAACTTTAAAATTTCGTAAAAAAAAAAAGAGAATAAATGATGATTAAGAAGTGCAGTTTTGAACAAAGGGCTCACTAGAAAGTTGGCACTAAAAATATTTTCATTCGAACCCGTATAGAATAAATTGTTCAATGAAAGTTCATTTGTATGTATAATTTAACTTTCACACCATGTCAGTTTCATTGCCTTCAGAGTAACAATAATTTCTGTATTCTTTTAAATTTTTAATTCAGTTTTAAAGTAAACGAACAAACAAAAGTGATATAAAATAATTTTTTAAGTCAACTCCCACTTAGATTAACAAAGAAAATTTTTATATTAGCTACTTTTTATTAAATAGTTACAATTAATATAGATACGTATATTCATATGACAGAATCACAACATTAAGTGGCAATTAATTTTTGTTAATTATCATTAAAGTATCGTATTGTCATCCAAAACAATCGTGTATATAAAATTTCCTTTCAACTGAATGCTTTAAAACGTGAGGAAAAAAAATCTTTTAAAATTTTAACCCAAGTTACTAAAAATGAAACCAACGTGGTCGTATCTGAAATTAATTAGTTTCAGTCAATTAATTTTAATTAATTATAATAATTTACCCAAACAGTAGTGTATGGAAAATTTCAACTCAAATGAGTGCTTTAAAATGTGAGAAAAAAAACCTTTTTAAGTTTTGACACAAGTCGCGAAAAGGGGCCTAAGTCGCCAAAAATGATGCCAACGTTGTTGTAATTCTTTGAATAATTAGTTCAAATCAATTAATTTGTTATAATTATAATTAAATTACTGTATTGTTATCCAAAATAATCATGTATATAAAATTTCAGCTCAATTGAGTGCTTTAAATTGTATTTTATAGACCATTGATAAATCCTCCAAGATAAATAAATAATAGAGAGTGTGAGCTTTTTTTTGTAGGAATTGAAAAAAGATGTGTTACCTATAGTAAGCTTCATGTAGAATGTCACAGTCCGTACTATGCCAATTCAGTAAAACAATCACTATTCACTACATTTGGTGAGGAGAGAGTAATTGGTTGAGTTTCCAAGAGAGAGAGTGCATGACCACCACTACATAATATTACGGAAGTGTTGGTTCAACCAACGTCACTCCAATTGGTTGAACTCCAGTTGGTGAGGCTATTTGAAATCACTTGCGCATCATTTATCCCTGCAACCAGTGGCGTGACGGGGAGAATCTTAGGGCTCCCTGGAAAGTCATGTTTTGGGCCCCAAGCCCAAATACGAACTTGGCGTTAGTCAGGCTTTGGGCCCCCCTAGAATCCCTGCCCCCCGCAATGTGGGGGTGTACGTTACGCCACTGCCTGCAACGTTGGCCGAACTCTTCAATCTGCCATGAGGGTTCTGCAATTTCATTCCGATATCTTGCATCCAGCTGTAACGGGCATTGTGACCGGCTTTAGTTGTGTCGGACAATGTTCTGAAGGTAATATTGAACAATTGTAATTAGAAGAATAAGTCAACGGAGCGTATATTGCTGTCCTGTACATTATGTTTCAGATTGTCAGCGCCCTCTACCGGTGATATTTTTAACAAAAAAATGTTCTTTCCCCTAAAACAATTTGACTTTTTTGTGAGCCCTATCTTGCAAACTGTACTTTTTTTAATCATCCTTTCTCCTACTTCTTTTTCTTTTTTTTCTTTTAGATTTTCTAAAGTTTGAACGAGCAAAATCAGCACAACACTCATCAGAAGATGTCCAAAATCATTAGACCTACATACTTGAAATTTGTTAAGCATGCTTCTATTATCCGCTAAGAATATGGGTTTTATGGAAATCGACTAATAAAGTGGATTGCAAGAGGTTAAGGGGCGTTGTAGATGAAATTTCTCCTGCTACCTTAATGGATTTTCTCTGAATTATTTTACATATAAGGTATAACTATATTTATAATACTAAAACAGCGTACAAAATGAAAAGTAGTACTGTCACCAACATATAAGCTACAAACTGTATTTCTCTTTAAAAAAATGCCTACATTATATTGATCACGTAACACCTTGTTCGAATTTCTTAGAATCTGGTGTGGAATAATGTGTCATTGTTACTCTCCCAATCTTAGTCCTTGCTTATGTAAGCCTAGAATTTTTCATTGGGAAAGTATTTACCTTCGATATCAGAAAATTATTTGCTACCTCATTTACTATCTCGATATAAAGGAATCTGTATAATCATTTTAAACATAATATATTTTAAAGATGGGTGATCAAAAGGTTAAAAAAGGAAAAAAAAATTATAATATGAAAATTTCTGAAAATGCTTAAGAAAAGCGAGTAATGGCGAGTATGCAGTTGTAAAACGCATACGCATACGCTGTGACTATAGAAATTTTTAAAGCAAAATTAAGATAAACTGAGGGAAAAGCTTGAAAGATAAAATATTGAAGTGGAAAGATTTCAATACAAAAATAAATTTAAAACATATTCTACTTTTACTTCTCTTTATGTACCACACACAAGGTTTCGATTTTCTAAAGTTTACCCATATTTCAATTTTTTCACGAGATCTTTCAGAGTCTGTGAAAGAGGAAAATCCAAAAATTAAATGAGAGATTTTCGCGGGCCCCTACTTAGGCACTAGTGACCCCAAGGGTCCTCGGACTACAGTTTAAGAAAGGCTGATCAATAGAACGCGTCTGATCTATGTATGTTCTATTATTAGTGAAGGACCAAACCGACATGCACTCCACATACCCACTTCAGACTAACGTTGGTATTTGTGGATACTCCAACAAGTCATCCAAAGTTTCTTTCGTTCAAAACCGGTCATCAAAAATCGGTTCAAAACCGGCAACAGCGGTCATTGTCAGCCATAGCGGAAAAACTCAGTACTGATTTCATCGTCACCCTCATGTGGCAAAATTTCTCCTTTGTACTGTATGTTTGTTGTCTTTCAAATAAATTCGGATTTGATAAATCTTATTTTTATTGGTGTTGCATTTGAATGGTCAGCAATGTAATACATGTAATAATTGATTGTATGGTTTTAATTTTCATTTGTCATATTTGGATTGAAAAATTAAAGATTAAATACTAAATTTTGCATTCATTACACTCATATTTTACAACGTTAATTTAACTTTGAACGGATCATGATAATATTGTTATCCTGAAATCTACATGTTTAAGATATCATGATCGTGAAGAATTACTGATATCAATGTACATTGAATTTGATTGCCTTTTAAGTTCATGTATAATATATTGATAAAGTCTGGAGGAAAATATAACATTTTTCAAGCAACTAAAAGTTGTACAGTCTGATACAAACAGTCCCTTTATTTAGCTTTAATTATTATCTTATTAAACTGAAATATAAGGTTTTTATTAGTATGCAGTAAAGCAGCGGTTCTGTAACTTTCGATCGCAACGGCTCTCCTTTATGTATTAGAGTGACATCGCTGACCCCCAAGATTTTGAACATTCCATCCTGACTTGATATGCTTCATCAAAATGTAAGTTCCAGTAGAGTTTCTTCATTGGGAACTATTTAGCAATCAAATCTAGGAAGACACATCTTTCAATTTTTCCACGAGGAATTTCAGAGTCTGTTAAAGAGGGAAATCTCAACGTTACACGAGAGACTCCACAGACCCTCTAAAAAAACGCTGTGGACCCCAAGGGTTCGTGGACCACAGGTTAAAAACCGCTGTAGTAAAGCATTTCTCAAAACTTATACGACCCATTGCAAACATCCCTTAGACTAGCAAATCCCTTACACTCACAGAAAAAGCCATTTGAAATCCAGTACCTCTTTCAATTCCTATTATTAGCTCACACACTCTCTCTATTTATTTATCTTTTTGGAATTTTCAACCGTTAATAAAGTGCATTTTAAAGCGCTCAATTGAGCTGAAATTTTATATACATGATTATTTTGGACGACAATACAATAATTTAATTATTATTAATAAAAATTAATTGATTAAAACTAATTATTTAAAGAATTACAAATACAGCCACGTTGGCATCATTTTTGGCGACTTGAGTCAAACTTGAAAAGATTTTTTTTCTCACGTTTTAAAGCTTTCCGTTGAACTGAAATTTTATAGACACGCTTGTTTTGGATGACAATACGATATTTTAATGATAATTAATAAAAATTAATTACCGCTTAATGTTGTGATTCTATTATATGTATATACATATTTATATTAATTGTAACTATTTAATAAAAAGTAGCTAAAGCAAAAAATTTTCTTTGCTGATCTCTCAGTAGGAATTGACTTAAAATTTTTATTACATTACTTGTGTTTTTTGTAGGTGCAATGGATATTTATGGAAGTATTTTGTTGTTGTTCTGGATATCCTCATATTTAATTCATTAAAAAAGTGTATCAGAGATGGTGCAACTAAAAATCTTGAATTAATAAAATCGATATTGTCTTGATTACAAAGCGACGTTGAATAATTGCATCAAATCAAGCCGAAGTAGAAATTTAGAATATATATCAACTCTCTCATTCCATTAATTCCGTGTTCTATGGGAAACAAATAAGTGTTTCAATAAACTTTTACAACGGGAAGCTTTGTATCAACAAAACGGTAGCAAACGTCTCGCAATTCGAACCTATACACTAACAATGTGTAAGGGACACGATGATCCCACAGAGGCTAAATGGAATTGTTTAATCTTGTGCCCAAGCCAAAGCGTGTGCGTGTATGAGGATGTCATTTGCCGAAAAGAGAGCGAGAAAGGCACTTTCTCTGCCCACTGGTTGGCTGGCATCGTTGTCATGGCAACCAGAGAGGGCAACATTATAAAGATTGATAGTCGTCGCGGTACTCTCCCTTTCCACACCAGTTGCGGCAAGAAAAACCACCACGAACGTAACAGGTCCGCCAGCGCAATCCGCCAGGAAAAAACCTCTTACAGGGAATACATTTTTAACACAGGGTTACACTTCATATTTTTGAGTCACCAGATAAGGGTGACAAGCAATCAGAATATAGAGAGAAAAAGGAGTCAGGCGCTTTTTTAGAGAAGAGATTTATTAGATTAGGTTTTTGTAAGAGATTACCTTTTCGTCACAATCGTGCTCGAGGTTTTTACTTCCCCCCCCCTTTTCTTTTCGTAACTCATTGAGCGTAAAGTGCACTTGGCGCGGATGAGTGCTTTGTCTAACAGACGTAAAGATGACAAGGGATCACTGTTTTAAGAGAAGGAAATGATAAACGTTTTGGAGATGGAGTTGTCAAGATTAGATTTTTCAGAAAATGTGTATGGGTTGTTTCGAAGTGTTGGTGTGAAAATATAGCAAAGATGACCTTTTCCTTTCAAGTGTCTTTTGTGTTGAGTTGATGGAAAGCGTAAACGATCAATATTTGATCAAAAGGGCTCTTTGTGTTACGACAACCATCCTGTTTATATGTGGCACGTGCGTTCAAGTTTTTAAGTCATTACCCAATTAATTATACTTAATTACATAATGACTTAAAAACTGCATTGTATGTACATGTAATTACATTTAAGGTATCCGACTACGTTTAGAACCTTGATTTTGCAAAAGGGTATAAATGAATGACATTTATGATTTTTAGTGTCACTTAGACTAGAATACGTGTATAAAATTGTTTAAAGAATATTATTAAAGTAAAAAAAATATTTAAATACAATATTTTGACAAAAAATTCACATAGAATGACTTTTTTCAAAACTCTCTCTTTTTCTGGAAAATGCTTCTATAATAGTAATAATACTTTGCTTGAATATAGCCCATGCTTCTGTACAGAATCTTAACCAAAAATTTTGAAATTTATGACTTAGAAATAGATTTATCCATATTTTAATACAAAAAAAGGGGAGAAATTTTAAGAAAAAAACTCCGAAAATTATTTCAATTAGTTGTAACTCTGAAAATAATATGAATTTTTCAAAATGAGTAGTTCAGGTCCTCTCCGTAGAAGCCTTTACTTTATATAAGGCAAAATATTATTTTTATAGAAGTATTTTTCGTAAAAGGAGAACATTTTGAAAATACGTGATTCTAAGCTAATTTATTGCCAAAATGTTGCATTTGAATAAATTTTTATAGTAATAATATTCTTAAAACACAATCTTATACACGTATTCTAGTCTAAGTGACGCGAAATATCATGAATATTATCCATTTATGAGCTTTTTTAAAATCACAGTTCCGAACGTAGTCGGATACCATAAAAAATTAATTTCGCATTAGCTTGACACACTCGTATGGAAGACAAATGTTTAAATAATCCTTTATAAAACTTACAAATTTTAAATAAAGTTGAATTAAGAAATTATTTAAAAAATATTTATTTAATAACTTTTCAATTTCTTATTTATTATATACTAGAGAGAGAGAGAGAGAAACTGTTGTGGTAATAAATACACTGCTGGACAATTGCTAAACGGATCACAAATTGCTATGTAGCATAACATTAAGCGAGACCTGAGGCCTAGTACGATAAAATATAGTTGCCACACTGTTCAGACATTAGAATAAAGAATATTTATTGTTCTGGAAAGTACAAAAGCTGTGAAACATCTGAAAGAAAAAAATGTTCATTTGATCTGCGTACGGAGAAATGGAACAATGCATCTAAATGTCAGCAGGCACCTTAAAAGAAAGGTATCAGTACAGGATATGTCCACCGTGGAGTGTGATGCAACATTCCACACGTCGTAACATACTTTGCACAACATTATCCAGCAGCTGTTGAGGCAATTTATCCATTCCTCTGTGAGTGCACGGATGAGGGTGTTCTTGTTTGTCGGAGGAGAGTTTCGACCAGCAACTTGCCTCCCCCAAAGCATCCCATACATTTTCAATGGGGTTTAGATCTGGAGAACGCGCTGGCCATACGAGACATTGAATACCCTCGCTGTCTAGACAATCCTGAACAGCGAGTGTTCAATGACATGTTGCGTTGTCGTCCATAAAAACAAATTTATCACCGACAGCACCACGGAAAAGACGAACATGAGAAATTAGAACTTCATCAATGTATCGTTGGCCCGTCATAGTCCCATTCGCAACCACATGTAGGCGCGCGCGGACATTGATCATGATGCCGGCCCACGCCATGATACTGCATGTCGGATATCGGTCCTTTTCCTGGATATTTTCTGGACGATAAGCAGTACTTCTCGCGCCAGATCAGTTGGCGACTACAATCCGATGACAGACTGAACCTACTCTCATCTGAAAATAGTACGCATGCCAAGTCCTGTTCAGTCCAATTGTGATGCTCACGACACCATTGCAAACGGGCAGTACGGTGCTGTCTGGACAATGGGACACACACAACAGGTCTGCGTGCGTATATTCCTTCTCCCCTCAAACGTCTGGCAACAGTTTTTCGGGAGATCTGCTTTCCTGAGGCAGCAAGAAACTGATTTTGCCACCTGCTGAGCTGTGGTGCGCCTGTTCCTTTTGCTGATAGGACGATATATCTGTCTTCTGCAGGCGTCGTACTTTTAACACGACCTCCCCGTGCCGTCTACTACATATTCCAGTAGTTTTAAATGACTTCCACAGCCATGAAACAACGCTGTGAGCGATGTCGAACTCCCTGGCAACATGTTATTTTTCGCCCTTCTTCGATCTTTCCAATAATTCGGCCACGCATAAAATCATCTATGTGATGTCGGGAAGACATGCCAAAAATTTTAAGTTCGTCTATTAAATCATTCCTGTAAAACTTTGACTTGAAACAACAACTGTCCACACGCGTCAAAACCTTTGAAGCTCTTATGAACGCTATCACGTGATGAACAGACGTGGGAAAAACATTTTGCATACTCATACTTCTTCTTACTAATATCCCGCACTTATTCTAATTTTCCACATTTTGCTTCCTTTCATTTTGTGGTTGCTATGGATGATAGTGTTATCCGTCCTTAAATTGTCCAGCAGTGTACAATCAAGGGGTTAAATGTAATAAAGCATACATGAATCTCATTTCAAAGTCTCAACGTCATGGACTCGTGACTAGTGTGTCATGAGTTAGAGCCTGGTGTCGCTGAAGGCCAGCCTTGCAGAGGGACTACTGCACGTTAAATCTGTCGAGGTTCGAACGTTCTCCCATTGGTATGGTGTAGAACAATGATACTCAACTTGTGAGCCGTTGGCCTTTTTTGAGTCGCCCGGTCATGGCCCATTGCACTAAGAAATTCAATTATTGGAGAACAATGCACTAAAAATTTAACAGGAAATTCTAGCAATCAAATATATCAATTTTGCTATTAATTTGTTTTTTTAATAATAGCGTGTAAGCAAGAGGTTTGGTCATAGATGAAATTAAAGAAACGATCCCATAAATCAGTAAAAAATGTACAAAAATAAATGTTTTTGAGTGTGTGTTTGATAGAAGAGTTAATAAAGTATTTTTTAAAATAAAAAAAGCCCAAAATGAGTTTTAATATTTTGATTAATTTTGCTTTGTCCAATCTTTCTTTGGTCTTATAGTGTATTTGTTTCATTATCCGCATGTTACGGACTGCTTGAAATACCTATCATGTGTATGTGGCCCGTCGGGAAAAAAGGTAGAAGCTAGGAGAGAGGTATCTAGTCAGTTGTCTTCCTCGTCATTTGACCATAGTTCAAAATTACGAGGTCCGTCGCCGATAACCCTCGTGCTGCTTTATAGAGTGACGTTGATATAACTATCACTCATTTCAAAGTCTATTAGATCAAAATATTTGAAAACAAAACAGAAAATTTAATAATATTTTTGCGAGAAATATGCAGTATATTAAAAATTGTAATTTTTAATTAATTCAGAACTATTTGTTTACGTTCATTCTACATCAACTAAAAGATTAATGACGATAAAAACTCTTAAGGTATCCGACTACCCTAAAACCGTGATTTTTTTCAAAAATTGGCAAATTTTTTTTTATGGCTTTATTTTATTGACCATTTTATTAACTTAATAACAGTACCAAGTATTTTATTTTCCCTCCACTAGAACAAAAACTACAAGCAAATGCCATAACTTTACACAAGATGTCAAACTTTAAAATGCGTTTTACTCGAAATGTGTTTTTTTTTCCGAAAAACTCAAACGGGGACCGCGATTGCTCAAAAAGTTTTGAAAATATTTAGCTGAAATTTTTTGCTTATGTTCTGCATAACAGTAGAAGTGTTTTGATCTTTAGATTTATCAATAACTGTTTTATTTCAAAATTTGCAGTTCTTTATGTGAATATAGTCGATGTTTTTTTAAGCAATTTCGTATAATGACTTAGATAAAGTGCTCTAGTTTTTGTAAAAATTAAAATATCTCTTATCGTGAAGGTCACTTCAAACAGGAATAACGAAGTAACACATCAAAATTGAAAAATTGAGAATTTGTTCATAAAATCTTTGTACAGAGCGGGCCCCGTTTATGTAATTTTTCGTACATTTTTACTAGTTTTTTCCCATTTTAATAATAATAATTTTTTTTCTTTTACCAATTTTAGGATTTTTTCCTTAAAATATACTAAATAAATATAAAAATCACAAAAAGATCCCCATATCTCCTTTTTTTCAAAAAAAAGTTGTCGCAAGTAATCGGAAACCTTAATAAAATAGTCACAGCGACAAATCAATCAATATATACTTTCCGTAGTTGGCAATGGGCTCAATTCATGTGACGTCATATTCACATGATAGCGATAGCCACGTGATTTTAGCCAATCAATTCGAAAATTCATGTGACGTCATAGTCACACGACAAAAACTATCTTGTGTTTCCAGCAAACCAGTTCGCGCGCTCCGGTGTTGCCAAGTTTTACTCTTTGCAGAAGCTTTCTCTTAAAAAGTACATATGTATACAAAATGCATTTTATTTAAAAAAATACGCATACAATAATTTTTTTTTTAATTTTAAGAAATCTTTTCGAAGAAATTTTTTTGCTTAACATTTGAACATTTTTACCCAAACATGAAATTTGAAATTTTATCTGAGTTTTACAAGTCGAACAACAAGTACAATTAGTTTAATGTTTGTTTTGAATGCAATGGAAAACACGTGTTTGTCTTTATCATGTGACGTCATGAATTGAGCCCATTGCACAGGCAATATGTCCGGTAAAAATCCATTGGTTTTTTAGATGACCAATATATGAAGAATGTGGTTGTATAGGTAAAATTTAAAAATTCCTTTATGAGATAAATGCCATTTGTAATATAGTGAAGTCTTATATAAAGTATAATTACAATATTTATAGAATAACAAAGGCAATAAAATAAAATATTTATTCATATCATAGATAAAATATTTATATAGATTCATATTTATAAAATATTTATATAGATTCATATTTATAAAATATTTATACATAAGTGACCTACAAATGTAAAATAAAAGCGATCTATGTTTCTTTAAGAGACAAAATACTTTAAGATTCATTTTAAAGTATTAATTAAATTTTTTACAATATAAAGATCAACTGTTGAAATTTGGCTTCAAATTCTCTTTTGTTATCTCTTCACAAATATGTGAACGATGTATAAAAAATCACTTTCCTAATAATTTTAAATACATTAAATTTATTTCCAAAAATAGCATATTCATTCATTTAAACTAAAAACTCAAAATATAAGATTTTTGGAAATAAGATCAGATATTCGAAAAATGCATTCCTAAATACCTTCAACTAACAATTTCTACCAAATGCAAATATTCACATTATTAGGCAACAATTCATAAATAATGTAATTGTAGCTTTAGATACCTCCAAGGTTATAGGCTTAAGTCCTATAAATTGTATTAAAACTGTACTAAAAGTCATCTATAATAAGATTATGTTTAAAAAAAAAAGGAAAACAAATTTTTATCAGACATTTCATCACATATCATTATAAATACATATAAAACTTGAAGCAAAAGCAATAACACATGACTGCTATTTGACAAGCAATTTTGACTTGATAACAAATAAATGATTGATTTAAAAGACACGTTTGTACATAATGCATACACCACTAAAATAAAATAAATTTTTAAGATGATGATCGATGTTACGTCAGAGAGAAATCTATTTCTTTGAGTTACCGCATTTGATTTGAAGGAAGGTATTAATCAAGTGTATAAAGAGAAAGATGCCTTCTAAGAAATTTTTTCTATTGTTAAAGCTAAGCTGGTTCATACACTTTATTTTTAAATATTTAGCTGAATATTAGTTGTATTCTCTTCAAAAATTAGTTATTGAAATACTTTTAACCAGTTAAATAACGAAATTATAATTCAAAAGTTTTTATTTCGAAGGTCTATTTATTCATTTATACTATGTTAGCGGGTGAGTGAGTGAATACTAACATCGCATTATTCAGCTACACGAGGGCTTTTGGACGACGGACCTGGTGATTCTGATTTAAGCTAAAGTGTCGAGGACGACACGAGAGGACGTTTTAGACTCGACATATTTAACGTGCATTGTCACCTCTGAACGGCGAACTCATGACACGTCGGGTGGTCGAGGTAAATTAGTGATCAAGGTAATGGACTCGCGGCCGGCGTGTCATGAGTTCGAGCCTAGTACCGCTGAAGACTTCGACTGAAGACCGCTAGACTCCCGTGTAGGGAGGCGATGTATGTTAAATTTGTCGATGCTCAAATGTCCTCCCGTAAGTGTGGTGTGGAAGTTAGGAGAAGGGGGTGGGGTAGCTCAGGTGTCATCCTCGCACTTGATTATGGTTTGATTTTGGTGACGAGGTCCGTCATCAAAAGCCCTCGAGTAGCTGTATAGTGCCACGTTAATAATCACTCACTCATGACAAGTCGGCCACGAGTCCGTTACCTTGACCACTAGGCTGCCGCGGCCATTATGTAACCGAATATTCATTGCTAAGCTGAATTGCTTAGAATAAATATATTTGACAATCTAATTTTACATATTAACAAATTAAATCTAATAAAATACAAATAGATTGACTGAAAGGCCTAGTGGTCGAGTGGTAGCGTATCGCGCTTCCACAATACAGGTCCGGGTTCTATTTCCGGGCTGGAAAAGGTCGACTTAGCCTTTCATCCCTACTGCAGTGGGTCGATAAATAAGTACGAAGCTTGCTTGGGGACTTAAACACTGGGGGTCTCACTTCATACTGACCACCTGATTGGGACCTCAGCGCCAATGGTCACGTATACTGAGATGCGCACAGTACGCCCTGGCCCTCATGGGCTGTTGCGTCCCTGAGTTGGAGTTTAGGTTGATTGAATTTGTTAGTGTGTGTAATTTGTGAGAAAGGTAACTCGCTCGGACAATACAAGAGATCTCCAAAACCGTTTGACCCACAGATTGGAAATTTAGTAAGTGTGATACTTTTGTTCACACAACAGAGATCTACTAAGGGGTTTTGTGGATATCGACTCCCAAGGGAGGTTGAGAGAGGTTAAGCGGGCCTTTTAGATGAATTTTCTTGGTTATGAACTATTAAACTTACTGACTCTAATTTTAGCATATATGTTTCTATTATTGAATAGATATCCGCTGAGAACGGCTTTGCGAAAATCGACTCCCAGGGAGGGGAGGGTTACAGGGATGTTTTTAGATAAGAAAAAAAATATTCCGTTTTTGAACTATTAGACCTTGTAACATGGTATGAGTAGTGGTAGCCAGTAGCGCACACAGGAATTTTTCAAGGGGGGGTTCGGGTTCGAAAGTTCACCATTCTTGTATCATGCTGATTTTGATTTTGTCGATTTTCGGGAACAAAACACAGTAAAAAACTAATTATTGAATAAATAAATAACATTAATTAGTAAAATTAATCATTAATAACAAATATTTAATTAAATTTTACGTACTATATACTTAGAATTATAATCAATCGGAAAAAATCGAGGGCTTTGGGGGCAGGGGGTTGGACCTCCAGGACCCACCCCTTGTGTGCGCCACTGGTGGTGTAGCGAGTATATTATTTACTAATTTCTCTTAATTCAAATTGGCTTATTATTTTCTCACACATATTGATCGCAGTACAAGGCGACACAAACATTTACAAACACACACAAAAAAAAGCATTAAAATTTATAAAGCTATATATTCTGTCCTCTCACACACAACATCCCGCCTATGTTTTTCTCTTCTTCTCAATGTTGCCATTTGGCACTAACGGAATTCAACACGTTTCTGTTCCTCCCTCTCATCAAAAGGGTTACTTCTTCAGTCCCGTAGTGGACTAGTCTTTCAGTGCTTTAACCCGCTGCCTTGAAATTTGGCAAGCATGTTTCCTTTGAATAGTAGAGATCTACTAAAAACGGGTTTTGTGAAAATTGATTCCAGTTGGGTTGCGGAAAAATTTCCGATTTTGAACTTAAGTACTTTAAATTGGTCCATATGTTTATTTTGTGGAGTAGAGATTTACAACACGGATTTAGCTGAAATTGACTTTGGGGGACAAGGGGAGTAAAAAATATTTATACTTTGGTTTTAGAAATTCAAATCCTGTCCTTTTTCACTCACGAGGGTGGTAAGAATATTTGTCATTAAATACGAAAGCTTAATGCCAGAATTTATATATATATCTCAATAACTTAAAACAGTGCTTCTCAAACTTTCGATTCTTGCGACCCAATTTTGAATCATAATTTCAATCGCCCCCACCCTTTATCCATACAATAACAATATATTGAATTCAGTAATAAAGGGTGTTTTTTTAGAGGTATAGAACTTTAAATTGCAATAAAACAACGATGTATTATTCGATTGACATGAATTTTTTATTCGAAAGATACTCTTGTGGCATTACATTTTAACTATGATTTCTGGCATAGGTCTGCCACGGCTGGCTCGGATGTAGTCCAGTCTGGACGTCCAATTTTCGGTGACTTTTTCCAACATTTGTGGCCGTATATCGGCAATAACACGGCGAATGTTGTCTTCCAAATGGTCAAGCGTTTGTGGCTTATCCGCATAGAACCAATGACTTTACATAGCCCCACAGAAAATAGTTTATAGATGTTAAATCACAAGATCTTGGAGGTCAATTCACAGGTCCAAAACGTGAAATTAGGTGGTCACCAAACGTGTCTTTTAATAAATCGATTGTGGCACCAGCTGTGTGACATGTTGCGCCGTCTTGTTGGAACCACAGCTCCTGGACATCATCGGATTGTTCAATTCAGGAATGAAAAATTTAGTAATCATGGCTCTATACCGATCACCATTGACTGTAACGTTGTGGCCTTCATCGTTTTTGAAGAAGGATTCAACCAGCCCATAAAGCGCACCAAACAGTCAGTTTTTCTGGATGTGTTTCGACATACACTTGTGGATTAGCTTCCCTTCAAATGCGGCAGTTTTGTTTGTTGACGTAGCCATTCAACCAGAAGTGCGCTTCATCGCTAAACAAAATTCGCTTATGAAAATCGGGAACAACGGCCATCTCGTTTTGGGCCCATTCGACGAATCTACGCCTTGCTTGATGATCGTTTTGATGAATTGCCAAACCAAACTGAGAATAAATCACTTGACAGCTGTTAAATCGGTCGCCATCTTGGAAAGTAATGCCAACTTAAACTTCTATACCTGAAAAAAAAAAACACTCTTTACTATGCTTTGATGCTAAAAAAAGCTACAATATGACTTTAACCTCTTAAGTCCCATAAACGTCTTGGTCAGCCAATGTATTAATTGGTCCGGACGTATATATACGTGTTTCCGAAGTACGATCTTTTCTGTGAACTTCCATCCATAGAATTATTCAGAAAACTTTATAATGCAACACAATTAACTTGACAGTGTTAACGAAGGAGTTACATATCTCAGAGGTTTTGCTTCTTTATTCCTGTTTCATCCCCCCCCTCCTTCTCCAATAAATCTCATACGCGCACCTACATGAAAAAACAGTGGCATTGGGGAGTGAACCGTATAACTTTTAATCTCAGCAGTTAAGGGATTAATTATAAACCGTACAAATGATCAAGATAAGTGTTAATTTTTGTATATAATTGCATACATGGTAAGCACATGGAGTCACTGGTAATTATTAAACTTGCTCTTAGCTTAATATTGTTCATCTACGTATGAAATACATTGTAAAGTACTGATACATTTATAAGTGTATTACATTAGTATAAATGTGTATTTTATTTTTTTATTATGCAAGAATGTATTTTGCTTGTTTACTTTTAGCAAATTAATAATTTTTTTACATAATATTTTGTTTTCGACTTCTTAATATCCTCGTGCCCCCTTGTAGATTTATTACGCCCGTGTAGGGGGCGCACCCCACAGTTTGAGAAATGCTGACTTAAAAACAGTACATAGTGATACAACGTCATGAAATACCCAGCGAAGTGGGAGGATATTTAACAATAAAAGTGGCTAACAACAATAAAAAAAGCAAACATTATGATACAAAAGATGTAAAACAACAATATTAAAAGAAATCTGAAGTTAGTAATGCTAAAAAATGTTTGAGCATTTAACATAATTTTCATACTTATAAATCACTTTAATTAATAAAACCAAATTAAGTATAATTCAGTTTCGAAATATGAGTCAAACAGTAAGAGGACTTAAAATTGAATCACGTCATCTTTTATCTGTTCTTCTTTCTTAAGAAGTTTTCAGTAAAATTACTCGCACTGTATTTTATTAATTTCAACCTCTTTAAGGTACTTAAAAGGTGAAAAAAGAAAGAATTTTAATGCTTTTCACTTTGTAACAAAACAGAATTGCAGAGCTGAAAAGAAGCACGTGTGTAAAATAAAGAATTTCATTTTAAAGGTAATTCTTGGGAGTACTTTAAAAGCTTGAAAGTTAATGGATGTAAAATGCGAATTGAAAGAATACTTTGATTAAAGGAAGGGAGAGAGAGAGAGAGAGACAGATGAGAGTAAAGATAACACATACGAATATAAAAATAAAGCATTAACTGCTTTGTGTGTTTGAGACAATTTACAAAAAGACGTTAAAATGTTGTTTCAGCGATCATTTATTATTTGGACAGAAAAATATGTATAGTGTTTCACAATGGTTGCTAATACTACGGCTTCAACAGAATTTGCAAAAATGTGAAATACGGATAACTGAATATATTCGACAAAAAACAAGTAATTAAAAAAAAAAAATTAAGTCAATTCCTTCTTAGATCAACAAAGAAAAATTTTATTTTAGCTACTTTTTATTAAATAGTTACAGTTAATATAAATAAATATATATATATATATATATATGAAAGAATCATGACATTAAGTGGTAATTAAATTTTATTAATTATCATTAAAGTATCGTATTGTCATCCAAAACAAAAACGTGCATATAAAATTTCAGTTCAACTGAATGCTGTAAAACGTGAGAACAAAAATCTTTTAAAGTTTTGACCTAAGTCGCTAAAAATGAAAGTACCTGTAATTCTTTAGATAATTAGTTTCAGTCAATAAATTTTTATTAATTATAATTCAATTACTATATTGTCATCCAAAATAATCATGTATATAAAATTTCAGCTCAATGGAGCGCTTTAAAATGTATTTTATCAGTGATTGAAAATTTCCCGAAGATAAATAAATAAATATATAGAGAGTGTAAGCTAATTGTAAGAATTAAAAAAGAAAAAATGCAAGTAGTTTTATGTATAAAATATGCATGCATGCATCCATATTCCACTAATACGTATTTCTATTAATTTACTGTATTTAATTCAGTGTTTCTCAAAGTGTGGGGCGCGCCCCCTGGGGGCGCGATGACCCTACAAGGGGGCGCGAGCGTATCGAAAATTTAAAGATTTTTTTTAAAAAAAATAACCGGAAAGAAAGTAAAACAAAATGCTTTCTTCCATAATAAAAAAAAATACACACAACAACACTGACATAATTTATATTTATTATCTGGCTTTTTCCGTCATCAAATAGCTATCTTTGATCTCAAAACTAAATTAAAGAAAAAAAAAAACATTTTGTTTTATTTGCTGTTTTTCCTCAATGAGAGATTTTTTTTTTTATTACGTTTTAACATAAAATATTACTCGTTAAAAGAAAAAACGAAACCCAGACCCTGAGAAAATTCTAAGAAGATAAACAATTCACCACTGTAATTATTATTGAAATACTGTACATTAGTTGTAGAAAAAGAAAAAGGAAGTCATGATTCACTTTTCAGCCAGGCTGCATAGTACGTTTGCTAATCATTTGATTGACCTTCAATCTTATGGTATGGTTATTATCAATATAAGTTCCCTCCCATCTTTTATGCGTTTGCTTTTCGCTTAGGGAAATTGTAAATAATTGAGATTTGCGATATTTGGAAAAGAATTGATGGGTTTAACATTTCTGTAGGATAATTGAAAAGTGTCTGATTTGCGTCCTTTGTTATGGTCTTGTACTTTTGAATCATTTTAGTTCAGTTTTATTGGATTTTTTCTCAAATCATCAAAGAATTGAATAGTCCTTGAAAGAAGGTAAGTATACTTTCTATAAATTAAAATATTCACTAGAATTCCGATTTGTATCGTGTACAGTAAAAATAATTCTAAATAAATGATTGGGGTGACTGAGTCCCCCCGCACTACCATTAATGTTAGTATCGAGTACGCGCCTGCTCCCGGGTTAAAACATTTTGAAGTCTACTCGCTTTAAATGTTAAAAAGTAACACAATTATTCTTCATCGGAATTTTATATTCTTTTTCATAATTTAACATTAATTCTAAATGCTAATTGTGTGAGGTTTAAAATTACAGTTCTTTTAAACAGTTATTTACAATTATAGCATTTATTTAAAAAAAATCATTTTACATTTTTGTATACAATGTCATGTGTGCACACAGTTTTACTCTCCTTACAGTTCAGCTATTATATCAAGAATAATGTTTTATTTTTAAAAAATGAACTCGTGCGAAGAGTCGGTGTTTCAGCCAGTATACGTTTGATGTATCAGTACTGAAGAAGGTATTTTATGAATAATTTCTTATATTACTGAATTTGGCCGCGGTAGCCGAGTGGTATAGGTATCGGATCGTGGCTTGCCTTGTCACGAGTTCGAACCCAGTACCACTAAAGACCCGCCATGTAGGGCAGCGATGCATGTTAAATCTGTTGAGAGTTGAAACGTTTTCCCGTTGGTGTGGAGTGGTAGTTAGGAGAGAAGGCTCAGGTGTCATCCACGTCACTTGACCATGGTTCAAAATTACGTGGTCCGTCGTCAAAAGCCCTCGTGCATCTGAACAGTGCGACGTTAATATTCAATCAATCAATCTTATTACTAAATTAAGAACAAGTTTAATAATTATTAGGGACTTTTTTGTCCACGGGCTTTTCTTGTAGAGGAAAGTTTTTCAAAGGAAGGTTTTAATATCAGAAATTGACACTTAAAGAGTTATTTTTCTATATTTAGCTGAGATCTATATTTTGTCTTCAAGGCATCCACTGCAGAAAATCCGGGTTGAAAAAGGTAGGATGTTGAAAATGGTAATAGTATACGAAGTGCTTTTGTTTTCAGTACAAATAATTCCTCATCCACCTCTACCCCAAATTCAAAGAGCGATTTATTACAAAATTGCCTTTTAATTTTTTCATTGGATGTGAAATCTATGAAGATTTCTTCTTCGGAAGTTGAGAGCCCTTCTGGAGTATCGTGAAATAGATCCTAATCCACTCGTAACTTGCTACCAAGCTGTCCTCATCCAGAAAATACTTTTTAAAATTCTTTTCCAACATAGCTAAATGATTTTACATGTTTTAAAAACAACTTTCACATGTTGTTCTACAGATTTGTAAGTTTTAACACATATAGAGCTGGGGCTTTTTTTCCATCATTTACTTCAGTAGTGGTAAATCCAAAATTTAAGTATTTTTGAGAAGATCGCCTTGATTTAATTTTCGGGACCATGCTCGTTCGTCTGTGTACTTGTTGATTCTTTATTATGGTCGAATGTTTACTTACGACTTAAAAATGTATGTATGATATTGTTTTAATCTACTGCCGTAAATACTTAATTACCGTGAATTACAATTAACGTGGAAATTAAAAAAAATGTACATTCAAGCTAGATTCGGTAGCTATAGGAGTATCGAGTCGACCAAAACTGACTGGAATTGTACGAGGAAAAGCATTTTTACATGTTTTGCGCAGACGTCCGATAGGTTGCCCAGACTCACGCAAACGTACCCTATAATGCCAGATATGATGGATATGATAGAGAGCGAAATTGACTAGACTATTTTTCTAATGATATTTGTACTTTGAGAAATGAATGCTGAAGGAAATAAATCTTTAATTAAATACATCATTTTGCGATCTGTTCCAATTTAAAAATTAGAGAAAGAAAAATAACATAATTCTAAGTAATATATATATTTTAAGTAATTTTCTTAAAATATATATTACTTAAAAGTTACATATACACAAAATTTAATATACTTATCGTATTAATTTGTACGGTTTATAATTAAGATCGTATTGTAACTTTAGCGTCTCTCTCTCAAAGTGCATTTTTATTGCAGTAAATACATTATTGTTGTACAGGGGGCGAGACAAAAATTATGATTGAAAATTGGGTCGCCAGTATTGAAAGTTTGAGAAACACTGCTTTTAATGTATGAGTGGTGCACAGAGTATTTTTTGACTAATTAATTAATACTAAATTAAGAACAAGTTTAATAATTATTAGCTACTTCCATGGGCTTGTCTTACAGAGCAAAGTTTTTGAAAGGAGTTTTATGATAAGAAATTGACCCTCTGAGTTCATTTTCTATATTTAGCTGATATCTATATTTTGTCTTCTAAGCAACCACCGCATTTAGTAATATGTTCCAATTTAAATATCAGAGAAAGGAAAAATAACTTAGTAATTATCCTATTACTTAACTTTTTTTGCTTAAAAGTAACATATACAAAATTTAATACTTATGTCATTAATTTGTACGGTTTATAATAAATATTGTTGCTTTATCGTAAAAGTGCATTATTATTGCATTCAGTAAATTATTATGTATAAGGGGGCGCGATAAAAATTGTGATTGAAAAGGGGGGGCGCCAGTATTGAAAGTTTGAGAAGCACTGATTTAATTGCATTATTATTCTTTACTTTCTTGAAAAAGAAAACTTAAGTTATTTTCAGTTATCTCCGACACGTAATGCAGTCGACGAAGACCAGTGGCCTACACCAGTGGGGGAGGGGAGAATTCCCTCCCCCTTCATTAACCAAAAATTTTTTAATTGTTGTCTAAGAAATTATTCCTTGGCGTTTTTGTCAGCATGTTCTTTAGAATGTACCCCCTCAAGCATTAGAGAGGTCTATGTATGCCACTGGAAGGTTTTCCGCCTCGCAGCTGCTTGATCAGCTGTTCTATGCAGATAAAGTTACGCCGTTCATATTCACACGTGCACCCCTAAAATACTGCAAGTTTCTTTATCTGACAACACGCCGACAACCGATTGCCATGAGGTAAACAACAATCCACCAGAGAGCCGAACCTCGACTGAAATTCGAGGTGTAAGAAGGGGCCGCCCCACCAGAAGAGAGTGAAGAGAGCAGTCCGCTTGAAACATTACAAAAGAGACGTTGAGTTCTACCTCCTCCATCGCCAATTTTTCAGAAGAATTGAAATACTCAGTAGTGTGACGTTTGAGATAAATAACGGTAGCGTGAAATTGTTTAATTTAAACATTTAGTTTATTTACGTCACATCTATTATTTACAGAGAAAACATTGATGTTATTAAACTTATGAAAGAGATTATTAGAAGTCAAATGATGTGGTTTGCGAGAGAGAAGTTTCTTTGGAGTCCGCTCTCAACGAAAGTTGGCAGACCGTCTCCCGTTATTTCTGCCTGCCTTCTCTAGTTTCGGGGATCAGCGGTCGGAGTTTTTAGCTTCCAGTTACATCCGGCTAATCGGCGGGAAAAGGGTCTTTCGTGGTGTCAAAGGTTGCCGGGGGATCCAAGACGGGGCTATGCAATAATTATAAAGTTGCAGGTGCCGATGCACATGTGGTGATCCACAAAGAAGCTGACTCACAGCTAAGTGGCGGGAAATTCATAGTTACGTCACAGTAGTTTAAAAAACTTCTATGTCTATTTAAATATTGTAATTAATAGCTGTAGACGTAATAAATGAATAATTTAATTTCTAATTATTATTTCTTCCTTATTCTCATTCCATTCACTATTATTTCATTCCTTATACAAATAATAAAACATTATTTTCGTGCATAATATTTCTGCGCGTTCAAATATTGTGATAACAATCATTTGAACAATTAAGAAGTTTTGCCTAGTTTTGAAAGACCGCGGTAACTTGTAGTCATGGTTGCGAACTCGTGGTAGAAGTTGTGGGTTCGAGTCACAGTGCCACTAAAGACCTGGCGTGAAAATATTGGAAGTAGGATGCCCACACCCACACACATTCATGCATCCTCTTCATTCATTTACGAGATTAAAAATAGCAAGGTCCGTCGATAATAGCCTTATGCAGCTTCAAAGTGCGAAGTTAATAACAAAAATCAAATCAATCACAAATTTTGATTGAAACTAGGGGAAAGAAATTAAAAGATATTTGCATGAATTTAGATATCCTAATGTCACAATCGTGAAATGCTATCACCATTTTTCTTTCTTAAGGATTCACTGCAACCTTATACATAGGAAACTATTGTTCTGATTAGCAATTGTGTAGAATTATTGTTTTGAAAAAAATTCTAATAAATCAATGAATATATTTCTCATTATCGCCAATATTTCTCTGTTGTTTCTCTAATATACTGTTTATATATATATATATATATATATATATATACACTGGTGTGCAAAAATTAAGGACGAAGTCGAAAAATTAGCATATCAGCTGAACGAAGAGGCAGAGCGGACAGAAAGACCAATCAGGAGATTAAGTAAGGTGATGTACGGTAGCACATGCGCAGATATGCAGGTAGACGTAATGGGGGAGTGTCTGAGTAGTATAAAGCATGTTGTCGGTGTAAGATCAGTATTTCTGGCAAAGAGATTGCACGCCGTATAGCAGTTAAAATCACATCGAGTTGCTGCCTCAGCGAGAAATGGCGAATAATCAATCTGTTAGACGACATCTGGATGCTTTTACCCGAGGTCGAATCATTGGGAGAAGTTGGAGGAAGACCGCAGTGTGACAAGTGTGGCTGCAAAGTTCGGAATTGCTCACAGCTTCGTTTCACGACTTTGGAGACAATTTCAAACTACAGAAACAGCTATCCGGGGTTCAGTAGTGGTCGTCCTCGAGGAACCACACCCGCAGATGACCGGTACATTGTCTTACAGGCCAGAAGAAACAGGCGGCAGACAGCGGGAGAAATCGCTAGACACACGACACAGGCGACTGGATGACCGATATCGCGTTTTACCGTGGCCAGAAGACTGCACGGTGGTGGTCTGTTTTCACGACGCCCTGTACGGTGTGTACCTTTAACGCCTGCCCATCGGAGAAGACGTTCTCTGTGGTGCCGGGAACACCGGAATTGGAGAGACAATGAATGGGGACGAGTACTCTTTACAGATGAGAGCAGATTCAGTTTGAGTAGCGATTCTCATCGCATACTCATCTGGAGAGAGCGGGGAAGCCACAATCATCCCTCGAACATCATTGAAAGGGACAGGTGTGGAGGTCGCGGTGTTCTCGCTTGGGGAGTCATCATGCTTGGTAGTCGTACAGACCTTCGCATCTTCGACGCAGGTTCAGTCAACGGGACCCGTTATTGTAACGAGATTCTTCTTCCATATGTGCGTCTCTTTTAGAGGCGCTATGGGTCTGCAGTTCCTTTTCATGGACGACAATGCACCATGTCATCACACAGTAGCTGCCGAACAGCACTTAGAGAGTGAGGCTATTGAACGTATGGATTGGCCGGCACGATCTCCGGATCTTAATCCCATCGAGCATGTATGGGTTTTCTAGGCAGACGCTTGGCAGCTCGTACCTTACCACCAGTAACGATTCGGGAGCTTCGATTGGCGCTGCAAGACGAATGGGCAGCAATGCCTCAACAACTCATTGACACCCTCATTCTCCGCATGGGCAGACGCTGTGAAACCTGCCTAACAGTCAGGGGAGATCATATCCCCTACTAAAGACCGGATGTTTCTTGCTGGACACCCATCACAGGCATGTTTCGGCCTTCAGTCGCATTGCGCTCCATGCTACTTTTTCAATCAAGCTTCTTTTTATCCCTCTGATTCCTCTTTTAGTAAGTGTTGCTTACATTACACATGTCCTTACGTATTGGGGATCTTACGGTATTAAATGTGTTGATTTGGAAAACTTTTGTACAAAGTTATATTGAAAAAAACCGTCTCGTCTTTAATTTTTGCACACCAGTGTATATACATATAACAATTTTAAATTTTGCTACAGCACAAAAAAAATTAATTTTCTCTTTTTTTTTTTTTATACTATACATAATGTAGAAAATGTCTTTAAGCTTTAACAAAAAATAATACGAACCAAAACGACTCTACAAAAAAAAAAAAAAAAGCAGGGACGTCAACCCTTGATGCACCCCATCTCTATTTGGGCTTAAATATGTATGGAGTTAAACACACACACAAGTGATTATCGCATTTTAACTTTATCTTTCTTTTGTTGTAATTTGTATACTGTGAACAAAAGATAATATTGTTGTACTTACTTCTTGAATACACTTTAATCTTTCGTTTGTCTGCTGTATATGTTTTTCCATTACAACACTCATGGCTTTAGATTTTGGATTTCTGCTGCATTTCAGCTTCTGGAAAAACATATAAAATATATTAGAATACTTCTTTTCATCGCAAGAGTGTAAAAGAGATTCTTATTCTATAAAGGAATTTTAGATTGCTTTAATAAGTAAGATCAGTGACGCACACAGAAATTTTTCAAGGGGGAAGGAGGGGTCCGGGATGTAAAGTTCACCATTCTTGTATCATGCTCCGTTTGAATTTGTCGATTTTCGGGAACAAAACACAGTAAAAAACTAATTTTTGTGAATAAATAATTAGCATTAATAAAATTAATCATTAATAACAAGTAATTAATTAAATTTTACGTACTATATAAAGGGTGTTTTTTTAGAGGTATAGAACTTTAAATTGCAATAAAACAACGATGTATTATTCGATTGACATGGATTTTTTTTATTCAAAAGATAATCTTGTGGCATTACATTTTAAATATGATTTCTGGCATAGGACTGCCACGGCTGGCTCGGATGTAGTCCAATCTGGACGTCCAATTTTCGATGACTTTTTCCAACATTTGTGGCCGTATATCGGCAATAACACGGCGAATGTTGTCTTTCAAATGGTCAAGCGTTTGTAGCTTATCCGCATAGACCATTGACTTTACATAGCGCCACAAAAATAGTCTAGCGGTGTTAAATCACAAGATCTTGGAGGCCAATTCACAGGTCCAAAACGAGAAATTAGGCGGTTACCAAACGTGTCTTTGAATAAATCAATTGTGGCACCAGCTGTGTGACATGTTGCGCCGTCTTGTTGGAACCACAACTCCTGGACATCGTGATTGTTCAATTCAGGAATGAAAAGTTAGTAATCATGGCTCTATACCGATCACCATTGACTGTAACGTTGTGGCCTTCGTCGTTTTTGAAGAAGGATTCCACCAGCCCATAAAGCGCACCAAACAGTCAGTTTTTCTGGATGTAACGGTGTTTCGACATACACTTGTGGATTAGCTTCACTCCAAATGCGGCAGCTTTGTTTGTTGACGTAGCCATTCAACCAGAAGTGCGCTTCATCGCTAAACAAAATTCGCTTATGAAAATCGGGAACAACGGCAATCTCGTTTTGAGCCCATTCGACGAATCTACGCCTTGCTTGATGATCGTTTTGATGAATTGCCAAACCAAACTGAGAATAAATCACTTGACAGCTGTTAAATCGGTCGCCATCTTGGAAAGTAATGCCAACTTAAGCTTCTATACCTGGAAAAAAACACTCTTTACTTAGAATTATAATCAATCGGAAAAAAAATCAAGGGCTTTGGGGGGTCTGGACCTCCCCCTTGTGTGTGCCACTGAATAAGATCATTAATAAAATTAAAATAAAAAAAATCACAGATATACTTTGCTTTATTTTATATAAAGACATCTTGGTGAAAAAAAAGTCAACTTTAAATAAACAGAAAAGAACTCTTTTACAATAGTCGTTGAATTTGAAAATGTTTCCCTATGCTATAGGATTTTAAGTAATTTCTACAATAATTCTTTTTTTCTGAAAAATAGTTATTCAAAAACTCATTCTCAGCAATTTGTATTCCTATGAAGGCATTCAGTGAAATGCATTCTAAAAAAATTTTGCAAATTAATTTGATGTACAGAAATGTACAATAATTTTATAATAACGCTCATGTACAATAAAATTTCACACCGAAAGAAAAACTACATTTCCTTAAAAAGAAATTAGTCGAACTCTAAAAATGAAGCGTTAAAGCAAACAGTTTAGTAGAGTACCAGAAATTCAAAAGAAAAGAACCCAAATAAGATTTAGATTAATTTTTGTTAATGATTTTAAAAATATATATGTCATCTATTTTTATATACTTCTGTTAATGTACGTCATATAGGTCTGAGATTCCAAAGCAACATAATATTCATGAATAAAAGCAAGTTTTAAGAAGCAATTTATAAGATAAATGTATTGATTATATCTTAAATAGACAAATTAAAAGCAAAAAATTTTCAGAAAGATTTGAAATTTTGGAATTTTTTGTTATTATTTTTCAGCATTGTAAATATTCGAAAGATTTCCTTATAAAAATATTTCCACTTATTAAGTCTATCTATTGGCAAGGAAATAAGTTTCCCTAACTTATATTTGAACATTTATAAGGGACGTTCCAAACATTAGTTTCGTCCTTTTTTAGAGGTAAGATAGAACACCCCAGTAAAATAATCACTATATAAGTAACTACATTCGATCCCGGTTAACCCTTTAACTGGTTTCACCGTATATCTTACGGGATACCGAAAGCTGCCCTCAACTGGTTTGCCCGTACGCTGCACGGGCAGTGATATTTTCTTCTATCTATCGTTGATTTGCTCATATTTTTAATTCTCGTATTGAAATATTTAGTAGTAGAGCGTTTTCAAGAGATGCAATTTGTCTATGGTACTAAAATACTTCTAATATAGTATCGTTTTTTTGGTGAAAGCAGGAATTTAGATTCTTTAAGATATTCGATAAAAAGTAAAGATTGGCAAGGCAATGTGCAATTAGTTGCTTGAAAATAAATTAAAATGGAAAGATAATGCAAAAAAGGCGAAATTGTATCCGACCCCATTGCAGTGTGAGACTTAGAAATATACACCATGCTTCAAATTCTGTATGCATATGTATGAAATACTTCTGTAATAATTCTGTTGAGTGGTAAAAATTATTGTAAGACGTGGCTAGTGGATGTTATTACTGTAGCGAACCAGAGGAAGAACGTGGCCGGTGGTGTGATTTTCTTATGTTACGTGGCGAGTGATCGAGTACTGTATTATCGAAGAGGCACTCATGTAAATCAATAATCCAGTTTATTCACATCTGTAAACACGTAAAGATCAAGTAGGGACGGCATTACCCATAACAAGAAGCAAACACCATGACACGAACGCAGACAAAGACAAACACAGAACGCGTGGCAGCCGGCTGGTTACATGATTGCAGAGAGGCGAGAGTAAAAGAGAGAAGAGAGAGATTACACAAGATTTTCGCTTTTATACCGGCAGTAACTATTATGTAATAGTGGTTCTGATTGGGTAGAATGGGCGGGACAGGGATTTTAGACTAGCCAATTATGATTAAGATTACAATGTTATTTTTAAACCAAAGAATTAAAGTTTGTTTAAATATTAGTACAAAGAGTTAACAAAAAGGATACTAGAGGGAATTATTACATATATATACGCACATACATGTACAAAATCCTTAACCGTTTGAAAAAGAGGTACGAACATGAAATTTTTGTAAGATATATGAAACATCCTTCATAGCATGTAGAGTGTACTTATAAAAAGCAAACATTTAGGGTTTTCGTGTATCACAATTATAAAATAAAAAAATAGAGTAACAACTTTAAAATTGGAAATGAAAACAAAATTCTTCCATTTTCGCATTCTGTTTAGTATTATACTTAGTGATAAGCAATAAAAAATGTGCCTTTATTTGGGGGGGGGACATTTTGGGGCGAAACAAATGACCTCTCAAGGGGTTAAACACCAGAAGGAGCGTCAGTGTCCGAAGATTGACGCATGAACAGAACGGTTAAAAAAAAGTATCAGTATGAAGGCGTACCCAGGGTAATTTAAGAACAAATCTCGATGGTAGACAGACGTGTGTTGACAATGTAGCCGCCAATGGAAGCGGTCACTGTTAACCAGTGTGAATAGGCACACATGACTTCTATGTCTATGATATATGAACGCTTACAGACCGTATCTGGAGATTAGGTCATGTCTAGTTAAATGATTGATCACTGGTGTTGCATGTTCAAAGAAGTAAGGAAATATGGGGTGGATGATGGCGAAATGGGTATCCACCCAGATCCAAAAAGGAAAACAGCATTGCTACAGTGCAGAACTTCAATGACATGGAAGTATCCAAGTTCACCAGCGAAGACCTTTTCGCTGCAGTCTCTATATTTTTTTTAATTTGTAACTCTTTTTCAACTAAACAGAGGCCTTCTGTCAAATTCCCGACACCGTGATTCGATCTTCTGATTGAACTGGGTTTAAAGACTTAAGTTCTTCAATGCCTTGATCTTGCTCATGCATTTCTATGAGATCGTCAATTGTCAGCTCCTGATTGAGAACATCCATTTGCTGGTGAGATCAACAATTTCTCTAATCACACTATCAACAATAGGAAAAGGGGAGTGAGTAATTGAGTTGAGTAGTGCTCAAAAAACGAATCGACGAGATTTGAAAATCGCGTGACTCCGGTCCGTTTAGTATATTTATAAGTTTCGTTTGTTTATATTAGTTCTCTTTTAATATTACTGTACATATTACATATTACATAATTGATTTATTTATTGCTTATTAACACTCCACTCCGAAGCTAGACGACGGTTATTGTCGAGGGACCTAGTAATTTCGAACCATGTTCAAGGGACAAGGATTACACCTGAGCTGGTAACTCCCACTAAGCTTCTAAGTCACACAAAAACAAGAATTCGGGATTTTTTTTCTATTGGAGTTACGTGTCTAATTAAAATCAAGGTACATTTTTTTAAAATATTATTTTATAAGATTATATAATTTATTAGTTTGAAAGTTGAGATCAAGCAGGATATCGATGTAAACTTTATTTGCAGAAAAATGGTGAAATTATCATGGAAATTGTCATTGTTAATGATATCATGTATTAACAGCAACATCTAAAGCACTGTTGTATACCTGAAATCATCATCTAATAATGTATTACTTGTATGCAAGTATCGACCCATTTATTGCTTATATATTTGCATTATCTGATACAATGCTTATATGCAAGTATCAACTCATTTATTGCTTATGGGTAAGCATTATCTAATACAATGCTTATATGCAAGTATCAACTCATTTATTGCTTATAGGTAAGCATTATCTAATACAATGCTTCTATGAAAATATCAACTCATTTATTGCTTATGGGTAAAATCTAATACAATGCTTATATGCAAGTATCAACTCATTTATTGCTTATAGGTAAGCATTATCTAATACAATGCTTCTATGAAAATATCAACTCATTTATTGCTTATGGGTAAGCATTATCTAATACAATGCTTCTATAAAATATCAACTCATTTATTGCTTATGGGTAAGCATTATCTAATACAATGCTTCTATGAAAATATCAACTCATTTATTACTTATATGTAAGCATTATCTGATACAATGCTTATATGTAAGCATAATCTGACATATTATTCATTACATTTCATTCAGGAGTTTTAACTTTGATATAATGCCCACTCATCAAATGAAATAATTTTGTTAAAAAATAACAAATAAAAAATATATATTAATCAGAATTGAAAATCAATAAAATTTTAATTGCTTCAGAAGGCTATATTTGATAGTCTAATAGGCCGCATGTCATCTTTCCAACTTTTGATATGGATTTTAAAACCTAGTCAATACCAGTTATCATAGAATAATATTTCATAGTTAAAATCACTCAGAATTTCAAAGCACTCTTAATAGAATACATGCGCAGAAATGCATAAATTCTCAAAATATCCAATCTACCTCCAGGGTTTTCAGAAACCCGAAAAGGTTACAAATTTTATGGAGGGCAGTGTTAACGACAAAGGATGTGCCAAGATAAAGCAGATATAGAGAATCGTCTATTTAATATGCAATGCTATCCACTAGAATAATCTGCTATCAATTCTCACCGCCTTTACAACCCTTTGCCCCCCACCGTGGAATTTTAGATCGGTAATAGATTCGAACGAAGTATAATTTATGTGCCGGGGACTTTTCGTTTGCTGGGAAAACGATTACCACAGCGCTCGACTCCCGATTCAATCGATGAATAGAGTGGCCGAAATGAGTTTTCGAGTTTCCGGAATTTCTCCCGAAAATCCCGATTTCTCCTTCTAGGAGGACAAAGTTAATAACGAACTGTGCATAATGAATAAGTCTCACAATGAGTTCCGGCATTCGAAAAGGAATATTGACCGATGCCGGATTTTCGCCACGACTTTTCCCGGAGACCCTTTCTCCTAATTTGCGAAAATTATCCGCGAAGAATCCGGAACGGTAAGAGGTGATGCATGTATATGGAAAGGTTATTATGCACTCTGCGAAAAGTCGAAAGGTAAAATGTAATCAACCTTTCAGGGAGGTCAGCGGAGTTTTGGTTCCAGGTGGATTCGTAAGAAGGGGGGGGGCGGGGAAAAGGACGTAATGAATTTTCTGCCGGATCTGTTTGGTGGAGCGAATCGGTCTCTCGCGTCGAGAACTTGATTCCGGCGGCTTAATGAAGCTGAAATGAAGAAAATAAGCCAAGTTCTAGTTGGTTAAGTTCATCGCGTTTTAGAATTAACCTTAGTCTTAAGCTTTATTCCAAAGTTTAGATGGAATTCGGTTACTTTTATTAAATAAGATATTATTCTAGGAAATATTATTTACAAAACCGAAATTATTCTTAAATAATAGGAAAAAAAGCATTTTTAAAGTCGATTTTTATTGATCAATATTTATTTCACTACTTAAAATACACATCGGTTTTTTTTCCTGTTACACAGTCGTAGTTAAGGGGGTTCACCCATGTGGCGGCATGTTTTTTAAGCATTCTTTGGGAATTTTTTTTGCTGATCAGTAAAATGATAGAACTTTAAGTTTTATTTTATCATTTATTTATATGTATTTTAAGAGTATGTATATTAATGTTTAGCCAAAAATATCCAATAGAACGTGAGTCATAGCGAGCGCTCTGCACACACCCGCCTCGAAAAAATGGACGCTCACTTCCACCACGATTCCAGATAATTGGCTTATCTGAAATTTAAAAAAAATTACGGCATTTAATCTAAAGCTTGAATGACCCGAATGAACTATACTTAATTGAAAATATCAAAAATTCGATTTTTGGTAGACCTCTGTATTTTCGAATTTCATGAGTTTTTTTGTTGTTTTTGTTATAAAAAATAGAAATATTTTGAATTTTGGAATGATCTTAGTTCTTTTGGTGCGTATATTTGTGCTGAGTCTACCCTATAAATATGAAGTCATTCGGTTAAACTGTTCTTGAGATATGATGAAGGAAAATTTGAAAAACACAGTTTTGAGAAAAACGCGTTTAAAGTTTCAAGTCCGATGAAAACAAGGAAAATCTTAACTTAGCGCTATGAACAGCTGCTCTTCTAACATTTGCTTCTTTATAACGACTTTGAATCTTAAAAAATCACTTTACCACCGTTTTCTAGACCTGTTAAGGAAGCAATTTATCAAAAAAAACATTTTTTGATATTTTGAGCCCATTAAATGCGTGAAACCTCTTAAACAGCACATTTAGCTTCATACTTTCGAATCTTCAATTAACTACTATCACCTTCTCTTTATCTGCCAGACATTTTTATATATACAGCTGTGACTTAATATAAGTTATTCTGGGATACATCATTTTTTGATGGATCCAACAGCAACTTATATGATTTATCAAACTTTAAGCTGTGTAATTTCGTTTGGGATCAAGTAATTAGATTTAAGGGTCACGGAAATTCAAAATTTAAAGCTAAACATGCTTTTAGATTTAAAGGTCACGGAAATTCAAAATTTAAAGCTAAACATGCTTTTATATTTAAAAATCAACCAAATACAAAATTCTAAAACTTATAATTCATAATTTGAAACTATTTTATGTTCATTAGCAGTTCTTAATTGAAATGTTAAATATTAGTTATTTACAATTATGTACAAAATGAATTTAAAAAGTAATCTTGTAACACAGCAGTAAAGCTTAAATGAGAATTAATCTCTTAACTGCTTCAGGCGTGTATATCCGTCTCGCTCAACCGGTGCTTTAAACATCCCGGACATATATATACGTCGTTCCAAAATACGACTCTTTACTTGCGCTGCTAACATTACAGCTAATCTGAAGGCTTTGGAATGCAATAATAATAGAATGACTTAACCACGCAAATGAACGTCGTTACTAAATAGCATATAAATAACCAGCGAGAGAATAGAGATTAAGTGAACACAAAAACAATATATCCACGTTAGTACAGTCCGCATTGTAGTCGTTCAGTTATTCGAAGCAATAGGGGATTTCTGTGGTGAATTTCTTAGGTCATCATTTCTCTATCCGAATACTATTGGTCATCGTTTGTCTATTCGACTACTACTGTTAATCATTCCTCTGTCCCACTACTTTTGGTCATCATTTCTCTATCCGACTACTACTGGTTATCATTTCGTGTTCGATAAAATGACGCCTCAATCACTACTATATTCGGATCCCCCGGGAACCACCAAGATCAGCGAGATCTCCATCTCAACCAACCGAGGAGGAGATACCCCGACAAATGAAAGTTCGCAGAGCCCCTTTTCGCTTTCCGAATATTCATTTTCTTACTTTTTGTCTTACATGGTACATAAAAATGCAAAATAAAATTATAAAAGAATTAAGGTAGCAATATATTAAAAAGCTATCAAGAAGGGTAGATAGCTATATAGCTATATAACTATATAACTACCGTAAAATCCAGCGTATAGCTCGCACCCATACTTTTAAGCTGTATTTTTTAATTTTTAGGTATATTCGCCGTATAACAACACCCCGTTTTTTACAAAGGAACCAGAAGTATGCGTGTACAACGTTCTTATGTTTTTAAGTCATTTATTCGAGTTATCCCAGGATCTTGAAAAAATAGTACACTATAAGTATCAGAACCCTTTAACTTCATTAGGTATGTAATTTCTTTCAAATATATAGTATTCCGATCTATGTAGAAGTTTAATTTTTCTTATGCTCATATCTTTTTTTATTTTTGGTGCTATCATTTTTATAACCGGCATATAACGTGCACCCATAAATTTCAATCTCATTTTTTGTCTTAAACATGCGCGTTATGCGCCAGATGTTACGGTATATAACTTGCCCTATAATGCTATATAAGGCAGAAAAAGGATTTTTTTTCGAATGATGCATAAATAATAATAATTCATAAATATGAATCAATAAATTTACTATGCATACATTCATTGGGATCCAAAGGAAGCTTCAAGAATCAAATTTTATTTATATAATGCATGCCGAGTATGAAGATTAACGTTTATATTAATGATAAAAAATTACACACTGCGATGTTACTTTTTTTTGTAAACAGATGTCATTACTACAACTATACGCAATTGTTGCATACACATACAGAAAAAAGAAATGAAATTTTTAATTCATTGTGTCATTTAAATTAAGAATAATTATTTAACTTTTCCGCCCATTCAATTTCACGAACTCCGAAGAGTCCTTATCATAGAGAAATACATGATCTTTTTTAGGACAAATATGATAGTTACTCTCATTTAACAATATACATTATTGAAAGGATATTTTACTTTTAAATCTTTTACATCTTAATCCTTGTTATTCTCTCTTTCTATTAGATTTATTGTGAAATAACTCTCCGTGACTTCATACGAAAACTTACTATCATATTTAAACTGAAATTATTTGGGAAAATCTGTGTCGCGACAGTATTAAATCAAAATTCTGAAAATAGAATTTAGTTACTTTCAATTTTAATTACTTTGGTTCATATGTTAAAAAAAAGTTTTACTTACGATAATTTGTATAATAACATCGATTTATATGTGAATTGTATTAACTACAAATTTGTTTACTGGACATATTTACAATTTTTTATAACAATTAATCAAATTCATGTATTATCAAATTAAGACTATTAATATGTTTCTTTATCCGTATGCCTGACTCCATTTGTTCAAATGATTGTCTTGGATTGATTATTATAGTTCTAATAACAATCTAATTCTCCTTAAAAGGTTGAATTGCACTCTTACTGAGCTCATAAATTTCTGACAATTCAGCAGTTAAATGGTTAAGTATAATTTATCTTGTAAAAATTTAAGTGAATTGTAAATGTTTTTTGGCATCCAGTTTACACGCGATCATCGGGAATTATTAACTATAGTATCAGAAACTTACAGCTATAAAAACGTGGCATGTATGGAACGGCTAAAATTAAATCGTAAATTCGTTAGCATATAACATTTTTGAGGGACGCATTCTTTATTTTTTTAACTCAATATATATATATATATATATACTCTCTCTTTCTCTCTCCATATATGTACACTCTCTCTATATATAAAGAGTGTTTTTTTCCAGGTATAGAAGTTTAAGTTGGCATTACTTTCCAAGATGGCGACCGATTTAACAGCTGTCAAGTGATTTATTCTCAGTTTGGTTTGGCAATTCATCAAAACGATCATCAAGCAAGGCGTAGATTCGTCGAATGGGCCCAAAACGAGATTGCCGTTGTTCCCGATTTTCATAAGCGAATTTTGTTTAGCGATGAAGCGCACTTCTGGTTGAATGGCTACGTCAACAAACAAAACTGCCGTATTTGGAGTGAAGCTAATCCACAAGTGTATGTCGAAACACCGTTACATCCAGAAAAACTGACTGTTTGGTGCGCTTTATGGGCTGGTGGAATCCTTCTTCAAAAACGATGAAGGCCACAACGTTACAGTCAATGGTGATCGGTATAGAGCCATGATTACTAAATTTTTCATTCCTGAATTAAACAATCCTGATGTGTCCAGGAGCTGTGGTTCCAACAAGACGGCGCAACATGTCACACAGCTCGTGCCACAATCGATTTATTGAAAGACACGTTTGGTGAGCGCCTAATTTCACGTTTTGGACCTGTGAATTGACCTCCACGATCTTGTGATTTAACACCTATAAACTATTTTCTGTGGCGTTATGTAAAGTCATTGGTCTATGCGGATAAGCCACAAACGCTTGACCATTTGGAAGACAACATTCGCCGTGTTATTGCCGATATACGGCCACAAATGTTGGAAAAAGTCATCGAAAATTGGACGTCCAGACTGGACTACATCCGAGCCAGCCGTGGCAGTCCTATGTCAGAAATCATATTTAAAATGTAATGCCACAAGATTATCTTTCGAATAAAAAAAATTCATGTCAATCGAATAATACATCGTTGTTTTATTGCAATTTAAAGTTCTATACCTCTAAAAAACACCCTTTATATATATATATATATATATATTATAGATTTCCCCTTTTAAAAAAAATGTAGAGTACACAACCTCTAAAAGCAATCAACAAGACATAAAGTTTATTTCCTTCAATCCTTTTTAATTTAATTTTTTTTATTGATCCGTTATATATATTGTATATTAATTATTGTTTTTTAAAAAAAAGGAACTCTTGAAGTAACTTATCAAGTAATCAGTTAAAGACATTCAGATATCTTTATTCCATTGAATCGTATACGATTTGAAAATATTGTGAAATATTATTAATAACTCAATTTTTAGTATTGAAATCGTTCCTGTCTCTTTTCAAAACATTTTCAATAATTTTTTTAAAATTATTTGTTTAATGATAATTACAATTAACATACGATTTTAAAAACATTAAAATATTATATTTACATTAAAAACATTTAAAAAAAAATTTCTACTCATATATAAATACATTTCTAATCCAATAAAATAATATTAATCGGTTTTTGGCAAAAACATTTGGAACTAATTTTTAAAATGTTTCCAAGTGCCGAGTAAATCGTTAGCTACATTTGCTGGCTGAATTCTTGGCGAGAAAGAATTGGCGAAGAAATCATCTGCGGGGAATGGCAACCTCTAGCATTGTTTGAAGTCTTGTCAACCGACTCTATGTTTTTATTGGACAAGTCGGCTACTGAACTTTCATCGGAATTGCATTTTTTTTCTTTTTTCCTCCCTCTGGTAGTTTTTTCCACTTCGACGGTGTTCAGGATCATTTTTCTTTTACTTTTTGTTCACCCTCTTGTTAACTCACACAAATGTCGTACATTGTATTTGTAAAATAAAATAAAAAGAACAAGGTTTTAAAGAACAAAAACGTATTTCTTTAACAGAGACCGAAATGAGTTTTCGGCCATTTAACTCTTTTCAGAGCTACACGAATTAATAGAAATGTAATAAACAATGCAGAATGCGCAACTATTAATTAGGTCGTAACAAGAAATAAACCGAATCGGTATTTTTCAACCCTTTTTTCCAGTCACGGACTACTAGGCTTTATGAGAAAGTCTGCAAATTATTTGTCTTCCTGGCTTTTCACATGAAAGAAGAAAACGTACACTCAGAGTTAGGTTTATTTTAATACACGGAACTTACTCTAAAACAGTGTTCTATACAGGATTTCAGATTTTTCAATTACTAAAAAGTGTTACAGTTTTGATAACAAGCAATATGTTGATGATAATAACTACACATTATTTGCTTATATAATTGAACGCATTAATATATTTTTTAAAATATAAATCCTACTATTAGTTCACATTTTCCCTATAAATATTTATATATCTTGTTCAAATATTCAGTCGTTAATGAAATATTTTTTATTTATCCCTTCAAGTTCAAATGCATTTTTTAAAACTTGCAGCGGATGACACTTGATATTAATACAGTTTTTTCAAATATTAATTCATTAATTAAATTTAATTAATGACCTGTGTGAAATTTTTAGATGGACTATTAATTGAAGAACTGGACTGTTCGAAACTCACTGGAATGGCTCCTTGCAATAATGAAGCATTCCAAGAGATTGATAGAATGAGAAATTATAGACCACCATCAGCATCGTGAATTAGAAACGAAGGGAAAAGAAATAGAAAGCGAATAAGTAGTAACAAACAAACAAACAAAAAATCCAACATCTTATATAGAAAAGAAAAACGATAAATTGCAAGAAAATTGCTTTTTATTTTGCCACTTAATATTGTGATTCTGCCATATGTATATACATATTTATATTAATTGTAATTATTTAATAAAAAGCAACTAAAATAAAAATTTTCTTTGTTGACCTAGGTAGGACTTGACTTAATTTTTTTTATTACTTTTTAAAACTGTATCATATAGAGTAGCAATGAGATGCACAAGGGTGGGCTTTAGGGGGGATTAAACCCTTCCCTTGACCAACAGGTTTTTAGTATAAAGAATACATCTTGGTGCTTTCCTGTACCTTCTTTTTAGAAAAATGAAACCCCTCTCAAAATTAGTTTGTGTACGCCACTGCATAATAGTGATATGCAAACTTTTCATATATCATAGTACATTTTGAAAACTCTTTATTATTAATGCGATAAATGAAACTTTAGGGTTTTTTCCCCACCTTTTTTCAACTTTATTTTTTTAAAAATATTTTAATTCTGGGGGAGGGCGGAATTCAATTATTTTTTCAAATGAAATATTATAACAAAATACATTTTAAAATAATTTACGGCATATTTTTAGGGGAAGGCCCATTTTTTGCACATGCAAAAGTTTTTTTAACCAATTTCAACATACATTTTCTCAAGCATATTTTGCATATATGAATTATATTAAAACTTTCTCAAGAAAACTTTCACATATGCTAAAAATAAAACATGCCTATTCTGTAAATTTTTAAAAACATTGAAAAGAAAACGTATATATTATTGTTCTTAAAATCTGTTTTTTAGGCCGGATGAAGCATTAGACGGACCATAGTTTGCTCATTACTGATAAAAATGGTATTTACGTATTATCGCAACCTATTGGAGACATTATATGAAACGAAGCACGTAAATGCTAATTCAGCGCATACGGCACATGCGAAATTAGGATTACCAACTTGTCGAGTTATCTTGAACGTTGGCGATTGTTGCTATAATACGTAAGTACCATAAAAATTACGCTCTCTCCAATTCAAAATACCATATTGGGAACGTCAAGTAATGATTTTAAAAACAAAATTTCAAAAATTAACAGGAAAACACACATAGAATCATTGAAAATATTTTTTGAATTTCTGTTGGTTTTTTCTCAAATATTTTTTTCTAACGTTAGTCACTGATTTTTTACCGTTTTTACATTTAAGGGGAACATTTTTTATCATTTTTGCATTATAATTTTAATTACATTTCAGGTTAAAATTGAATTTGTGGTGAATTTTTGCAACTTTTGTACGAGTGTATAATTATTTTTAAACACTATAAAAAATTACAAATTTAGTAAATTAAAAAAAAATACTTTAATATTTTTAATTATTTTTAAAAATATTCTGATACAAACTTATTTGAAAAATTCATAAAAGACACAGCGAAATAATGCATATTTTTAACAACTTGTTTGTAGTGCGGAGATTTACTTCTCAGAGTACTTAAATTTACAATCCAAATATTTAAATTCTATATGCACGATGTCAAATTCGGAATGCTTATAGTATATATTGTAATACAAATTAAAAATGCATGCCAAAAACATAAAATTACAATTTAATTAAAAGCTTTTTTTTTTCATATTAAGTGTACGCAACCAACTTCCCTCTATTACGACCCCTTCCCTAGCCAAATCATTCGTACAAAACTCCAATTCCAATTCCGAAAATGAGATTTTCCCCGATTCCAACCAGTGTCCATTGAGAACAACACAAGTCCACCCCAAAGTGATCCAGATCAATAATAATTTCCCACTCTTCCACGGACGAGGGTCACTCCTCACTCCGCTTTTTAAGTTCATTGTCTAGGGCTCTGCCTTATCTACCGATGACGATTACCGATACGATAGAGGATGACCCACCATCGATGATACATTCGATCTACCCCTCAGTCCACCCTTCCTTGCACATTCATCACTCTCTCTTATCCCAATACGCTCCTCAGAAGCAGGGAATATGGTTCTATTACTAAAAGCAAAGTGAGGAGAAGGAAGAGGAGCAATGGGATGAAGATAACGGAGGATGGAGATCAAAGTATTTTCGTGGGAAGGATGCTTTACCTAATGTCAGAGGAAGACTGCGCAAATGGATATTGTAGATTGCAACGAGATGACGATGCTTTTGCATTTTGGATACTTAATTCGAGAATTTACGCTTCGTCTCTCTCTTTATTAAGAGATAAAAAAAGGGAAAGACTGTAGATATATGATTAAGTTGAGTAGAGTATGTAGGTGATGCTATTTAAACGTAAAACAGGTTCATATAGAATCTTAAAAGTTATGTTGAATTAGCCAGTCTTTTTTATTTTTATTAACTCTTTTCAGACTTTTAATAATTGATTGTAATCGATATTGCGATAAAAATGATTGAGTATAATATATAAATTTTTGTTAAAATACAACATTGTTTAACTGGCAACACTAAAATGGTGACTAATTAAAATTTTTTTCAGAATTTATATTATTAAAATATATTGTGGTTGAAAAAAAATTTTTAAATGCGCGGCAATATATGGGTGGAAAATGCAGTTGAAAGTTTTTAAAGTAGTTAAATTTTTATATATTTTGACTTTTTTCTGACATTGTTGGTTGTCCTATAAAATTTCCAGTATGCTCTTGTGCTATTCCATCAGATTGATAATAAAAAATTGTACATTTTTAAATAAATGGTATAAGTATGCATCTCGCATGACATCCCACGAAAATTATAAGACAACTCTTTTTATTTAAATTAACTATTAATAAAATTTTACGATAGAGAGAAAATGCGAAAGTCAATTTTGTTATCATAGTTACCATCTTGTTGGCGGATAATCACTGTAAAAAGGATTTCAGGCTGTTTTTGTTCATGGAAACAATTTCTAAGCCTCCTGAGCGTCACGATAATATATTGTTTGTGATTATTATTAAAATAATTTCTTTAAAAAATTGGAAATTTATTTAAGGACACATTAAAAACATTGCAAAACACGGAAAGGTTTAATAATTGAAAAGTGTATGATAATAAAATGAATGAATAAAAATGGTGAAAGTCTTTATTCGAAAGTAATTCTACTTAGTAATAATGCAGTGTTTACGAGCTCTCTCTTAAATGATGCAATTAACGATTCAGTTTAAAATGGAATACTTAATATATATATTTATATTTCTAATGGCAGATTATGAACAGTTATTACAGACTTCATCAATCTACCTAGTACATCACCGAAAGCTGGTATCTCTTTTTAGTGCGGCACCATATTGGTGGATCCCAATCGCCGCAGGTAATTTTGACGCTCAGTTTCTTACCTAGAGGGAAGCACCTGAGCTCTGACGAGGCGTAACTGTTTTAGGATTTAATTTTGCCTTGAAAACCTTTGGTCGGAGCGTACATCGTAAATTTTATGAAAGATCTATGACTCGACCTGTCACTTCGAAACTGAGAATACCATCCTTGGCATTTCTTCTTTACAATAGCCGACAATCCTTTCCATACTTGTGTAGCACGGTCTCATATTAGAGGGAACGAAAGAATGGACACCCGTGGAAACAGGTGTGTCCTTTCTACAGTTCACTGTGAATAAAATACCATCTGGTTAGTCTATTTGCCTCTGGGGTCGGAGAACATAAAGAGGGGTAGCAACCAACATTCCAAGAAATGACTCCACAGCTGTTTCGCCTCAGGACGTCAGAGAAAAATCCATAGCTAACTTTGAAATAAAAAAAATTTCAGCTGATTCTATTCGCCCCTGGGCGTCAAAAATGAGAAGAAGGATGTCAAACTGCCGCCAATGAGATACATACCCACCCACAGACATATATATATATATATATATATATATATATATATATATATATATATATATATACACGTCAGTAATAAGTTAGATAGCTGCGAGAGAGATATAGCATATGCCTAAAGGTACGTAGACAGGAAAAATAAGGTTTAAAAACATAGTACAGTTACAATATAAGTCTAAGACAATGATTAAATACAAAGATATGAAACATCGGGAATCTTAATCGAAACACTGATGGTTTTTCTTTCAAATTAATATATTTCTAAAAGTGAAATACAAAACCATTTCTCTAATAGCAACAAGGCCCATTTGTTTACTAATTAACTAGCATACACAACTAAAAATTTCCCAATAAAAAATTCCTTTTGATTTAGATAATAGTAATTTGAAGTGATGTCTTCAGATATAAAATATGTGTTGGTTTTATTCAGTAGCCAATAACACGGAAAACATTTTATAAAAGTTTTCTGAAATCTGTTTTACAATTTTTACAGACAGAAGATTCTAGTTGCATAAAATTGCAACTGAGATAAAATATAAAAACAACAATAATTAAATTTTTTAATTTCCTCCGAAAGCAGAATAAACAAATGTTTTTAAAAAAAGTCTTTCAAGAACTTAGTTTCGACAGATTTTTTAGAAAAATGAAAAAGGAAAGTTTCATTTAACGAAAGTTTAATTAATGTCCATAAGATGAAAAAAATTCCTCTCAGAATAGCTGTAATTTTAAATTTAACAATAGAAGGTTACATTTTTTTTGTCTGGCACCACTTGTCTCTATGATTAATTATAATAGCAAACGATTTATTAAAATCTTGTTGATTACTTATCAGACACTATTTATCAAGATGTAGACGAAAATATGGCATCAATGTCAAATTAAAATTTTGTAATACAAATGAAAAAAAAACCTGATTGATTTGTTTACTGTAGGAATGAGTAATTAATTATTGATAGTAGGTAATTTTTTAATCCAACGCCAGACTAAGCATGATTGTTGTCTATGATGAGCAGCTCAATATAATTCAGAGATGCAATAAAATGTACAATGATGTTTTACAGTAATAGCCGCTGTTACATTGCCGAGTGGAGCAAATGGAAAAGAGATTTGGATACTGTCTGATAGTAGAAGTGCAATACGACACTTGTCCAATTGGCAAAGTGTGAGAGATAATATTGGAGTGCCAATACTCAGCAAGTTAAAACGACTTTCCACATCGCATCAGCTTCATCTGCAGTGGATTCCCTCCCGCATAGATCTAGAGCAGTGATTCCCAAAGTGGTCTATATAGACCCCCAGGGGTCTATGACAACCTTCAAGGGGTTTATGCCAGCGAAAAAATAATTTGGGGGTCCATGAGATGTAAATGGGGGTCTATAATAATGGCTCTCATTAAACCAAATGAAGATTTTAATTTTAACAAGAAAATTTAGTCAAGTGGAAACTAGATTTTATCTATTTAATAGATTTACTTACTAATTTTAATGAGATTAATTTGCAGTTACAAGATGACAGCATATATTTTATTAAAACAAGGACCATGTCAGAAAGTTTGGCTTAAAAGACATACCTATTATTTATCACGAATTATGGAATATCGTGAGAAAATTTTAAATTACTTTTCCAAATGAGAAGGAGTTCCAGCGTGGTTGCCAATCTCCAAAACAAAAAAAAAAAAAAAAAAAAAAAGAGGAAAGAAGGGCTGGACACTAGTAACCGAGGAGATTTAGAGTCAAACCTGACAAGATTAATCCTAAGTTATTTTATATTATATTTTATGTATTAATTAAATTTTAATTTAATTAACATGTTTCTTTAAGGTTTAAACACTATACTTCATTACAGTTACAAATTTAAATCGTTTAATGCAAGTAGCTCTATACCAGATGTCACAAAGACATTCAAGTTGGTAAATTCGAGAAAATTCAATATTAGATAAGCTGGGGGTCTACTCTAAGCTGAAAAACATGGAAAGGGGTCTATGAGACAAAAAAGTTTGGGAACCTCTGATTTAGAGAAAAATGAGATTGCGGACACACTCACACACACTTTGGCCAAGGTGGTCAGCCCTTGCGAGGCTCCAGAGCTGTCAGCCCCCTTCACCTTTCTGGAGATTTTCTCAAAAATTAAACACCAGAATAAGACCACTTGGATTGTCCCCCTCCCCCATCAAAGCACCTTTGGTATCAGTGTTCTCGTCCTGGAGGCTTACGGTTTTAATAGACAGGAACAAACTATTCTAGTCCGCTTTCGAAATGGTCACCTTAAATCAATGAAATTTTCCGAAGGATCCAAGAGCTTTGAAATGTGTACCAACTGTTCTTCTGAGCCGGCCTCATCTGCTCACATCCTCGAATGCCTAGGGTTCAACAAGTAGGATTTAGCTGACGATCCCTTGCTGGTGTGGAATTTTTGAGAGTGTAAGAAGTCATGAACCTGGTCTAGCACTGCTGGCAATAGGGCGTGGAACAACAATAACACGTTGCCGAGTTTGGAACAAAGACCAAATGGTCTCCGTACATGTCTGTAACATTGCATAAAGGGTCAGCTGGAGAATCTGCTGAACCGAATCTTTTAATCATCCTTAAGTTTTAGACATACGCATACTTCTAATGCTTAGCGAGCATAAGGCGAAGCTTACAAATTAAATTTTCCATCTCTTTTTTTTTGCGTGAAATAATTTTTCTAATGAAAACAACAATTGATACTTCATCCATTTCATATTCATATTGGTTGTAGAAAAATAGCAAAGTCAGGGTTGAACAGTATGAGGTAACAAAAATTAATACTAGCCCCATTATAAGAAATAAAAATGATTGCATTTAAGATTGTATAATAGTTTTACCTTTCAATGACGGTATGTTTTCAATTTCCATTTTTGTTTACAAAGGAAAATAAGATAGATAAATACTCGTCCGCCACAAAGTTAATATTAAGATATGAAAAGAATCTATTTAAAATATGTTCAAGCGTAAAATATTTATTCAAGCTTAAAAGAATTATTTAAGATTAAAACAATTATAAAGTTAAAATATTGTTCAAAAAATTAAAAATAATTCTCTAGCAAAGCGTTTACAAGCTATATAAGTCAATTATAAATTTTAAAATACTTATAAGAGATTCATTTGTGTTAAGCTCTTATCATATTCTTATTTTATATCTATACATATATGCATTGATATTATTCAAATTATATATAATAGCATAAATTATTTCTGCAAATGCCTATAATACTTCCGCAATTATTATATTGCACATAATAATTGCATACAGTGTATCATTTTCCCACATTTTATTATTTAACATTTCTTCAAGGTAAAATTTGTGTCTCCTGATTCATATATTTTAGCTACATATTTAGTATGCAAATTATCATGAAAACATCCCATTTAACTCATATTAAAAAAATTGTAATAAAAAATAATGATCAAGAAGCAGTTTTATGTAAATGACAGTTTGTTAGGGCATTTTTTCAAATTCTACGCGTATTTAAAATAAATCTTGATAAAATAGTATGTTACAAATAAAAGTTATTCGCCTGTTTGAAAGCATTTTAAAACTTAGATACGATTTGTGTATGTAACTTAATAAATAAAAGGGATATAGTTGATAATTTCAAAAAGGAAAATGACAAGAGCAAATTTTTTTTAGTCACTATTTAAAATCGTTGGAAAGCATCCCCCACCAATAAACAATTAATACTAGAAAAAATTTACGAAAACTAATTTCAGGTTCTGCCCAAAATAACAAAATGCAACTAAACTGAATTTTAAAGATTATCAAATCAATGAAATATTTATTGTAAAACATGGTGAAGAATTAATTCCCTTACAAGTAATGTGTGTGTGTGTGTGAGAGAGAGAGAGAGAGAGAGAGAGAGAGAGAGAGAGAGTGTGAAAAAACAAAATTAAGTTTTTATTAAGTCGAAAACGAACTAAAATTAACAATTTTCTGATTAGTAAATAATTAGTTAAATACAATGAACTCATACGCAACGAAGTAATGTTAAAAACCCTTATTTCTTGAACACGGTTTACAAATTTATACAAAATTGTTATGCAGCACACATTCTGATCTAAAAGAGAACTTCTAACGGTATAACCTCTAAGATTAATACCTCACCTTTTCCAAAAACTACTGCAATCACGTTTATTTATATAATAATAAATTAATAGTGATGAAGAGACAATCCGTTTCAAAATATCACCAAACTCATTATCTATCGTATAAACTCTAAGGCAAAATTAATCTTATGTCTACATTATTATTAATCGTAACTATCATCATCATACTAATATATATATATATATATATATATATATATATATATATATATATATATATATATAAAATATAAAAAATTTTAAGTCAATTCCTACTTAGATCAACAAAGAAAAACTTTATTTTAGATACTTTTTATTAAATAGTTACAATTAATATAAATATATATATATACCTATGACAGAATCACAACATTAAGTGGTAATTAACTTTTATTAATTATCATTAAAGTATCGTATTGTCATCCAAAACAGTCGTGTATATAAAATTTCAGTTCAACTGAATGCTTTAAAACGTGAGAAAAAACCTCTCAAGGTTTGACACAAGTAGCCAAAAATGATGCCAATGTGGCTGTATCTGTAATTCTTTAAATAATTAGTTTTAATCAATTAATTTTTATCAAATTATTGTATAGTCATCCAAAATAATCATGTATATAAAATTTCAGCTACATTGAACGCTTTAAAATGTATTTTATTGACGACTGAAAATTCCACCAAGATAAATAAAGAAAGAGAGAGTGTGAGCTAATAGTAGGAATTGAAAAATCAAAATCTGAAACAGAAAAGTGAGCTGTTGGCACAATTTGGCGCCATTTTTTGTCTCCATTGCAAGATTATACCTATTACGTATATTTCCAAATAAAGCCAATCCGAGTAAAGCCGAGAGTCAAAACTCGTTGCCGTCAATGTTAAAATTGAAAAAAAAAATGTAGTTTTCAAACATGTCACTAAAGTAGTTAAACCGGTAGAAGGGGCTTTGCAATTACAATTCTATAAATTAAAACGCCAGACGCAAACGATAATAATTTAGTTTCTAGTAACACTATCTGAAGCTAGAACAATTTTTATATTCATTTTTAACTTGTACACAAGGCGTCGGAAACCTATCGTACGCAATAGAATTCTCAGTGGTACTCTACACTGCTCTACAAATTGTCAATTTTTGAGTAGGTGGAATATGATAATTTTGAAAGAAAGCTTATTGTGTGGACTAGCATCTTCAGAATTATTGAAAGCAACACTTACGGAATTACGAAAAAAATCTGGAAAAAGCTTTAACAATAAATTGACAGCTATTTTAAATTATTAGATGCCATTGATGGAAAGATTTACAGAAGAAAATTCCATGTGCTCTTGGCTTTTGGTATTACGTCATTAAGTGAACAAATATTTTCTCATGTGACAAATATATTGAATCCACAGTCGCCAAGCCAGTATGGTGGCTATGACCCTCGGCTTGTAAGTGGATACGAATCTCGAGTAAGACATGCTTGTATCTTCTTCGGGAAAGAAGTCGGTCTTTGACCAGTAATGGATTCCCGTCTCGAAAGGAAAAGCAGCGCACCCGTTCTTGTTATTTGCTGGAATCATCATCTGTAATACATGTGTATATTTCTTATGTTGTATTATATGCTTTCTGTTCTTCTTCACTTGTATTTCATATGTTCCCAGGATAAAAAACACACATCAACAACAACAACATTGAATCCACAAAGAAATGGTTTAACAACAGAACGTTCAGAAGTGTGTCATATTGAAAGTCACAAATGTATTGCGATAGAAGTAGAGCGGTGCAGGGACAAGGTTCGCAATACAATATTTATTTTTTATTTAGATACATTGGAAGGGAATACTTATATTTTATGCTTTTATGTTATTTTCTTTAAATGACGCAAATTAAATGTACATAAAAATTCTAAATTTCCCTCGATATATTTGACCTCTATACCCTAACATTCAATGCATTATTGAGGGAATCTATAATTGTTTTATTATTTCCCTGAATCATATTGGTAATTGATTTGGCACACCACACAGCTGTAGGGTTCCTGACCTCTGTTGTATACTGTTTATGTTAGTCTTACTTTCTGTAAACTTTTTTGTTTGGAAAATGAAGAGGAAGAGAAATTTCGTAAACGGCTAATTTCAAACTACAAGTTCAGACATTGCGATTAGTCAATGTGTACTTTACAGACTCTTCGGAAATTTGGAATTTGACACACTTAAAGGCTGTTTTCTCCATATGTACGACAGCATGATCTTAACCCGGAGCACATTTTCAAACAGAAAAGACGCCTCAATTTTTATAAAAATTTGTGACATTAGAACTTATACATTTATTAATAATAAAGTGTTTTTAAAATTTCAAAATATTTCATCAAAGGGATATAGCCCACGGAAAGCGATAGCTCATTTAGCATTACGATATAGAAGAAAAAATTCGAAACACATTTTATAAAAAAAAAATGCGTCAACTCGGATAAAAATGAGTAATATGATAAAATAAGTGATTTTCTACAGGATAGTGAAGCCAGAATGTAATATTAACGTTTGAGTTCATTTGTATCTGAAAAAATATTCGAATTCGGGTCCTGTTCTTCAACATAGCCGAAGACAGCTTTAAATAATTTCAGGTACTTTTTTCCCTATTTCTTTTCAATAAAAGGTCCATCCAAAACACCCAAAAAACTAAATGCTTAAAATAGTTTGCACATGACTACCGGTAAATATTAACAAACGTGTTTCTGAAAGATTGCGTTTTTTTTAAAGATAAGTGGATCACAGTATATTAACCAACCATTTTTTCAACTTTTAAAAAATTCCAAACTTAAATCAACTTATATCAGGAAATATATACGGTATGTATATTTTTGATTTAGAAAATAAAAACTTCAAATTCCAAAGAATCTTAAAAAAATTTCAACTTTTTCTATTTTAAAATCTGGCCATGATTCATAAAATGAAATTAGGCATATAAGTATAATTCTTTTTAAAAAATCAAATTTTGCTTATTATTAATCAAATGAAGAAAATTCGGTTCGGTGCCAACAATCGCCAAACTCGTCATTATTTGGGGGAACACCGTTTTAACTCTCAGTATAAAATTACAAACAAGAAACAATTCGAACTCCAAAACAGTTGGATCAATCTAGTTTGCATTAAAGAGAAACGTCCCACCATCTTCACCACCTCCCCAAAGATTGCTTAATTACAAACAGAAGCACATTCTTACCACTTGCCCAGGAAAATTTTACTTAATGCACTCCTGCTTTTCCTTGCGGATACCGCATTCCCAGATGTGCGAGAAAAGAGTGTCTACTCCTCCAAAATGCTAACTCATTCGCAAATTGAATCGGTAACTCTTAAATTCTTATTACTGCTGTAACAGAATTACCACGTCTCACATGCCGGTCGACGGGGAGGAGAAGAATTTACGCCGTAAAATACCCCGAGTAGCAGGGTAAATAGAGCTAATTGGGTTTAACCCTCTTTCCTAATCATAATCCCGCCTTCTTGTATGATGCTCCTTAGTTCTTTCCCTAAGGTTTTGAAATGGGGTAGGAGGCAAGGTAGGGATAACTCTTTGATTGAAAGTATCGTCGAAGATGCCAGGATGTTAAGAAAATGCTTCCCGAAATGATAGGGGGGTAGCGTGGGTAAAGACTTTCAAGTTGATCATAATGGAAGCGGATTTGATATCGCTGGGAATATTTAGCAAGTTCGTGCTTCAAGAGCTAAATGACATTTTGGGTCATTTTTAATTCATTTTTTCACTTTTCTCCATTCTCTAAGGATATTTTTTTTTTGGTAAGTTAGAGTTCTGAATGCAGAACCCCTCCCCTCCCCGTCTTCCAACGATGTCTTTTTTAGTCAGATCTTGCGCAAATTCCTGAATAAGCAGTAAATAATGTTTTATGCACCGATATTTCACCTTGTATCAAATTCGATTAATTTTTTAGAAGAAAAATATAATATTGAGACACTTTGTTTATTTTTTTTTTAACTATCGAAATATTATACTTGAATGTTAAATAGTACTTTACTTCTGAGAAAATAAACAAATCACACACACACACACAATATGGGAAATAATTTCATAAATAGTTCAATATTGTTTAAAATATCAGACATTTTAGGGTTATTCAGAGTAATAATATTAAAAATCGAAAATTTTCTAAAACTTCTAATTTTTTTAATTGCCATAACTTTAAAAGCCCAAAATAATTCATATCGATCGCAATAATATTTAGAAAGCTATATCCGTCAACCATTAATTGTTCTTATTTATTTTGTCGTTAAACTATCAGTATATATATGACATAATCTTGGCCATTAATGATTAAGTGAAAGGTCGTATCGAGTGATAAGATTTTCTTAATAACACATTATTTATGATGATTGATGTTTCATTTGATGACATTGACGAGGAGTCCTTTGAAATCGTAAATCCGGTTTATTGAACATCTAGAGACACATAAACATATATGGACAGCACAAGAAAGAAATAAAAACAATACGAGCTACAATAGGCTACATGACGAAGTTACAATGGAGAAAATGGGCGAATTTTTCAGCAATCTCGGTTTATATACGATACAGAAGTACTAATCATATGATCTGCGCGAACGAAGCTTATTTATTGGTGGATAGATATAGTTCAAAAGATTCCTGTTAGGCGGGTAGCTAGTTGTTCTTTAAACGCGGGTCCTGAAGGAATGGACCATTACAAATTAAAAAGTTATCAAGGATTAAATTAATGAGAAGTATATATATACATATATGTAATAATTCCGAGCAATTTAATCTTTAATAGATTTTGATTTATCTGTGGTCCAGTCCTTCAGGACAACCGTTTCACTATTTTAACTATCTACCCGTCTAACGAGGACTTTTGGAACTACATCCACCCCCCCCCCCCATATCATGGGATTTCCCGCTGAGTATAAGTAGTGAGATCTCTGGAAATTCCGCCCTTCTGTTCTTTGTCTTTGTCACCATGTAGACGGCTGCAGGGTGTAGTGAATTCGTTTTCTTTGTTCTGTATTGTATCGTCTATTCCTCGCTTCATGTTTAATATGCTTATGTGCTTCAAGATGTGGAATAAAACGGTTTTAAATAATCACAAGACTGCCTAGTTAATCTCATCAGTAGGCAACATCAACAATAATTTTAAATGAATCCAATATTAAGAAATCAATACTACTTGCAAGCGATATTATAGAAATAATAAATTTATATATAGCAGCAATGTGTGTGTGTGGTGTGGGGGGGATATAGGAAACATACATTAAACAAACTTGTTTGTTTGCAATAGACTAGGTGATTAAACAAAAACGTGAAATACGTAGCAAATTATTAAAACATTATTTACAGTAGGGTTTCAACAGAATCAAACACTGAAATTCAAGAGTAACGTGTACGAAGTAATTGTAACATAATGCACTATTATGAACTGAATTGTGACTTTTAGTAAGAATTTTCAGAAAATACATCCACAAAGTATATAATTATAGATAATACTACCTTCCTATTTCTAGTTTTTTTTCCGATTTTCTATTTTTTTCATATATTTTATCATATTAACCTAATTAATTTCTATTAAACTAGCCATTAATGCTGATAGGTGACAATAATTAAACAATTATTTTAAAAACAAACAAAAAATTATCGAAATACAATGATTTGAATATGTATTTGGATATATTTATATATGCGTAATAATAATAGAGTATTTACAACAATATTGATGAAATTATATCACAGTATAATAAATATTAAAATCTTTGTGCAAAGTTATAGTTAATGATATGCCAATTAATGTAGAAAAAGAAATAAACGAAACAGGTACGTGACAATTAACAGTTATACCTTCTCAATGTAAAAATGTGTGCCTTTTATCTTTTTAATATTATTTTTGATTTATGTAGCATGTTATTTTATTTACATGGTATGTAAAAGTATTCAGCACATCATGAACTAAATTAAATATTTATATTCCTGTGGTCTAACTCAATCGCCTATCTTTTGTGAGCTTAACAAGTACACTTTAGCTCACGAAAGATAGACAGATCCTTATGTAGGAATAATAAAGGGTGTTTTTTTAGAGGTATAGAACTTTAAATTGCAATAAACAACGATGTATTATTCGATTGACATGAATTTTTTTTATTCAAAAGATAATTTTGTGGCATTACATTTTAAATATGATTTCTGGCATAGGACTGCCACGGCTGGCTCGGATGTAGTCCAGTCTGGACGTTCAATTTTCGATGACTTTTTCCAACATTTGTGGCCGTATATCGGCAATAACACGGCGAATGTTGTCTTCCAAATGGTCAAGCGTTTGTGGCTTATCCGCATAGACCAATGACTTTACATAGCTCCACAGAAAATAGTTTATAGGTGTTCAATCACAAGATCTTGGAGGCCAATTCACAGGTCCAAAACGTGAAATTAGGCGGTCACCCAACGTGTCTTTCAATAAATCGATTGTGGCACGAGCTGTGTGACATGTTGCGCCGTCTTGTTGGAACCACAGCTCCTGGACATCATCATTGTTCACTTCAGGAATGAAAAAGTTAGTAATCATGGCTCTATACCGATCACCATTGACTGTAACGTTGTGGCCTTCGTCGTTTTTGAAGAAGGATTCCACCAGCCCATAAAGCGCACCAAACAGTCAGTTTTTCTGGATGTAACGGTGTTTCGACATACACTTGTGGATTAGCTTCACTCCAAATACGGCAGTTTTGTTTGTTGACGTAGCCATTCAACCAGAAGTGCGCTTCATCGCTAAACAAAATTCGCTTATGAAAATCGGGAATAACGGCAATCTCGTTTTGGGCCCATTCGACGAATCTACGCCTTGCTTGATGATCGTTTTGATGAATTGCCAAACCAAACTGAGAATAAATCACTTGACAGCTGTTAAATCGGTCGCCATCTTGGAAAGTAATGCCAACTTAAACTTAAACACTCTTTATAATCGTCATATTTTTTAACTGATAACAGTATTTTAATATTCATGAAGAAAGTAATTATATGCCAATAATTGGCAGGTGTTTCAGAAATTTGTGAATTATTACTGCGAATAACCAAGTATGTGGATAATATTTATTCTGCATATTAAATGATTATGCATAGAATGCTTCAAATTACAGTTATAAATGTTGATTTGTTTTGTTTCAGGAAGCCTTTATAGAAGTAAACCATAATATGGAGAAGATATTGGCTCGTATTGTTCAACCATTTGAAAGGTAACAGTGCCCCGGTTAAGTGCTGCGAGGTGGGGAAGGTAATTTTTATATTGGCCCTAAAGATGATCTAGTAAAAGGAAGACCATTACTCATAGACGATGCTGCCACAGTGAATCAATTATGGGATTTTATCCTTTTAGAACTGAGGTTCCCAAACTATTTTGTCTCATAGACACCCCTTGCCATGTTTTTTGGTTTGGGGTAGACCCCTATTTACGTAATATTGAATTTTTGCAAATTTATCAATTAAAATGTGTTTTTGACAGCTGGTATACAGATCTATTTTGAAAAAATTAAATTTCTAACTGTAGTGGAGTATAGAGTTTAAAACTTAAAAAAAACCGTATTCATAAATTTAAAATTTAATTGATGATTAAAATAACTGATCAACAAACAAATGTTGATGATAGTGATGAATCTGTAGCTTCAAGAACAATTTTCCAACATTTTCCATGAATCTTGTCAGGCTTAACTCTAAATTTCCTCGATTAATAGTGCCCAGTATTTTCTTTCTTTTGTTTTTATTTTAGAGATTGACAACCAAGCTGAAATTCCTTCTTTCAAAGAAAAGCAATTTAAAACTTTTTCACAATACTCTATAATTCTGGTTAAGTAACAGGTATGTCTTCTTAAAGCCAAAATTGCTGACATCCGTTTCCTAACTTTACTTTGAGATCTCCGTTACTACCTATTCCGATCAGTTCTTCTAAAAGAAAATTTTTTTTCAATGTGACCATATGAATTCATTTCCTACTGTGATAATTACGATAGTCAAACCGGAAACTAAATAAAAGGCATCAAAATGTTGAACGTAGGTTAAAACGTCATTTTCCTGGCAGATTGTCTGTGGCCAACTGGGAAAATTCGTGACGTCCAATATTATACTCCGTTAGCTTAATTAATTAACGCTGAATTAATGATCCTTGATTTAATAAAATTTATGCTGTCACCTTATAACAGCAAATTAACGTTAAATGTAGTAAAAAAATCTGTTAAATAGGTAAAATATCTGGTTTTTCATTTGATTAAATTTTCTTTTAAAATTAAAGTCACGAATCTGGTTTAATTAGAGGTTTTATCGTAGACCCCCATTTAAACCTTATGGACCCCCAAATTATTTTTTTGGTTTGATCTCCCCTTGCAGGTCGTCATAGACCTCTGGGAGTCTATATAGACTAATTTGAAAATCACTATTTTAGACCGAAGAACAACCAACCAAATAATCAATAATGAGACTGATCTTGGTTAAGGCAATGTGTGATAAAGATACCACGATTATTGAGGTAAATTTCAGTACCACGATTACTGATTGCTTTTCAGAAGCAAACACGGTATTACCATTCAAGGGAGATATTGAATCTATAAAGTAAATCGAAGATGTTTAGTCACATGACAACTATAAATATGTCCTGGATCTATCTATTTGATTCAAAGACAAAAGAGATAAGCAAGGAGTGGGTGGTATCACATCGATTCGCCTCCCCCAAGAAGGATACAGTGAATAAATTTGCAGGGAGATCATGCTGTCTATTATTTGAGACTGTCAAGGAGTCATCTGCACAGGCTACCAAGAGAAGAGTTTGCAGAAATAATAGCAGGAGTGGACAGTTATAGACATGCGCGATGTTTTGATCAAGGAACGGCATAAACACCAAAGGCAATAATCTTCTTGCCTACAATACACTTTATCACTCATCTCGAGGTGTGGTTGAAGAATCAAAACGGCATGATTTTGAAATTTTGACACATCCACACTATTTTTCCGATCTCAACCCAGGCAACTTTTTCTTATTCCCAGAATTTAAAAAAAAATGTGGGGTCAGAGATATGATAACAAAAATGAGACGTTATTCAAGAGGACGACGAACTATGGGTTTCGATGTAATTACCTAAGTTCTACGATAATGGCCTTTACACCCTGGGAAAAATGTATAACTCTGGATGGTTACTTCATAGAGAAGTCTTAAGAATAACAAACAAAATTAAATTTTTATATCTATTATGTTTAGCAATAATTAAAACTTTACAATACTCCCTAGAATATGCAGTATTACTCGAAAGAATTCTCGTTGCTTGATTATGGAAACAAATGAATTGAAAAGAAATTCCTTTCATTATTGTTTATTGTGTCCATGTATATCATGTACATAAATCTTGTAAGTTTTAAATGTGCATTTAATATATATTCGAATGAATGCTATCTTATTTGACTCTGCGGGCATAAGTGGACTGCATTGCATCTCTCTCTTTAAGTTATTTAATTATAAAGACATGTTGTCTAATACCGTTAACTGTAAAATGCAGAGTATAGTGCAAAGCAGGAATACTCTAAGACAGTGATCCACAACTCTCGGTCCGTGGATCAAATGGTGCCGGGCCGCCTGAAGAACATTAAACTTTTGCCATTTTATTTAAAGTGGTGCATTTCTCTCGGATTTGCGCAACTTTCCACGGAAATCACTATTCATTTTTGGTGTAACCATATTTGATTCTGAAGGCATATTTAAATGTAACTAAATTAAAATTGTTAAATTAAAACAAACTAAAATACAAGAAATAAACGTGTCCCACACTCAGTGGACCGCGGTAAAATTATCAAACGTTGACCAGTCCGCAGCGATAAAAAGGTTGCGGAGCACTGCTCTAAGATACTTCTCTCAACCATGCAACAATTAGTCCCTCAATACGATGTAAACCACTTCAGTGCTTTATTGAAACAAATATTAGTTGGATTATAGTCATACCCAATGGACGATCCTTCCGAACTTTATATGCGTCATAGTATTTTAAGACATACCATCCGAATTCATACATTTAATTACAAAATCTAAAGCAAAGATTTCCATCATCCAAAACAGTAATCATTTACACACTTCCCTTAGTACGTGCCACACATACATAACTCTAAACGCACCAGTAATACTTGCTTTTCTGATGGCACAAAATTGACGATCCCTCTTCAGCCTCCAAAAGATATCTTCCCTTCACCCCTTAAAACTATTGTCACATAAATATCCGGAGAGTAAATTCCGCCAGCACCGTCTCCAGCAGAGGGTTTCCATTACGAACATTAAATATTCACCAATTCCCCACCATCGTGAAGCGGGAGAGAGAGAGAGGAACAACGATTCATGGCAACCAAAGACCGTATTTTTGGACTAAATTAGATTTCTGATCGTCTGGCTGTCATAGCTGGAGCGAAGGCTCGTCAGCACTCAAATACGGAACAAATGAAACCTAGTACCAGTTCCTTAATTGGACGCAGAAGACTGAATCGAAAAGTATCGAGCGCACAAAGAGATTTTGTTGCTTACAAGTTGATTTTCCTCTTTCTCTCGGTGCCTTGTCTTCGCATTAACTGTCTTCGTCTTCATCAAGGTTCTTTACGCTGGGAATGAAAATGGAATGCATTTATTAAAATTCACTGTAGCTAAATTTGGATGTCATCAAAGTTGAGAATCTTTCTGTGATATAACGAATTCTTAGGATAAAATTTAGCGTCTTCTGAATATATAAGAGTATTTTTCATACTGTGGATTATATATATACAAATATATACTACAAAATATAGCTACATCAAAGAGTTTAAACCTCTTTATTACAATATATGATTTAAAATAAAAAATAAAAACTTTTTTAGGTATCTCTCTCAAACTATTTTATCAAATATCCGACATAGCTTAGACAGTAACATTTCTTTGGATGTATTACTTATTTTATTTGACTCAATCAAATCCTTAGTTCCAGATATAATATGGTTCATTTCTTGTACTTCAAGTCATATATTTCGAGTTCCTAGATAAAATATGCTGTCTCATTTTCTATAGTTCTACGTCCATCATTTTAGGTTTCGGGTGCTTTATTTTTACTTTTTTTATTACTTTATTCTTTTTGCTTTCATTTTCTCCATTTTATATAAAATTCAAAGTTTCATTTTCGTTAAGGTGATATATTACATTTTAAGCTGTAATCTCAAATTTTTACAAATTTTAACACTGCCACAGCTAGTCCTTAATGAGTCCTATATCAAAATTCCTTGAAGGCTCTTTTTGGGGGCTTCTTTACATTTTTTGATTTTTTTTTGCTTACACATTTTAGAGCCCCTGTAGCTTGGAGGACCCCTACCACTGATACAGCTGATATGACGGTAATTACACCCTTGAAGTTTAAATAAAAGACAATAATTACTAAAATTACACGATTTTTTGTTCTTATATTGAGGCACTTCTCTATCTGAAAAATTTTCTTAGCCCTATTCCTTAATATTAGATGGAAATGGGCGTTCACTTAATAACTAGTTGAAAATCATAATTGAGAGACAATATTGGCAAAAATTTAGCACATTGAATATAGAAATACTAAAGTCACAAATAAAAAACACTTATTCAAATGCTTGGAAAATATTTCCATATACTAACACTGGTAGAGTTTGAAGTAAATTTATCAGTATCTACCTCTATATTTTCTTAAAATTGGACAATTTTTGTATTAAAAATTTGAATATTAAATTATGGATTCCCTTTTTAATAATAATAAAAATAAAACCATTCTATCTTGTTTTTTGCGCCCAGAGAACTTGAAGAAAATCAGTAAGTGTTCTATACAGATTAATTTTCTGTTTAACATTGCCTTAAAGCAGCATACCTTATAATTTTAGTCTCGGTCAAATAATGAGGGCAAAACTTCAATTGAAAATATATTTTACTAACTCCCACAGCATTTGAACAATTTCCAGATCCAACAGTTGGTAATGCACATCAGTCCAACAAGAGAATAAGATCTAAACTCTCCATCCTCATGTTTTCAGATTAATTTATTGAGTTCTTGCAGCAATATAGTGTTACGAATTTTGTGTAAAATAGTGTAAATAATTTGTATTTGGATGTGCAATGTATTTACATTACTCTATGTTATATTTATATTATGTTAAAATTGTAATATTCGCAAGCAACGCCGTCACTTTACGCCGTCACAATGGTAATTCGATGGGTACTTGGCGAAATTTTGGCGATAGAGCCAAGTTTACATAATTTTTGACGACCAATTTGGCTACTATTTTTGGCAAGTTCGGGACAGTCTGGATTCTTCTACAAATTTGTGGAGAAATGCACTAATTTCAAGATCTATGACGCAAGCGGATCTTTCTCGAAGGATCGTCGAAGTGTATAAATAGAGATGCTCGTCGAAAATGAGTCAGTATTGTGTTTTGACTTGCGATTAATAGACTCTCCTTGACCGTGATTACCGATTAGCTCGGCTGTTGAATAGGACGAACGGTGCTTGTGAATAATCTTTTACATACGTGAATTTTAGACACCGATAATTGTGTCTGAGTGTTGTTGAAGGTGTGAAAACCTTCTGAGATTTATTCTGCGAATATTGCTGCTGAATCTTGTATTTCAAGGATTGGATTTTCGACAATAAATTCTCATCGCTCTTAAAGAACTAACTGTCTTGTTCTTTGTTAACTCATTTGCATAAAATACTCGAACTCCAATCAACGTAACAACATTTAACGTATTAAGTTTCAAATAGAAGCATAATTGTGTAATTATGTTCTACTATTCTTAAAATAAATTTCTGAGTCTTAATTATATCCGTGTTAACTTTAAACTCGTTAAAACTTAATCTTTTAACTATTCAAAATGTAATTATTAATTTAACTTTTAATTATATAACTTCACAATACCGTAAAATTTAAAAATATTTGCATCATCTCACCACAAAATTTGTCGAAGTGGCACTTATTTAAGAACTAAAGTTGTAGTTAAAAGTGTATTATCTGTTAGGCCAGTCAGTGGCGTAACGGAGAACATTTGGGCCCCCTGCAAAGTCAGGTTTTGGGCCCCCACGTTGAATTTTACAAAAGTCAGGCCTTCAGTCAGGCTTTGGGCCCCTTAGAACCCTGGGCCCCCCGCGATGCGGGGGTGTACGTTACGTCACTGAGGCCAGTGCTCCTCAACCTTTCTATCGCCGCGGACCGGTCAACGTTTGATAATTTTACCGCGGCCCACTGAAGGAAGGGACGTTGATTGTTTATATTTTAGATTGCTTTTATTTAATAATTTTAGTTTAATTGTATTTAAATGGGCCTTCAGAATAAAATACAGTTACACCAAGAAATTAATTTTAAGTTATTTAACATGGTGTATAAAATGATAACCATAAATCCCTAGTGAAATACACCATAGTATGTAAAATGAAAATAATTTAATATTCCCTGTGCGTACCGGCACTATTTGGTCCACGGACCAGTAGCGGTCTGCGGACCGGGGGTTGCGGATCACTGTGTTAGGCGACTAAATAAAAAGAATTAAGTATCACGTGATGTCTCTTGGAGGGTTTAGGTGTGCGTATGTGTGCAAAAAGTCTAACCTGGAAAGTTCTGTCTGTCTTTTAAATAAAAAGAAATGATTAATTTTCAATTGCTTTATTAATAATTAAAGAACAGTATAATTTACATCGTTACTGATGAACTCTTCACACTGTATAATTATTTGAAAACCAAATGTAATTATGTATGCTGTGATATATTAAAGAATCAATACACTAAATCAGAGATTGGGAACCAGCGATCTTAAAGCCGCATGCGGCCTCCGTGTGTTTCTTGTGCGGCTTTCATATAAAATAGCAGTTAATTTAATTAGTATTTAGTTATATAGATTACATCAATTTTCAAATAATTTGATATAAATAAAAAATGGCTGGAATGCATGTTTGTATTTTCCATCGGAATTTAAAATTATGTTAGGAGTTGTTGCTATGTCAGTTATTTATAATTTAATACTCCTTTTTTTTAATTCCCACTATTAGCTCACAATCTCTATTTATTTATTTATCTTGGCGGAATTTTCAATCGTTAATAATATACATTTTAAAGCACTCAATTGTGTTGAAATTTTATATAAATGATTATTTTGGATGACAATACAATAATTTAATTATAAATAAGAAAAATTAATTGATTAAAACTAATTATTCAAAGAATTACAAATACAGCTCCGTTGGCATAATTTTTTGGCGACTTGTGTCAAAACTTTTAAAGGTTTTTTTCTCACGTTTTAAAGCATTCAGTTGAACTGAAATTTTATATACACGATTGTTTTGGATGACATGCGATACTTAAATGATAATGAATAAAAATTAATTATGTGCTTCTGTCCTATGTATATACATATTTATATTAATTGTAACTATTTAATAAAAAGTAGCTAAAATAAATTTTACTTTGTTGTTCTAAGTAGGAATTGACATAAATTTTTTTTTTCATATTACTCTCTTGTTTTAGTTGTGTTTCTTCATAACGTTAAAACTATTAAAAAATACTTTTACCTTGTTATTTTTATTTGAAGTGGTATTTAAATACGTAGTTGTTTATTAAATTTTAAAAATCTGAAGACATATATATGAGCGCATAAATAAAAATATCATCAGAGAAATACAAAAAAATACAGCGGTATCTAAGAAATAAATAATTTCATAAAAAATAATAATTAATCTTTAACGTTATTCCAACCTTTTACCCTTATGAGTATACAAAAATGTTTCATATTGTAACTGTTATGTCAAATAATAAATAAATAAGGATTAACTTTTTTTATAATACTTCTATATAATGCATCAACTTTTTGAAACTTTACAATTCTATAATATTTTCATAAAAGTCGCAGCATTTATAGGCACATCAACCTATGTGGCCTCCTTTATGGCTACTGAATTTACAAGCGGCCTCTAATGGTAAAAAGGTTTCCCATCTCTGCACTATAATCTTCTCAATCCAACGAAAACTTAATCAAACAATTCATTATCAATAAATGGATGATTTGAGCGAAGAGCTCAAGAACAAGAGAGTTAGTGCTGGTCAATAAGAAACAAATCATATAGCACTAAGTCAACACAATGTCACATGCTGCTTTGGCATGTAATTGTAGAACGAGGACGAGAGAAATTCTCTCATATCTACCATACTTCCTCAACCTAGCATCACACACACATTCGATTATCATTTGTTCATCCCCAATAAAATTTTTAATGGATGAAGGATTCAAAATGAAAAGTCATGAGTCTTACTCCTACAAAAATAAATTCATTCACCTTGAATTATCTTCAAGCTCGGAAACGAAATATTAATAAATATATTGAAACTGTATTACTTTTTTTAAATTTGAAAAATGGTCAGAAGTTCCCAGTTGACCTAATATTCACAATAACTCTCATGTATACGCTTTTAATTACTTAGGTTTATTTATTTATCTGTTTTTGGAAAAGACAACTATTATTCTTAAAGTATGGTGTATTAACAAAATTAATATTTTTTTGAATAACAACTAATTATATATATATATATATATATATATATATATATATATATATATATATATATATATATATATATATAGATAGATAGATAGATAGATAGATAGATAGATAATTAAAGATTAGATTTAAATTAGATTAAAAATTAAATTCCCTATCTAGCACTTGACTCATCTTTCTCAGTTCCCATCTTCAAGTATCAAACTAATCACCCATTTATTTCTTCCGAACATATGGCCTAATCAATAAACATGTCTAATTCCAGATCGTTAGATTTAATTATCAATATATGTCAGCATTAACTTGCAAGCACCCTCTTCAAAGCAGCGATACTTACCATATGTTTTTCATGTTTTATCCACTTGAAACCACCACCATGGCGTGCTTTTTCCTCCCTGCTCTCGGTGTCAGAACAGATGTACAAATGAAAGAATAAAGGTCGTCTTTTCACTTTTCTAACTTTAATCTGATTCTGTCTTAAAAATCATGACAGAATTAAAGCCGACAGGATTTACTTGCTAATGTATTTCGAAATTTTTAACTTAAATCAGTTCTTAAAGTTAAAGAATTTTTAAAAAAATGAGCGCAAAGTATGCCAGCAATCGAGATCAATGCTGTGAATAACGATTACGGGACTCCGTCAAACAATATTTCTTTCATTGCTGAGGACGTCGGATTGACGAAATAAAAAATGGTACGGAAAAAGAAAAGCGCTAGTAATCCCCGGAAGAACATGCTCTTAACACCGAGAAGAATGCAGTGTTTACCAACGAACGATATTCTGTCTTTCCTGAAGAGGCCATCTAGTTTACCGTGAAATGAAGAAACATTCTAATGGAGGAAAAAAAAAGAAGAGAAGTGTGAATCCCTTATTCCCCCGTGATGAAAGACGTCACTCCCTTTCGCCAGAAAAATAAAAGGAAAAAATCTTCTTCGCCGGAAAGTCTGCACGGTAATATTGTGAATTTGACCACCATATAATAATAGTGAAGTACCAACATTGAAAGAAAAATAAATAATTAAATTTTACTAGTGAAATAACGTGACAACAGCATCTGGATTAATGTTCACCAAGGAGTTCTGCCGTTGCAAAGTGGAGGTCAGTTAAATTGTATATTTCCAATTTTAGTAACATTGAAGAACTGAGTTTTGCTGAACAGAACTTTACGAAAAAGAATAATATATGATATGATATGGTATTTAATTTTTATAATATAGTTGTGTTATAAATGAGATATTTTCTTTATTTTTTAATTGAGAAAACAAAGTATATAGGTTTAGTCATACAAAATTTTAAGAAATTTTAATATACTTCTCATAATTTTATCTTAAGATGTCGAATGACTTAAGAGTTATGATAGAAATTGGTGTTTTAAAGTGAAAGATATAAATTAAGTTTTTAGAAAAATGACTAATGAGAGAACTAATACTAGAGATATTGATTTTTATAAGAAACAAAAGTAAAGTCAAGTTGTATTCTTTTTTCTCCATTGAATTCAATTGTTTTGTTAATTATTTTATTCAGCAGTAATCTTATTGCATGTCACTTAATTTTTTTTATTTTGAAATTGTGTGTTTTGATATACCGGCCATATATCAGAATTCACTATTTCTCGAAATTTTCCTTATCTAAAATTAAAATTAATTTAATAACTTGAAGCTTATTTTTGGATATTACACAATGGATAAGCGAGAATACAATCATTATAATTTTGTATATGTCTCGAAACATTAAGAGGACAAACTTGTTTAGTTTGATATGTACACCTATCATTGTTTCTTATCAGCATCCCTGAACATCTGTGAGCTGATGACGCAGATTTCTCAGAGAGATGTGTTCAAAATTAAGTAAGGTGATACAGTTTTATTAGTGAATGTGTGATGCAAGAGAAACTCAAGAATTTTTGTCTATGAAACGTATTTTTAGAAGGTTACGGAAAGATTCAAAATATTGCATGCGATATTAAGTTACAATGAATATTGTGAAAAATTTTCAGAAATACTAAAAGTTATTATTGATGTGAGTCCACTTTTCCGACTCAAAATAATAAAAAAAGCTCTTATATTCTTATAATTTTTATATTTTATAACGCATATGAAATAAAACATTGTTTATTGTGTTGGATAGTGCATAGAAGTTGTGTGTTATACACCGTTTTCATATTATTAATAATTTCATTTTATTAGTGTCTATATTTTTTTTTCTCTTTAAAAATGTATTTCATATATGCAAAATGTGTGTAACAATATAAGGTATTACTACGATGGCGCCAGAGTAGATTTTTATACAAAATTATTATTTTAACATTTGTATGATTTCATGTATTTTTATATTTACTATCTTATTGTTTGATATATTATTTTCCAACATAATTTTTTTGAAAATATCTACCAGCTATAATACGAATCTATTATTATGAAGGAATAGGAGGAAACGCGAGCTCTTATTCTATCTAGATGTCGAATATATTTGAACAAGCTAATCTTCATTTATATGTATGGAAATTCATTTTTATCAATTAATATGTTGGAAGTGTCCTTACTGTGTTTGTTGTTATAGTTTCGTTTATTGTATTGCTTTTTGATTTTAGTATTACTATTGCTTAAATATTTCTACTGTGTTTAATATGTCTTTCTAAATAATGTTATGTATTGTTTTGTGTTTATTGAAAATTGATTCAGTTTGTAAAGAGAGAAAAAAACCACGCCATGACTCCCTTTTAAAATTGGGGGCAAATGTAAGGATAATTAAATTAGATTAAAAATTAAATTCCCTATCTAGCACTTGACTCATCTTTCCCTCCGTTCCCATCTTCAAGTATCAAACTAATCACTCATTTATTTCTTCCGAACATATGGCGTAACCAATAAACATGTCTAATTCCAGATCGTTAGATTTAATAGTCAACATATGTCAGCATTAACTTGCAAGCACCCTTTTCAAAGCAGCGATACTTACCATATGTTTTTCAAGTTTTATCCACTTGAAACCACTACCATGGCGTGCTTTTTCCTCCCTGCTCTCGGTCTCAGAACAGATGTACAAATGAAAGAATAAAGGTTGTCTTTTCACTTTTCTAACTTTAATCTGATTCTGTCTTAAAAATCATGATATATATATACTAGCTGGTATACCCGTTCTTCGCACGGGTGAACTGAAAAATTAAACAACACAGATTGAAGGTTAAAGAACTTTTTAATGAGTTAATTTTACGTGAATTGCAAATTAAACAAAAAAAGCTTTTTGCATATTTCAGCTAAACAAAAAAAAAAAAAGAAAGTAAAAAAACACCTTTGTTAAATTTTAAGTATGTAGATCTAATAGCTGATAAAAAGGATTTTTTTTATTTATAACTCCCCGTAACACTCTTGAGGGTCAATTTTTGAAAATACCTTCTTATCTGAAAGTATAATACATTAATATTACTTTCTGTAGTATTTATTTTATGTTAAAATTGTAATATTCGCAAGCAACGCCGTTTCTTAAATTATAATGGCGATTCAATGAAAAACGTAGCGAAATGTTAACGATAGAGTCAAGTTGGCAAATGCCTAACTACTTTCATAACTCGAGCTTTATAAGAGCTTTGTAAGACCCGCCGTGTAGGGGCGCGATGCACGTTAATACTTTATCCAACCGCATTATGATTTACTGCAGTTTTTTTCATACAATATTTTTTTTGAATCACTACATTTAAAATTAAGGGATGTACATAAACAAAATGCTCCACTTTGGAAAATTTAATCCGTTACAGCTAATAAATTAATTAAAGATATTCCACTGTAAAATTAATTATGTATACCGTTCACTTAAAATAAGAAGTCAACTCATTTTCTAAGGTCTTCATTAACATACAAAATCATAAGACACTTAAATTTTGACAAACTATTTTTTCCGCTAAAATACTCATCATGGAACCCGTGCTGCCATATATCTTGGAAGAGTGGATTTCAAAGAATATTCCTGCTAAGTATTGGTAGAATATTCCTTCTAAGTTGGTGTGGTGTGGTAGTTAGGAGAAGAGGGTGCCAAGCTCAGGTGTCGTCCACGTCACTTGACCATGGTTCAAAATTCCGTGATCCGTTGCCAAAAGCCCTCGTGTAGCTGAACAGTGCGACATTAATATTCACTCACTCTCACACTCCAAAAAATACAGTACAGTAGTTATTGCGTTTTTAAGTATAAAAATAATTATATCTGCCTATTCAATTAAAATTATAGCGTTATAATTAACTACTAATCACAAACAAATTTTGAAAATTTGTCCAAATGATGCAGTGTGAAAGAGAAAGCTTATTTACTTTAAGTATCAGAACTGATAAAAGCATTTATTTGGAAAAAATATCAATTTCGTACTACCAAATGTGCATAATAAAATCATAAAAAAAACATTAAAATAAAGAGAGATTTATAGCAACCTCTCCCTTCAAAACTTAGTTTTATTCTGAAATAAAAAAAATAGGCATTATGCTGATCAGAGGAATTAATTAGAAGCGAGCACCTTGCGTAGCCAAAACAAAAAGAGTTTTTTCACAAACAAAAGATAGACATATGCTGACGTAGGCTTTTTTGCAGCGCAAGCCAGAATTGCTCGCAGATGGCAGAATTTTTTCCTACTTACTTGACAAATATCGTTATATTTTGGACACTTCATACAATATCTTTATAAATTATAGTCTATACTATAAATGATAGCGTATGCGCTATTCTGAATTATGAACTATATTACTGTAAAGTTTCATTAAAATCCATTCAGTTGTTTTTGCGTGAAAGACCCACAAACATCCTCACAAACTTTCGCATTTATAATATATATTATATTATATATATATATATAAATACACGCCTGTATTTTCTTCTTATAAATCTAATGTTGAAGGAACCATTGATAATAACTATTATTATAACTATATAACAATAATAAAGCAATATGTATATAATAATAATAGTATATTACTAAATTGTAATACTGCTAAGAAATAATTTTTATTGCACTAACTATATTTTTCATAGCGGTATATAGGTTTCCTTCTCAATATTATTTTATGGGTATTTGCACATTATAGATCTGTGCATATATACACAAGGAGAAAGGGTCAATAACAATGGCAACTTTATTTGGAAAGAGGTCCATGACCTTCACCCTACTAGCATAGAAGTTCACGGAGAAAGAGATTCGGACACCTGCTCAATGGTTTTGGAATTCAAACTCTTAGAATTCACATTTAATGTTCAGATTATTCGAATGTAAAGAATATCCTTCAAGGATCTATTCTGTAATTTAGAACAATAAATAACATGTCAAAAGAACTATAATTCATTGTTACAAATTTTTAATCATAATACATAATAATTATCTCTATTATAAAATTTAATCTGTTAAATTCATATATTTATAGTTTTTATCAATTTTTCTTACTTATCTTTCATGTATGACTAATAATAGCAATTGACTAACTATTGAATATACTTAATTACACAATATTAAAATCTTTCCACTTTTTCAATAAAGCTTGTCTTTCTCTGCTGTTAAAACCTTAATGAAAAAAATTTTTAAAAAATCCAAAAATGCTTTCGTATTAATACAAATTCTGGTTGTTACGAGATACACTGAGCGGAGAATTTATGATGATATCCTGTAAGTTTTATGAAAATGAACTGTGTGTGTGTGTGGTGTGTGTGTGTGTGTGTGCTCTTCGAAATGTTCCTGCTAGGAGGCCATGTTAGTATAATATCCAAAGAATGAATTCCTGAGCTCAGGTGAACTGTTTATGAAAATATGGGGAAGCAATTCGATGGACTTGAAATGTACGTGATTGAAAACTGCAATAAAGGCAAATTGATGAATAGATAAATAGCGTTTGCAGCATATCTTAATCGAGAATCATCTTAAAATATCCCTGAAGGAACTATTCGCCGCAATATGCATATTATGGGCTGTAGAAGCTAATGACCAGTTCGAACATCATGGCAGTCTGCAGAAGAAAAAAAAAAAAATAAAACGTCCCAATCTCGCTCAAGCACATATTGTTATGGACAAGGACATACAAGGAAGATACACAAAAGTAATTAAAAGTAATGTGGTCTGATCAATGGCACACAAAAGAATTTTTCAAGTAGAGGGTCCAGAGTCGAAAGTCCACCATTTTCGTATCATACTCCAATACGCCGTCCAACATATTCTTTTGATTTTTGTCGATTTTCGGGAACAAAAAATAGTAAAAAATTAATTATTTAATACATAATTATCGTTAATTAATACATTGAATTTTTTTATTAATAACAAATACTTCATAACATTTTACGTACTATGTACAAAGGATTATAAACTCAAACTCAGTGGCGTAACAGGCCATGAGGGTCAGGGCCTACTGCGCCCATCCCAGTATACGTGACCATTGGACTCTGAGGTGCATGAGCAGATGCCCCGATCAAGTCGTCAGTCTGAAGCGATACCTCCAATGTTTAAGTCCCCAAGCAAGCTTGGTAGTTATTTATGGACCCGCTGCAGTAGAGATGAAAGGCTGGGTCGACCTTTTCCAGCCCGGAAATAGAACCCAGATCTGTGGCGAGGAAGCGTGATACGCTAACAACAGAGGATTGTAATCAATAAAAAGAAATCAAGGGTTATGGAGGGGAGGGATCTGGACCCTTGTGTGAGCATCATTGAGTTTGATGCATCTCATTTTAAGTTACATCATATAAATGAGCGAGTTAGAATTTCATTCAAACAGCTCAAAAGCATGAATCTTAAATGCATTGCTACTTCAAGCTAATGCCAGCAATGAGATGTTTGGCAAAATATTTTTCTGGTATGTGCTTGGACCAGGGGCGTAGCTCCCGCTTAATCAACTGTATACATGATATGGGGCCTCAAAGCTACAGGAACCCCAAAATGCATAAGCGGAAAACCACAAAATGTTAAGAGGACTGAAAAAGAGTCCCAAAGGAGTTTTCATACAGGACCCACTTAGGATTAGATACGCCAGTGGCTTGGACCCTTTATTTCGTGTGCAGGGGAAGGGGTATCACACCTAAACATCGTTACTGACAAAGTGCATCTTGTAATGCTATCTCAATAGCAATGGGTACTTTAAGTGCGATAGATTTACAGAGCTGGTACTGAGCAGGATTGTTTTCAGGAACATGATGGAGTTTTCACTTTGTTGAATTGTATCCATACAGAATCCCCCATACCCAGATCTCAATCTTATAGAACATTTGTTGGAAGAAGTTGAAAGTCTAGATCTACAACCATGCAATCTCACGCTATTGGGAAGAGCTATTCTAAAAGCAGTGTCTCCGATTTTACAAACGTATTACCAACATCTCACACAATCCACGCTAAGATGCATAAGATTGTACTACGAGATATTGTGAGATAGTAATAATGAAGCAACTACTTTTATATGCCCATCATGCACATCATTTTCCACAATAATTCATTCATTGACTATGCAAAAGTTCATTAAGTAAAACACATTTTTCATTTAGTGTTTTAAATAGCGCAAAACGCTATCTCATACAAATTACATGTTAAATATTGATTAAATAAAACAAAAATTAAGTACATCGAAACACACTGATTTCCATCTGTTAGAAAAATTAGAATGCGAAATGAACATTCAATTTGATTCATTAATTTGGTATATGAATATATATCCCAAATGACATTCATATATTGACATTCTTTTAAATATTTAAACTATTTTTCTCCTTGAAGAGGATTTTTCGTTTAAATCCCATTTTCTAACTTAAGAAGAAGATAAAGATTTTAAATTGATTGACTGTAAATTAACATTTGGAAGCAATTTATAAAAAAATTTCGAAGGAATTTTGGTGGTAAATACCATCGACTTCTGATCACTTCAAATAATGAATGTGACATATTAAGTAAATCTTTCAATCACTTGTGAATAGCGAAGGATAAAAATAGATCTATTCAAATAACTTCTAAAAATTTTGGAAAATACATTTAAAAAAACAAAGAGAGCATTACTTTGTAAACATCATGCGCATTGTTTTAGTAAAATATCGTTTTTTAGAAAACCAGTTTTCCGGTCATTTACCATGTCCATTGCATGCTTCAAACTCTCAAACTCGACCTATTTACTAGCAACTACAAGCCAAACGGTTTAAAAATGCAAGGGAGAGACCCGAAGGGAAGGTGGGAGGGTGGCAAAGAGAAGAGTTCGATATCACTCTGTGGCGTTCCGTAAAACCCATAAACAACCCTCATCGTTTTTTCTAGATCGTCCAGTAGCGGCAAGGCGCCAGAGTGGGTGTGGGGTGCGGGGTCGAAATTCCATTGTGCACTCCGTGCAAGAAAACTTTTTAAGTACACCAACAACAAAAGGCGGAGAAGAAAAAGAAGAACTTGTGGGTTCAAAAGAAGAGCAGTGATCGCCGGCGACCCCCCATCACTAAAGGTCAACGCACGGCCCTGTTGATTCTGAAAAGTTCGTGCCCTGCTTCATTCAATTCCCTTCTTGAAAAAAAAAAGCATTTTGAATTAGTTTTTTTCGTCTAGGTAGAAATTTATGGTAAAAATAAGATTGAATTTTTTTTATTAAAATAATTTTTCAAGTTAATTTATTCTGTATGAGAATAAAGAGATCGGAAATCGTTTATGCTAGCAATTTTCCTTTTAGTGACTCGTTTCGGTATCTGCTTCGAAGCTAAGGGACTGTAGCTCGATATTGATATTTGTATCAGGTTCTTTGCATGAAGGCAAACCATATTATTACTTATTTTTAGGAACTAGAATAGAGATATTTAATCAGAAGGAAAACTTTTCATAAATTTAAATTATAAAAATAAAAATAGAATTTATTATATTTTGAAATAAAAATGGCTTTGGATCTGCTTGATAAAATTATTATCCCTTTTATGAAATACAAGAATATTAATTATTTAAAAATTACATTCGTGTATCAAAATTTTTTAAAAATATTTAACAACTATCAGCAGCTGGAAATTTCTATTATAAGTATGTATGAGTAGTCTATTAGTAGAGTTTCTATAATAAGTATGTATGTGTGAGTAGTCTGCTAGTAGTTTCTATTATAAGTATGTATAAGTGGTCTATTAGTAGTTTCTATTATAAGTATGTATAGGTAGTCCATTAGTAGTTTCTATTATCAGTATGTATAAGTAGTCTATTAGTAGTTTCTATTATAAGTATGTAGTTTTTTTATTTAAAAATAACGTAACAAATTATTTTTATTTACTTCAGAACAAGAAGTCTTAGAGAAGCATGCATTGTAGGCAGAGGTGTAGACAAGGGGAAGGTTGGAGGTTTAACCTCCTCCCCCCCGTAGACCAACGAACTTTTAATCTTCCCCATAGAGATTATTACCTGTTCGAGCCGACGCCTACGTCTTTTTTAGAATGTACCCCCCCATAAAAGAGGTCTGTGTACACCACTGATTACAGAATAGGAAATTTAGTGAAAAATCGTAACAAATAAAAAACATTAAAAAAAGGGTACAATATAATAAAGTAGCAAGTTATTTTTATTTAAGAGATATTTACATAGCTTTTCATACAATTTTAATTAATTAAACGATTTCTTTTAAAGCATAGATTCCCAACCTTTTTTGAACTGGCTCCCCCTTTTCTAGGGAATATTTTGATACCCCCTCTCACTTCAGAGAAATAAGAGCGTACATAATACATGGTGTAAACAAGAATTAAATTTTAAAAAAATATTCTTAAACTAATAGAATATATTTTTTTAAAGCCCTCAATTTTTTTTTACCTGCAAATTTGAAATAGTTATTACCAAGAATATATATAATTTTATTATACATACAATCAACATAAGATAACCAGTATTAAAGTTTACTTTTGTTAGTGCAAAATCAGCGTGTTTTTTTAGCCTTTTTTAGACTATATTTGGTTAATATGCCCTTGATCCTCCATACCATCTCAAACCCCCCTAACTTACACTAGGTCTTTTACTGCCCTCTGAAAGGCTCAAACGCCCACAAGGGGATGTTATTACCCACGTTGAGAGAGAACCTATGTTTTAAAGAATAAATATTGTTTTGAATTCAAATATTGCATACTGTGATTATGCCTTTTCATTAATTTCATTTTATGTATAAAAATAACTTATACTCTTTTTATCATCACTGAAATAATTTTTGATGCTAAAAGAGAGAGAAATTCGATCTATACTGTTGAATTTTTTTTATCCATTTTTATCATTTCATAGTATAATAATGAACTGTTTTTCATACTTATATAAAAGTTCTGACAAAAATTGCTAGTACTACAATAAATTCCACCATGCATAAATGTATTATTATATATAAATAAATGTAAAAAAATACAACTTCAAAATTTTTCTAAAATAAAAATAAAAAGGGGATTATTTGAAATTCGTATTTCTTACTAGCGTATTAGATTTCTAAAGCATGTAATCTCTTAAGAATTTCAAAATATCTAAATTTGCTAACAGAAATTTACAGCATTCAGGTAATTACAATTAATAATTCTCCATTTCCAAATTATTTTAGATGCAGTGATAATAATCCATATATATCATTACTTATTACAATGGATATAATTTAAAGGATGTAGTTAGTAGTTTTGGAATTATTATACAGGGTGAGGAGAGAAATGATAGGCCCAATATAAAAGAATCATATTTTTGAAGCTATTGCGAATATTACAGTAAGTGATGCATGGATATAAAGAAAATATACTAAGTTTATTTTCTGTTACTAATGTTCGATGTGTGACCCTCATGGTATACACATTATACATCCAATCTGTAGTCTAGTTGGTTCGTTACATTTTGCAGCATTACTCTATCAATGGTACGTAATGCTTACTTGTCGTCCTTTGCTATTGGTTGCGTCAATTGCAAATGATACAGCTTGAAATTTTATTTTTTTCGTAGTTTTCCATACCTTTTCCTGGGGCATCTCAAATTTACAGGCGGCGAATATCGTAGACTTCCCCGTGCACTTCGAACTAAACTCTAACTCACCCTTTCCACTGCTTTTTCCTAGAAGCTTGGCCGGCCGGCCGCTGCTTTCCTTTCCACACAAGCAAACTATTTTCTTAAATTAATGATACCATCGTAGAATGCTCTTGTTGGTCAGTGCTTCTTTTCCGTGGCAATTTCTAAATGAACGTTTCACCGAAACAACTGAACTGAAACCCGTGCTTACTAAAATACACAAAAACTATTCTCCGTCATTATCGTCATGTTTGGATTTCAATCAAAACGAGCTTGAATTTGCTGTTGATCATTGATGGATAAAAAAACTTGATATATTTCTCTTAACATTCATGTATTACTTAATGTAATACATGCAGTAGTTCCGAAAATAAGATTTTTTTTAAAATCGAGCACATCATTTGTGCTCACCATGTATTAGTAGTTATTTTAACACAAAAGAAATTCATGAAGAATTAATATGTTTTTATAATAGATTTTTTAAAGAATATAAGAACATACGTATAAAGAATGAAAAGGAAAGAAAAAAATAAATGATAATCTTAATTCAGTGGTGCACACAAGTGTCCCAGGTGTCCGCCTCCCCCCCAAGCCTTTAATTTTCCCCCCATTGATTATAATTCTAAGTATATAGTACGTAAAATTTAATTAAGTATTTGTTATTAATGATTAATTTTATTAATTAATGCTAATTATTTATTCAGTAATTAGTTTGTTACTGTTTTTTGTTCCCGAAAATCGACAAAATCAAAAGGAGCATGATACAAGAAAGGTTGACTCACCCCCTGAATTCCCCTTGAAAATTCCTGTGTGCACTACTGTCCTAATTTATAAAAATGACGTTATAATTGAAGCGAATTATAACGTCATTTGGTAACGACACTATCAACATTTTGGTAAAACTCACCTCTTCCTTGATATAAAGAAATATAAACAACTACAGCAATATAACGTAATAGTGTTGTAAGATTCGCCCGGAAGTTGAAATTTTTTATAGGTGGCGCGGCCATCGAGAAGAGGAGACTGAGAGCTGAACGAGAGAGAGGAGAGGAGAGACTTGGAGCTGAACGAGAGGAGGAAAGTAACCAACATGGCGGAGCGATAGGACATGGGAGAATGAGCGGGATAGTTGGCGATGATTTAAACAAAATGGTGTTAACAACTTAAAATTAAATTATATAGTTAGTTTCTTTAATATGTATTTGTGTTGTGTGTGTGCTATAAATCAACAATAAATTTTGAGCCACTAGACTCGAGCATTCATTGTGCCTGGATTTTCTTTTGGAATCTTCAATTGAACGAAAAGAACCTACGAAAATTCCTTTATTGGCGCAGTCGGGGTGATTTCAGTAAAAATGCCAGGTAAAAAGGGTGGTCCACACTCACAAATTAAAGTTATTATTGTATGTATTGTAATGTAAAGAGTGCATTATCAATAGCTGTAGTTGTTTGGAATAGATGATATGTTATTGTAGTAAAAGTAAAATAAGTTACAGTTTAACTTATGTATGTTGATTTATTAGAAACCCCAGGGTAAGAAAGATTAGTCGGGTGAGTCATTATAATCATTAAATGATCACCGCGAGAAATATTTTAGTTTTCCGTCAGAGAAGACGTTGTTCGGCGTGACTCATTAGAATCATTAAATGAATATACTGTGAAAAAAAATGAGTTTTCTGTCATAAAAACATTTTTCTTTTGATTTAAGTTGAGAAATATTTTAGTTTTCCATCAGAGAAAACATTGTCCGGTGTGAGTCATTATAATCATTAAATGATCACCGCGAGAAATATGTAGTTTTCTGTCATAGAAAACATTTTTCTAATTAATGGTATCATCTATTCCAAGAGGTAAAGGTATATTTGGGTTTCATCAGAAACATTATTGCATATTGGATGTATATTTTTTATTGAACATCAGTTCAAATACTTATTGTGTTTCATCAGAAACATTTAAAAAAATAATTAGATATATAATTCTATTGAACACCAGTTCAAATAATTAGTGTGTTTCACCACAGAAACGTTACAAAATATTGGTACATATTATTTCTTTTTCTATTGAACATCAGTTCATGTATTGTTTGTGTAAATCTGAAACTTTGTAAAGTATTAGAATACAACTGTATTTTTAGTTGAACATCAGTTTATATAATTGTTGTGAAAAGTATAAAATTTTGTTGAGTTTTAAGTATATTAATGACTAGAGAAAAGAAAGAAAAGTATGTTTTAATTCATACCTCAACTTGATGAATGATTGATGGTATTAAAATATATTGCTGAATTATATATATATAAATCAAATGTCATTTAAGCAGAGTATCTAAGTAAAGGATATATATATTGGTTTTTTAATGTGAAATGTACATTAATTGTTGAAAGATTTATTCATTATTTAACTCGATTGCATAATATTTTTTTAAGAAGAGAATTGATCATATATTCATTTCCTTTCTGTACGCGTATGACTCGGCATGAAAATACGATTTTAACCATTGCTGAGTAAAAAAAAAAGAGTGATTGCTCAAGGCCATACGCTGAAGTGTGCATTTTTTTAATTATTAGATTAAAGTGTAATAACTTTTTTTTTCTTTTGAATACGTTAAGGAATATTATGTCTGCCAAAACTTGTATTTATGAGTATATTTTTTTTGAAGTATCTGATATGTCAAATATGATTACTAATGATTTTTTATTTTGGCTAAAAGGTTGGTTTTCTTTTATTTTTATTTGGATTTATTTTGTGAAAAGGATATAAACGCAGATATATTTTTTAAAAATTGTTATTATGAAAATCTTTAGAATTACGAATTTCAAAAATGAGATATTGTTTTATGCAGCAGAAATCTTTCTTATTATTGTAGTAATAATATTTAGTTGAATTTAATTTTGGTCTTTCATATGTGCAAATTTATCATCCAAGATATAAAATTGCAAATTTTATGCGTAAGAAATACAAAACATTTATTTTTTTAAAATAAGATCCACTTGATTAATTAAGCTTACTGTTGGGTTTTGAAATTAGAGTATTGATTGATTTAGATAACTATAGTAAGGGGCGAGATGGCATTTTTAAAAAAGGGATCAAAAGTAGACCTGCAATATATGGCTACGGAAATGGGGGTCGAAGATGTCCTGGGATGAGAGTGTTTGAGTTGAGAGATGTTATCTTGAATAGCGAATACTTGACGAGGAGTTTTGTAGAGAATTTTTAAACACTATTATAGAGGAACGCGAGAGGGAAAGAAAAGATAGAATTAGATGAGAGGAAAAGAAAAGAGAAGAATATGAGAGGAAAAGGAAAGAAGAGAGGGAATTGGCTGAGAGAAAAAGAAAAGAAGAGATGGAATTGGCTGAGAGGAAAAGAAAAGAAGAGATGGAATTGGCTGAGAGGAAAAGAAAAGAAGAGATGGAAATAGCGGAACGGAAGAGACGGGCCGATTTCGAGCAGAAGATGAGGGATATGGAAATGGAGTTCGAAACCCAGAAAAACTAATCGAGTTGGAAGGAGAAGGTCATTTAGCAAGAGCATGCCTTAGAAGTGTCCACAAATAGAGGCAAACATTGGAAACGAAGTGAGATCTAACCTTAGCAGTGAGAACAGACTCAAGGTTGAAGTGGAGGATAGACCAAGGCTTATGAGGAAGTCAAAGCAAGGAAGGGCGGAAGATGGAAGAAGAAAGAAGAATGAACGAAATAATAGCTTTGAAGAAGAAATGAGATTGAAAAATGAAAATGGCTTGTAGAAGAGCAGATGCGACATGTTCAAGAGAAACATGAAACGAGCATGAAAGAACAGAAGTGTTTACCAGAAGAAAGATGTAAAAGAATGAACGAGCAAAATCAATTGTTAAATGAAGAGGAAGAAAAATTTTCCGATGAAGATATGGAAGTAACCCAAGCAATCGAGAAGGTTAAAGGAGAACAAATTCAGACGCGTAGTACGGATCAATATGCCGTGCACAATCTGTTGTTGTGGAGAGAGAAAAGGAAGAAATATCAGTTGATGTGATAAAGGATAAAGATGAGAGTAATCCCGTTCCTTAGCAAAGAGCGAATTGACTTTGATGAGGATGAAATTGAAGAAGAAAACTAAAATTGCCTAAAAGAAAACGCAAAAATTTAAGCAGTAGGACAGTTGCCGAATTACAACAAAAAGTGAATCTAAAAGCAAGAAACATGGTACTTACCCCAGCACTGAGTCTTAGACGCGAATATTCGCAGGACAAAAGTGGAATAGGAAACTTGCATGGAAACCGTCGGATTTTATCAAGCGAGATGGTACTGTGAGGATACGACAATCATTGCGAGAAAATCGAAGCACCAGGAAAAGAGTTCGACTTAAATTGAGACCACAAGATAATATCTACCTGACGGAAGGTTAGGGGTGAAACCCGACACCTGACTTTAAGATCGTTGACCCATCGTGGATGAAGCAGGGAGTTGCACGTAAATTGAGGAGAGTAAATAAATTTCAGAAACGTTGTTTTAAACGACGTGCCAAACCGAAAAAGTGATGCGGGAAGATAAAGCCTCGCCTCGCTTATATTGGGACCGAGGAAAGAGGAGTAGCATAATCATAATGTATCTTTATAATATTTTGGGTGTTAATATTGTATATGCATATAACTCATATTCGGTTAAAAGTGAAATTTTCAATGTGTATTTAGAAAACCTTTATTTTTGATTGATTTATGTATTAGCTGTTTTGGAGTGTAATACTTATTCTTATTATTGTTTTTTTTGTTAGTGTTGTATATGCATGTATGTCAAATGTAGTTTTCATTTAAAAGTGGAATTTCCATAGTTTGCGCCGTCTATCATTGACTTATTTACGTATTTAGCTGTGTACAAACTAAAGAATGTTATTGAGAAGCTTGATATTCATAGTAAAGATAGTGCAAAACTAAGGTTTAGATGTTATGTGTGTGTGTGACTAAATTTCTTTGGTAGCACCTGGTCATTGAAGATGACGCATGTGCTTCGGGGCATGTAAGATTCGCCCGGAAGTTGAAATTCTTTGGCAGGTGGCGCGGCCATCGAGAAGAGGAGACTGAGAGCTGAAACGAGAGAGAGGAGAGACTTGGAGCTGAACGAGAGGAGGAAAGTAACCAACATGGCGGAGCGATAGGACATGGGAGAATGAGCGGGATAGTTGGCGATGATTTAAACAAAATGGTGTTAACAACTTAAAAATTAAATTATATAGTTAGTTTTTTAATATGTATTTGTGTTGTGTGTGTGTGGCTATAAATCAACAATAAATTTTGAGCCACTAGACTCGAGCATTCATTGTGCCTGATTTTCGCTTCAATTGAACGAAAAGAACCTACGAAAATTCCTTATTAGTGTAAAGCTTAAATACTCAGAAAATAAGAAGACATTATTGCTTTAAAACTTTCGAAACATAGTTTTTCTCGCTTTAATTTACAATGAGTCTCATGGATTTCTCAGCCTCAAAACGCAGAAAAAATAACACTGTTTGAGGATGTGTCATGTTGTCATACATGATTCATGATGAATATAAATCTATTAATGAATGATTGAAAGAGAGTGTAATAACCAACTAGAGGTTGTTGGTGTTTGGTGACTCGAACAAATATCAGCCATAGCAAAAGTTTTAAACGCAATTTTATTATCCTTTTTATTCAATCCACACAACTAAAGGTAGGAAATGCACTTAGTAAATAATTAGAAGAGCAATTGCACGGCTTAGGCTACTAACATATATAACTAAAGTTTATTTAACTTACTCTTGGAACACTCTTGACTCCTACGCATCAATTCTCTGCAATTATCTTACTAAAATATTCGACCTCCGGTTGTAAATCTTAATCACAATTTTATCGCTTTTAATCTCCAATTATGAACTATCGACCATTCATCGACTAACATCGCGTATCAAAATGCCAACGCTTAAACATAACAACTCACTTAAATAAATTCCGTCTTCATCTTCGAGGGAAAGTTTTCTACAGAACTTACAGTTTAAAAGAATAATTTTACCCAAGAGGATTAATGGAAGGTTCGCGGATAGACCCGTTACAAGAGAATGCTATAACACTGAAATATAGAACAAATAATGGAGCCCCAAACATGAATGTATTTTTTATACATCTAACAACTTATATCTTAATTTTTATGGAATAAATTCTTTCTTGTGTACTCTTTGTAAAAACTCTTTTTCTATTGAATGATTTAATAATGCAAAAAAAAAAAAGAGAAATTTTTCAATATATAAGCAATTAAAAAAATCGCAATACATATAGCTGAGGTCCAATATTTTTGCTGTACACTGCTTTTTAAAAAAATAACGGACATGAATAGACATTCATATATGGTTTTCAGAATACTAGATACAATTATATATAGTTTTCTGTCTCTAAAAACAGGAAAACCATTTATTCTGAAAGATTTCCTTATTTTATTCTGGCAGAAATGAAATGCAGATACCATCAAACTGTTGACGATCTCGGCTTCTTCGTCCGCAATAAAGACCGCAGAAAATGACGCACTTTTCTTTTCAGCCAGGGCATCTTTTTCGTTAAGTTTCAATTTTCCAAATGCTGCCACGGCGATTCAGACACGTCTTCTTGATCTATTACGCCAAATAAAATTTAAAGAATCCTTCTTCTTTCTTGTGGTAGGGTGAGCCAAGAAATTCCATTTCGTAAAATACGCGTTCCTTGGCATCAGACTGCACTTTCCGAAATAGGAAGCGAACAAATGCAGACAACCAAGTAGCAGCGATGACAAACAACTGTTCCATAAATCACTTTCTGCGATTCGATTCGGCTCTGCAGTTGCTCCTGGTGATTAAATCACGGATTCTCCGCAGATATGATCACTGGATTGGGATTAATTATTAATGGTTTGGGGAGCCGTTATGAATACAAAAACCACTGTTGTATGAATACATAGTTGAATTGATTTGACTTTTTAACCCATCAAACGGTCAATATTTTTGTTCAAAATGTTCCAAAAAAGGCAAATTTTTTTTATTGTATATAACTAAGCATAATGCCATAAAATCCGGCGTATAACGCGCTCCTATTCTTTCAAGCTGAATTTTTTAACTTTTAGCCGTATAACGCGCCCTCCCCTTTTTACGAAGAAATCTGAAATATTAGTATACATCGCTCTTATGTTTTGAATTAATTTATTCGAGATATTACCCCAGGCTTTTGAAAAATAGTATACTTCTAGAATTGTAACTCTTAAAGTTCATAAGTCAAGCCATTTCTTTTAAGAAACAGTATTTCTATACATAGAGAAGTAAATTTTTTTTTGATACTCATCTCTTATACCCGGCGTATAACTCACACCCTTAAGTTTCGATCTTATTTTTTGTGTTCAAAGCGCGCGTTATACGCCGTATTTTATGATACTTACCAGAATGCCAAAATGGAAAATTTTATTTTAATTTTCAGTTTTAAAGTTTTCCCACTATTTTTTATGTTATAATTTTGGAACACAAATTCCCAAAATATTTGCTTTTTACAAGTACATTCTGCATACTATGAAGAATGTTTCAAATATTTTAAAAGAATATTTATCATATTTAAAAAATTTCATGCTCGTGCCTCTTTTTCAAACGGTTGAAGTTTTGTGTGTGTATCACTCACAATTTGAAGCATAGTGTAATACTAAAAGTCTTACATTGCAATGGGGACAGGGATAATATATCGACATTTTTAGATTACCTTTCCACACATTTTCATTTCTTCTGAAGCAACGAATTTCATATTGATTTTGTCAATCCCTGTTCTTCATCGAATATCTTCAAGAATCTAAATTCCTGCCTTCAATGAAAAATACTCGCCTTCACTATAAAGAAAATCCCGTATTAGAAGTATTAGAAAAGAATCAAATTATTTAATTTTAACCTCAAAAAAATATTTATATTCGAAAATTATTTATATTTTCAGCTCTCGAGACAGTTAACACCCCTGAGACCCTTATGCCCTTATTAATAAATTTGTTGCTTTCTAATTTTTGTAAAGTCGTGAAAATATGGATCCTTTTTGACGACTTTCGCAATTCTCGTTCACAGCTGCATAAAATTGGTATTATTATTAATGATTGGAAGGGAACTAAACTATATTGTTAAAGAATTAAGTGATTAACCAGATTAAAATAGATATTTAACTTTTAAAACAGCATTTTCCGATCGTAAAATTTTTTTTAAAATTCTGATTTCTTATCTTTAAACAGTCCAGAGAATTTCAAACTTCATTAAATCCTCATGAATAGGAGTTTAAAAAAAATAGCTAACTGATATTAAACGAGTGTTTTAGACTTTGGGCAATAAAAAAAATTCTACTCACAACACTTTTAAAAGTTGTATGAATCAATTAATAGATATATTTTTTTTTCAATTTTAAAAATGTTAAATAATTGAAAAAAAAAGCATTATTGAAAAAATATAGCTAATTAAAACTATAGTTTTAAAAATATTTAAGCTGTAACATAAGTAAAAGTTTTACACATACTTGGAATCTATATGTCCCAAAATAGTTAATTTAAAATTTCAACCCGCTTCGAACAATTTAGGAAACGCTCACAAAAATTTCTCGATTCCTTGTTCTTTTGAGTTTAAAGATCTTAATTAATTTTAAATTTTAGTTATCGATGTGTTGTTAAGAAAAAGGAAAAACATTTTGAATCGTTTGCTCAAAATTATTCAGTACATGGTTCCTTAACAGTTTTTCCCAAATATTTCTGGATTTAAGGATCGAATTCAAATAAAATTTGGAACATTAACTATCTAATCCACAGGGGTTGGCAACTTATGGCACGCACTACAACTTTCAGTGGTACTCTGCACTACTCTACTACTCTACAAATTTTTCAATTTTTGAGTGGATGAAAGTTGATAAATTTGTAATGGACCTTATAGAACAAACATCTTCAAAATTATGGACATTAAAGGAATTACGAAAAAATCTGAAGGATAATTCTAACGATAAATTTACAGCTTTTTTGTAAATTATTGGTCTATTGCTGTAGAGATTTAATTGTTTGAAGAGAGAAAATTGCATGTACTCCGCTTTTCGCTTTTGTACATGTATGCTTTTCCACTTTTGTGCATACATATCTAAATAGAAAATAGTTCATCATATGAACAATATTTCCAGTCCGCAAAGTAATTATTTCACAACTGATTTCTCAAAACTGTGTCAAATTGAAGGTCACAAATTGTACCCCTGATTTTGCACTAGATTCACATTAAAACTTTTAACTCTCTTTTTCTTTAACTATAATGAAAGGAAATACTTATATTTTATGCTGCCTATTTCTTATTTGATAAATGTGTTATATATATATATATATATATATATTTTTCATATATTTTATACAGAGTGTATATATATATATATATATATATATATATATAGTCTAATTCTCTACAAACAAGAGATAAAAATTCATCACTCACATTCGAAAAAAACACATAGACAGTACGAAGATCACACAATGAAGGACACATGAGCAGCCGAGATTAAAAATTATAAAATGGATGCCACAATATTATAAACATTGCTGACTTAGGACAGCTAATATATAAAATAATTTATATAAAAGAGGGGTTGAACATGTTTTTTGACCAGCCAACCTTATCTCTGCATGTAAATAATACTGAGCAAAAACCTATTGAAAGTAATGGATAGGAATATAAGATAGAGGTAACTACCTAAAAATTGCACTTGAATATGCAGAGCCCGCGCTAAATCTGAGTGCAATAAATAAGTTATTGCCAGATTCTGGACCCTAATGCAGATTCAAAGCATGTGAATGGCTGAAATGTAGCAATTAGCAAAAGTATAAAAAGAATAGAAACAAAAATTAATAAGAGAGTTAGTTACAAATTGCCATATAACTTTAGTGACACTAGAGTATATATTTGAATTAAATAATAATAAGTAATTTTAACTAATATTAGAATATGTAGGTAACTATAACAATGAAATATGTAAATTTATAGTATTAAACTATTATTAATCTAAATATTTTTAATCCTTACAATTTTGAATAGCTTTATTCATATAACTATTAATAAAATTAATTGGGTATTTCTGATTTAAGCAATATTTAGTAAAATGTTTATAGTTCATTATTATTTCTGATTTTTTGACACCAGAAATTTATTGCGTTGCGTATAATTAATAACAATATTTCTGAATATAGAAATATGCACATTACTCTCCCAATGCGGAACTTTTATAATATTGAAATTAAAATATTCTCTTTTTTATCATAAATATTAAAAACTATTACATTATCTATTAATTTGATATGTATTTCAAGAAAACTTGCTTCATTGTTGTTACTATTTGCCTGCATTAAATTAAGATATTGTGGATGAAAACTAGTATTAGGTATAAAATTGACTTGCTTGCCAAAAATAATTATGTCATCTATATAACGATAAATATAATATTTAGAATTATTAATGTAACTAATTTCAAAATAATGTAAGTATAAATTGGCAAGACAATATATATATATATATATATATATATATATATATATATATATATATATATATATATATATATATATATATATATATATATATATATATATATACAGGGTGGGCAAAAAGTCCGTAAAAATTTTAAAAATTCATAAAATCCGGATAAATGAACGAAAAAAAAACTGTTTGCAGGATCAGCATTAGTATGTCACGGGATTTTTTTTAAGCTAGAAAAAAAAATAATTCGAAAATCATCCGGTAGGTCGCGCTTATGTACGCAAATCAAAGAAACAATGCATAAATAATGAACAGAAAACTTTCACAACTTTATTACACCAGAATATGTTCCACATGACTACCACCACAGGGGAGAAGACATTCCAGACAAGTGACAAATCCAGCAACGGAAGAGTGCAACATGTCCGGATGTATGGAGGATACTTCTCTGCGGATCGCATCTTTCAGTTCCGACAGACATGATGAACCGGATAGATACACACGAGATTTCAAATATCCTCACAACCATAAGTCTTCTGGTGTTAAATCTGGAGACCGAGGAGGCCATGGGTACCTGCAGCGCCTGCTAACGATACTGTCTTCCCCGAACGTCTGTATCAGGAATGCTTTAACCGGCTTAGCAGTGTGACTGGTTGCTCCATCCTGTATGAACGTGACATTCGAAATCTGACCTCGTTGAATTAAACATGGCACGACAGTCTCCCGCAGAAGCGTTAGATAACGCTGAGCATTTACCATTTCCGTTATCCATCTATTTACTGGGCACTGTGTTTCAAAGAAGACGGATCCTATGATAAATGAACCCGTGAAACCACACCATGCTGTCACTTTTGGGGAATGCAATGGCTTCTGTGTGTACTCACGTGGATTAGACGTCGCCCAAATGCGACAGTTATGGTTGTTAACGTCACCATGAAGCGAGAAATGAGCCTCATCTGTCCACAAGATTTTAAAAACCCAGGAGGGATCCTGTTCCATTTTAGAGCAGGCCCACTTCGCAAATGCTTCCCTCTGTGCGGTATCTGCTGGCAAAAGTTCATGGCACGATTGCAATTTGTATGGGTACAGCTGGAGGATTCGACGAAGAATATTGCGGACAGATGATGGTGGTAAGCCCAATCGTCTGGCAGCTTCATGAGCACTGCTGGTCCCTGAAGCTGCTTCACACGCAATCGCTTCCATTTCGACAGCAATGCACGGTGCATGTGCTTCTTTCAAGCATGGTCGTCCGGCTCGTGCTCGATCCTTCAACTTTCCAGTTTCCTCAAAAAGTTTAACAAGCTTTAAGAGACCTGCAGTTGTTAAAGGGCCTTTTCCACTCTTCACATTTTTCTGAACTCTGAATTTACGCAAGGCAATGGTCGCTGATTCCTCGTTCATGTAAAATAACTTCACCAACAAAGCTTTATCCGGCGCACTGAGCATCCTTGTTCACATTCACTGTTTGTAATGGTGAAATTAATGTGAATTCATTGAGAGCAAAGGTTTTTATAGCCGTCTAATTTGCATATTTCCACCACAGACGCTTGTAACAGCGCCACCTACCGGATGATTTTCGAATTATTTTTTTTCTAGCTTAAAAAAATCCCGTGACATACTAATGCTGATCCTGCAAACAGTTTTTTTTTTCGTTCATTTCTCCGGATTTTATGAATGTTTAAAGTTTTTACGGACTTTTTGCCCACCCGGTATATATATATACAGAGAGAGAGAGAATTTTAGTAGAGTATTTTTGTTTAAATTAATAGCACGTGCCTATATATAGATTAAAGAGAGCAAAAACCCAATATATAAGCATCTATTTAATGAAACCGTAGTTGCAATTATGAATTATTTACCACACACTCATAAATAATATTCTCAAAATTAAAAGATTGTTAGTTGTTAATAGAATGCATATTTTTAATTAAAATCTGAGAAATAAGAATTTATTTACAGAATGGGGACCAATTCAACGACACAAATTAAACATCTATTTTAACTTGCAAATAATAATAATAATAGATAAATAAATAAATAATTTTAAAATAAAATTTTTTTTTACTTTTAAAATATATACGCATAACATCTCTATTAAATTTCAAACCCTCTCGTGACGTACATTATCTGAGAGCGATAAAGAAATGAACCATTTGTTAGTAAATAACGCAGTATAGAAAATCAATTGCATCCAAGTTGGCGTGTAATTACTAAACGCATAAAGCGCAAAACTAAATTAATCCCTTCGAATACTAAACGCGCAAATTCCCCTATCCAAAGCCATCGCAAATCATCCATTGATCTTTCCATAACATTCATCCAGCAAAATGCTCTACACCGGATCACAAAAATCCCCAGCATCCACCAGTTACTTTGTGCACCTACCCCGAAAACAGCAACATGTTTTATTACCAGGGTAGAAAAGAATCAGAAAAAGGAACTCTTTTCTCCCATCCTTTCCTTCCCGCTCATTCTCGTCTCACCCTCAAAGACAAGATTAGGGAGCGGAGGGAAATCGATCCACCATTTTTCCCTCCTAAAAATCCCTACTTCTGTCTCTTGACACAAAATAGAGACTCGAATATCTCGACACGTGTTTACACGAACGAAAACAAATTAGCCTTTCGCCGTAAAACGATATTTCTGTATATAGAAGAGGTGCACCTCCCCACCTCCTCTTCCTCACAGTAAGCAAATTTCAAATGCTGTTGAAAGAGAGAGAACCCCCCCGCACCGTTAATGAAAAGTTATATTTCTGATTCGCTAACTGTTGACTCAACCAGTTTCTTCTTGGTCGATTACAGATCGAGTTGAGACCGAAAATTGAGGATTCATTTGATTCGAGTGATGCGTGCGGTAGATTCTCGATTACTTTATACTTGAGGTGTGATTGAGTTATTGCTGATTATTTTTTATAGAGAACTATTTTATGTATGTTAAGAAGCAATCTCTCTTGCTTAAGGTTTGTTAATTTAAAAGTAAATTTAATCATGCGAATATAGACCAAAGCATTTTTTCCCTCGAAATGTTCGTTATTTTTTTAAATGTAAGCATTATGCATTTTTATTCTAAATTATTTCATTATACACTAAAATTATAATATAATAGTTATCTATTGTTGCATAAAATACAATCAAAATTCCTGGATAATTTCCATAAAAATGACAAGGACTCATCTCACTTTTTGAAAAACAATTACTTCTTATTAAATTTTAAAGACTTAAAATGGTAATTTTTAAGCCGAAATATGTGAGATCAAGTCATTGTCTGGAATAAGAACCATTATACTTTAAAGAGTTATCCCACGTAATAATATTAAAAGTGAAAAGAGCGAGGTACAGTTCTGAAACCGTTTTTCTTACTTGACTGCAACTTGAAATTAAGCTATGTAAAGTTATATACTATGATATAATAGCTATAAAGCAACTTTAATTTAGCTCTAATCCACTTATATCTCATTAAGTTTAATGTACCTGAGTAGTTTTAATTTAATGAGATTAATGTCGTTGCATTAGATCGCAATAAACGAATTATTATAGTTATAAGTTCTTGCTATTGTATTTTTTATAGATATCAATTAAAAATTTATATACGTAATGATATATAACGGTGCTTATTAACATTAACGTATTATCGACAATGCGTATCAAACTGTTGTTTTTAAAAGAATTTCAGACACTGAAGTCTAATTTCAAACCGCAAAATGTCTATAACTTTGGAAAAAAATAATAAAAATTCGTTCATATGTTATTTGCATACTGTATTCTTATGAAAATCAATTATTTAAATAATTAACACTCCTAAGTTTTCCAAATTTAATTTTGAAATATATTACTGGGTCCTAAAATTTAGAATACATTCGTAAATTCTCAAAAATTTAGTACGATATTAAATTACTTGATATTTTTGAATTACACAGCAGGTACAGCTTCTTTGAATAAAAGCTATTAAAAAATTTAATAGCTCCACATACGAAAAATTGCTCTGGAACTTGTTCAATTTTCAGAATATGATTTCCTTTTTGAGTTCAAATTTACAGAAACAATGAAAATATTAAACGCATTATTGCCAACAAATTTTTAAAAAATCCTTATCAAATAGTTTATTTCGAAGAATAACTCATTCCTTTATTGCGCAGACGAAAAATTTGATTAGTTTATAAGAATTTCATTATTTTTATAAATAAATCGAAACTAATTTTTCTCCTGTAAATACATTTTGTTTTTACCATTCCCAAACATATATATTTCTTAGACTTCGAAATGAATATCTTGTTTTCAGTCCTTGTTTATCGTTTAATTAAATTACAAATGCAGAGATTTAAATCTCATTATTTAATTAAGATTTAAACACACCCAAATGATCAATTTTTATTATGTTAAGAGTTTCACGGTACGATTCAATTGACAAAAATCGATAAAAAAAATCAAATGTAATTTTTTTATAGCCTAAAATATTTTTAATACACTTTTCTATAATCTCCCAAAATTTGAAAGCTCTAAGCTTAAAAAATGCAGATTTACGATAACTTTTACGTACGTTTTTATTCAAATCCAAATGGCAAACCAAACTCTTAATTTTTTTTTATCTCAGACAGATAATATAACCAGTTTGTCTACGTTTAAAATGCTAAAGCCTTTTTTCCTATAGCATCAAATGACTTAATATTTTTTTCTAATTATTACTAATAATACACGAAACAAAAGTCGTATGTATTTTTGAATCAAAGAAATACTAATTTTTTAAAATTAATTGTATTTAGAATTTATACACTTTTTAATAAATTTTTAATAAGCATTCGTAAAAAAAATATTTTACGAATATCAATCATGCTATCACAAAACTCCCACCAACTTTTGTTACACATAGTTTGATGTATTTGTAAATCGAATTTCATGTGTATAAGTCAATTTTTGTAGGGGAGGAGTAGTATTTTAAAATCACTTCATAATTTTTCGCTTAAATCGTACCCCTTAACTTTTAAATAAAATGATAGAAACTGAATATCTATATATATAAAAATGGATGTTTGTGTAAAACTGAAATCGCTTCACTCCATCACTGCTCAACCGATCACTATGAAAATTGGCATGTATAGGTATTTATTTGTGGAGAAGGATTTTGTGCTATCCTCTTAGATGCAGCTCCCCATCAGATGGTGCTACAACTTCTGCACCGTTCAATCAATCGCCAGGTGGTTTCTAACGTGGTCGCCAAAAATGATGCCAACTTGGTTCTGTCACCAACATTTCGCAATGTTTCTATTGGATCGCTATTATAATGTAAGGAACGGCTTAGCGCGTGAATATTACAATTTTAACATAAAATAAATACAACAGAAAGTAATATAATAACGTATTATACATCCAGACATATATTTTTTGCACTATTTTAAGCGTTCAATACGCAAAATGAGTAATTATTTTTTTTTTTTGATAAGCAGAGATCAGCTTAGGAAGGGGTTTTCAAAAATCGACCTTCAAGAGAGTTACGGGGCGTTATAAAAAAATCCTTTTTATATGTGCTATTAGCCCTTCAGACTTAAAATTTAACAAATATGGTTTTTTTGTTCAGCTAATATATGCAAAAAGCTTTTAATTAACTTGAAATTCACGTAAAATTAACTCATTAAAAACTTCTTTATCTTTCAATCTGTATTGTTTAATTTTTCAATTCCCCCGTGCATAGAACGGGTATACTAGCTAGTCTGATATAAAATACATGTTCAAAAAAAATGTGTATTATTAGAGAGAGAGAGAGATGTCCATTTTAAATACTCACAAATTACCTACGCATCAATCCAACAGTAATAATTTATTGACAGAGTGATTTTTCAATAAAATTGAACAAGATTACTATATTTAATGAATGTTGATAATACTGAGAATTATCACCTATTTAAGCTATTAAATACAATGCGTATTAAGTATAATGTAAAATATTCTATGTGCGTAGTTATCTACATTATTAAATTTATAGCATGCAAATAGTTTAAACTAATCAGATGCTTAGAAATTAGTTCAGGATGGTTATCTCTATTAATCAAAATAGTAAACTATTAAATGACGGGATATGTGCTTATAGAATAACTTAAAATGCTTATTAATAGCTTTTGATGAACGAATTTATTTCATGAAAATATGTGTGTAAATATATACTACTTAAGGGATCATTAATTTAAATAATGGATATAGCAATTATTTTATTTCATTAATTTATTAATTTCAACTTTAGTTATTTAATATACATTCTAAACATAATAAGAGCAAGTAAGAATAGTTCAACTGGTTTCATTTTAATGCAGCTATATGTAAGAATATATATGTGTATATTTATGTATGTGTGTAGCCGTGGTACCAAGGTGTCATGATTTCTAACTCGTGTCCGGCATGTCGAAAGTTTGATTTCTGATGCCACTAAAAACCAACCGTATAGATAGGCTGATGATGTTAAGTTTGTCGAAACTGAAAGTTCTACCGCTGACGAGGCGTGGAAGAAGTTTGGAGATTGTGGTGCCAGAACAGGTGTCACTCTCGTCACTTGACCGAGGTTCAAAATTACAAGGTCCGTCGTTAGTGGACTTCGAGTTGCTCTAGAAAGCCACGTTAATAAAAAAATAAAAATGTCGAATCACACATATATATAGATATATTCCAACAAAATGATGCACACTTCAATACTGATACCATTTTATTCGTATAATTTCTGAAATGGCTTTTTTCAAATATTAATTTGAGTAGGAAAATGCAAAAATTTTGCTTATCAGATTCTTTTATCACAAATTTAATTTTCCCAGAAACCTTACCTTTTCAACAATATATGAAAAGTATAATTCATTATACTATTGTTGTCGTGTCCTTCCCGAAGGGAAGGAATGAAAGTTGCCAGAACCTGAGACATGTTGGACTTCTACACAATAGATGGCGACACCACCCATGTCCACCTCCACAATTTAGGCATGGAACTGGAGGAGTGGAAAATATTCTCCAGCCCTCTGTACTCGAGGTTTGTGCTGCGACCTCCCACAAGACTTTCGGACCCACTGTTTTAACGAGCACGTACTCCGTGTGTACTCGGAGGGTAATTGGTAGCATCGGGCATCGAACCCATGCCTTCCAATCAGGAGTTCGATGCTCTAACCACTAGGCTACCCACGGCCTAACATATATACTTAAATATTAAAATTTTAAATATTCTTTCTACATAAGAACAAGAAATTACAAAAGCCTGATTCGTAGAGCAGTATACTTGTAACTAATAAAAGACGTTTTCAAGTCTGATAATTCTAATCAAAAATCGTCTCTTGGCAGAGAATGAAGCATGTCAACTATATCGAAATTCATGTATGAGTGTACCAGATCCATGATTTGTCCATGATCACTATCGTCCCATTTAGAAACAACATGAGAGCACAACAGAATTTATAACTTAAGTCAAGTGATGAAGTCGACAATTAAACTGGTGCTCGAGACTCCAAACCTCTAAGGTTAATCATCTCCTCTACATGATCAATTAGAACTCAGAATCATGACTCGATCTCACAAACTCACTACCATGACCACTCGGCTACCACGACAGAGATTTCGAACTATAAAAAATATTTGCTTTCTCAACCTGCCTCCGGAAAATGATCATACAACAATGGCGCACAGGGGGGGGGCTTGGGTCCACCCCCCAAAGCCCTAGATCTTTTTTCGATCGATTATAATCCTATCTATGTGGTTAATAATCAATTTTATTAATTAATGCTAATTAATCATTCAATAATTAATTTTTTACCGTTTTCCCCCCGAAAATCGACAAATCAAAAGAATACGTTGGGGGTGGATTGGAACATGATATGAGAATAGTGGACTTTCGACCCTAGACCCCCTCCTCTATTGAAAAATTCCTGTGTACGCTACTGTTATACAATCATTAAAAATATTGAGAAACGTTAATAGTCACTTTCAGGAAATACATTGTTACTAATTGTGTGTATGATAAACTTTAAAAAATTGACAACAAGTGTACAAAAAGTACGGAATGAATATTTTATAAGAGCTCCACGAACATTTTGTAAGAAGGCTGCGATTAAAAGACTATTAACATTCTGCATGATGACGGCAACAACTTAACATACACAAATAAACATTCATAGTTATTACGAGCTCTGTAATAAATAGTACTTATCAAGAAACACACAAAACTCGGAACTCTATTGAATAGGTACACATATAATCAATGAATATATATAAATGTACAATGATAGTTAAAATGTTAATAAACACACCCCATTCGCAGACGTTCAATAACCTGAGCGTTTTCCAAAAAAGTTCTGGAAAGGAATTTCCACTTAAAATTCCAGGACAAGATACAGAAACATAAATTCAGCTGGCGGGTTTCAATTTCTTATTACTTCTTTAAGGCAAATAAGAATTAAAAGGACGGAAATGGATGTTAAAAACCGAGAACAGGAAAGGCAAATTCTATTTCTGCGAAGTAATTTTAAAATGCTAAATTACTTTTATTTTTTTTTATTATTATTTTTACTATTCATTCACTCGCTTTTTACCAAAAACGCCCTTAAAAAAAAGAGATCCTTCGTCTTTGAAATTTCACTTTTAACACTCTTGTGGTCTTTTATGATTTATTTATCGTCCTCTCTCTTAGGATGGGAAAAGAGTTTTCACGCAACTTTCTCCATTACAATGCGGAAGAAAATAATGCACGACAATTTTACAGCTTCAAATCAACAGAGAAACGACAACAACTAAAAAGAAGAAAAAAAGTGTGGATGATAAGAATTTTAAAATGAATTGCCGGCCACCCACTGCGACATTATGTCTCGACTTTCATTGAAAGCGGTGTAAGTCAGTCTTTGCTTTGGGTATACGTATAACCATGCTTTTAAATTGAACTTTTAGCAGAAAAGAACAAAAATTTGAGAAAATAAGAGCAATTCATAAATTGTGTTTTATAGAAAAGTACATCTGATGGACTAGATGAAAAGGAATGTCTTATGGTAAAAAGTAAAACAAGAAAAAAGACATCGACTCTTTTATATTTAGTAAACAATATCATTGTTTGATGACCGTTTTAGAAGTATGGCTGCAAATAAAATGATTTTTTTTAAAAAAAAAAGTCAGATTCCAGATTTTCCATTAAATGATTAAAATCTCATGAAATGTTTTCAGTTAAATTTCTCAAAGAGAAATTACACAGTCAAAAATATGATAAAACAAATTTATATTATTTTTATACTATCAGTAATAATATTTATAAAAAAAATCAGAAGCCAAACAATACATATTTTTAAATAATGTAAGCGAAATGGGTGTTTGGTTGTTAATTATAAATACACATTGGTAACCGAATTGGTATGCTGATGCCATATGTGTATTATATGTGTATTATGTGCCATATGTGTGCCAAGTGTATTATGTATTATCTCTCATGAAACTCTTACACATCTATTACATACAAAAAAAAAACTCAAACTCTCTGTGGAATTTTTTAAAGACTATAGAATAAAATCTAGTGAGCAAAACTCGTAGAACTTGCTGATACAAAATAATTAATATGAATTTCTGTAACTACGTTCGTCAGTGTATTAATCATGATAAACTTATTCAGAAATGTTATTCGTGCTTTATCTGAAAGTATTTACTAATAAGAATCTAGAATAGCTATAAATATATGCTCCATGAATTAAAAATGGAGCATATATCAAACAAAATACAATCGGACCCGATTTAACGAATTCATCGGGAGCGAACATTTTGTTCGTTAATTTGGGGTAATTCGTTATATCGTGGTCCAATCAAAATACAAATACTTTAGACATACCTTTTGGAAATTCTATAAGCATTTACACCAAAAGTATCCAAATTTAGAAATTGCCCACTTTTTATTCAACAGCTAAATATACTATTAGTTAATTACTACGCACCAGTTGATTGGAAATTTTAAGATACTGATTAAAAGATGTTTGAAAATCGTTTTGATTTCTTAATCGAAAGAGTTCTTTTTCCACTTTATGCCCAGAAGAAAATACTGCATCATTTACATCCTGCTGCATACGAGAGAGGTATGTTTGAACAGTTTTCAGACAATGTAAAACATTAGGAAATATATCACAGTTTAGTTTTAATATGAATTTCATTATCAATGTCTACAATAGAATCGCTATTCATTGGCTCCGATTAATCAACAATTCCCTCACCTTCAGTTGCACAGATAGGTAGTTCGTTAGGAAATGTATCATAATCATTAAATATCCTCTGCGTTGTGGATTAGTATGAAATATAAGAAAGGAATTTCCTATTATACTCAAGGCTCACGTAATAGGTTACACCATAAGTTCCCAACCTTTTTTGAACTGGCACCTCCTTTTCTAGTGAATATTTCACTACCACCCCTTCCCACTCAAGAGAAATAACAGCAAACACTATACATGGTGAAAACAAGAATTAATTTTAAAATAATGTTCTATTACTAATAGAACATATTTTTTTAATTTAATTTTTTTTCTAAAGTCCCCAATTTTTTTTACTTGCGAATCAAATAACAATTGCCACACAAATATATTTAAATATGTGTAATATTATACATTTTAGTTTTAGATAGGATACTGTTGGAATTGAAACGCTATTGAATTTCTTTATTTAAAAGAGTGGAATAAAAGTTTTAGCTTGCTTATTTTAAGACGCTTTTGAAAAAAGGTTTTGATGATATAAAGTAATTCACAGGTAAACTATTGCTTTCAAAATAAAAAAAAATCGACAGTTTCAGCCTTTAAAGAATCACACGTTAATTCCTGGTTAACGTATTTAATTATATTTCTTGGATAATATACGTAATAAAATGCAGTGAACGAAACATTTTTTTCTACTGCTCGCATACAAAGACAACACGTACACTACAAAAATTAAAAATTACTATATCATTCAATTTAATGTAGGTCTGAATGTAATGTTATTTTTAAGTTTTTCATCCACTTCTCCTGAACCACCAAAATATGCGAATTTTCGTACACGTGATAGAAATTATTTAAATGCATACAATCAACATTAAGTAACAAGTATTAAAGTTTACTTTTGTTAGTACATTATCAGCGTGTTTTTTTAAAAATCTTTTTTAGACTACGCTAGGTTAATCTGCCGAAGCCCCTCCAGGCCATCTCAACTCCCCCTAATTTTCTCTGGGTCTTTTACTGCTCCCCTGAAAGCCAAAACACACACGTTGAGAACCTATAGATTATACTCATGACTCATCTGCACCTCTAAAGTCTAATAATGGTCTTCAACCTTTGCCGTTGAAATTTGCTCTTACAACAGCAAAGTCTTCAGAAAAGTTGAGCTTGCTGCTTACAAGAGGAAAGTCATTTTCAGATCAATTAACAAATAATGAAAGTTAGATCACGCGACACGAAAAGAACTAGACTTTATTTCGTCCTTGTCAATCCATAGCTTAAGTCGTGAGCTTCACAACCAGCAACATTCAGTTATTTTCTTAAATTCTAGGTCTGATTTCCTCCAGGACTGTCGCCTATAGTAAAGAGCTCAACATAACCATACGTTCCACTTTGAACTGGCCACACCATTTAAGGTCGCCTGTCCTGTTTTCAGATAAGGAGAAATCTAATGTATCAATTTCATTACAAAACAGATGCCAAAAATAATTTTAAAAATTTCTGATGGTAGCAAAAATACAATAGCAAAAAATGGTAGAAAAAATACTGTAGCGATCACGGCATGCGAACTACATTGCTCGAGCATTTAAGTCATTTAAAAGTCGAAAAGTCAATATTAGTAGTAAAAACAAAATGCATTTTAATGTTATTAATTATTGCTAAGAATTTCTTTTTTCTTTGAAGTTAAGCTCTAAATATACTTCAGCAAATTTCTGCTTAATAACAATATAAGACTTAATAAATAATTTATTTTCAAATTTTCATTCCTGTTTTTTTCCAGTAATAAGTAAAATTGTACAAAATATGCGTTTGAATATGCACACAATTATATAAAAAGTCGAAGTTATTCCGTTTTGAAAGTAAAAAAAAGGGTCTCATTAGTAATGCTGTGTGCACGTTGCGGTTTAATGGGAATGAAATTTTTGCATTCGAGTCTTCTCAAAAAATATGTAAAACAATTTATAAAAAAACTATTTATTTTATTAAGTAAAACAATCTTAAATTATTACAATGATTAATGTTTATGATTAATAGTAATAAGTTTAATGCTGCTTTGAAAAAACTTGAAACTAAATAAGGCATATATTTATCCATTTGGAAACTGTAATTGCAAAATTCAATTTAGATTTCTACGATGAGGCGTTTTATGAATAATTAATAATTTTTCAGTAATTCAGCAAAAACTCTCTAACACTAAACAACATCTTTTCCTAAACTGAAAGTTGATATTGTACTACCCGTTTTTAAGGATATAGAAAATATAAATTCTATCAGTTTTACTGGAGGCATTTTAAAATTATGCTTAGAAATATGTTTGTAACCTTAATTTTGGACATGAGTATACATATATACGATTGCACCGGTTTATTTTATACTACGATAATTTTTTAAGACTATATACACTGGTGTGCAAAAATTAAGGACGAGACGGTTTTTTCAATATAACTTTGTACAAAAGCTTTCCAAATCAACACATTAAATACCGTAAGATTCCCAATACGTAAGGACATGTGTAATATGTGAGCAACACTTACTAAAAGAGAAATCAGAGGGATAAAAAGAAGCTTGATTGAAAAAGTAGCATGGAGCGCAATGCGACTGAAGGCCGACAAATCCCTGTGATGGGTGTCCAGCAAGAAACATCCGGTCTTTAGTAGGGGATATGATCTCCCCTGACTGCTAGGCAGGTTTCACAGCGTCTGCCCATGCTAAGAATGAGGGTGTCAATGAGTTGTTGAGGCATTGCTGCCCATTCGTCTTGCAGCGCCAATCGAAGCTCCTGAATCGTTACTGGTGGTAAGGTACGAGCTGCCAAGCGTCTGCCTAGAAAATCCCATACATGCTCGATGGGATTGACATCCAGAGATCGTGCCGGCCAATCCATACGTTCAATATCCTCACTCTCTAAGAGCTATTCGGCAGCTACTGTGCGATGACATAGGGCATTGTCGTCCATGAAAAGGAACTGCAGACCCAGAGCGCCTCTAAAAAGACGCACATATGGAAGAATCTCGTTACAATAACGGGTCCCGTTGACTAAACCTGCGTCGAAGATGTGAAGGTCTGTACGACTACCAAGCATGATGCCTCCCCAAACGAGAACACGGCGACCTCCATACCTGTCCCTTTCAATGATGTTCGAGGGATGATTGTGGCTTCCCCGCTCTCTCCAGATGAGTATGCGATGAGAATCGCTACTCAAACTGAATCTGCTCTCATCTGTAAAGAGTACTCGTCCCCATTCATTGTCTCTCCAATTCCGGTGTTCCCGGCTTCACAGTGAACGCCTTCTCCGATGGACAGGCGCTAAAGGTACACACCGTACAGGGCGTCGTGCAAACAGACCACCACCGTGCAGTCTTCTGGCCACGGTAAAACGCGATATCGGTCGTCCAGTCACCTGTGTCGTGTGTCTAGCGATTTCTCCCGCTGTCTGCCGCCTGTTTCTTCAGGCCTGTTAGACAATGTACCGGTCATCTGAGGGTGTGGTTCCTCGTGGACGACCACTACTGAACCCCCGGATAGCTGTTCCTGTAGTTTGAAATTGTTTCCAAAGTCGTGAAACGATGCTGTGAGCAATTCCGAACTCTGCAGCCACACTTGTCACACTGCGGCCTTCCTCCAACTTCCCAATGATTCGACCTCGGGTAAAAGCATCCAGATGTCGTCTAACAGATTGATTATTCGCCATTTCTCGCTGAGGCAGCAACTCGGTGTGATTTTAACTGCTATACAGCGTGCAATCTCTTTGCCAGAAATACTGATCTTACACTGACAACATGCTTTATACTACTCAGACACTCCCCCATTACGTCTACCTGCATATCTGCGTATGTGCTACCGTACATCACCTTACTTAATCTCCTGATTGGTCTTTCTGTCCGCTCTGCCTCTTCGTTCAGCTGATATGCTAATTTTTCGACTTCGTCCTTAATTTTTGCAGACCAGTGTAGTTACCTTTCAAATAAAATCGAAGCGAACGATTTAAAGAAAAATAATGTATTCAGCCAATATTTTTCAAATGGATTCAAATTTGCGCAAAATATAGAAGAATCCTTTATTTGAAACACAAATGTGATGTTTGATCAACAGATCAATGATTAAATTACACTTTTTACTAAAAATAACTCTTGGAGTTTATAATTCATTAAAAAGATTTTAGTGTTTATAGATGTATATCATACTTTTTTTTATGAATATTGTTAAATTCACCACGTGCCTTATATGTTTCAAACCTAATGAACTACTACGAATAACAAAAGAGAGAGAGAGTTTTCAGTGTATTAATTGATTTAAATGAAAGCCTAATATGTGATTCTTAAAAATAACGATGTCTAATATTATATAGAATAATTTCCTAACGATTATGTTAAATGCATGTCAAGAATTTTGCATATAAAATTATTAAAATAAATTCTTTTGATTAATATTACAGATTTGTGTATTGAATTAAACTAAAAAGAGAATATACTTAATTCCATACTCACTTTTAAATACGATTTTCAAATACCCCGTAATGCAACGATTAATAAATTTAATATACCTAATTTAAAACAGTAGACATTTTTAAAAAATTGAAAGATTTGTGTATTTAATGTATTAAAACAATGCGTAGATGTATAGTTGATGCGACAATAGCTTTAAATTAGGGGTTTTACTCAAAACAAAGATAGAAAAGCTATCTTTCATCAACATATATAATATTTTAAATGCTTTTAAGCAACACACACACTGCGCCTACAACGCACTTGGTGACATCTTTTGATTTTGGAAGATTGGTCGACGATATAATAAGCAAGTATAAAATTCAATAAATAAAAATGTAAAAAAAGTCAAAAAAAGAATAGCACAAGTCACCTAAATATTCATTATTTTTCTTTATACAAAAGTTATTGGCAAATTCAACAAGTGAATAATAATTCCCTCAACTCTAATGCAATATAAAAATTAAGATAATTAACTAATTCATTAAATACCAATATGTATGCAAAAATAATGAATTCATATTTAGTCGGAAACTTGCTTACAGATTTATTAAATTAGGGTTTGAACTTAACTTCTTTAGAATAAAACTATGTATAATTTCATCCCTCAATATTTAATAACAGCGGATTATCCTTCCGACAAATTAATTTCCATCACCCTTGTTTTCAGCTAAATTTTAAACCAATTGCTTAGACGCATAATCTTCATTGTATAATATAATTATTTGCATAATCTTTTCTTTCATCTTTAAGTCAATTTACTGCGAAATGCCGCTAAGTTTATCGAAAGGCATATGAATTAGGTGCTTTAACACACACAAATACATCGCTCCTTAAGCTAAATAAATATGTTGAACAAATTATACAACATAGTATTATATTGTAAAATAAAGGAATAATGCATTATGGTATATTTATAAAATTTTTAGCATTGTAACAAAGTTGTATATTATAGTGTATGCATTCCATGCAATTTCTAACAGAATAGAAAATGAATTGTTAGAATTGTTTTATTTAATGTTAAATAACGGAAATTACCCCAGGAACATTTTCTGAGGAGAAATGGTGCCATTGCTAATAAATCAAGATTTTATCATAATAATCATGCACCCATTTGCTCCTTGAATTCATTATAAACTTTAAAAATATTCAACAAATACAAAAATTTTACTTTACATTCTGAAATTGGTTTCAGTGAATTTATAAATTGTTTTAAAAAATTAATATATTGTAATTTTATGCATACAGTCGAACCCAATTTAATAAATTCATCGAGAACAAGCATTTAATTCGTTAATTCGAGGTTATTCGTAATATCGTGGTAAAAAATGGTTTGCACCAAACTTTTAGAAATTCTATAATAAGTATAACTACAAAAATATCCATAGTTAAAATTACGTACTTTTTATTCGGCAGCTAAAAATATTAGTAACGAATGATTACTTTCAAACTAATTAGAAATTTTAAAATAACGACTGATAGATGTTTGACAATTTTTTTTAATTCCTGACTCGAAAATGTTCTTTTTCGACTTTTTGCAGAGAAGAAAATGCTGCGCCGTTTACATCCTGCTGCATGAGGTATGTTTTCACTGTTTCCAAACAATTTAAGAAAATGTAATAGCTTTGATACGAATTTCATTATAAGTTTCCGCATCAAAATCGCTATTCATTGGCTCCGACAAATCAACAATTTCCTCAACTTCATTTGCACTGAATATTTTGCAAAACTGTACATGTAATAAATCTCACTTCTCTCCAGAAAGAGAGAAAATGGTAAAAACTCTTAAAATATCATCTACGTTGGAAGGATGAAATTAGAAAGGAATTTACTGACTTATTCAAAATTCACGCAATATGTTACTCATGGCTCTTCTGCACCTGCAAAGTATTTGATTGGATACACCCTTTCCCATTGAAATTTGCTGTTTACAAGAAAAGGTTTATTATTATTACTATTATTTGTTCCGGATAAATATATATATATATGTCCAAACCCACATTTACCAAAACTAATAAAAAAAATTTGTTAATTTGGGGTTTATTATTCTTTAAAAAAAAAAAATAGGGTTTTTACCTTCATTTTAATCCGGAAAGAAAAAAATTGTTAAATCGTGAACATCGTTAAACAGGTAATTAATATGAAGGTTTCATGCATATTGTGCACTTTTTAGGCCCCTAAATGAAAGTATTGAGGCCCAATGATCGAGTGGTAGCGAATCACGCTTCCACACCACTTGGGTTCTATCCTCAGCTAGGCAAGGTCGACTCAGCCTTTCATCCCTTCAGTAGGTCGATAAATGAGTACCAAGCTTGTTTGGGGAGTAAACACTAGGAGTTTCGCTTCAGACTGACTACTTGATCGGGAAATCTGCTCATGCACCCCAGCACCCAATGGTTACGTTTTCTGAGATGGGTACATTAAGGCCTCATGGGCTGTTGCGCCACTGTTAGAAAACGAAAGTATTATAAACACATTACTATGATTTTATAGAAAGGACAATTGTTTTTACAGTGCTTTATTTCTCAGGTCACTTTTCTTGTAATATTTAATTGGTTGTACTTCGACATATTTATAGTAAATTAATTAATACATGTTTTAAAAATAATTAATGAATAAGTTCTTAGCAACAAAACAAAATAGTTTAAAATTTGTTTCAGGGTTTATTTTTAGCTAAGAAATATTCATAGATTTTTTGCAATCAAAAGTGATTTGACAGTTAAAAACATGAAAAAAAAATGACTTTAGAAATTACATAACTTAGTTCTGTTAGCATAATCTATTTGTAAGCCTTCCAATTATGACATCAAATTTTGAATGAAAAATAAAGCTATAGGCTAATGCGCACATCCTTTTATCATGTTAAAAATAAATGCATTGCACACATGATGTTTTTCAAGAAGCTTGTCGTTCGGATTTCGAAATATTTTTAAAGTATTTTGACAAAATTCCTTTGATAACTGTATTCCATATTCAAAATTGTTTAATAATTGGTAACACATTGCTCATACGCTTTATCAGATGGTGAAAATGAACAAAGAATATATTCTAAATTCCCCTAAATATAAAAAATAGAATATTTTAAAGCATCTCTTTTCCTGTCAATGAACTTTTTCTTGAGTAGAATACTTTTCATAATTCCATTTCTATCACATTGAACGTTAAATGAATTTATGACTGTTTATGTTAAAGTTTTGTTAATATTTTAAATTGAATATATCATTTATTGGAAGGTGGTATACACACACACACACAGTCAAATACGTTTAACGCGAAAACGCTTGAAACGAAATATCGGTTAACACGAAATTTTTCAACAGTCCCAACAAACTACTATGTACTTTTTTCTCTTAACACGAAAAGACTTTCCTTCCGGGAAAGAACAAAATACGGAAAGCACCAGTCACACTGGTTCATCATCAAAATAATTCTCGTCGCACTAGACGATGATAATGTAAAGTACAGCCCCAATTATGGCAGGGAGGATGCGGTAGTCGAGTGATCAAGGTAATGGACTCGTGGCCGGCGTGTCATGAGTTCGAGCCCAGTACCACTGAAGACCCGCCGTGTAGGGGAGAGATGTATGTTAAATCTGTCGATAACTCAAGCTTCCTCCCATTGCTGTGGTAAGGTAGTTAGGAGAGGGGCTGCCATCTCAGGAATAGTCCTCGTCACTTGACTATGGTTCAAAATAACGAGATCGGTTGCCAAAAGCCTTCGTGTAGCTGAATAAGGCAACATATATATTCACTCAATCACTCATTCAAACAATTATGGGAGACAAAGACATTTTGGAGTTTGTCCGAAGCTCAAAAAGTATCAATAAAAGCAAATTCTGCCGACGAAAATAAAAAGAATAATGCAGCTCCTGGTTCCACGTAATCCGAAATAAGGAACATCACGATAAGTATGCGGAGTTACTTAGACGCACTTTCCGACGGTGAAATGAATAACAAAATGGATGACATTGAACAATTCGATTCTCAAAAAGACAATACAAAGAAAAATATCAGAATATTTTCTAAAAACCCAATAAATGCTTTGTTTTTCAAAACCTTTCAAATTTTGTATTAAATTTCATTGTGAATGTTTTTGTTAAATCCATGCATTTTCACATATCTATGTGAATAAAATGTCCTCTAATAAACTTAATCTTCTTGAAGATAAGATCTACTTATATTTATTTATTGTAGTGCCCTTTAACACGAAAAAATATTTCAGCTCCCTCAGTTTCGATTAAAACGATTTTCACTGTATATATATGTGTGCATGTCAGTGGCACACACAAGGGAAATGTGTGTGTCAATGACACTCACCAATATACATTGGATTATAATCAATCGAAAAAAATGGAGAGATTTGGGGTGGGATCCCTGGGTCCAACCCCCCAAAGCCCTTAATTATTTTTTAGAATGATTATAATCTTATGTGTATAGTACACAAAATTAATTCAGTATTTGTTATCAATAGTTATTTTTTTCTGCTTTTTGTTCCTGAAAATCGACAAAATCAAAAGAATATGTTGGGTGGCGTATTGGAGCATGACACGAGAATGGGGGACTTTCATCCCTGGACCCCTCCCCTTGAAAAATTCCAGTGTACGCCCCTGGTGTGTGTGCATATAATCAAGGGCACGGAGAGAAATTGTTATGTATAATATAGGGGATCTTTCACTTCAAATATCAAAATTATGTTCAAGGTGAAAAGAGAATTAATGTGTGGATTACGGGATTTTAAGTATAGATTTTATATGAAAAGGAGGTCGAAAAATAGAAACTTCGTTTTATTAAAAGTGATCTTAAAATTTCAGCACATAACATTCCTTATGAGGGGAAGGAGTACAACCTAATCGCTACGCTACTGTATTTTATAATTACATGAACTTATATAAATAGATCAATATTAAAATTGGAAACGTTACGAGCACATATAAATACTTTGCAAAAAATGTTTTGTTTCATTGATAAGAGTTATTATTCTGTAATCGACACAAAAAATTAACTCCGATTTTGTCTTTAGAAACATTGCTGAAAAGTGCGTTTTTTTCATTTCAATAATGTATCAAACTGTTAGGTACTGTTTGCACGCACACACACGCATGCACATACACATGTGCACACTTACATACACACATGTTAGTCTCACCTTAATAATTTATATACAAATTTAAAGCAAAATATTTTGCAGATCATTTAGTAATTCAAACTTTCTCAGCAATTTATACTTAATATGAACAGTTTCGGTCACATTTCTTTTCATATAGCAAGTAATTGTAAAAATTTTGCATTTGTGTGGTATCACCTTTTGCATTTTCATTTACTAAAAATAGCTATAAATTACACAAAGAAGAATCAGTCTTGGTACTTTTATTATTTGGAGTGAGTAAGTGAGTGAATGTGAGATTTTATGGCGCAAGAGCCAAATCTGGCTATACTGCGCCAAACATTTCGGAAAATCTGTGATCTAGACGGGAAAAGAGAGGATAAATTAAATGACAAGGAGGGTCGAAAATAGAGAAGGATCACTAGGGTACCCCAGGTTCATGAAACCCGTGTTTACCAAAGATAGTAAACCCCTTCGGAAAAGGAAAGATCACTAGGGTACCTCGGGATTGTGACACCCGTACTCACCTATAGAAGGTGAGCCCCTGAGGGGTTTATTATTTGGAAGGGGTTTATATAATGTATTATACAACGCCATTTTGGGACAAAAAGATGGGAAACCAGCCTGAATTCCAATATACAAGTGTTTATGCATAAAACTCATTCTTTATTTCATAACTCAAAACTTGAAGTAGATGATCAATACATAAAGGCCATAAGCCAGCCATTACATAGCAGACATTTCTGATCCTAAGCTGCACACCAAAAACAAAATCCAGTCCCTGCAATAGATACCATCAATTGACTTGCACCAAATGTACCCCGACATTTTCAACCTCCCTTGCGGTCAAGTGTTAAAAGTGCTCCAGATTGGTTATGGCTTTCTGCCAAAACAAGAATACACTCCTTATTTGCTTAAGAGATTTTTATTTGAATGGGTTTTGTTCCTTCTTCTGTGGATGCAGTGGAAGGAACGAAAAAAAAGACAAGACTGCAAATGAAACAGAGAACAAATCGCTTCCTTTTGTTTAAAGATAGAAATTTCAACTCGGGATCATTAGGACACTTTCTCATTGAGAGGAGAGGAGTAAAAAGGATAAGTTCCAGTGATATACTGCTGTCTCAGAAAAGGACATAAGCTGGGCTCAAAAGTCACTTAATGTATTGGGATGCCATTCTTTCTAAAGCATACATTAGCTCGGAGTAAAGTAAAATAGTTGTTATGTTCGTAAATGTATTATTTTCTGGGGCAGATAAGAGAGGAAAGGAATTAAAATGGTTCTGGGAGAGAGTTCAAATCTTTCTTTGTTCAATTATGCTGAAATATGATGAATATATTGATGGCAAAAAAGTAAGTCCGGAGAAGTCTGTAATTTTGAATGGTTATTTGAAATTTTTTTTTGTGTTATCCTTATTTTCATAATGGTTGAAGTTACGAGTATTTTTAGTTATTGCCATGATTGTATGAAAAAACCTAAATCTCAGAATAAAAAAAACTCTGTTATTGCTTTTTTTTTCTTCAGAGAAATATTTTTATGAACTTTATTTGGAATCTTTGAAAAAATTTCAGGAAATATTTCCAGAGAAATCAACCTTCTGGGGCACTATTTAGAAAATCACAATATGTTTTTTTGAAAGTTCTTTTAATAATCTATATATATATATAAATGGATGTTTGTATATATGAACTCACTTCACTTCAACACCGTTCAACCGATCACTATGAAAACTGGCAGGTATATGTATTTTTTTTGTGGAGAAGGTTTTTGTGCTATCCTTTGTTGCAACTCCCCACCAGGTGGCACTACAGCATATAAACCTCTGCACCGTTCAATCAATTGCTAAGTTGCCAACAGTGTCGCCAAAAATGATGCCAACTTGGATCTATCACCAACATTTCGCAATGTTTCTATTGAATTGCTATTATAATATAAGTAAAGGCGTTGCTTGTGAATATTACAATTTTAACATAAATAAATACAACAGAAGGTAATATTAACATATTACACATCCGGATATAAATTATTTACGTTATTTTAAGCATTCATTACACAATATTTGTAACAATGTGTTACTTTTGCTGAGAAGAGATCAGCTTAGGAAGGTGTTACCAAATTCGACCCACAAGAAAGTTAAGGGGTGTTTATAAATAAAAAAAAATCCTTTTTGTCAGCTATTAGATCTGTAGACTTAAAATTTTAAAAATTTGTTTTTTTGTTCAGCTGAGATATGCAACAAACTTCTTTTTGTTTAATTTGCAATTCACGTAAAATTAACTCATTAAAAACTTCTTTATCCTTCAATCTGTATTGTCACCCGTTGGAAGAACGGATATACCAGCTGGTATAATGTATAATAATATAGTTATTTAAATATGTTTCAATATTTATATAAATTCTATTTGGAAAATCCCAGACTGCTTTTAAAATTTAGCAGAATTTCTAAATATTTATCATATATATATATATATATAACCGTATAATAATTATATTTTTTCTCTCTAAATATTTTTCACTACTTTTAAAAAATTATATTCATTAATTTAAAAATTCTAAAATCTCCAATTACAATTCTTTGAAAATCTTTACGAGTGTAGGAAAAAAAAGATAGTTTCCATTATGAAAACTCCGGATGAAAATAATCGGCGACATGTAAAACCAAAATTAATCATCATTAACAAACCAATAAATTCAGTTTAACTCATTAATCCTTACCTAAGGATAAAATTTTTGTGTCTAGTAAAATTATTATTCTTTTGCATCCAGATTCAAATACAATTATTTGAAACTACTGCCAAACAAGTAAAAAATAACCCTTTTTCTCGAGCATTTTTTTTTTTTTTTTTGATAAAACAAAACAAAACAAAATTATTTTTCAAAACTACATCTTCAGGTAATAAAATTTATTGAAACAAAAAGTTAACTTTTTTTATATATATGAGCTTTAGTTATCACTTTAGGAATTCTCTAACGCGAATAGAAAATTTCTAAGAAAGGTTTTTCTTGCAAGTTTATCAAGGATATGGATAGATTGCATTTTTAACAACAAATTTGGGAAGAAAGTTTACTTTAAAAAATTTTGTTTGCTTGCTCCAAAGAAAATTTTTGTATTAATTCTTTGTAGTGTAATTAATCATCTACTTTATTCTCAAAACATAATTATTTTAAAAAAAACTATAAAAAGTCGATAAATAGGCAAAATCAGGCAATCGTCACTAATAAAAACGTTACGACTTTTAAAATTTTTAGAAACAAATCTTTGTCATTTTCAACGGTTAACATTTGTATATATAAGCTTTTAATTTCTCTCCACATAAAATAAGTTTTTCGTGATGCTGCAATAAATTTATTTGAAATTTGGCTGTTTCGTCATGCTGCTATGGATTCTATGCATTACTGATGGACTGTGTAATGGTACTAGACCAGAGATACTCAACCTAACCTGCGGTCCTCGGGCCCCATGCGACCCACCAGGCCTTTTTAAGTGGCCCTGCCAGAGAAATTCATTTATTTATTAAAATTTGGCGGGAAATTCTTTGTTAAGAAATCAGATATATCAATTTTGCTTTTAGATGTCGATGTCGTATGGGTGCGAATTGATATTTTTTTCCTGATTAGAGTGATAATAAATAGAAAACAGTACAGTAGCGATCATTTTATGAGTGGAACTATTTTTTAACTATCTTTTATATCTTGCAAGCGAAAAACATTCGAAGAAAATAGGATGTTTCAGGACGATTGGGAAGTTGACCATTTTGTAGAGAAAAACAAGCATGGATCAGTAACTGTTTGATTTGTCACACAAGGGTTGTATTTAATAAATGCCAATAAACAGGAATTTTTCAATGACACTTTTCTTCGAAGGTCGCTTTCAAGAGTTTATGAATAGGCTTTTTTGAACAATCTTTACATCAGACAAAAAGGTTTTTGTCAGTGGTAATGTCACAGTGGTAAAAAAGGCACCCTATGAAATTTGTTATATTATTGGTAATCATATGAAACTGTTTACCGATGCAGAAATTGTGAAGGAGTAATTCTTAAATTCTTCCAATTTATAGAAAAATTCAGTGACAAATAATAAAAAATACAAAAAATATTAATTAAAAAAAAAACAAAATAGAGGAGTTTTAATAATTTTGATCAATGTTCCACATTTTAAATTTTTTCTATTACCTTGGTCTTAAAGCACTTCTCTTCCCCTCTCCTCCATTAATCCTCAAGTTGCGGCTCGCGTGAAATAGCCACTATATATATGCGGCCCGCGTGAAGTAGCTAACATATATATGCGGCCCGCGTGAAGTAGCTAACATATATATGCGGCCCGGCAGAAAAAAGGTTGAGTAACCCTGCACTAGACTGACAGTGAAAAATATTCAGAAGAATATACTGCAGTGTGAAATTTTATCGGGAGATAAGAAAAATAAAATTGTATGTGTAACACTGGATACTCAACGTTACTTGGATATACCATTCGTACTAAAACGTACGCAATTCCCAGTAAGGTTGGCATTTGCATGATTATTAACAAATTACAGGAGTAGAGTTTTGAAAAAGTCGATTTATGAGTAACATCGAAGGAAATAATATTTACTCTTAATAAATTAAATACTATTAATAATATTTACTACTGCATGTGGTTCTTTCAAGGTCAGAAGCAAATATGGAATAAAAATTTAGTGCAATTTAGGGGAAGAGTTAATTAGGAACATTGTTTTCGAACAGGTACTAAATTGCAGTAAAAATTATTACTACATAATATATGTAAATTGTACGGATGGCAATCTGAGATCGATTAATCGATTTCTCGGGCCAAAAAAAAACGATTTTTAAATCGATATGTAGCACTGAATCGATTCAGTGAATCGATATTTCGTCCTAGAAAATCAACTTTCTATTTTTTCTGTTTTGGTAAAAACCACAAAATTATTTCATAAAATGGATTTATATTTACAGTGTAAATGCAGACTTGAAAAAAAATCGATTTTTTAGAAATCGATCTTTTAGACCTCGAATTTTTTGTGAATCGATTCATTAGGTTACGATGCGAATCGATCTTTTTCAGAAAGAATCGCTATCCCTAGTAAATTGTAGTGTTACAATTTGAGCAATGAGTATGAACAATAGGGGCGCAGCTACCGCCGTATCAATGATACGGGCCCCAAGTACAGGGGTCCGAAGATGTTTAACTACAGTCCATTAACAGAGCTCCCATATCTAAAATAGGGCCCCGGAGGAATTTTGATACAGGGCCCCCTCAGAGCTAGCTACACCAGTGGTGAACAACTGCATAATTTGTACATCGAGGCAGCTGTTAGTCCCTAGTTCTTAATAAAAACTTCATTTTTTATGCATTCAAAAATGTTTATTTTTCGGGCAAATATATAATAAAACACATAGCATTTATTAATCTAAATAGACAATGTGGAAAATGCGGGTAATTTTCGCTTTACTTGTATTAATTTAATACTTACTATAACATAAATAATAACTAAAAAATAAAGCACTTCGAAAAAAAGATTTAACAAAAAATTCTTTCATTGGAATAAAGTCCTTAATTTAAAAACAGAAATAATCACGCAAATCGTCTCGACCTGAAATTTTACAGACGTAATTTTTGATTCTCTCAAAAGAAGGACATATACCATAATCACTTTTCAGTCAAGCACCAGAATAAGCTGCAGATATAACTCCTTCATTATCTTTCAACCTCCTCAATCGCCCATCTTCAAAAGATCCACCACCATTCATAAAAAAAAATAATAATAACTGAAGTAGGGAGGGGGGACATATACATATACGCACACACACACAAATTCGAGCGTGGTATGTGTGTATATGAATATACATATATATCACCATTTGACAAATTCTTTCTGTTCCCGATTCAAATCTTAGGCAGCACAATCCTTTCTCTCACTTTTTCTCCACATCCCCCCTTTTTTAAAAATCTTTTTCCAAGGATCGATGCTGGAAAGGGGGAAGAAAAGAAAAGGGGGGTTGAGAGAGTAGAGAGGATATTTTGAAGAGTCGTGTGTGTTTTTTCCCGTCAAGAAATTTATGTCAAAAACTCGAAGCCATCTTTTTTTCTCCTTCTCTCTCTTTTTTTTTTACTTTTTCCTTTTCTGCGAGGTCCTTTTCTCAGACTATTGGAACTGCCGGTGGCATCGCTGGAACGTTTTCTACGGCTATAGTCCTTCTCTCTCTCTCTCTTCATTCTCTTCTCCCCAAATAGGGATTTTCTAAAAAGTGATAATTTTAAAAATCCTTTATATGCTTGACGCAAATATGTGAGAATTATATTTTTCCTCTTCCTCTTTTAAATTAAAAAAAAAATGTTCCAAGTTACTCAGAGGTTGTTATTTCCAACTAATACTTCTAATTACTGTTGATTTCCTCTTATAGATTAAGCCGTATAAATATTTATATCCATATACTGGTTCATGATACTGTAAGAAACAAATGTGGAGAATTTTTAAACTTATCAACTATCAAATTAAAAATCGATAAAAAATTTATCTACCAATATATATTTTTAATCAAAATTAAGTCTCGTAAACGTGATTGACATAAAGATTCCTTTAATAAGATTCAACATACAGACTCCGAGTTCAACTTTGCAAGAAAAAGGAGAAAGGAATTTCCAGCCATTAGTTACAACTAGATCTAAAATTGAAAATTTTGAAATTTTGAAAAGAAAAATCCTCCTTCATCCTTGATTATTTTAAATTAACTGCTGATTTTTATAAGCAAGTTCTGATATACGCATATCACCTAAAGAGGCTATAATAGAGGCTTTAGAAAGTCAAAAGTACACGCAAAAAATAAGATTGAAATTTATACATGCGCATTATACGCCGAGTATAAAAATGCGAACTTTAAAATTAAAAAAAAAATAATCGTGATAGAAAAAAATATTAAACTTCTACTTAGATCGAAATAATGTTTATTTAAAAGAAATGACATTTCTTATGAATTTAGAAGGTTGTAGTTCTAGAAGTATACTATTTTTTTCAAATTATTTGTTACCAATTGAAAATTGCTTATTTGTTACCTATGACCTTGACAGAGAGTATCCTCCTATATGACAGTCTTCATGGAAACTAAAATGTATTTGTCACATATCCCTCTTCTTTGGGAGTGGCAAACGTTTTCTTACGATCTTAAGGTACTTGTTTTGACTAAATTTTCCGCGCGACCTCTTTTGTTCCAAAATATTTTCTCAGAACATGCTAAATTTTTCACCAGTGAAAAATACAGTGGTTTTGATTGCTGTGTTGTACGACTTACTATAGTTTACAAACGTAAAAGAGCAGAATTTCAAAAAGATATGGGCATATGTAAACTCTTTTGAAGGAAGTTGAAACTGATCGAGCAAAGGAAGAACCTGATGAAATAATGCATATTTATCATGATAGCGAAAATAAATTTGAGAAACGCGACGAACATGAAACGTTTGAGTTAAAGGGAAAATTTTCAAATGTCATCTAAAGAACTCCACCAAGAAAAATATGAAGCCATAAGTGTACCACAAGACACACTTTGACCTGTCAAAAAGACACGAGCTAGAAAAAGTTCAGCATGCTATTTGGTGATTATCAAAGGACGATAAAACTACAATAACTGGAACAAAACTCGACAGTTTTGCCTGCTAATAAAACTATTGTAATTTTAGAGAATTGTGTCTGTGATTTGTGACTTTATTAACTCTTTATCTACCAAAGGTACTTATAAGTACCACCAACTTTAAAATTACTTAGAATAACCATTTTTACGAATACCTTAACGATACTTAGCAGGAATATTCTTTTAAACCCGCTCTTCCAAAATATATGGCAGCACGGGCTCAATGATGAGTATTTTAGCGGGGAAGGTGAATAGTTTTATAGCAGAAATTGCATTTTCAGCGGATGTCGAAGATTATCATAGTAGTCCCGAAAAAATAGTTAATGTCAAAAGCTAAGAGTCTTATTTTTTATATGTTAATGAAGACCTTAGAAAACGATTTGACTGTTTATTTTAAGTGAACAGTGTGTATAATTAATTTTACCGTTGAATATACTTAATTAATTAGCTTTAACGAATTAAATTTCCCAAAGTTGAGTATTTTGTTCATGTATATATCCCTTAATTTTCAATGTAGTGATTCAAAAAAAATATTGCATGAAAAACATTGCAGTAAATTATAAAGGGTTAAAGTCACACCCAATTGAAACTACTTGGTTTAGTTTGATTGATATTTTTTCTCAAATTATCGAAGAAAAGTTGAAAAGTCTTTAAAAGAAGGTAAGTATACTTTCTCTTCGTTAAATTATTCCCTGGAATCACGATTTTAATCGTGTATAATAAAAATAATTATACAAAAAGGATTGGGGTGACTCAGTCACCCAGCACGACCATTAATGATAGTATTGAGTGTGTTCCTGCTGCTGGGTCCAGCTAGCTGGTGACCAGAATCAATTTTGATGGTTTATTGATCGATTGTTTACTAACGTCGCACCTCTAAGCAACCTGGAGTTTATTGACAATCGACCTTGTTATTCTGAACCGCGGTCAAATGGTGAAAATGACACAGAAGCTGACAACCCATTCTCCTAATATCCATCCCACATCAAGATGAAAAGTTAAAATTTTTGGCAGGTTTAACGTGCGTCAGCCTTTCTACACTTCAAGTCTTTAGTAGTACCACAACTAGAACTCATGACTTGGCGCCCATTAGTTCGCGACCACGGCCACCCGGTTACCTTTTTTACCCAATCTCGATGGTAAAAACGTCGAAAAAAGATATGTTCGTAAAAACTTTCGCAATTCATTTCATAGCTGGGTAAAATTGACATCACTGTTAAAATACAAGGTGTGACACAAAAACGCCGAGACTAAGTGTGAAGCTTGAAAAAAGAGTGGAGTTGGTAACAACTGTTTTTGTGGCGTCATCCCACACACCTCCTCTATCCATGTGGAAAATTTCGATAGAACCGATCTTGCCAGTTGCGTCATAGAGTAAACAGGTGCAAATGCATACTGTCGGAAAAATGTCGGATCAACATCAAGTTTCTTGTGAAACTTAAGAAATCAGCCAATAAAACATTTCAAATATTAACCGAGGATTGTAAAGATGCAACTTTGTCTCGTGCACATGGGTTTGAATGGCATAAGAGGTTTTCAGGGCGAATTAATTGGCAGTGTGAAAGATAATGAACCTGCTGGAGGCCCAAGGTCAGACGAAAACATTACCAAAATTCGTGATATGAGTGGGTCCCCATTCACACCAGTCGTTAGATTATTAGTCAACACTACTACATTTAAGTACTAAAAAGACATCGAAAAAGTTAGAAAAAAAGGCCAGAATTGGGTAGTGATGGATGGCTGTTGCACCAAGACAATGCACCCTCTAACACAACCCTATCTGCCAAGCATTTTCTGACCAGAAAAAAAATGTGACGGGGCATCCTCCTTATTCACTTGATTTGACCCATGGGCCTTTTTTTATTTCTTACAGTTAATTCTTGCTTAAAGGGAGATCATTTTACCTCAGTTGAAGAGGTAACGGCGAATCTCCTGAAGGGCCTTCTAAAAACCTCGTTCCAGAATTGCTACCAGCAATGGCAGAACCGAATACAGAAGTGTGTGAATGCTGAAGGAAACGTACAGTACAAACTGTACGTACAGTAATTTATTGGGCCAGTCTCGTTTGTTTTGTGTCACACCTCGTATTTAATTGCGTTGCTAATTAACTTAATTAACATAGTTAATTAATTTCTATTTTCTTCCTTCATTACGGAACTTTTAAAGAAAATTAAGCAGTGAATGGTCCAAATAATCCATGATTGACCAGGCCTCATACCCGCTCAAACTAATGTCCCACTATCTGTGTTTGAGCGGTCGATGCATCAATACCGTTGGAAATAAGATATTTGTTATCTTGTGAATCCAGAGAAATTGTGTAAACTCCTTGAACCATTCATTTCCAAAATTTGTTTTTCTACTTTCAATAATTATATATGGCATTTTAAATTGATTGATTGATTGAATATTAACGTCGCACTGTTCAGCTACACGAGGGCTTTTGGCGACGGACCTCGTAATTTTGAACCATGGTCAAGTGACGTGGACGACACCTGAGCTGGCACCCCCCTCTCCTAACTGCCACACCACACCAACGGGAGGACGTTTCAGCTCTCGACAGATTTAACGTGCATCGCTGCCCTACACGGCGGGTCTTTAGTGGCACTGGGCTCGAACTCGTGACCAGGCAAGCCACGATCCGATACCTATACCACTCGGCTACCGCGGCCACGCATTTTAAATCGAAAGTTCTAGTCAGAAACTGTTTCAACACTATGATTTGATATGAGAAATGCCGCAGGCCACCTGGAAAAATTATCAACGTATATAAAAACAAATTCAGAATGTTTCGATGCTGAAAAAAGTCCAACCGCATCGATATGAATATGACTTAATCTGGAATCAGGCAGTAGATCAAGTTTTTTCTTTGTACGTCACTGAATTTTAGATTATTGATATTGAGAGCAAATAATGCATTCAGTACCAATATTTAAAATGATATTCAGACTAATAGAGGTTTGGAAGTCATTATTTAAGGATTTCCAGATAAGAAAACGTTGAAGGGGTCTCAGGGATGTTAAATTTCTCTAGAGGTCTGAAAATATAAACAATTTTCAAACATGTATAATTATTTTAAATTTAAGTTAAATGATTCGAATCTTTTAATTATTATTTATAAAAGAATGGGGTTTCAGAAAAGTATAAAATGTTTAAAATATAATTACAATTTTAAAAATCATAAGCATATGGAAATTCTCTAATAAATATTAAGTATTTTTTGCGTTGCGCACGCTATTTTCTAAAATAGTAGCCTCTAATGTAAAAAACTTTATAGAATTATAAAATGCATCATACTCTTTAAACCAGTGTTTCCCAACGTGGGGCCCACGCCCCACAGGGGTTCGCGGGTGTTCCGCAGGGGGCAGTTCGAAAATGGATACGACACAACACTAACCCTTCCACTCCTGGCCATTTAAATGCAATGCTAGATATCGCCCGAATTTATCAAAAAAAGCAAATTCTTAAATAATTATTAGGCATAATTTCGTTTGACGAGACCAAAATATCAATTGGGTGATTGGCTTCGTCTGGGGTTCACCACGGAGTGTGCCGTCTGCCGGAAGGGGGACATAGCCCCGGCCAGTCAAGAAATTGCTAAACAGTGCAGTTGTTTGCAAAAGAAAGCCATTACTACCGCTTCCAACTTCATTTTTGGCTGAAAATGGATTTAGTGCTGTAAATGATTTACTGATAAAAAAAGAAATCGGCTGGAGATAACACAACGTGGGGATTTGAGACTTAAGCTAACCAAATTGGAACCCAATATAAAATCTATCTGCATCAAGCGCAAGGATCTCACTAAATCAAAATGACAAATTAATATGGAAAAATCATTATTAAAATTATTTTGAATTTTAATTTTTGTTTTTCATTATATATTTTGAAATTTTACTTACTGTGTTTTGTTAACAATTTGATAGTGATTTATTCCTAGAATCCATCATTTATGTTTCTTAAGAGAACAAATCAATTTTTTAGTATTAAATATTATGTATGTTACATGGGGGTGCATACGAACTTTAGAAATGTTAAAGTGGGGCATGTCACAAAAAAGTTTAGGAAATACTGCTTTAAACCCTACCTAATTTTAGTATTATATATCTTTTGTATTTCAAAATATTTGTAAAATATTGCAATTTTTTAAATATTTTTTTAACTGTAAGTTTTTTACTTATTAAAATATGTAAGTTGTTATTCTATTTATATAAAAATAGCTACAGTGTAACAAGAATAGATTTAACTTTATAATTCAACTTAAAGCTAGTAATTAAAACTACTATTTTAGAAAATAGGATGTGCGACGTAAAACTTAATAAATATTTCCTTTAGAAAAATTTCTTATATTCATATGCTTAAAATTTTGAAAATTATGATTATATTTTAAACATATTATACTTTTCTGAAGCCCCATTCTTTTATAAATAATGTGTAAAAGATAAATAATGTGTAAAAGAATTATTTAATTTAAATTTAAAAGAATTATACCTGTTTGAAAACTGTTTATATTTTCAGACCTCTAGAGAAATTTAACACCCCTGAGACCCCATTTATATATTTCAAAAATTCTTCAACGAAATATCTTAGGAATACTCGATCTTACTTTGCTTGTTGAAGCATGGCAAAAGATAGGATATCTAGAAAAAAGTTAATTTCAACTGTTTCAATTCTAGACAAGTACCAGTTTCGAGATGAGATTACAATTCCTCCTCTGAATCCTAAACGAGAGCCACATTATTAAGCAATACATTCGTGAACAGTTATCTATGAAATCCGTGTAAAAGCAACGATTTACGCATCTGATACAATTATGCTAATAGAGCAACATACATAACCAATGTATTTTATAAATTGACCTAAATGGTGATTCAAAAATACATTTCCTTAAAAAATATTTCACAGGTTTGGCTAACATTGTATGTTCGATGTAATAGATATTGCTTTATTAAGTGGAAATGTTATATAGTACAAGTAGCTGAATAGATTTGAATTCAGAAACTGGACACAGAATTGTGTAACCAGAAATTCTGAATTACATAATACAAGTGACTACGCAGAAAATATTAATAGTTAGAATTACACACTGTTTAATCGGCAGCTGGAAATACTATTAACGAATTATTACACACCAGTTAATTGTAAATTGTAAAGTACTAGGCTAATGATGTCTGACATTCCTTTTGGTTCCTGACTCGAGAAAGAGATCTTTTTCGACTTTATGCAGACATGATACATTGAGTCATTTACATTTTGCTGTATGAGGTATGTTTTCACAGTTTCAAAACAATCTAAAGAATTTTTGAAATATATAACTTAGAAGTGGGTTTATCCGTGTTTTACGACAACAGAGGGGAGAAATTTTAAGAAAAAAACGCTTATAATTATTTCAATTTGTGGTAACTCTGAAAATAATGTGAATTTTTCAAAAATTCTAGTTGAGCCTCTGTAGAGAGGTCTGAGCTATATACAGGCAAAATATTGTTCTAATAGAAGCATTTTTCACAAAAGGAGAACATTTTGAAAAAAGGTTATTGTAAGTTAATTGAATAGTTTAATTTTTGACAAAATATCGTATTTTAAATAATTTTTTTTGTCAAAATGTCCTTAAAACAATTTTATACATGTATTCTAATCAAAGTGACACTAAATATCATGAAAATTATCCATTTATGTGCTTTTTTTTAAATTATGGTTCCGAACGTAGTCGGATATCTTAAAATTGCTATTCGTCGGCTTCAAAGAAATCAACAATTTCCTTAGCTTCACACACACACACACACACAGAATTTTCTGTAAAACCGTACGTACAACAAACCTAACTTCTCTTAAGAAATAGAGAAAATTTTAAAAACTCGTAAAATATCTTCTGAATTGTTGAGTGGAAGGGGATAGGAAAGGAATTCAAAACTCACGTGATAAGTTACTCGTTGCTCATCTGCACCAGTAAAGTTTAATAATGTCGAAATTTGCTGCTCACAAGAAAAGCTTTTTTCTGTTCTGCACAAAAAGAATAAGTCATTTGAAAATGCAGTCGAACCTCGATTTAATGAATTTTTTCTTTTCCCCGAATAATGGAAACAAAAAACCACATTTAACGAATAATAAACCCTGGAATAACGAATTATTTCAACAGCTGAAATTTTTTTTATTGTTTGAAGAAAGAACTGTATTTTTGAAGTAACCTTCTTATGGCACGGCAGGGAAAAATTTTCGTTACGCGTACCGATACGTGTTACCAGTTACGGTTACGCAATGAACGTAAGGTAGAAATGAATGAAGTTCCGACTTTCCCACATTTTTAAAAAAGCCATCTAATTCTTACTATCTATCTCAGATAAAAAATAATTACAGAATCGGAAGATAATTTTTTTCGCCACGAAATGGTATATATATATATATATATATATATATATAATATATATATTTTTCGCCATATATATATATATATATATATATATATATATATTACAAAATAATGATATTTTCTATTTTTTACGATTTTTTTGTAAAATGAGTCGAAATTTATGTTTTTATGAAAATGATTTCTAAATCATTCCCTTTCAATTTCCTTTCACGTTAATGAATTGATATTCTATCATAAAATGTTCATACTTTTCTCTTTTAGAATCAGTCATACAAAAAAAAATAATGTTTAAACTTTTTTTAACGATTTTTCAAAAAAATACTCAGAATTTTATTTAAATATTTAATAACTTCGTTATTTATAAAAATAATCTCACGAAACTCTTTTTCCTCATGTAGAATAGTATTACTTTTTAGTATTATGTATTGAAAGTGAAACTTTAGTTTATACTTATACTTTTTCCATTCTAATTATTTTTTTAAATACAGTTTGAAAAAATAAGGATAATAATAAATTTGTTAATTATATATAAGATAATTATGCAAGATATTATATAAGATAATTATACAATTCAATATATATAAGCCAAATAAGTTAACTTTTACCGCGTGTTTACACTGATATACTTTTTTTTTTAAATATGTCCTTTTTGTCCGGAATAGAAAAAGACTTTTTTGTTAGCAGCAAATTTCAACAGGAAAGGGTGAAGACCATTATTAGACTTTACAGATGTAGATGAGTCATGAGTGCAACTTATTGCATGCATTTTAAGTTGAGAAGGAAATTCCAATCCACAGAGCCAGGGATATTTAAAGATTTTAACGATTGTGATACATTTAATGACAGAATGCCTCTCTGTGCAGCTGAAGTTGTGGACATTGTTGATTTGTCGAAGCCAAATGAATAGTGATCCTAATGGGGAAATTGATAATGAAACTCCTATCAAAACTGCTACATTTTCTAATGCTTTTACATTGTTAGGAAACTGAAAACATACCTCTCTCTTATGCAGCAGCAGGAAGTAAATGATGCATACTTATTTATCGGCATAAAGTAGCGTTTCTCAAACTGTGGGGCGCGCCCCCTTGGGGGGGGGTGACAAATCTATGAGGGGGGAGCGAGCATATTGAAAAGTTGAAAACAAAAGAATTAAAAAAAAATTTGACATATTGAAAGAAAACAAACAAAATACATTCTGACATAATAAAAAATAAAATGCACAATGTGTGTGTGCATTTGATAATTTAACAATATTTAGATAAGAACAAGTTTAATAATTACAGTGACCCCATGGGATTTGGATTGCCTTACATAAATTGTATACAAAAATTAACACTTATCTTGATAACTTGTATGGTTTATAATAAATCCCTTAACTGCCGATTAGAAGTTTTGCAATTTGCTTCCCGATGCCAACCGTTTTCCACGTAGGAACACGTATGGGATGTATTGGGAGCGGTTAGGAATAAAGAAGCAAATAATCTGAAATAAGTAACTCATTCGCAAATATTGTCCAGGTCTATTAATTGCATTCCAAAGCCTTCAGAATAATTTTATGGATAGCAGTGCACATAAATGGTCGTACTTCGGAAAGACGTATATATACGTACGGGGAAATTAAGGTTTTGACTGAGCGACGTTTATATACGCTGGTGGCACTTAAGAGGTTAAAGTCATATCGCAGTTTTAGCATCAAAGTATGGTATTATTGATTTCAATACATTGTTATTGCATGGAGGGGGCGCGATGAAAATTATGATTAAATATTGGGTCACGAATATTGAAACTTTGAGAAGCACTGGCATAAAGTCAAAAAATAACTCTTTCGAGTCAAGAATCAAAAAGATTTTCAAACATGTATTAGTCAGTATTTTAAAACTTCCAATTAACTGGTGCGTGATAATTCACTTATTGTATTTTTAACTTTTGAATGTGAATCGTGTATTTTTAAACTGCGGAATTTTTTTCCGTAGTTGCTTATAGAATTTTCAAAAGGTTAGTGCAAAAAATTTGTATTTTTTGGACCCCCTATATAGCGAGCAACGCCGAGTTAAGGAGCAAAATGTTCGGTCCCATGAATTCGTTAAAACCTGATCCGACAGCCTATCCAAACTAATAAAAAAACTTCTTTTTGGTTGTTGAATCTGGATTTATTCTTCATTAAATATGTGACAAACCTATACGGAACTTTATCACTAACCTTCTGAGTCGTCCCTTTTAGGGAAATTTAATTCCCCTACCTATTTCCAATCAGCTCCAAAAAGAGGACAGGATTCCTTGTTATGCAGATTAGATAAGGTATTTAAGTCAAACGGAATAGTAAAGCAAAAAGCAGTAGGAGAGAGAGATTGAAGCAGGAAGGTATAACGGTGAAGTTAGATTTCTAGGCGGATAAATCTCAGGAAGAGCTGAGCTGCAGTGTGGTAAATATTGATTTATATTTTAAAGTCTCGTTGAAGTTTTATATTAGGAGTGAGATTAAAGTTAAATGTTCAATAGGAACATTATTGAATATAAATCTGGGATCTCTTATCGCGGTAATCTCTGCGTGATCGATATTCTAATTGTTAATTAATTGGATCATTAAATATTTAAGTTTATTTAAAGGAAAGTCCCTTTTTAAACCTCATATAACTATCTAGATATATTTGTTAATAAAAGTCTGATTCTATTTGGAAGAGATAACCAAATAAAGAAAGTTATTTATAAAAATGGCTACTGGCTCTTATATGACTCCAATTTATTCTCGTTCTCAAAGTGAGATCCAAGGGGATCTTCACAAATAGGAGCTTTTGTCTTCCTTTTAATTGAGGAAAGAAAAAAAATCGTTAAATCGTGAAATTCGTTAAATAGGGGTTCGACTGTATTTATAAAAATCCGGCAAATTAAAGTCACAAAAATACTTTAATCAAGAAATGAAATAATTAAGAAATTATTCATTCCTTCCTACAACTATTTTCTGAACCGTAATTAACGAAGACTGAAAATTCAACTAATTTATAAAACTAGCATTACTTTATTATTAAAAAGAAAACATTTAGTATAAATTTTAAAAAATAAAGCAAAATTTATAATATAAATATTTGAATTGGATATGAGAAAACAATATTATTCCTGCATTTTATTAAGTATCATATTCTAACTCAAATTAATCTCTCTCTCTCTCTCTCGGTATCTAAACATATTAAATATCCGTAGCTCCTACAAATGCACCACGATTTAACCAGCGTTCTAAAATACCTATCTATTCTAGGTCAATGAATAGTTTAAATATAAACCATGAGATAATTGCTCAGTTACATCGGAATTGAACTTCTACATTAATGTTGCAACAAGTTCTGTTTAATATTAGAGCATTTCAAAGGTAAATAAGATATCATACCGCGGTTATTCATAAATAATCGATTGCGTCATTTCAGGTATTCAGAATTTGCAATGAAACTTGGTGAATTAATTGAATACGAAAGGACTATTAAACCCAATTTTACGTAAATGTTTGAAATTAAGATGCTCGTGGAAAGGACTAAGATAATGGAAATGTATAATAATTCTCAAGATTTGGTATTATTAAGTTGTTGGGGAATCAAAGAAAACTGGAATTTTTTTCATGGCCTAGCCAAATAAAGCCGTCTTTTTAAGGAAACTAATCAATAGATTCAAAATTTTCTTACGGTTTTTGGGGTGTAGCGTAGTCTTATTGATGGCAGTTTGCTACGTGTCTTTTCGCTTTTGATGCCCAAGTGTGAGTAGAATCATAAGAAGGGTTTTTGTTTCAAAGTTAACTTCATATTCTTTTCTCACGCCCTGAGGCGAAACAGATGTTGGGCTGACTCTTGAACTGTTTGATGTGACCCATCTTTTTTTCTCCGACACCCAGAGGTGAACAGATTCACCAGAGGCATTTTCTTCACAGCGATCTTTAGAAGGGACACACCTGTTTTGACAGCTGCCCATTCTTCCGTTCCCTCGCACATGTGACCGCAATGCACGTGTGGAAAGGAGTATCGGCCATTTGTGAGGAAGAAATGCCAAGGAGTGTATTCTCAGAGTCGAGGTGACAAGTCGATTTATAGACCCTCTAAATGATTTCCGAGGTGCGGCGGCCCGGAGGATCTCAGCCGAGACAGACTTTTGTCCCTGAAAAACCAATGGCCGTTGAGACCTAGACAGAGGGTGCTGGGTGCAGACCCGTGTTCTTCACCAAACAAAAATTATTGAGGGAGTGGAAGAAAACCATCCAGAGCGTTTAAAGAGACTATTTGGAATGATACAAGACTTCGGCAAGAACAGGGAACAGTCTGTTGAGCAACCGCACTAGCGATTGGACTTCAGCAAAATAAAGAAGTGACCTGCGATAGGCTACGAGGCAGCGGGACCAGAAATCGGGAAGATCAGTGAACTGCGATCTAGACTTGAAATTTTCTCCAGTGAAAGGCTGAGGGCAGCGAAGTACAGATATCATTAAAATAATGTAAATTTCTACTCAAGTTCGTAAATAAAATGTGTTACAAAAGCTGTGTGATTCCTCTTGCTACACAGCAATTAAGTAAACTTCGGGGTCACGAGACTACAACGGTTTTAACACACGCATCATCTTTTTATTCTAAATCTTTAAAGTTTTGAAAAATTCAATAAATATGCATTTTTTATCATTAAAAAAAACCCATTTTGCCCTCAGGTATAGGAGACAAAATGAGGAACATATATTCTAAAGAAAATAAATTGATGAATTCCAACAAAAATATCAAATGTTCCGTCATATATCGCACATTTTTAACACACACACACAAATGAGATTGAAATTTAAGGTGCGGGTTATGCGCCAGATATAAAATAGAAAGTTTTAAAAATAAAGAAAAGATGAACATGTAAAAATATAAGAATTCTCTCTCTCTCTCTCTCAGTATATCTAAATACTTTTAAATTAAATGGCATACCTTATAAATCTTCAGCGCACAATTAAATTCCTTATAAACTTCGTTAAAAAAACCTCTTTTCTAATGCTTTAAGAATATAGTTTTAGAAATATACCATTGTTCAAAAGCCTGGGATAATACTTCGAATAAATGGCTAAAAAAATAAGAGCATTCCACATGTGCATTTCAGGTTTCTTTGTTAAAAAAAGGGGAGGGGCGAGTTGTGTGCGGCGAATATACTACTAAAATTTAAACGCAGTTTGAAAGTATAGGTGTGCGTAATACGCCAGAATATATGGTACATAACGAAAAAATATGATAGATTAATGCTGAAGCATTCTTTTACCTAACCAGTTTTCTATATTAGAGTTCTTTTGTTTTCTTTTTGATATTAAGCAAATAACTTTAATGGAGTCGAATCTGCTTTGATATTTTAAGTTAAAAAGCTTGTGTTTCTTAGAAAATATATTTAAAATAACATGCTAAAGAGTGTTTCCTTAAAGGCTTTGCCAAATTCAAAAGCTCGACACATTAGTACTTAGTTTTTTTTTTTCTTTCTTAACGTAAAGATAATCCGATTTATAAGAAATGCGGGTTCTGATAATAGAAGGTATGAGAGCTCTAAGTTGATGTGAAGGAAGACGTAAGAGGCGAAATTATGAAATTGGTTGCTTTGGCTTTAGCATATCTATGATTTTTTAATTTTTAAGGTATCAGACTAGGTTCAGAATCGTGATTTTGCAAAAGCTTATAAATGGGCAATATTTATTATATTTAGTGTTATTTAGATTAGAAAATGCATATAAAATTGTTTTAAGAATATTTTTACAGTAAAAAAATTATTTAAGTACAATATTTTGACAAAAAACGAAGATAGAATGACCAATTTTCAAAACATTCTCCTTTTATGAAAAAACAATGCTTCTATTATAATAATATTTTTTTCCTGCATATAGCTCAGACCCCTGTACAGAGCCTAAACTACAATTTTTGAAATATATAACTTAGAAGGGGATTTATCCATATTTTACCACTACAGAGGGGAGAAATTTTAAGTTAAAAACGTCGATAATTATTTCAATTAGTGGTAACTATGAAAATAATGTGAATTTTTCCAAATTTCTAGTTCACTCTCTTTGGAGGAGTCTTTATATAAGCAAAATATTATTATTATAGAAACATTATTTATAATAAGAGAACACTTTGAGAAAAAAGCTTATTCTAAGTTAATTTTTTGCCAAAATATTATATTTAAATAATTTTTTTTTGTCATAATGTTCTTAAAACAATTTTATACATGATTTCTAATGTAAGTGACTCTAAATATCATGAAAATTATCCATTTATGCGCTTTTTTTAAAATCACGGCTCTGAACGTATTCGTATACCTTATTGGACACATATAAGATAACAGAAAATGATGTTATTCATATCTATGCACGACAGTTTAAAAACTTCTATATATGTCAACACGAAAACAAAAAATGCATTTCATGTTGATGCTATTTCAACAAATCGTGGAGCCGTGGTGGCCAAGTAGTCAAGGTAACAGACTCGTGGCAGACGTGTCATGAATTCAGGCCTGGTAGTTTTGAAGACCTGCCGTGTAGGTGGAGTGATGCATGGTAAGTCTGTCGATGCTCAAACGTCCTCTCATCGGTGTGGTGTGGAAGCTAGAAGAAGGAGGTGCCAGTTTTAGTTTCGTCCTCGTCACTCGATCAGGGTTTAAAGTTACGAAGTCTGTCGCAAAAGCCTTCGATTAGCTGAATAGTGCGACGTCAATATTCTCGCTCACTCACTTATTCAACAAATCATATCTCTCTTTCATCGCTTTCCTAGAGAAATCATTTCAGTCTGTTATTGATTTTACGAAGTGCTAATTTAGACTAAATCTATAAGTGCCGGTTTATCCAATAGGCGCTTGGGGCGGGGCACCCAGGGGCACGGATAAGCTGGACTTAACTAGATTTTCTAGTTATAAATTTTGATCCGCTGTGCCAAGAGGGACCAGTAGATCTCCTGCGCCCAAGTCAAGAAATTAATTTAAATCGCCACTTATAAGACTATTTTATTTAAGGCATCCGACTACGTTCGGAGCCGTGATTTTGCAAAAGCGTATAAATGGATAATATTTATGATATTTAGTGTCACTTAGATTAGAAAACGCACATAAAATTGTTTTAAGAATATTATAATAATAAAAAATTATTTAAGTACATTATTTTGACAAAAAATTAACATAGAAGGACCCATTTTTAAAACATTCTCCTTTTATGAAAAATGCTTCTATTATAATAATATTTTGCATGTAAAGGGTGTTTTTTTAGAGGTATAGAACTTTAAATTGCAATAAAACAACGATGTATTATTCGATTGACATGAATTTTTTTTTATTCGAAAGATAATCTTGTGGCATTACATTTTAAATATGATTTCTGGCATAGGACTGCCACGGCTGGCTCGGATGTAGTCCAATCTGGACGTACAATTTTCGATGACTTTTTCCAACATTTGTGGCCGTATATCGACAATAACACGGCGAATGTTGTCTTCCAAATGGTCAAGCGTTTGTGACTTATCCGCATAGACCAATGACTTTACATAGCCCTACAGAAAATAGTCTAGCGGTGTTAAATCACAAGATCTTGGAGGCCAATTCACAGGTCCAAAACTTGAAATTAAGCGATCACTAAACGTGTCTTTCAATAAATCGATTGTGGCACGAGCTGTGTGATATGTTGCGCCGTCTTGTTGGAACCACAGCTCCTGGACATTATGATTGTTCAATTCAGGAATGAAAAAGTTAGTAATCATGGCTCTATACCGATCACCATTGACTGTAACGTTGTGGCCTTCATCGTTTTTGAAGAAGTACGGACCAATGATACCACTAGCCCATAAAGCGCACCAAACAGTCAGTTTTTCTGGATGTAACGGTGTTTCGACATACACTTGTGGATTAGCTTCACTCCAAACGCGTCAGTTTTGTTTGTTGACGTAGCCATTCAACCAGAAGTGCGCTTCATCGCTAAACAAAATTCGCTTATGAAAATCGGGAACAACGGCAATCTCGTTTTGGGCCCATTCGACGAATCTACGCCTTGCTTGATGATCGTTTTGATGAATTGCCAAACCAAACTGAGAATAAATCACTTGACAGCTGTTAAATCGGTCGCCATCTTGGAAATTAATGCCAACTTAAACTTCTATACCTGAAAAAAACACTCTTTATATATAGCTTAGAGTTCTGTACGAAGCTGAACTAGAATTTTTTAAATATATAAGATAGAAGTCGATTTATCCATATTTTACTACGACAGAGGGGAGAAATTTTAAGAAAAAAAATACCGATAATTATGTCAATTGGTGGTAACTGAAAATAATGTGAAGTTTTCAAAAATCCTAGTTCAGACTCTTTGGAAAGTTCTTCACTTTATATAAGCGAAATATTATTATTATAAATGCATTTGTTACAAAAGGAGAACGTTTTGAAAATAAGTCATTCTAAGTTAATTTTTTGCCTAAAATATTGTATTTAAATCATTTTTCATCATAATGCTCTTAAAACAATTTTATAGATGTATTCTAATCTCATGACACTAAATATCATGAAAATTATCCTTTTCTATGCATTTTTAAAATTACGTTTCCGAACGTAGTCGTATACCTTAAAATGTGAAATTATCAAATTTCATTCTTCATGGGATTTATTCATGTGTACAGGGAAAAATATTATGTTGAAGTGCTGTAGATGTTTTAAATTCCTCTAACAAATTCACGAGTTCATTGTACCAGCTTTTGAGTTTTTTTTAAAGCAGTTTGAAACTTTCAGGAGTTTTCTTACAACCGAGTGATATTCCAAGGCTTTGTGTAAACAGATAAAAATAAGTGCCGTAAAAGAATCAAAGAAACAATATGACTATTTTTTATTTATATAGATGGCTGTAAATTCAAGACATGTTGAAACGATCGACTTGCAGCCCTCTTCGGAAAGAGAGAGGTTGTTCATCTTGGGTTACTCCATAGTTCTTGAAAAATTCGTATCTTTTTTTAAATTCGTGATACCTTTGAAGAAATATAATTGAAACGAAAGAACTACACATGTAATTTGAAATTATTAACAAATGGAAAGTGTAAAGGTATGGATGAAAATTCCGCATCTCAACGTCAGCATGGACAAGCCATAGAAATGTAATCCAACGTGGATTACACTCGATTTTCAAAGTAAACCTACTTTAAGAAGATGAACACAGTCACAGAATGAATAACTTGATTACAACTCAGTGGAGCAATTCATGAACATCAAGCTCTGAAACATTATATATGATGTACATTTCGTGCTCAATCATGGAATGTTCTTTGACCAGACAGTGAATTTCAATGCATTATAAAGAGATACCATAACGATGTACTCATGTAACATAATATATGTGGTTAGAATATATATAGAATTATTTTTCAACAATCAGTATATCTTATGTACGCAAGCTGTACTAATTATTAAACAAAAGAACTTAGAGGTTTGGGGAGTAAAAGTATAGTGTTTTTGTTATTGTTTTCAATTATAATTTTCAATATTAGTATCATTAACAGTCTATCTGGGTATTAACCATTTAACTGGTTTGCCCGTACACCCTATGGTCTACCGAAACCTGGACATAACCGGTTTGCCCGTATGATGTACGGGCACAGATATTTTCTTCTTTCTATCTTTGATGTGCACTTATTTTTAATTCTTATAGTGAGATTATTAGTGCTAGTGATTTTGTCCAAGGTATTGAAATACTTCTCATCCGAGATTTTCTTTTTTGAGAAGGTGGTAAATTTTCAATGAAGGCAAGAATTTAGATACTTGAAAATATATGATAAAGAAAGTGATTGACAAGACATTGAGCAATTTGTTGCTCTAGAAAAAATGAAAATAGAAATATAATACCTAAAAGCCTATATTGTATCTGTCCCCATTGCAGTGTAATGTAATATATTTTATCATAAACCCATTTATGATAAAAGAGGATGATTTAACAGCTATAGAAATAAATATACAATTCAAACCAAAATTAGAAACAGTTAGTGTTGGTTTGCATCTTTGAAAGATTGTTGAAAGCTATCTTCATGAATGAATAAAAAACCGTGTCCTAAAAAGTCTCCATGTTTCCTTCGAAAGGTTACATATGTGTGTGCGTGTGTGTATCTATACATCAACCTCGGAAATTTTTAACAGTTTTCAAAGTTTCTTTCAATTTATTTCAGCTATTTTTATAAGTAAACGTTACATAGGCATGAGCGATGCAATAAGCTTGATAACCTAATTGATATACACTGCTGGACAATTGCTAAGGACGGATAACACTATCATCCATAGCAACCATAAAATAAAAGGAAGCAAAATGTGGGAAATTGGAATAAGTGCGGGATATTAGTAAGAAGTATGAGTATGCAAATTTTTTTTCCACGTCTGTTCATCACGTGATAGCGTTCATAAGAGCTTTAAAGGTTTTGACGCGTGTGGACAGTTGTTGTTTCAAGTCAAAGCTTCACAGAAAAGATTTAATAGATGAACTTAAAATTTTTGGCATGTCTTCCCGACATCACATAAATGATTTTATGCGTGGCCGAATTATTGGAAAGATCGAAGAAGGGCGAAAAATAACAGATGTTGCCAGGGAGTTCGACATCGCTCACAGCGTTGTTTCACGGCTGTGGAAGTCATTTAAAACTACTGAAATGTGTAGTAGACGGCACGGGGAGGTCGTGTTAGAAGTACGACGCCTGCAGAAGACAGATATATCGTCCTATCAGCAAAAAGGAATAGGCGCACCACAGCTCAGCAGGTGGCAAATCAGTTTCTTGCTGCCTCAGGAAAGCAGATCTCCCGAAAAACTGTTGCCAGACGTTTGAAGGGAGGAGGACTATACGCACGCGGACCTGTTGTGTGTGTCCCATTGACCAGACAGCACCGTACTGCCCGTTTGCAATGGTGTCGTGAGCATCACAATTGGACTGAACAGGACTGGGCATGCGTACTATTCTCAGATGAGAGTAGGTTCAGTCTGTCATCGGATTGTAGACGCCAACTGATCTGGCGCGAGTGGTACTGCTTATCGTCCAGAAAATATCCAGGAAAAGGACCGATATCCGACATGCAGTATCATGGTGTGGGCCGGAATCATGATCAATGGCCGCACGCGCCTACATGTGGTTGCGAATGGGACTATGACGGGCCAACGATACATTGATGAAGTTCTACTTCCTCATGTTCGTCTTTTCCGTGGTGCTGTCGATGATAAATTTGTTTTTATGGACGACAACGCAACATGTCATCGAACACTCGCTGTTCAGGATTGTCTAGACAGCGAGGGTATACAACGTCTCGTATGGCCAGCGCGTTCTCCAGATCTAAACCCCATTGAAAATGTGTGGGATGCTTTAGGGAGGCAAGTTGCTGGTCGAAACTATCCTCCGACAAACAAGAACACCCTCATCCGTGCACTCACAGAGGAATGGGATAAATTGCCTCAACAGCTGCTGGATAATGTTGTGCAAAGTATGGTACGACGTGTGGAATGTTACATCACACTCCACGGTGGGCATATCCTGTACTGATACCTTTCTTTAAGGTGCCTGCTGACTTTTAGATGCATTGTTCCATTTCTCCGTATGCAGATCAAATGAACATTTTTTTTTCTTTCAGATGTTTCACAGCTTTTGTACTTTCCAGAACAATAAATATTCTTTATTCTAATGTCTGAACAGTGTGGCAACTATATTTTATCCTACTATGCCTCATGTCTCGCTTAATGTTATGCTACATAGCAATTTGTGATCCGTCCTTAGCAATTGTCCAGCACTGTATATATACACTCTGTCGCAAAAAAATATATGCACCCAGAAGAAATTGAGCTACATTCACGAAATTTGGTATGCATGTAGTGTATATGAAAATAAACAAATGATTAAAAATTCAGAACAAAATATCATTTTATTAAGCGGTTACAGCTTGCAAAAGGTTAAAAATCAGTAAGTAGTAAAGCCACCTCTGGCAGCTATACAAGCCGAAATTCGGCGTGGCATCGATTCAATTAGATCACTTATGACCCCTGTGGAAGATCCTGCCATAGTCTTTGCATCTGCGCAGTTAATTCTCCTGTATCTCGGGACGGCTGCAGTTGCCTTCCCAGCGCGTCCAGACATGCTCTATTGGCGAAAGATCTGGTGACCTGGCAGGCCATGGTAGGACGTCATATCCTTGAAGACATTGTTGGGAGAGTCGCGCAGTATGTGGACGAGCATTATCCTGTTGATAAATGGCACCTGGGCGACTTGATAGCATGGGTAGCACAATCGGCGTTAAAATATCGTCCACGTATCTGCGAGCTGTCAAAGTGCCTTGAAGGACCACTAAAGATGATCGTGTGTCCCAAGAAATTGCTCCCCACACTGTCACACCTTGTGAAATTGCTGTATGCCGCTCGACAATAAATGCCGGATCGGACCGCTGGCCGGTGCGCCTCCAGACACGTGTGCGGTGGTCATCAGCACTGAGACTGAATCGGGATTCATCACTGAAGATGACACGTCTCCAGTCTGTCACACTCCAAGTTGCCCGAGGTCGGCAAAAATCCAGTCGACACTGCCTATGATGTGGGGTCAGTGGTAAGCGTCTTAGTGGACGTCGGCTCCTCAAGCCAACTTCGGTCAGTCGTCTCCTTATGGTTTCTCTTGATGGCACTGGATGTCTGGAAGGAGGTAAGTGGCGTTGAATCGATGCTAGCGACGTTGTTGGTGCCGAAGTGGCCACTCTTCTGATTGCACGATCCTCGCGATCATTTGTGTTCCTGGGATGTCCTGACCCTCCGCGACGGTACACTCTACCTTCTGTGATCCACTGTTGCCAACACCGAGCAACTACCACATCGCCCCGACCGAGGGGGCGGCCGATACGTCTATTCGACCAACCTGCTTCTCTGAGGCCTATTATACGGCCCCTATCAAAGTCCGTCAGCTGCTCGTACTGCCGCCGGTTACGTCTTAGAGGCATCCTAAGTCTCAATATCGTCTATCAAAGTCATCAGATTCGTTTGGATAGCCGTACGGCGCTCGTACTCATGCTTTTAAACTCTCCCAGTTGCGCAACTAATATGCGCATAGCACACTTAGCCTTGTCTCATTGGCTTCGAAATTTTAATCATTTGCATATCTCTTACCAGACTACATTCTTGCCGAGTTTCGTGATTGTAGCTTGATTTCTTCTGGGTGCATATATTTTTTTGCGACAGAGTGTATATTCTTCTATTTAAATGTACACTAAATTTTCCAATGTTATTTTTTTACATTTTGTCAGTTGCTAACCAGTTTCACAATATATACAGGGACTTCTTAAGACTTCTTGAGGCCCTGGGCTCCTACGCAAAAGTAAGCCCTAGGCCCCACATAAATGTCAGTTCCAATTACGACCCTTAAAAGTAGACAGCACATAGCATACGTTGTCAAATACTCCTGCAGTCAATAACATGATACAAATAAATGTGGATGACTTACATTAGCACAAACCGCCTCGACCGACTGTCGCCTTTTGAATGCATGAGTAATGATGGTGTATGGTGATAGACCTAGGTCTTTACACGAATGATGGTCATCACATGTAACGAGTTGGCATATCATCCGAAATTCCCAGTTTTACAGTGAGTACAACCGAAAATAACATTTGACCTTGGAAATTAGTTGAATTATGCTCTTATTAAGGCTGAGTCGAGAACGAGACGAGGCCCTCATTGTAGCCGCACCCCGGCCCAGTTGGCCCATGTCTTAAGACGTCTCTGAACGTATACTATGGCTGAAAAACAGCAAAGTGCAACAAAACATATAACTTCTTAGCATGGTATCTAATAGTGACAACGTTTTGATTTCCTGTCGAAATATATGACACTATGTATTAAAATAACAAAAAAGAAATGAACTTGAGTTACTTTACCATAATTTTGTCAACCAAGTAACTAAAAGTCCCGAATATTATTTAAATTTATTTAAGTACGATGGTTAAGGTAACTTTAAAGAAGTGAATATTGTAACATTAAGTTGGTGATGTTATATATGTGTATACAACCCCTCAAAATTCCTACAAATTTATCACTGACCCCCTACACTTAACGGCTGCAAGTGAGATGGATCTCTTTTTTTTGTGTGTGTTTGTTTAGTTATTGTGTTTCCTCCTGCCTTCTCGGAGCATATCGATGGGTGGAAGAAATCAATACTATCAACCTGCCCAAGCTTATCCCAACTCCCATCTTCCCTTACCCCCTTTTTCCTTCGGTCTCTTACTATCCTTTTTTTTCCTTTCCCTATTTTATTTTCCCCTTTTTTCTCGTTCTTTTCCCTCTTATATATACCCATTTCTCCCTCTTTGTATCCAATGCAATTTTTTCTTGCTTCTCTCTCCTCTTTTTTTTCCCCTTCTTTTTTTCCCCTCAGTAAGTGTGGTTAGAAAGCAAAGGAGCCCAGAGTTTATCGTGGACGCCTTCTACAGTGATTCTCTCGCTCCTTCTCTTACATTTTGATTTTATTTCGTCAAAGAGGAAAGGAGGGGGTGCAGACGATTTAAATTATAATGTTAACGTTTGCTCCTTCCAACACCCCCCACTTTTCGTACATGATTTCCGGTACGGTTGCGAGTTAATCACGGTTAATCGCCCAGATCGTTGCCTTCTTCAAGTCACCAGGGAGGTGATGATCAGGTTTTACGCAATATTGATTTTGTGAGCTTGCCTGTTTTATTGCTTATTTATTTAACTTTTTTTGGCATGGGCGGATGCCGCAATTTGTTTTAAGTCACTCCTATTCTGAGTATTTTTTTTCCCTTCGCCCCGCCATCTCCCATTAGGGGCGTCATTTTCCTTGCAGTGGAACCACAGCTTTTCTTTCGAAAGAATCGAAATGAAAAGAAGGGGAATGGTAAAAATAAGTTTAGGGGTGCTATCGATTACGCTATTTGACATCGATTTTGTGCTTCTGGAGTCTGTAAGCAAAGTTTGTTTAACGTATGTCAACAGAATTAGATTGGATTGGTTAGATTTGTGCGTCACACATTAAAGTACTTCACTAGCTTCTGGTGTCAAAAAGAAAAGGAAAAAGTTCTCATAACTAAATAAATGAAGGGGGAAAACTTATAGGGAAAATGAGTATCTGTTCACATTTAACTCTTCCAAACAGAAAATGTTCCAATTTTGTATGATAGGGGATGAAAAAGTGGAGATTTCAGAAACGTCATCATAAATACCAAGAAACAAAGAAGTGATACATTTTAATCATCCATTTTAAATAATGGTGTGAGTTCGGAGAGTAGGGTGGCAGCTTCAGTAACATCTTCGTCACTTAACCTTGATTCTAAATTAAGAAGTACGTTGACAATAGTTCTCGTATAGACTCAAAGTGTAACGTACATAATCAACCAATTAATAAGATTAAGCATTATTATTTTATTTAAAAATAGCATCTCTCTCTCTCATTCGAAAAAGAATTAAGTAGGAGCTATGATTGAAACGCAATAAGGATTAATACACATTAAATCTATCTTTGTTCAAAGTCCCCACGTTGGCGAGTGTAGCCCCAGAGTTGCTTCGGAATGCAACGATAATACATAATCTACCTAAGCGCACGCTTGAAAACGGCATATTTAGACAGTGGAGTATAAAACAACCATGTATTTATGTGCGTTCAGCTTAAGGCTCAACATGTGATTTCTCAGTTAATTGATTAATTAAGGTCGTCCTTGAAGTTACACGAGGCTTATTGGCGACGGAACACGTAATTCTGAACCACGTTCAAGTGACATGGCTGACATCTGAACTAAAACTTTACTCTCTGAATCTCCTCTTCACGCCAACATAGGGACTTTGAACATCGACATGGGTTTTAGGGATCCAGGTCTCAAACCCACGATGCAAAATAAGAAACATCGGCTTACGATGTCTTACGATGCCGATGTCTTAGCTATATCTAAGCAAAACATTATTATTATAGAAGCATTTTTCATAAAAGGAGAATCTTTGAAAATTTGTCATTGTTTCTTATTTTTGCGCAAAAATCGCATTTAAATATTTTTTTCTAGTAATAATACTCTTAAAAATATTATGTGTACGTTCTAATTCAACTGACATTAAATATCAAAAAATTTTGCATTTATACGCTTTTTCAAAATCATGGTTCCAAACGGTTAGTGACCTGAAATATATAAATTCGAAAGTATTTAAAATATTGATACTAAAAAAAATAATTCCTTTTTTTAATAAGAGATGAACATAAGAATACTTTTCTTGATCGCAAATTGTTTCAGAGTATGCACCCCTTCAAAAAAAAAACTTACATTTGTAACACACTGAGGGCATCTATAACGTTCCCGCCACGCAGCTGTGAATCGCCTTCTCTGTGGAAATGATCCCCAGACGCGCAATGACACCTGCAACTTTAAATTATTGCGCAATCTTGCCTTGGATCTCCTCGGCAACCTTTACCACCACTAGGGAACCCTTTCCGCCCACTAACCGGATGTAACTTGAAGTTAAAGTCACCGGCCTCTGTCATACCCGATGTTAGAGAGGGCAGAGAGAGAGAGAGAGAGAGAACGGAAGATGGTCTGAAAACTTCTTTGAGAGCGGACCCAAAAAATTCCTCCCTCACAAACCGCAGAACTTGGACTCTAACAATCTAATAAGTTTAATAACTTCAATGAATAATCTGTAAATAATAGCTGTGACATAAATAAACTGAATATTTAAATTAATCAATATCACGCTACCTTTATTTATCTCAAACATCATCATCCATTCTTCAGAAACCAAACAAACAGAGATGGCTGGATAATTCATTAGCTTATTACACATTCAGTGATAACATGAAATAGGTGACTTTCTCTACGTTCTGAAATTAGATAGTTTTAGAGCACATATAAAGCCTCCGATATGACCAAACAGGTCTAATCCTAGCCTCCATCCGGAAACAAGTTCATTTCTAGCAACACTTCGATGACCTCCTTAACTCCCCCACAGATTTCATGCAAATCAAAAAATATGATAAACAATACATATACAATTTAAAACATATTCTGCATATTCTTAATTAGCTTCATGGTTGTTTAATTCAAAGCACGTTTTAAAGTCAGTTATAAGCCCATTCTGCGCTACAGCATTAGCAGCCAGAGATTAATTACATTCCACCCTCCTTCTCACGGGGGTGGGGGTGCGCCATCCCTGCATAGCTTGGGAGGCAGGCACGCAACAGCATTATTTATTTGCATTACAGCAACCATTCATATAAATTGAAAGGAAACTTCCGACATCTCGCTTTCGAAATCCAGGAAGAATGATGAATTAGGATGGTTGTTAATTAAGCAGGTTAAGTAGATGATGTTTACGGAATTATGCCTATAATACTATAGTATAAATATTACTTGTCTTGAGATTCATTATTAAAGTATTTCTAATACTATATTTTTCGAGAATAACATCTTATTACATAAGCACTGTTATTCACTTAATAGAAAACATTAGCCATTCAGCTTCACTAGATATGTTGTGATATTGTACAGCTGCACAGTGGCACACGCAAGAGGGGGAGGGGTCTAGGGGTCCAGACCTTCCCCCAGCCCTTGATTTCATCTTCGATTGGCTATAATTCTAAGAATATAGCACGTAAAAGTTAATCAAGTATTTGTTATTAATTATTAATTTTATAAGTTAATGTTAATTATATATTAATTTCGGCCCTGAACCCTTCCCTTCCTTGAAAAATTCCTGTGTGCGCTACTGTAACGGCTGTATACTGTTTTAAAATTATTGGTATCTAACTTTTAGTTTTAAACTTAAAAAAATATTGTTATAGCCTTCATATCTTGATTTAAAAAGGAAAGATCTTGATTTTCCACACCAAAAGTTTAATATTTTCTTACACCCCTATAAACTCTTGAAGTCGATTTACACAAAACCCACTCTTAGCAAATCTGTACTCAGCAGAAGATACATGCCTGCCAAAATATAAAGTTAATAAGTCTAATAGTTCAAAAATGGAAAATTTTGTCTATAATGCCCCTTTAATTCACCTCTTTAATGCCCTTTTAATGCCCCTTTAATTCGATTTCCGCAAAAATACGTTTTTAGCGGATCTGTAAACAAAAGATATTTGCTGGCCAAATTTCGAGTTTGTAGGACCAATAATTGAGAAATGGTAATATTTGTTCACCCCTCCTTGGAAGTCGATTTCTGAAAACCCCGTCCTTAGCAAATACCTACTCAACAAATAAACATCTCTGCTTCGGTTCAAGTCTGTAGATCTAATAGTTCGAAAAGAAGAGGGTACTGTTTTATCTATAACACCACCTTAACTACCTTGGCAGTCGATTTTCACAAAATTCGTCTTTAACGTGGTAGTAGTTTTGTTAGTAGGATCTCTACTCAACAAAAGAAATAATATGCTAAATTTCAAGTCTGAATTTTCAATAGTTTCAGAGATGTTTTGTTGATTGAATGAATTGCTTTTCCCCTTTATATAGATTAGGAAAAGTAAAACTTATTTTATAAACTTTTTTGTCCAATAGTAATTAGAAACTTCATGTGGTTTCAAGTACCATAATAATGAAGTTATTATCCCAAATATTAAAATATAGGAAGTAAAATTAAGCTCATTTTTAAATTTTAAATTATAAAAATTGTACAAAGGATTCAGCTTAAAAAATGTATTTCACATAAGATGTTTTTACTGGTGATATTTTCTACCAGAATTGAAGTCATCTAAATTTAAGTACGCAGTCAAAACTTTTTGTTAATTAAAATGTGTGCTTTTTAATAACAAACACGTTTCTGAAACTAATAACTATATCGATTTATTAAGCGATGATTCAAAGGATTGATAAAATAAGTTGCCTTTTTGAAAAATCTAAATAATATTTTCTACAAGATTGTGAATGTTTTTAATACTAGGCAGCATTTAGAAAAGTACAATTTTTTTTTCAAAATAATTTGTTTTTATACTTTTGTTATTTTGTTGCAGAATTACATGCTTTAAAATAATCAACAACACATGTCTTTATGAAACAAAAGTAATGCTACACATATAATGGTTAACATATACAAAGACTTTGAAATGTTTCATAGAGGTATACAGAATGATTAATGAAATATGTGAGTGTTTTTAGAAACATCCAAATTGGTTTAAGCTGAAGGTATTAAATTATATTAAAGTAAGATGAGCTAATTTTAGACCACAGTTATTTTGCTTTATTCACCCTATTTGCCCTTTAGTACCACAGTAGACTATTAAAAGGCTTTTTAACAAAAAAATAATACCAAAGAAAATATGATTGTAACACTTTTGTGAACAAAAATTATTCACTGATATACGAAAAGTAATATATACGACACGATTTTTTACCCTTAAATTCTACCTTCGTTCATTGGTGAATAAAATTGGTAAACTTGGATAAAGCAAAATGCCTTTTTTAAAATTTGCAAGACTTATGTTTTTTTAAATTATGCCGCCCATCCAGTATAGTGGTTAGTGACGTTGACTGCGGTGCCGTAAGGCCTGGGTTCGAATCCCGGAGAAGGCTTGGTTGTTTGTAAATGTATATTGCCTTCGCGGCATGGGGGTACTTTAAATAGCCGTCGAGTCGCAAGTCCTCTTGTGAGGTTGATGGAAGGGGAAGAAAGGTAGGAGGCCCCTGATTACCCCCAGGATGTTTTCCCTTAAAATTGGGGTGGAACCGAGCAAAATCGTACTGTCACTTGCGTAGTACAGTACAGTCCCGATAATCCGAACAATATCGGAACGACCCCTGTTCGGATTACGTGATTGTTCGGATTAGCCGGAGTAACAGCGAAATCACTATTTGAACTGGGAGTACGGGTTATGTTGTACAATTTTTCATACTAAACATTAGTGGTTCTGTTCTGTAGTTTATTCCATTTTAAAATTTGTACCATAACTTGATGTACAGTGCGTGAATATTAAATAAAGAACTGTTTTGAATTAAGGTTTATACTGTTTTATATTGAAATATTCACCGATTTTTTTTTCGTCCTTAAAATTATACAATTTTTTCCACGGAGCCGTTCGGATTAACCGGATGTTCGGATTAGCCGTGTTCGGATTAGCGGGACTGTACTGTACTAAAAGCTAAGGCTAACGACAGGTGTAAAAAATCTAGCTCTTAGCCGCGATGAATTTCGTGGACCTTGATTTGATGTTACTGTCTATCAGACGGCATATGCAACAACAAATCTGAAATGCACTAAAATTGTGTTTTAAAATATTTTTTAAGATCACTTTACAGTTGGTTTTGTTTTCATTCAAATGAAAAGAACGCTACTTCAATCGTTATGCCTATTCACAAGTACTAAATCAATCACATACAAAAAATAAATATAAAAAAACTTCAACAAACGCAACAATTGTGAAATTTTATTTCGTCAATGAATGATGACATACATGTAAAAAAGTTCTTTCACAAGTAGAAAAGCACTAAAAAAAAGTACAAAACAAAAACCGATATTTTTTTCACCTGTCTTTTACCAACTAAAAATAAGTTATCAGCGATCGAAATTTTCGTTGAAGTCGAACGCGTGACCAAACAGGAGAGCCACGAAGGTCACGTGACGAAACCCCATCCCTCTTCGTTGACCAGTGACGGCAGGACGACCCTGACAAGGTGTAGAAACCAAAACGAATTTTTTTTCCCACTTCAAAGGCGGCATTCCGAACATACGTCAATCGACCTTGATGAGAGCCACGTAATCGTTTATTGTTTCCATTGAAAGTTATTGACACACTTAGTTGACGATGCTGGATCTGGTTTCTTTGTTGCTCTTGACCACCCACAGTGGCCAGTTTCTCAGTTACGGATTCGGTGAAATTAGTTATAAAAACCATTAATACCGAGGTCTGTTTCTTCATTAAAAGAGCTTGTTTAGAAATGAGTATGCGTGTTGGTTAATTTATCGCTCTCGGAAATTGTTATGATTCATACTGGTTTGGAAACACAAAATTGGTGTCTTAAAAAAAAGTTTTAAAATCAAAGAGCGAAACATTTTAATCACGAAATACTAACAGTATACTTATGATGATGAAAATGGTGCATCAAGTCGCCAGATTCACAAATAATACAGGAGGTTTAAAAATCACTTTGTAGATTCAAAATTGTATTTCTTTGTTATTATTTTTCTTAGTAGCTTAATTAAGACCTTGAAGATGTAAAATCAAAATAATAACGAAAAAATAATCAACTTTTATTTATATAGGAGTAGTAGCATTTTAAAGGTAGTCCCTTGCTTAATGCAGTGTTTCCCCAACTTTTCACATATGTTTACCCCTTCTATAATTTTTGTAACGCTGTGTGCCCCTCGTCAAAAAAAAAATGCATGCATTTTAATACAATCAAAATATAATAATTTTTTTTTGTGACGCACACAAAATAATGAGAAAAGAGAAGTATAAATAAAAGTTACATAATAACTAACATTTATTTGGATTAATGAGAAAGATGAATTTATTTGTGCTGAGAAGACAGATCGTCATAATTTGGTTCCCTGGCTGTTAATTTTAAACATAGATGCGGTTCCACATCCAGTAGTCCGTTCCTTTTTTTCGACTTAACCCTCTGGCCGGAACACTCTTTCTTTCTTTCTTTCTTTTTTTTTGCCGCTTTAAGAAACATTTGTCTGCCAGACGGGTACGCGATTTTTTTTTCTGAATTTTATTACCTTAAGGACTATTTTAAATGTCCTTATCGCTTATGAAAATGAGAAGAATTTTTAATATTTAAGTCTTTATGAGGCACACTATATTAATATATTTTTATCACAAGAATTGTAACTAGTATTTTTATAAAAAAATTTTAGAAACTATTTATATTTATGTAAAAATAATTAAAAATAATAATAACAAACACGAAAAAACTGTAGGAATATCCGCCTGATAGACGGTGATTGATAAGAAAAATCGCCCATATCGTGAGTCGAAAAAAATCGCCAAGTACCACGACGTGTTCCTATCACTGGGTAGAGTTCAACTGAAGATATCAAGGCATCCCACCCCAAAAATCACAGCGTTATCCACAGGCATCAAAGCAAATCATCCCTGTCTGAGAGACGGATGTTCCGGCCAGATGGTTAAGCTAAGCACGGTGCAGTGCAAATCCCCAAACAAACTCCGATGCAACGCGTACCCCATCAAACTCTTCCCGTACCCCTGGTGCCACACTGGGAAACTCTGGCTTAATGTTAAAGAATAAGACCCGATTTTAAGAATATTTTTTCATATTTAAAAGAACTGTAACGCGCGCGTTAATATTATATTCTAGCCTCAGAATACCCCCCATAGAGATCATCATATTTTCTATATTACTCATTTTCATCTTTGATCCATTTCGTAACTTTTCTTCTGTACCGTAATGCTTAAATGAGCTATTACTCTGCGTGTTTAAATGAAAAAATAAGTATTTATGGAATATCTTGAAATTTAAAAAAAGCTATATTAAATAAACAGATGTATGAATTATAATGTTACAAATTTTCAAAATTGGAATATTTTTCTATATGAAAATGTGCCCACATTGAGTTCAGGCTATTACTTGCTTGGCGAAAACACCCTTAAAAATGTATATTTCAGATTTTTTTTTAAATAAAATATTTCAATATTAATATAAATCCTCATGTAATTAAAACACTACTAACTTGGTTTTACTGTTTTCATAAAATTAATAATGTTCAATAAGTATACCTTTTTTAAAATTTTCATTTAAGGTATCCGATTACGTTCGGAACCGTGATTTTAAAAAAGCGCATAAATGGATAATTTTCATGATAATTAGTGTCACTTAGATCAGAATACATGTATAAAATTGTTTTTAAGGACATTTTGACAAAAAAAGTTATTTAAATACAATATTTTGGCAAGAAATTAACTTAGAATAAACTTTTTTCAAAACGTTCTCCTTTTATAAAAATGCTTTTATAATAATTATATTTTGCTTATATAAAGTAAAGACTTTTCTAAAGGGTCTGAACTACGATTTTTGAAATATTCACATTATTTTCAGAGTTACCACCAATTGAAATAACTATCGGAGTTTTTTTTCTTAAAATTTGTCCCCTCTGTTGTAGTAAAATACATGGATAAATCCATTTCTAAGTTATATACTTCAGAAATTCTAGTTCAACGTCTGTACAGAGGTCTGAGCTATATACAGGCAAAATATTATTATAATAGAAGCATTTTCATAAAAGGAGAATGTTTTGAAAATGGGTCATTCTATGTTCATTTTTTGTCAAAATATTGTACTTATATAATATTTATTGTAATAATATTCTTAAAATAATTTTACATAGGTTTTCTAATCTAATAAATATTATCCATTTATACGTTTTTGTAAAATCAAGTTTCCGAACGTAGTTGGATATCTTAAAAAAACATTTAACGTTAAAAATTGGAGCAGAAACATTTAAATTCGAATGTGGAATACATTAAAAAAAATTCTACGTTTTTATGTAAAAGTAGGACTTAAATATTAGTCATAACGATTCAACGAAGTAAAAAAAAAAAGCATTATAACAATTCTGGACTTAAGACCCAATTAATACAAACATGAACTAAATTGCTTGAAATAAATTACTAAGAATATCTTGTTTAAAAAGCAATAACAATTATGGAAAGTTTTTTTTAGTAAAAATTGTAATTACTGAGACTTCCGTAAAAAGAAAAAGAAAATTATTCAGACTGGGTTTATATTCTACTTTCTTAAAAGAATAAAATGAATAAAATTGAAACATAAATGCTTATGAACACACACACACACACTGGCGTAGCTAGCCCCCTGAGTGGGCCCCGTATCAGAATTTCTTGCACACACTTTTTGGTAGTCCCTTAATATATTAACATTTTTCCTTCACGAATATTAGGGCCCCTGTAGTTTGGGGACACTGTATCATTGATTCGGTGGTATCTACGCCCTTGCTTATAAAGCAATATTGTATTTCGTGTTAATCTTCCTATCTTGTCTTCAAACATCCTGTTTTCTTGTTAAAATTTTTAAAAAATACCTTTAGTATTCATTCAGATTTTACTTTCAATTCCTTTTTGGGGAAGGTAACATATTTTGTGAAATCATTTCTCTACTTCTTTTAATTAATTAATGGGCTTATTTCATATATACGGTTTATCTTAACTGATGTCTTAAAGAATAAATAGTATATAAACATTTTATTCACATAATCATTCAAATTAGAAGTTTTTAAGCATCGATACATATTAAAAAAATTGTTTTATGTGAACTTATCTTTTAGAGGCACTTATTTGAAAATCAAAAACTATGTATTTGGAAAATAACAAACAATAATTTTATTCTTCTAAAAGATCATGTTTCAATTACTCAGAGTACCTTACTTTCCGCACAAAAAGAGTTTCTACATCACTCCAAAATCTAAGTCAAAGAGATGAATCTGAAATAAAAACATAAATAGACCTAAAATACAAAAATGGCTTCACTAAAACACATGAGTAAAGAACTGATCTTCAAAAACGACCAAACAAAAAAAAGAGCAAAAAACCAAAACAAGATATCTTGATCAGATCGGGATAAAACAAAGGATCTGTTGTTCACCTTGGAGATCTCAATTAAAGGTGAACGATTTTTCTAGTTGGATTTCAAAGAGGTAAACAAAGGGCGAAATCACAATGGAAGAACAAGATATAGAACAAGAAAGCTTCGGCTTAAAAGGATAAAATTATCGCCGTAGAATCACTGAAAGTAAATGAGTGGATTGGAGCTTAAAAATAGAGAATAGACGCTTAAGACACTGGAGAGATTATACGCTGTGATTTTGTGTTCTGGCCACGATTTCACTTGTTTACAATGTTTAACATTTGCTGATTGTCAAGATGATTAAGTACTTTTTTTTTAAACTTAGTGATTTATTGATACTCCTTTTTCGCGTTTTTCGTTACCTGTAAATTAAATTCGATCAAGAAATTTGCTTGAGTAAATTTAGAATCAAATTTTACTAAAAATATAAACACGTAAGATGGATGGCTTAAGGAAGTGATTTCTTTTTACCACTCTCACTCAAATTTGCCAAAAGGAAAAAAATTGGGGAGGGGATATTTCTGCATAATTATTTGGGTTTTATCTGGTGTATTTAAAGGGCCATCAGACTACGTGTTAAAATATGTTATTTGATATACGAACACATAAAATTCAATACGACTAGTATTAATATTGTTACGAATTTCGTGTAATGAATGCTAAAATAATGTAAATAATTAAAATCTAGGTAGCATTTATTTTATGCTTAAATTGTAATATTCGCAGGCAACGCCGTTTCTTTCGTTATAATAGTGATTCAATGGAAACTTGGTGAAATATGGGCGATAGGGTCACGTTGGCACCATTTTTGGCAACCATTTTGGCAATTTGGTGACCATCTTGGTGTAGTTTGATCATTTTTTATGAGTTTTAGACAATTCGGATTCTTCTGGGAATGATTGGAGAAAATCTACTCATATCACGATCTATGACGTAAGCGGATCTTTCTCGAAAGATCCGTGAGGCCTAGAAATTGGGAGTTCGCCGAAACTGAGTCAGCATTGTTTTAACTAGGGTGTTAGTATTGATTTGACCGTTGAAGAGTCGACCAGTAATTCGTGATCTCTTCGGCTGTTGAGTAGGACGAGCGAGGGCTTGCGAATAATCTCAAACATACTTGTATTTTAGACACTGAAAGTTGTGTCTGAACGCCATAGAAACTTTGAAGGGCTTCAAAGATTTATTCTGCGAATATTGCTGTTGTATCCTGTATTTCAATGACTGTTTTTCGACAATAATTATCTTAGCTCCTGAAGAACTACCTTGCTCTTTGAGATTAGTGACATAAAATTTTCGAACCCCGATCTATGCAACAATGTGTATATTTTTTTTATCATATGTGTGCAGAATATTTTGTAAATCTTAATAACTTTTTGAACATTAAAATTTTTCGACATTTTTTAAAAAACGCTAAAATTGCTTTTTGTTCTTTCTGATTTAAAATCTTAAAAATCCTTTCCTAAAATTTAGACTCATATTCAGTCGTAAATTAAATATCTTCACACATGTGTGTGTGTGGGCTTCTAAACTAATTTATTTACAGACAGAGAAGAAAAAAATCGAAATTGTAATTCAGCTACGAATTTTTTAAATAAACTGTTATAAATAATTGAAAAAGCCATGTACAAACTTTTTATTATACGGTAAAAAAAAATCTAGTTTTAACTCTAAATCGGAATTTGAATTGCAAGAATTATTTTGAATAAAAAAGTTCATTTAGAGTATACACTGCAATCAAACAAAAGAGGATCAACTGAAAGTTCTAAGGTGCTTGTCACAAAATATAGCATTTGACGTCAAATAAAAAAATACCTAAATTTTGGTTGTTGTCAAAGAAAAATAGTCACTCTCTCAAATTTCCTATTTTTGTGCTGCACATTTCCCTTAATTCGAAGTAAGAGGCAGTTGGCAAAAAAAAAAAAAGGAAATCTATTTACAAAGTTAGATGAAAAATTAAAGCTTTTAAGGGGAAAAAGATACCTGTATTAGTAGAAGTAAGCCCTTGTTGTTGTTGTTCTCGTGTCCATGAATAAATGCAGTAGATATCACTAGATTCCGTCGAAAGTCTTGATCACTGCCTCTGCTATTCTGGGAGCATCAGGGCTGTACAGGAGCTCCCGCAAAGAGTCCCTCAGAGGGACCATTCCCATTTTTAGTAACTTTGTTGCGACGGTTGGGCATTCCAAGATGTGATTGGGCGTCAGTTGAAGATCTGGGCAGTGTTTGCATTGAACATATGATCTTGTCTTGTCTGGGTGAATCTTCATGCCCTTAAGGTGTTCAGTTCTCAATCTGGCAATTGTGGATGTTACAATTCGGGGACAGTCAAATTCCGTAACTAGGGGTTTTTTAAAAGTGTGATTCATAATTCTATGTTTGGCTACTGCGTTAGCATCATCAAGTGTGATGATGGTGCACTTATGTTCGATGTCTCTAGCTTCTTTGGCGAGGCTATATATATATATATATATATATATATATATATATATATATATATATATATATATCTGCACATTCATTACCCTCAATGTTGACATGTGCGGGTATCCATTGCAGGATACAGGATTTTCTTTAGTTGTGCAGCTGTTCTAGAAGGGTAATAATATCACAGGAGATGTTAGTCTCTCCGTTTCTTATGGCTTCTATAGCTGATTTAGAATCAGAGAAGATTACTAATCCTTCTGTAGAATCAATAACATGTGGGTCTTGTTGATATAATAAAAGGGCCTCTCTAATTGCCACGAGTTCACTTGTGAAGTTTGAGGCGATTATGCCTGTGTTAATTTTGTGTTTGTAGTTATTACCATCTGGGAGGAGTAAGATGATTCCGGCACCTCCATTGCTGAGGGATCTGTCTGAGGAACCATCGGTGTAGGCGATTGCAGAGTTATCTTGAGAGAGTATTGCTATCGTTTCCAGTCCCTTGAACATAAATTATAACTGGAGCTAAATATCGTTTCATAACGTCACATTTTTTAAATTGCTTTACTGGGCAACTTTTTGATTTGGGTTTTATTGTTTAGTGGGCTCGATTTATGTGATGTCATAGTCACATGATAATGATTGCCACATGTCTTTTACAAATCAGTTCAAAACTTCATGTGACGTCATAGTCACACGATAAAAGCTATCTTGTGCTTTCAGCTAATCATTTCATGCGCTTCGTGGTCGCAAACTTTTGCTCCTTGCAGAAAATTTCTCTAAAAGAGTACATATGTACATTCTCTAAAAGAGTATATTACACAAAATGTATTTTTTTTAAAAAGTGCATTCGTAAAATAAATTTTTTTTATTGATTTTAAAAAACCTTTATATATGAAAAATTTTTTTAAACATTTAAAAAATGTTGCCCAATTATGATTTGTAATTTTATCTAATTGCAAGTTTTACGAAAAGAACAACGAATATGATTAGTTTGAAGTCTGTTTTGAATTCAATGGAGAACACGTTTTTTTCTTTATCATGTGACCGTCATGAATTGAGCCCATTGCATTATTTTGATAAATCATGGCACATTGTTTTGGGTTTCAAGATATGAACATTTTCCTTCAAAAAAGTAATATAAAAAAAATTTTTAAGTCAATTCCTACTTAGATTAACAAAGAAATTTTTTTTATATATTTTAGCTACTTTTTATTAAATACTTACAATTAATATAAATATGTATATACGTATGACAGAATCACAGCGTTAGGTGGTAATTAATTTTTATTAATTATCATTAAAGTATCGTATTGTAATCCAAAACAATCGTGTATATAAAATTTCAGTTCAACTGAATGCTTTAAAACATGAGAAAAAAAACCTTTTCAAGTTTTGACACAAGTCGCCAAAAGGGTCGCTAAGTTGCCAAAAATGATGCCAACGTGGCTGTATTTGTAATTCTTTTAATAATTAGTTTTAATCAATTAATTTTTATTAATTAAATTATTGTATTTTCATCCAAAATAATCATGCATAGAAAATTTCAGCTTAATTGAACGCTTTAAAATGTATTTTATTAACGATTGAAAATTCCACCAAGATAAATAAATAAATATATAGAGGGCGAGCTAATAGTAGGAATTGAAAAATAGATTTAAATATAATAGAAAAAGTGTTAAAATTTTACTCTTAGGAAAATTTCAATGATTTTTTACAGTTCTGTAGTAAACAAATCATTTTAAAAGTGGACAAAAAAATGCTTACGGATCTATACAATTTATTATAATAGGCAATAAAAAATAAATAACAATACATTTTGTTATTAGTTTTATATTAAAGCGATGAATTAAAGCGTGGCTGTAGTTTTCTGGGTTTTTTTCCTCTTTTCTTAAACTAAAATACAATACATAAATAATATATAAAATACACAATTTTAACTAAACATGAAAGTAAATAAGTATACTTATTAGCAAGGAAGTAGCTACCGCCGTATGAATTATACGGGGCCCCCAAGCTATAGGGGCCCCGAAATGTGTAACTACAGTCCCACTAACAAGGCTCCCATATCTAAAGAAGGGCCCCGATGGAATTTTGATACAGGGTCCCATCAGAGTTAGCTACGCCAGTGTTTATTAGTAGGGATTTCTTTTTAAACTTTCATAAGTTTTGAAATCAATTTCTATGTTAAATTCTCACTACTGTATTTTGCATATGCAAAGTAAAAAAAGGAAATGGAATGCTAGTCTATGGAAATTTTTCCATTTAAAACAATTTTAATATGCTCTTAAATGGTTAGAAAAACAACTAAATTGAAATTTCCTGTACTACTGTTTAGAAATCCATTGCAGACCGAATACAACTTAGCAAGCTGTAGGTTACCCATCTCTGTTACAGCATAAAAATGAAAATACTCATTTAAAATTTTTTACTTCTATAGAGAGGAAAATACCAATTAATTGAAACATAGAAATTGCAACAAAAGAAAAATCACGCTAACTTTATTATGAATTTATCAAACAAAATATTAATTAGACAGAAATGCTTTTTCCAACTGCATTATTAGTTAAAATAAATAGTTACAAACAAAGGAAAAATTGTTTTCAAATTTTTCTGTCATAAAATTCATAACATAATTGTTGTAAATAAGTTAATGTATTTAACTGAGAGGTTTTACGTTAGTAGTAAAAAAATAATGCGTAGGCGTTTAATAGAAAATGTTTGACAATTAAATGAATTATGATGCTAAAATAAAGTGAATAATATTTATTGTCGTTGTTCCCCCTCAATTAAAAATAATTAGACGGACGTACCTTGTTGTCTAATTAATTCAAGAATATTCATTTATAACTTACATAAATCAATAATATGCACAAAATTTAAATAAAAATGTTTAAATAAAAGATTTATTGATCAGTACAAACAATTTTAAAAAAATGTCGAAACGTGTTTTTAGTTATTTTGACTATTGGAACAGTTTTACAAATTTTAAAAAAGATCTTTCTTTTTTACTGTTAAGATATCACCTACCCTAAAATCCCGAATTTTTAAAAAAAAACTGACGATTTTTTTATGATTTAATTTTATAGGCCATCTTATTAGCTTTATAAAAATACTAAGTTTTTTATTTTCTATTCTCTAGAACAAAAACTACAAGTGTTTTAGTAAAAGCAGATACCATAACGTTACATAAGATGTCAAACTTTAAAATGGGTTTTACTCGAAATGTGTTTTTTTTCGGAAAGCTCAAACGGGGACAGCGATTGCTCAAAAAGTTTTGGAAAATAATTTGCTGAAATTTTTTGCGTATGTTCTGTATAACAGTATAAATGTTTTAACCTTCAGATTTATCAATCACTGTTTTATTACAAAATTTACAGTTCTTTATGTGAATATAATTATTATTTTTTAAGCAATTTCATATAATAGTTAAGATAAAGTGTGCTCCAGTTTTTGTAAAAATTAAAATATCTCTTATCCTGAAGGTCATTTTAAAAAGGAATAGCCAAGTAATACATAAAAATTAAGAATTTGTTTATTTACTATTTATACAGAGTGGGGCCCCGTCTGTGTAATTTTTTTTGTCAATTTTTACCCATTTTATAGTTTCTAATACTATTGTTCGTGAGAATAATGTAGGGGGTTTGGTCCATAGACGACAACGATGAGAAGAGAACATCAACAAGATATATTTTAAATCAAAACAGCACAGCAAAACACATTAAATTCTTTTCATTCATAACACTTTTCATCCATTACACTTTTCAAAACAAAAAAACGTTTTTTCTTTCTGTTGCCACTCCCTCACAGAGAAACTTACCTCTCACGGATTTTGGATAGGTGCGCAACATACTCCCCACCTTGAGTTTGGGGATGCAAACTCAAAAACAAATAAACAAAGATAATATATGCATACAATTTTAGATTACAAAAAAAAGTACATACAAATATTTCAAAATATTGGAATGAAATTAATTTCTTAAAGTTCTAATACGTAAAAAAAAGTTCAAAGGTGTTTTGTAAGTGTTTATAAATTTCTTAACTGGTTTGATGTTACTTCCAAAGGGTACAGTCGTTGGATTGGTCTTAACGTGTCTCCCCTTTCAGTTCGCAATTTCACAAGCCTAATTATTCCATCTTTTCCTGGAAAGAGTTCCAGTGCTCTTCCTAGCAGCCAATGCAGCCGTTTCTTATCATCTGTACCAATTAACACAATGTCACCTTCATTTATTTTATCTTCTCTTTTGATAACTGAAGAACGAAGGAAACCCAGATACTCTCTTTTAAATCGTTGTTTTAGATTTTCGCGAACCTTTTGAATATATCTCCATCTCAAAACAATATTAGTCTTTTGAATTTGATCCAAATCAGGAACATCATTTAATGGAATGTCCTGAAGAAACATTGAGGGAGTCAAGGTTTTCAGCTCTTGTTCCTCGGATATGTAGGTTAACGGTCTGCTATTCATGACCGATTCGCACTCACAGACAAGAGTTTGCAATTCCTCGTTAGACAAACAGGAGTGTCCAAGATTTTTTCTTAAGAGATCCTTCAAAATTCCAATCAAGCGTTCCCAGAAGCCTCCCCACCATGGAGAAGAGGGTGGATTAAACTTCCAAGGTATTTCGTGGACTCTAAATTCACTTTCAATTGTAGTCCAATCTAATTGTCTCAAAGCGTTGTTTAGACCTGTGAAATTAGCACCATTGTCTGAATACATCACAGAAATTCGTCCTCTTCTGGCAATAAACCTACGCATAGCTTGGATGAAGTCAGTGGTACTAAGTGAAGTTATTAGTTCCAGATGGACCGCTCTAAATACGGCGCAAGTAAAAAGTACTATCCACGCCTTTTGCTTAGATTTAGTCAACAAAGGTCCAGCCAAGTCTACACCTGAAACTTGAAAAACTGCTGCTACTTCTGTTCGGTCTTCTGGAAGAGGAGGAAAAGGTACCTCAAGATGTTTAATCTTTTGTCTTTTACATGTTAAGCATTCTTTGATAACACTTCGGACAGTTCTTTTCCCTTTCACTATCCAAAATCTTTCACGTAAAATAGTCAGAAGAGTTAATGTCCCAGCATGTTTGTTAACGAGATGTTCTTGCGCTATAAATCTTCTCACTGCCAGATGTTTCGATGGTAGAATTATTGGAGAAATAAAATCTTTCGATTCTTCTTCATTTATCAATCTGGACTTCAATCGTAATATTCCTTCTTCATCTTCAAATATTAGAAGACCTTTTAAACTTTTTCGTGTTTCTTCATTAGAGTAACATTCCTTTTGTATTAAACGGAAAATAATCTTTTGTGCATTTAACAATTCTTCATTTTTAAGTTCAGCACATTTTCTTAAGTCTTTGGCTTTTGGTTGGAAACGCAGTATCCAAGCCATAACCCTAATCATCTTTGAAAATCTAGAAAATCTTCTGGCTAACTGTGATGAAATTGATTCTACCTCTGTGTTATTAGCAGAGATGACTGACTTTCGCGTTTTTCTATCTCTACTTCTTTCTCGTTAATATTTACAGCTGATTTCGGCCACTGTTCCTTCGAATTTTTTAACCAATCTGGCCCTAGCCACCACTTGCGTTTCTGAAGTTGTTTAGGTCCACAACCTCTTGATAAAATGTCTGCTGGATTCTGGTCAGTTGAAATATATGGAACCAATCTTCCGAAGTTGTCAATTTTCTAATCTCACTTATTCTGTTGGCAACGAATACCGACCACTGTTCTCGATGAATTATCCACGTAAAAACTGTAGAAGAATCGGTCCAAAAGTAAGTCTTGATATTGGAAATTTTCAGGGCATGCTTCACAGAACTAAAAAGCCTGTCCCCGATGGTAGCGGCCATTAATTCAAGACGTGGTATAGTAATAGTCTTCATGGGAGTTATTCGTGATCTGGCTTGAAGTAATTGAACGGTCACTGAGCCTGTATTGGATTCACTTCTTAAGAAAATGCATGCCGCATAAGCTGTTTTACTGGCATCGACAAAAGTATGGATACTCAAATTGGATTCCTCCATCACGCCTAACCATCTGGGAATTTTATATTTTTGAAGTATTTCAGCTGCTCTTTCCCCATTTTAAAAATTTCTTCCTTATTTTATCATTCACTTCATCATCCCATGCTTCTTTAGTTTTCCAAGTGGCTTGCAGCAAAATCTTAGGTTGAATCATAACAGGTGCCAAGAAACCTATGGGATCAAATACTCGACTAACCAGTGAAAGTATTTTCCTTTTAGTTATCTTTTCTTTTTCATCAAATTTCAAAGATTCTGAATCTATTTCTAAAGTATCAGAATTTTTGTCCCAAATCAGTCCTAATACTAGTGATGTCGTACTTTCTGAAGGAATGGCGGAACTTTCCCATCCTCTGAGATCAAACATTCCTTCTTTCATTACATTAGTTGCAGATTCGACGAATATTCTAAGTTCGGCATTATTTTGTACACTAGTTACGCAATTATCGACATAAAAACTATCTTGTAATCTTTTAAGAAATTCTTCAGAGTAACGTTCTTTTACTGATTCTTTTAATAAATGGTAATTAATAACCGCAATTAAGAGAAAAGGACTGCTGGTGACTCCAAAAGCAACTTGAGCATGCCTGTAAGTTCGTATATTACCCTCATTGTCATACCAAAGAAATCTTACGAAGTCTCGATCTTTTTCATGTAAAGATATTTGGAGAAAAGCTCTTCTGATGTCTGAAATTACACCGATCGGTTTCAGTCTAAATCTAGCCAAAATAGCAGGAACTGATTCAATTAAATTGTTTCCAGTCTCTAAACAGTCGTTTAACAACGGATGGTTATTGATCTTAGCAGAAGCGTCGAAGACCGGTCTTATCTTCATTGAAGATGTTGCGGATGTTTCCTTGATGACAGATCGGTGTGGAAGGTAATGGGTACGAACAGGTAACTCCTTTCCAGGCATTTCCTCAATAACTCCTTCCGCTAACCATTCTCTAAAGACTTCATGATATTTTTCTCTAAAACCGATCTTTTCCAACTTCCTGGTGGTAGATTCAAGTCTTTTTAAGCACAACTCATAATTGTCTGTTAGAAAGGCCCGATCCACTTTGCAAGGCATATGGACCTCGTATCTGCCATCTTCCTTTTGCCGGACTGTTTCTAGAAAGTGAGACATAACCGCCTTTTCCTTTTCCTCTCTTGAATTTTGCTTAGTAGTATCCCGTATACCAAGCATTTCTAGATCCCACAGTGAAGAGACAGGAATATCTTCTTGAGATAACATAGTTACAATATTCATACTTGTATCCTTTTTGTCGGTATATCGGGGTACTTTACCCATTAAAGTCCAACCTAACTTGATTTCTAATGCTACTAAGCCTGTCTTTAATTCTTCTCGTCGACCAATAATTAATTTACCGGCTACGTCTGCACGCAAAAGTACCTCAATGGGACCTGTGTTTTTTTTGAATATCTGTTAAGAATATGTTTTTAGTTTTCAATTCATGTATCCAAGAACCATTTTTTGCACTAGAAATGTCATTACAGATGACATCATGATCTAAAGCATCCAATTTACAAATATAGTGTTACCATCAAGACTACTCAAGTAGATTTTATAACACTTGTGTTTATACATCCTTGTTTTAGTTCCGCCAAATAAGGAATGGCGAAATTCCTCTTCCCTCTGCAAATTAAAACCCAACTCTTCAGCTGTAGATCTCAAAATATATGATTTTTGTGATCCGCTATCGATGATAGCCCTAGCTTTACGCTCTCTCTTGATGCCATGTACATTTACAACAAGAGTTTGTAATATAACTTCATTCGTTGCACGGGAATGTAACGAATCAACTGTGTTTTCATTAATATTTTTATCATTCACATCTTGTTTGAGAGAATCAGACTTATTACATTCAATATTTGGGCACATGAACTTTACATGTCTTTTAGAACACAACTGACAAGTTATTTGAGATCGACATCTAGAAGCAAGATGACCTTTAGCCAAACAAATTCGGCATAATCCTTTCCTTTTTATTATTGCAATCTTTTCTTCTAATGGAATAAAAAACGCCCTTTTACTAAAGCGAACCGGATGATTCTTTAAACATAACACACATATTTCGTTTGGTTCATTAATGAATAATTCATTAGCAGACGGGAGTGAGCGTTGGCTCTCTGCCAACTGCTTGCATTCGCGCTGATAGGGAAATATGTCCGATCTACTTAATTTTATTTTTTCTTCTGATTGCATTTAGCTCTTTAGAAACGAAACGATAGAATCAAGTGCTGCAGTCTCATTATTTTTTTCTTTGTCTTTCAAATGAACGCAATGTATGGGTCGGTAACGCACTTTCGACTAACGGATATAATATTATTCCGCACTGATCCGAGGTTATACCTAAACTACTTAAAGCCCGAAGTTGAATAGAAAGTTTATTATACAAACCACTTAAAGAATATTGTTTCTTTTTAGTAGCGTTATTTAAAACAAGTTTTAACAACTCTCGTACATAAAAATCAATTAATAATTCATTTCGTCCATATCTTTCAACTAAGCTTTCTATCGCCAAAGGATAGTTTTCATTTGTTATAGGAAAAGATTCAATAAGCTCTCTGGCTTCCGATTTAATTTTTGTCGATTGAACTAAGTAATGAAATTTATCACAATTAGTTAAATTTTTATTTTCGTGTATGTTTTTAAACTGATTCCAAAAGGTTAACCAGTCTTTTAATTCACCTCCAAATTTATACAGTTCAACTTCAGGAAGTCGTGGGGTAATCGCTTTATACGGATTTTCGCAATCAGCCAAATGAGAATTATTACCGGAATTACTACCTTCGTTATTATTTTGTTACTCTTAATATTCTCTAATACACGTTTAGACTTTAATTTTATTCTCAAAGCCTTTTCTCTATATTCTTCTATAATATTAAATTCAATTTTGAATTCTGTTTCATCTGTTAAAGCATCCAAATAATTATTATGTGTTAACTCTAACGAGTTCGTTTTTTGCTTAAGCAAATGTAAACACATATCAATTTCTTCCGCGTCAGCGTTTTCATTTTTTTATCAACACACTCTCTAACTTAGTGTATGCTTTCGTAAACGCAATGCGCTGTGCTGTTTTATTTCGTTTAATAATTTCCATCTTTACTAGCTTATTAAATCATTAAATCAGTTCATACATTCAATAATAAATATATGTCTATGTTCAAGATATAATTATATCAATAACTTCAAAATGGAAATTCAATTCGCTTACCGTTATCAAAATCCAAACCAAAACCCGCCCACCCGGGGTCGCCAGAAATATAGTTTCTAATACTATTGTTCGTGAGAATAATGTAGGGGGTTTGGTCCATAGACGACAACGATGAGAAGAGAACATCAACAAGATATATTTTAAATCAAAACAGCACAGCAAAACACATTAAATTCTTTTCATTCATAACACTTTTCATCCATTACACTTTTCAAAACAAAAAAAACGTTTTTTCTATCTGTTGCCACTCCCTCACAGAGAAACTTACCTCTCACGGATTTTGGATAGGGGCGCAACACATTTTTTTCCCATTTTAGAAGGAAAACATCACAAAAATAAAATGTCCACCCTTGAATTTACTGCAACCGCTCCGGAAACCAAATATATCACCAACCACTCCTGCTGTTACTATTTACATCATCTTCAACCCAAGCACAACTACTTCCTTCCACCTCTTCAACAACAGCTGCACTCTTGCCATTTACATCTTTTGTTACAGTTACATCGCCATCAAAATCTAAACCATCTATTCCTTTAATAGATACTGCTCACACCACATCTAATAATTTTTCTACTTCTGCTGCATTTTCTTCATCTAATAAAGCACTATCTTCATCCGATGTATCAATGTTTACACCCTTACCTTACCAACTGCAACATGTCCTGCTGTTGAAACTGAAACCTCTATAACCAATACCATACCTTCTACATCCCAGGATGCAAAACAAACTTCAAACAGTCGCAAAAAAAGACGTCCTGAAAGAAGTATTACCTCCAAAATAGACATACAATTGACGCCTCACAAACCTAAAAAAAGCACATCTTTACAGGATACATCGGACGAAGACATGCTTATATACGACGTTGAAGAAGAGGTGGAATCACCAAATAACTAAATTCCGTGGGGGAAATAAAAAAAACTTTCGGAAGAATGGTGGCAGACTGAAGGTTGGAAACGTGAAGACTATTCTCGCACGTTGACTCCAACCCGTAACAGACAGTCTCGAATAAAAAATGATTTTTTTTTATTAATACATACGAACTTGGTAGAGGGATTCCTCCACCAGTCTTTGTTTTTAATTTGTTCGGATTGACTTTTTTTATGTATAATTTCAATTTTACCTTTTTTAACTAAAATTTCATCAAAATTTAGTACTTTTAATGCTTTTAAACGAATGTTTGGCGCAGTTTGGTCAAATTTGGCTCTTGCGCCAATAGCCCCAAAAGTCACTCACTCACTCACCCATTTTAGAAGTAATCATTTATTTTTTTCTTCTTAATTTTAGCCTCTTTTTCTTAAAGTGTACTAAATAAATCTAAAAACCACAAAAAATCTCCATATCTCCATTTTTTTAAAAAAAAATTTGTCGCAAGTAGTCAGATACCTTATTACTAACACTACCGCATTAATTTTTAAGACTGTATAATTTGAATTCGATTAGGGCTATATTATTGTAATAATTACTTCTTTTGGCGTGAACTGTCTTTTTATTTCCTTCAAGATCAGCCCACATTCAGCCAAACCACACATATATACACGCGTAGAACGATATTTATAAAAAAAAATCACGCGCGGGCGTATGTATTTATAACCACGTATAAAAATTTATGTTACTCAAAAGACGAGGAAGAGTGATCCAAGTTTCTATTGATCTTTAACATTGGACAAATACACTCTTAACTTATTTATTCAGAAGTTAAGCTGTGGTGACAAAAAAAAATGTGTTTGAATCAAATTAAATATGAAATTTTTATTAAAAACAAATCATTTAAAAATTGAAGCAATTTATTTTTTTAAAAAAATAAGAAAGAGTATTTTTACTGTAATCAAATTCCATATCAGAGCGTGAAAATAAAAACAGAGAGAAAAATAAATTAAGAAAATTTTGCAGGAAAAGAAGTACAATTCTCAACTCAGCGTGCTTATTTAATCAAGATTCGCAATCTCGACCTTTCAAACAGTGATGAGATGTGATTATTTCTTTTAATGCAGTGAATAAATTTTGGAAATGAGTGGAAAGTACATATTTCATTTATTCCTTTTTATGTTCACTCCATCATTCTTTGTTTACTGTTTTTTTTGACGTAATAGTCTCACCTTAATATCGAAAATAAATAACTTTAAAGGCAAAATAAAGTAAATGATATTTAAAACAAGCGCAGTAATAAAATTGGATATAATTCATACTTACAGTTGATACCTACAAATCAAATATTTTTATTTAACATTTTTCTTTTGCATTTGTATTAAAAATTGCATTAGTTTTAATTATAATTTTTTTTTAAATACTTGTGAAATATTTTTTTATCTGCAGTCATTCTGTACTGAAATACTGCAGCTATAATGTACTGATAAACATTGTACAGCTGTGTTAATGGGCAATGATTTTTTCTTAAAAAATATAATGTAACATAAATTTTACTAAAAATAGCAGAGCATTCGTCATGAAATATTTTCAGTTAAAAATTACAAATAGACTTTCTGTACTATACTTTCTTTACTTAAATTTGTATAAAATTACTACAAATATATATGCCTTTGCATTTATCTCAATTTTGATTTATATTTTTAAAGGCACATTATTCAGTAACGGTCATTGTAATTATAGTTTTAATTCTACGATCTTTGTTCTTTATATGAATCAAATTGACCCTAAAATAGAAGCGGGGCTGCCAAATTAAATATATATATATATATATATATATATATATATATATATATATATATATATACAAGTCAAATAAAATAATAAGATTTTCTTTTAAAAAATTCGAATTAATTAAAGTAAATTCAGTTTCACAAAATTTAAGTTTTCTATACAAATTTACTGCATTGCATGTATTTATTTTTATTTTATTTCCTTCCATAATGACAAGAACATATTTTTCACTTTAATATCACCTGGAACTACAAAAAGCTTATTTTTAATATTATTTGGTTTAAAAACATTTAATAATAATGTATCATTGTTTCTGTATCAAACGATCGTGTATATCAAACGATTTCTGTTGTTAGGCTTCCATATATATATGAACTTTTTACTTAAATAATATAAGATATATTGTGTGTGTGTGTGTGTGTGTGTATTCTGTGGAGAGTATTTCTGTTGAAAAAACAGAGTTCCTGTACTTTTTAAATGATATTGTATACCAGGGCAATTTTTGGAATGTCGAATTTCCAGGGGCAAATATAAAATGACATTTCTAGGAAACATTTCTTTTAAAGAAAGTGATTATGTATAAATAAAACATCAAGAAATTTTTAGAACAAAATCGATTCAAAGATATTTATTCAAATCTAAACAGAATATTAATTAAAAATTTCATTTTCTTAGTTTATGTTTTAGGGGAGAGTGTGCGGGAGGGGAACTCAAAAACACTTTTGTATCTATTTATTACTTACATTTGAAACTTACCGTAAAATTTGCGCACCGGTGAATAAGGCGCAAGCTGAAGTTTTTAATTTTTCGTTATATTCACCGTATAATGTGCATCCCTTTTTACGAACAAATCAAAAATATTAGTATACATTACTCTCTTATGTTTTGAAGTCATTTATTCGAGGTATTATCCCAGACTTTTGAAAAAAAAGTATACTTCTAGAACTATAACTCTTTTAGCTTATTAGGCAAGTCATTTATTTTAAATAAACAGTGTTTCGATACATGTAGAAGTAAGATTTTTTCTTTATGCTCATCTCTTTTATTATTTTTAAAGCTATCGTTATTTTTAAAGCTTATTTTTTGTGTAAAAAGTGCGCGTAATACGCCGGATTTTACGGTATATGAATTATTTTTTTCTGGTAAGCAGAGAGAGTTCGTTTGAATTAGTTTTTTTCTAACATTGTAGATTTCAGATAATTCTTTCACATTCTTTTAATCTCGGAAAACTGAGTTTTTGAGCTCCACGGTTGGATTTGAAACAATTATTTTTGTGTGGGCTTCTTGTAGGTTATAGCTTTTAATAAAAATAATATTACTGTTATGGATATTAAAAGGGGAATTTGTAACGAAAATTTAATAATGTTTTCATCACTTTTGAACTCAGTTTTTCGTATTGTAAAATCTCTTTAGTTCCAACTTCTTTTTGAGTCCATGTGGAATAAATGATTCACCCTTTTTACTACTGAAGAATTTTTTGGTATAATTTTCTTACAAGGGGGTTTGAGGAACGTTTCTTCAATGTAACATGAGAATTAGGTGTAACTTTATTTAACATGAGAGTGAAAATCTAAAGAATGTTTAATTGAATTGATCAAAGTTCAAACATATGTTAAAGCTAATTCGATCAATTTTAAGGTATCCGACTAAACGTTCGGAACCAAGAATTTAAAAAAAGCGCATAAATGGATAATTTTCATGATATTTAGTGTCACTCAGATTATAATACATGCATAAAATTGTTTTAAGGACATTTTGACAAAAAAAAAATTATTTAAATACAATATTTTGGAAAAAAATAAACTTAGAATAATCTTTTTTCCAAATGTTCTCCTTTTGTGAAAAATGGTTCTATTATAATAATATTTTGCGTGTATATAGCTCAGACCTCTTTACACAGGCTCAACTAGAATTTTTGAAAAATTCACATTATTTTCAGTTACCACCAACTGAAATAATTATTGGCGTTTTTTTCTTAAAATTGCTCCCCTCTGTTATATGAATGAATAAACCTACTTCTAAGTTATATATTTCAAAAATTCTAGTCGAGCCTCTGTAGAGAAGTCTGAGCTATATACGGGCAAAATATTATTATAATTGAAGCATTTTTCGCCAAAGGAGAACATTTGGAAAAAAGATTATTCTAAGTTAATTTTCTGCCAAAATATTGTATTTACATAAATTTTTTTTGTCAAAATGTCCTTAAAACAATTTTATGCATATATTCTAATCTAAATGACACTAAATATCATGAAAATTATCCATTTATGCGCTTTTGCAAAATCACGGTTCCGAATGTAGTCGGATATCTTAAATTCAACATAAAATGTAAATTATTCAATATAAAGCATAATTTAGTATATAAAAATTAAGTTATTTTAAATTTCAAAAATAAGCCGCAGGTTATAAAATAATTTCCAATTTAAATTATAAAACATCTTATTGAGATATTTTTATTTAAAGAAAATGACAGTGAATTATATATATGCTAAAAATATTTATATATATATATATATATATATATATATATATATATATATATATATATATACTTTACTTGTATATATATATATACTTTACTTCGAAGGCAAGTATTACAACTTCTCGTGTCTTCATTCGGAAAAAAGACAATTTCAGTCACGCACATAAATAAAAAAATATTGAGAATAATACCTATGCAAAAATCCATGCATGATAATGATTAAAATATAACGCATAATAATAAAAAACATGTATTTTTTTTCATAAAATCTTACTTTGTATATATAATAAAAATACTCTCGCGTACTTTAAAAAAAATAATACATTAAAAAAAAATAGATTCTTCTTTTTCTTTGTATACGATACCACAGATTAAGGGCTATTTCTTTACTCCAAGGAAACTTTCCAAACATGTTATTAATTTTAAAAAAGTCACCCCTAACAAAAAAAAATATTCCATCCTCCCCCAAAATGCAACGTTCATTATCATTAATTACATGAATCAAACCAACATTGGCAATGAAATGCAAGCCAAAAAGCCAACGTAGCCAATTAATAAACTCCGCGCTTAAATTCTCTCTTCATCCGGTATGTTTTCTTGCTCATTTTCTCTGAATTTTCGATCTTATCCCGGCCAATTAATACGATTCTGGGCGGTTTAATGACGGTCGTTTTATTTGAGGACTCATAACTAGATTTTCTCTTACGAACGCCCACACTCGGCTATAGCAGAGCGCTAATTGGGAAGAGTATTCGAGGACTCTTTTGTATGCATCTTCTTCTCAGCAGACTTTTAAGGGCAACCGGTTTCTTAATGTATATAATTAACCAGAGCAGCGATTTCGGCAGTGCTTCAGAACGTCGTATTTTAACAGCTAACATACTGCAACTGGATATGCGTTTGTTATAACTAGAAAACATATTGTGCAACCAAGTGTTAGGAAATTTAGGAATTATATCTCGTAAATTGTGCATAAGTTGAGATCGAGCGCTGTTGTATTAAAAAGTTTCTCCGGTATAATGCCAATCTATTCATGGAATCTGAACTTCGAAACCATTGGATGCATTAATTAAGCGATGAATTGAATAGGATAATTTGTCTCGAAATTCATAATGTACAAATTGGGAACAATATTTAAAGATTATTTTGCAGAGGTATTTTATTTTTAAGCAGATTCCAAGGAAGAGAAATTTCTTCATGCTCATAATTAACCGGAGTAATGATGTCGACACTTACAGAAAGTAAAGGGTGTTTTTTTGAGAGGTATAGAACTTTAAATTGCAATAAAACAACGATGTATTATTCGATTGACATGAATTTTTTTTATTCGAAAGATAATCTTGTGGCATTATATTTTAAATATAATTTCTGGCATAGGACTGCCACGGCTGGCTCGGATGTAGTTTAATCTTGACGTCCAATTTTCGATGACTTTTTCCAACATTTGTGGCCGTATATCGGCAATAACACGGCGAATGTTGTCTTCCAAATGGTCAAGCGTTTGTGGCTTATCCGCATAGACCAATGACTTTACATAGCCCCACAGAAAATAGTCTAGCGGTGTTAAATCACAAGATCTTGGAGGCCAATTCACAGGTCCAAAACTTGAAATTAAGCGGTCACCAAACGTGTCTTTCAATAAATCGATTGTGCCACGAGCTGTGTGACATGTTGCGCCGTCTTGTTGGAACCACAGCTCCTGGACATCATGATTGTTCAATTCAGGAATGGAAAAGTTAGTAATCATGGCTCTATACTGATCACCATTGACTGTAACGTTGCGGCCTTCATCGTTTTTGAAGAAGTACGGACCAATGATTGCACCAGCCCATAAAGCGCACCAAACAGTCAGTTTTTCTGGATGTAACGGTGTTTCGACATACACTTGTGGATTAGCTTCACTCCAAATGCGGCAGTTTTGTTTGTTGACGTAGCCATTCAACCAGAAGTGCGCTTCATCGCTAAACAAAATTCGCTTATGAAAATCGCACGACCATTATTTTCGAAATAAAATTGCACAATTTGAAAGCGTTGTTCAGGCATGAGTCTATTCATGATGAATTGCCAAACCAAACTGAGAATAAATCACTTGACAGCTGTTAAATCGGTCGCCATCTTGGAAAGTAATGCCAACTTAAACTTCTATACCTGGAAAAAAAACACTCTGTAGTATTTGAAAGGAGAAAGTACTAACATGGATTTACGCCTTATACTTAGAAATCATATTGTACTATTGACAGTTGCAAGAACAGAAATATTTTATGAAATATTTATAAATTAACATTCTCGATACCGCTATATTAAATATTATTTCTTATTCATGAAGTTCGACTTAACAATTTATAACATATTAATTAACCAATTACATTAATTGGGTAATTCGTCTCATTTTTTTAAGTGCATAGCTTAATTAATTCGAAGAAATGTCAATCATTTCATACGGTAACACTAAATCATTGCTGAAAAGAATAATTCCAAAAAGAATCTAGTTATCAAACCTAAATAAGAATTGTTCATTTATTTTTTCACTACGATGGTAATTATATTATACACAACCTCTGACAATAAGGTTCGGTGAATAGTCCTGTAACATTAAAGTAGATGAAATATTAACGAAAGTTGCCTTACCTTCCTTCGAAATAGTCACCTTCCAAAACCATATACCACTGGGATCTGCTATACATCTTCTAGAAACTTTGTAAGAAGTCTTCTTTTAGGATGGAGTTCAAAAGCCTTGCCACGTTTCGTTGGATGTGAGGAATATTGTCAAATCTCTTTCCTTTAAAAGCGAGTTTGAGTTGCAGGAATAGGAAGGACTGAGATTTGGCAAGTATGGTGGTTGTTCAATTTGCACCCCCTTTTTTGTCAGGAACTGTTTGATGATACTGGCTGTGTGAGGGCAAGCATTGTGGTGAACAAAAAACTGTGAATCTTGTTGTGTGTACTGGAGTTTTATCCTAAGTAGATGTTTCGTTAAAGGGTCAAAATTTCAATGTACCTTGCAGCATTCAACGTCATTCCCTCAGGTAGAAATTCCTTGTGGATAATGCCTTGACTATCAATAAGTAATATAAAAAAAATTTAAGTCAATTCCTCTACTTAGATCAACAAAGAAAAATTTTATTTTAGCTACTTTTTATTAAATAGTTACAAAATGTAAATACATATGACAGAATCACAACATTAAGTGGTGATTAATTTTTATTCATTATCATTAAAGTATCGTATTGTCATCCAAAACAATCGTGTATATAAAATTTCAGTTCAACTGAATGCTTTAAAACGTGAGAAAAAAAAACCTTTTCACGTTTTGACACAAGTTTCCAAAAATGATGCCAACATGGCTGTATTTGTAATTCTTTAAATAACTAGTTTTAATCAATTAATTTTTAATAATTATAATTAAATTATTGTATTGTCATCCAAAATAAAATCATGTATATGAAATTTCAGCTCAATTGAGCGCTTTAAAATGTTTTTTATGAACGATTTAAAATTCCACCAAGATAAATAAATAAATAAATATAGAGAGAGTGCGAGTTAATAGTAGGAATTGAAAAAAGGTGATTGGCATCGTTTTGCTGCATGATTTATTGAGGAGGTTACCAGTGTTCCGTTAGGGGGTTGTCAGAAAGAATTTCCCGGCCTTCTTGTAAACCGTTGAACCACTCGCCCATATACTTCGTGGACAGTGCCTGATCTTCATAAACACGTACCAGCATCGTATAAGTTTCTCTAGGTGTCTTGCCAAGCTTAAAGCAAAACTTTAAATTGATCTTTTGCTCTTTCATTTTACTGTTCTCAGTTAAGAAACAACGCATTAAATAAGCATATTTTAAAACAAGTCTTACACGGAACACAAACAACATTCAACTGAACATCATTGGGGGTAGATGGTTAACACCTGCAGTTACGCATGTACAGTGTTTTGTTTCTCCAGTGTTGTCAGATTAGCCGTTCTGGCTTCATTCACCGAACTTCATTGTTAGAGGTTGTATATAGGTATAACCCTAATATTATGAATGCAATTTCACACACACACATAACTCTATAATACTTTGAGAAGTTAACCAAATTATGGCTAAATTATCCAACTTCACAAAAAAAAACTGCAAATAGTAGAAGGTCATCTATGACCATACATAATTGCTGCTTTTAAATGAAGAACTCATTTGAAGTTAAGTAAACCTCGCTTTCATATGGTTTGTTGATTTGGCGTCTAATTACTCTTTTTCTTTTATTAAGTTATACTAATGTAAGCTACTTTAATGCGTACCTCTACAATATGATTGGAAGAGTACAGTGTTTGTGTTAGTTTCACAGTAGTCAACTGACAAAGGACTTCATAATATTCTAAGCTACGGATAATTCCAAAAAATCTTAAGGATCTAGATGTTTTATAAAACATCAGTACCCCAATGTGTACAATAGTATCTTATGTTCTAAAAGATATTCTTTAATTCGATCAGCATTCGATTCTACGACCCTTCTAATAAATGAAAATCCTTTTTGAGGATGATATTCATTTTACTCGTCTACGAGTCAACTCCTTAAAGATGACTTCAGCATGTTGCCAAACATTCAAAAAGGGGCTTAAATGTGACTAAAATAAAAATTCTTAAGATGCACGAAACATAATTTCTACAGAAAATACTGATTAATGCATTGTAGAATTACACATTTTATCTAATATATAATGCCATTGGGGAAACATTCGACTTACAACACATATTTTTTTAACACGCTTTTATTAGCTTCATCTGTATGAAACGGAATCTTTGAACTCAATTTTGACCCACTTTAAAAAGTGAAATTAAATCAAAATTTTGCACACTTGTCAAAGACCGCTGACAATACAATAATTTAATAATTTTGTTCCATTGTCCTGATTAAGATCATCAGGATTAACGATTTGCCATTTCCAGATTTGGCGACTAATTCCAGATCCCATTTCCAGATTCGGCAACTAATTTCAGATTTGGCGACTAAAAGATTAAGTTACAACCCTAAAGTGAAAACACTCATGGTTATTAAAAATACAACAAACAAAAGAAAGTGTTCTTTATGTGAAAAAGAGGAGAATGCGTCAGCAATTTCTTAGTTCGATTTACTATAAAAGCGTGTATGTGTGTGTGTTCCAATTCCTACTATTAACTCACACTCTATCTATATTTATTTATCTATTTATCTTGGTAGAAATTTCAATCGTTAATAAAATACATCTTAAAGCGCTCAATTGAGCTGAAATTTCATACACAAGATTTTATTTTGGATGACAGTACAATAATTTAATTATAATTAATAAAAATTAATTTTTTTTAACTGAAACTAATTATTTAAGAAATCACAAATACCCACGTTGGTGACTTTGCGACCATTTTGGCGAATGGTGTCAAAACTTGAAAAGGTTTTTTTTTCTCACGTTTTAAAGCATTCAGTTGAACTGAAATTTTCCATACACGATTGTTTTGGATGACAATACGATACTTTAATGATAATGAATAAAAATTAATTACCACTTAATGTTGTGATTCTGTCATATGTATTTACATTTTGTAACTATTTAATAAAAAGTAGCTAAAATAAAATTTTTCTTTGTTGATCTAAGTAGAGGAATTGACTTAAATTTTTTTTATATTACTTATTGATAGTCAAGGCATTATCCACAAGGAATTTCTACCTGAGGGAATGACGTTGAATGCTGCAAGGTACATTGAAATTTTGACCCTTTAACGAAACATCTACTTAGGATAAAACTCCAGTACACACAACAAGATTCACAGTTTTTTGTTCACCACAATGCTTGCCCTCACACAGCCAGTATCATCAAACAGTTCCTGACAAAAAAGGGGGTGCAAATTGAACAACCACCATACTTGCCAAATCTCAGTCCTTCCTATTCCTGCAACTCAAACTCGCTTTTAAAGGAAAGAGATTTGACAATATTCCTCACATCCAACGAAACGTGGCAAGGCTTTTGAACTCCATCCTAAAAGAAGACTTCTTACAAAGTTTCTAGAAGATGTATAGCAGATCCCAGTGGTATATGGTTTTGGAAGGTGACTATTTCGAAGGAAGGTAAGGCAACTTTCGTTAATATTTCATCTACTTTAATGTTACAGGACTATTCACCGAACCTTATTGTCAGAGGTTGTGTATAATATAATTACCATCGTAGTGAAAAAATAAATGAACAATTCTTATTTAGGTTTGATAACTAGATTCTTTTTGGAATTATTCTTTTCAGCAATGATTTAGTGTTACCGTATGAAATGATTGACATTTCTTCGAATTAATTAAGCTATGCACTTAAAAAAATGAGACGAATTACCCAATTAATGTAATTGGTTAATTAATATGTTATAAATTGTTAAGTCGAACTTCATGAATAAGAAATAATATTTAATATAGCGGTATCGAGAATGTTAATTTATAAATATTTCATAAAATATTTCTGTTCTTGCAACTGTCAATAGTACAATATGATTTCTAAGTATAAGGCGTAAATCCATGTTAGTACTTTCTCCTTTCAAATACTACAGAGTGTTTTTTTTCCAGGTATAGAAGTTTAAGTTGGCATTACTTTCCAAGATGGCGACCGATTTAACAGCTGTCAAGTGATTTATTCTCAGTTTGGTTTGGCAATTCATCATGAATAGACTCATGCCTGAACAACGCTTTCAAATTGTGCAATTTTATTTCGAAAATAATGGTCGTGCGATTTTCATAAGCGAATTTTGTTTAGCGATGAAGCGCACTTCTGGTTGAATGGCTACGTCAACAAACAAAACTGCCGCATTTGGAGTGAAGCTAATCCACAAGTGTATGTCGAAACACCGTTACATCCAGAAAAACTGACTGTTTGGTGCGCTTTATGGGCTGGTGCAATCATTGGTCCGTACTTCTTCAAAAACGATGAAGGCCGCAACGTTACAGTCAATGGTGATCAGTATAGAGCCATGATTACTAACTTTTCCATTCCTGAATTGAACAATCATGATGTCCAGGAGCTGTGGTTCCAACAAGACGGCGCAACATGTCACACAGCTCGTGCCACGATCGATTTATTGAAAGACACGTTTGGGGACCGCATAATTTCACGTTTTGGACCTGTGAATTGGCCTCCAAGATCTTGTGATTTAACACCGCTAGACTATTTTCTGTGGGGCTATGTAAAGATTGGACTACATCCGAGCCAGCCGTGGCAGTCATATGCCAGAAATCATATTTAAAATGTAATGCCACAAGATTATCTTTCGAATAAAAAAAATCCATGTCAATCGAATAATACATCGTTGTTTTATTGCAACTTAAAGCTGTATACCTCTAAAAAACACCCTTTATATACATATTTATATTAATTGTAACTATTTAATAAAAAATAACGAATACAAAAATTTTCTATGTTGATCGATGTAAGTAGGAATTGACTTAAAATATTTTTTTCTTATATTATACTTTTTTTAAACTATCATTTATTATTACAGTAAACGATTGGTCTTATAAAAAATTTGTTTACCCTCTCCTGTAAGAATACTGGTGATAAGACATGCAAAATTAAAACAGTAGGAAAACTGTATAGCACGGCAAATGAAACCTGATTGCGAAAACGATTTTATCACCGGAAATGTTCAGAACTGTCTCTTTAGGACAGAAAAAATCAGTAAAAATAAAATCGAAGCATTCCACTTTTAGCTTAAGATAAGAACTGATAGAGTCAAGAAAATGAAAATAAACTTGCTGAAAAGCACTATTACCCGTTGACCAAGTGAAATAGTGTATCTTTTTTTTTCACAGAAGTGATTCAAATAGAATTGCACTTAAAGAAAACATTGTAACTTTTGAAAATGAAACACGGTAGTCAACTCAAAGAGAAGGGAACGAAGAAGATCATCTTAAGATAAAATGATTTTATGTGTGTGATTAGAAGTAAACCTACATGAAATACATTCTTAAAACCCAACAACATGAAAGCATAGCAAGCCAACAAACGTACGTCCGGTGAATTTTTATTAAGGTACATGTATTTGTGCGTAAAACTCTTTTGTATATTGACTAGATTTACAGGCACCCTGACAAGATAACTTTTCCTGTTTTGGAAGCAAGCTGTTAAATCACTCCAAGGTATTTTGTCAGCTGTAAGTTACATGATCGCTCAATTATGGAATGCATACAAATACACACAACTTTTTTTGTTTCTAATTTATAAGAAATCTGCGATAAAAACACAGCAAAGCATTCTAGATAAGGAAGTAACAGAATTTTTACATCTTTCCTACTTCAATCGAGTTTTTTAAATATGTTACAAATAAAATCTACAAGAAGTATTCTATGAACCAAACAGACTTCTTGATTTTAGATACTTGAAGTAACAGAAGAAAAAAATGGATATGTAATATTCCTTTAAAAATTCTTCAAATCTATTATTATCTTTTCTAAAGATATTAATAATATTGATCAATGAAGAATAAGACTTTTTTCATATAATTTTCATACAGATGTTCTCAAGCACATAACTCTAGTTTATGCTATTATTCTTTAACTGATATGAAAGATATGTGCTTGAAATAAAATTTAAGTTTAAGGTATTCAGGGGCGTAGCTACCGCGGTATCTACCGTATCAATGATACGGTGCCCCCAAGTTTCAGGGGACCCCAAAACGAGTAAGCAAAAAATAGTAACTTGTTTAGAGGACCAAAAAAAAAAAAGAGCTCCGAAGGACTAGCTACGCCTGTGAAGGTATCCAAATATATTCGTTTGGAGCCGTGATTTTGAAGGAGCATATATATATATATATATATATATATATATATATATATAATGAACATTTTTTTATATATATATATAAAATGAACATTTTTTTTTTTTGATATTCAATGTCATTTGAATTAGAAATTAATTATAAAAATAAAATTATTAAAGAATATGAATATATTAAAGAATATTTTACTTATAAACTTAACTATAACTCCTATATAAGGCCCGAAGTAGGATTTTTGAAAAATTCTAATTATTTTCAGAGTTACTTTCATTCAACTGAAATAATATCCGGTGGGTTTTGACAAAACTTCTCTACATTGATGTGTTAAAATATGAATAAATCTTAAATTATACATTTCCAAAATAGTTTAGGCTCTGAACAAAAATCTTAGTTATTTACAAGCAAAATATTATAGAAGCATTTTTTATCGTAGGAGAAAGTTTGAAATATGCCCTTCTCTTTCTTCATTTTTTTCCCAGAAAAAATCGCATATAAATAATTTTTTAATGTAATAATATTTTTAAGAAATATATATATATTCTAATTCAGGTGACATGAAATATCAAAAAAAATTAATCATTTAGACACATTTTCGAAATCACGGTTCCGAATGTAGAGTTTGTTACCTAAATACCATTTTTAAAACAATTCATTACGGGAATTATTGCTCAAAGCTTCACTTAAATGTTGGAATTCTTTCATATTATATGCTTCTAATGCAAATATCCTTTTCGTTTGACATAAACTCTCTTTTTTTTTAGATAACTTTTCAAACTGGATTCACTTTGATTTGAAAAATATAATTTATGGTATTTTATAAACAAGGAATAAAATAAATTTGATTACCATAATATTTACAGTATTTATTCGAATCTAAGACGCTATCGATTCTAAGATCCTCCCCAATTCTTAACTAACTTTTGTAAAAAACGAAAAATTGGTGTAAAATTGTTTATCGATGTCCATTTTTACGAAACTGAAATAAGTCTAAAATAAGAAAGAAGAAAGAAGAAAATAGATAGTTATTTTACCAGTATTATAAAATTTTAAATACCTACAATTGCTCTGAATTTCCCATTCAATGAATTTTTTTCCCTTCGATTCTAAGCCACATCCGATTTTGTCGCATTAACATTAGGAAAACAGCACGGCTTAGATTCGAGTAAGTTCGATGTTCATTGTTTTAATTCAATTTATTAAAATTTGTATCCGCGTGATTGCTTTTACACATTTTCTTTCATAGGACACAACTGTGGTTTCTATACTATAAAAAAAAAGTTTATTTATTAAGACATCTAAGATTGCGTTACAAATGTTTCCTTTAGCATAATAGACATTTGTATATATTCTCACTGTGTTTGGGATATATTAATTATTAAACATTAACTATTCCGGCTATGGTCTGTTGGCTCTTCATTGTGCTAAAGTGCATGAACTATAATGGTCATGACATTAGCTTTTCATCCTTGGCACAAAATTTTCTCGCCAATATTCCTGTTAGACAATAATACCGATGATATATTAGTTGTTATGAAACGGATCTCATTACGAGAGGTAACACAATCGCATTCAGTATCACATCCTTATTTCACATCGCTCAATATGACTTCATAAACATCCCTAACACGTCGTCCTTCATTCAGCTGTACAAACACCATCTCTTCTAAACAAAACCATAAACAATACCAGAAAGTAACAAAGGAGGTATCTATGAAGACAATAAAGGATCAAAAATAAAAAATGAAAAAAAAATCTTTCAAATCGGGTTGGCGTATCACTAAAAGTTAAAAGAAGCAGTGGCCATCATTCGTAACAGGTATTATCGTAGCAATAACCTGCCACGCCTCTATTCCCTCGCCTAGAAAAGGATGGTTTAAATCTTGTCTAACAAGATCACAGATTACCGGCTTACAAAATGGGAATATTTCCAAGCACAGTAAATTACTGGCTACTAGTTTGAAGTTGCCAGAGATGGCGTCATATTTGTCGAGCATGGCAAGGCGGTCACTCTTTGTTCCATTCGACAACCTTGCCCGGGGATACTTGAAGAAGGATAGAACATAGAGGAATTTTCAGGGTATTTTTTTCTTGGTGTTCGACATAGCGTAGTATAGGTATATATACAGATTATTTATCATTTGTAATCGAAAGTGGGGGCAGTATCGAATGAGTGAATGGAACTCGTAACCGGTTCAACTGGATGGTTGAGGAGGAATACGACATTTTGGAAAAGCAAAGTCATTGTGAGTTTTGAAGTTGATAACCTTTCAAGAGCAATGGAATTTTTGGTGAAGTAAGGAGTTGTGAAGTAAAATAGATAAATAATTTTATTTTTGTAAGAAATGAGATAAAGGGACAATTAAAGAAGCTCAGATTTCCCGATTACTGGATTATCGCCGTAACAAAGTACGCTCTAAACAAGGGGTGGCCAACCTTTTTGGGAAGAGTGCCACTATGTAATTAAAAAAATAGAGCGAGCCGCTTCCAACTCTTCCAACAAACAAAACATATAATAGTTTAAAAATGCTTCTTGTAGGCTGTTATAAAATTTATACGCAAATAACACAGGTTTTAATGCACATTTATGTAGTCGAAATTTAAAAATATTATAATAAGACAACTTAGGTTTTAATGATAATAAACTTTTTAACAAGTTCAATCAGTTAGGTTAGGTACAAAGTAAAAAATATTAAGTTGGATCATTTAATTCTAAATAATAATTAAATACTAAGTACTTAATGTAGTTTTTGAATCTCTACTTTTTTTTACCAATTCAGCTATTTTAGGGTTGCTTCTTGAAAATGCTTACAAAATCAGGCTATTTTAGGTGCATATCAGCTAGTTTTTAGTTAAATTAATTTATTATGTTCATAACTAAAAAAAAAAATTTCACAAGCATATTTGGATCCAAATTTTGAGGTTTTTGTTTGAGACAACCCTATTTCAATAAATTTGTAAAAAATTATTATTTATTATAATATTTTCAAAATATTTTAGTAAGTCTTCATGTGCCGCTCCTACAACTCCTCCATTCCACAGGTTGGCCACCTCTGCTGTAAGTTATTCATTGAGATTTGGACAAGGATGGAGGAAAAAATCTGTTACAACAATATAAGAAAAACCCTTTTATTACAAAAATTTAAGATAGCTAGCAAAGCATTTTATAACTTGAAAACCACTTTCAATAATTAATCTTTCCTCTTTTTGTCTGAGTTTGATCTTTTAAATCCAGTTATTTAAACGGGCTTTAAGTTTCAATTCTGAATCCTTTTACAGCAGTGAAATATAATCAAAAACCATATTTCAATATTGACAAGAATCGATGAATTTCGACTTCATTTGAATATAAAAAAGAATAACTCCTAAAAAAACATAATTGATCGATTACCATAAAATTCTGAACACAAGCCAAAAGAGCGTTACTTTTTCAAAAATGTATCCGAATTTTCAAGCATATATATAAGCCTATAATTGGGGAAAAAAACTCGAGTAATTTTCAACGATATTACCATGAGAACTAAAATGTTGTTAAGCGGGTAAAGAGGAAGGAATATTTTCTAAGTGAATAAAAACGCCAACGACAGTAGTTTTATTTCCAGTAATGCTATCAAAAGATGTCGCATTTTTTTCATTTATTTGTTACTTTGACTATATTTGTTCTTGCCATGCCCTCTGCGCCTTTTTTTAATTGAAATATGACAGGAAAGGAAATTTCGCATGTAACACGTGATCGTGGACCTTTGTTTCTTGTCCTAGAGCAGTGGTTTTTGAACTTCTGAACGCTGCGGCCCCTCTTTATGTATCAGCGTGACATCACGGACCTCCAAGATTTTAAGCATCCCTCCTCAATATTCTTGAACAAAATATAAGTTCTGTAGAGTTTTTTCTTGTAGAGTCAGACTGTGTTAAGTGATCTAGTCTAGTATGGTACATCTATCAATTTTTCCACGAGGCCTTTCACTGTATATCACAGAGGGAAATCCAAATATGAAATATTTCACAAATCCTCGGCAGGGGTGCTGTGGATCCCCTAGGATCATCGGACCGCAGTTTAAGTCCGCTACTCTAAAAGAAAAATTAGCTGAATGTTACTCATTTGCATTCTGAGATCTCAATGAGTAAATGTAAATTATACGAATTATTTGGAAACTCAGATTATGTCACTGATTTTGAAGAGAGAATTTAAGCGAATCTTCCCTTCTTTTAGAATAAAAGAACCATTCAAAATACTTAAAAAGTGAAAAGATTAAAATCGCTTCCACAAGGCTAATGGGAAAAAATTAAATAAACTGCTTATCCTAAGCCACATTTTTTCCCGCGAGATTAGAGGTTCTGTACATAAGCCACCTTCTTAAATTCCCTTTAAAACAAGTTCTTAAAGTTCTCGGCTTATACACGGAAACATAAAATATTCATTAAAATAAAATAATGAAATAAAATGTTTCCTCTTGAAACGTAGCACAAATTAAATGTTGATATGGTTTTATTCCAACTCTTCACTTATTGTTTAATTTAATTGGAGACTTGCCTTTGAATCGCAGAGTACTTCTATACACAGATTTGCAGAGAACCTTTCATAAAACTAATCGCAAAATTTCAGATTTTATCCAACACATTTCGTTAACTATATTCATAAAGCATGTTTTGAACTTAAGGACTGAAATAAACAGTAGAGTAATCTATTCGCGTCCAATATCTATGAAAAGCCATATTCTTATTCGGAAGATCACCTCAAGGAGCCAGAATTCGATGCAATATCGTGAAATTTGCTCCTCGGTCATATTCCCCGTCTTACATCTTGAAATCAGTACTCATTTTCATTCAAATCGCCTACCTTTGCAAGCAAATCAGTCTTCCAAACCAGAAATCTCATTTCCAGAGACACAGAGCGAGTCCATTGTACAAGGCTCCATCTTTATCAGTATCATTTCGCTATGTAAACAGTGTCTTCTCTAGAGCATCATTAGAACATGTACCTGGTTTGGTTGGCAGAAAACGCCGCCGGGACATCGGAGAGGCCACTGGATTTGAAGTTATTAATCTATACTGTTATGGGCAGCGCATATAATCACCGACTGACATTAATATTTAAGCTGGGCTCCGTGTCGGATCATATCTATTTCACGGGCGCCTTATTTAGTCACTTCGCTGGAGGTATGGGGAGAGGTGCAATGGGTGGAAAGAACGGTTATTAAATTCTGAACTTCTGACTCTGTGTGTGAGACAATGGATGGAAGGTGGTGGTCGTCGATTGAAGTTGTTGTGGTGGTGGATAATAACTAAAACGACATTGAATCTGTCGAATAAGGAGTATTTTAAGCAACATTTATTAGATATGTTTAAGGTTTTTAAATAACAAGTAATATAAAAAAAACTTTTAATCAGGTCAACAAAGAAAAATTTTATTCTTACTTTTTATCAATTCATTACAATTAATATAAATATGTATATACAAATGACAGAATCACAATATTAAGTGGCAATTAATTTTTATTAATCATCATTTAAGGTATCCGACTACTTGCGACAACTTTTTTTTTGAAAAAATGAAAATATGAGGATTTTTTTGTGATTTTTAGATTTATTTAGTGTATTTTAAGGAAAAAATCTTAAAATTGAAAGCAAAAATTTTTTTTATTATTATTAAAATGGGAAAAAACTGGTAAGAATGTACAAAAAATTACATAAACGGGGCCCGCTCTGTACAAAATTTTTATGAGAAAATTCTCAATTTTTCAATTTTGATGTGTTACTTTATTATTCGTGTTTGAAATGACCTTCAGGATAAGAGATATTTCAATTTTTACAAAACCTAGAGCTCTTTATCTTCGTGATTATACGAAATTGCTTAAAAAGAAAGTGATTATATCCACATAAAGGACTGTAAATTTTAAAATAAAGCAGCGATTGATAAATCTGAAGATCAAAACACTTCTACTGTTATACATAACATACACAAAAAATTTCAGGAAATTATTTTCAAAACTTTTTGAGCAATCGCTGTCCCCGTTTGAACTTTTCGCAAAAAACACATTTCGAGTAAAACGCATTTTAAAGTTTGTCATCTTGTGTAAAGTTATGGCATCTGCTTTTACTAAAACACTTGTAATTTTTGTTCTAGTGAATGGAAAATAAAAAACTTGGTATTTTTATCAAGCTTATATGATGGCCTATAAAATAAAATCATAAACAAAATTGGTCAATTTTTGAAAAAAATCATGATTTTAGGGTAGTCGGATACCTTAAGTATTGTATTGTCATCCAAAACAATCGTACATATAAAATTTCAGTTCAACTGAATGCTTTAAAACGTGAGAAAAAATTTTTTTGTTAAGTTTTGACCCATGTCGCTAAAAATGAAGCCAACATGACTGTATCTATAATTATTTAAATAATTAGTTTCAGTCAACTAATTTTAATTAATTATAATTAAATTATCGTATTGTCATTCAAAACAATACTGTACAGAAAATTTCAGCTCAAATGAGCGCTTTAAAATTGGAGGGAAAAAGCCCTTTAAAGTTTTGATACAAGTCGCCAAAAGGGTCACGAAGTCGACAAGAATGATACCAACGTGGCTATAGTTGTAATTCTTTGAATAATTAGTTTTAATCAATTAATTTTTAGTAATTTTAATTAAATTACCGTATTGTCATCCAAAATAATCGTGTGTATAAAATTTCAACTCAAGTGAGCGCTTTAAAATGTATTTTATTAAGGATTGAGAATTTGAACAAGATATAGAGAGATAGTGAACTAATTGTAGGAATTGAAAAAAAAAAAGGTTTGAACACGACAAAAAAATAAAATTTCCTCAAATTACCATACGCAAAATAAACTTCACCTGTAAGAATAAAGAAGAATACAACAAATAATTTTTATCAAGTATCACTTCGTTTTATTGCTCCGCATTGAATGTAATGTTTAATAATGGCTTAAAGTATAATTATTAAATAGAGGAAGAAATTTATTAAATAATAGACCAAATTTTTTTCCCTAAACTTAATATTTATATTTCCTAGATCATAAATCAATATTAAATAATCAATTTTGAATCCTATTCCTCTAATATTATTTAAAAATTCTTTTTCAAACTTTTATTTGTACAACTAAATTTTTCTATCTCAAGTGAGTTTAAAAATGTACAGTAAAAATAGACGACAATATTCTGTATCAATACGTTAGGATTTAACATTCTCTTATTTTTTAAATCCATCAAAACACAACAAACAAATTTTTAAGAAATATATATAATAGACCAAATTATAAGACGCATCAAACATAAAAAAAGATAAACCATAAATGGATGTAAAACAAATCAGATTGTAAATTCAGGCTTAGGATCGTACAGCAAGATTAAGCTAGCTGATATACAAATTATCCTCCAATTGTTTAATACGTAAAAAAAAAATTCTATAAATCAAAAGAAAAGAAAATATACACATAAACAAATGTAAAAGAAAATGTAGCATAATAAAGTGAAAAAGAAACATCTCAAGTGCAAAAAAAAGTTAAGGTACCAAAAACTAATAATTATAGCTTTCCACAGAATCAAAGAAACAAGCTTAATAGCCAAAATATAGAGTAATAACATTGTAGAAAAAAGTGAGTAAACATAAGTAACAAAAGTTTGTGATCCATAGGTACATTGCTACGAAAGCAAAGTTAACTGCTTTTTATTCAATTCCTACTATATTAGTTCACACTCTCTCTCCAAATAAATATATATATATATATATCTTGTTCAAATTTTCAGTCGTTAATAAAATACTTTTTATTCATTAGTTCCGACTTTCGTGGGAACATTTTCACACCCTTTTCGCGGCGATCGCACCGTAAGTTTTTTTTCTATAAGGGAACACTGAAGATCAAATACATTTTTTAAAACTTGTAGTGGATGACACTTGATGTTAATACAGTGTGTTGTGTTTTTTCAAATATTAATTCATTCATTAAAATTTATTTTTTAATTTTAAATTTATTCTGTGTTATTTTTTTTGACGAAGCTATAACTACAACAGATGGCACAACTCAAGTTTAAATATATTTTTTAAAACTTTTAATGAATGACACGAAGTTAATAAAGTTTTTTCAAATATTAATTAAATAACTAAATTTTATTTTTTAAAATTTAAAATTTATTTTTCGTTATTTTTGACGAAGTTACAACTACAACAAATGGTACAACTCAAGTTCACATATACTTTTTAAAACTTTTAATGAATTATACGAAGTTAATATTAAGTTTTTTTTTCAAATATTAATTCATTAATTAAATTTGATTAACTAAAATAAAATTTTCTTTGTTCAGTTAAGTAGGAATTGACTTTGAAAAAAAAATTTGTATTTCTTGTTAAAAGCTATTATAATTGAAATGAAAATGTATTTTATTTGCTGTTAATATTTAAGAAAATAAAGATTAATTAAAATACCAAGAACACTAAAAAAAATACAATGAGGAAACGAACACCAGAAAAATTTCCGGAAAACGATTTTAAAAAAAAGAAAAAAGCTCAGTAATTTGTTGCTTTTTGAGGAAAAAATGAGCCTATTGAGATTACATTTTCCGAAAAGAACGCGAATAGAATAATATTTAGTGAGTCTAAAAGAAGATATACTCTAATTATAGATTTCTAAAAAAATTACAACAAAATTAAATTTTAAGTAAAATTTCAGGCTTTTCCCCGGAAAATTATAATAAACAACATTTCTAAAGAAATCCGCTGAGAGAAGTTTCGCTGAATATCTGAATTAACTCAATGTTTGTGTGCGTCACACAATAAAACGAATTCATGCTGAAATCAGTTGAGTTTTTTAAAAGGAAAACAATGAAGGAAAATAATACTGTCTACCTATAAGGGCTTATAAGCGAATGCATTTTATTCTTTGTTTCAGTTGTTTATTAAGAAAAACTGTTAGAAATCGAAAGTTTATTAAATTTTGTAAATACAGTCAGACCCCGATTTAACGAATTCATAAGAGCCGAATATTTTATTTCTTTAAATCGAGGTTATTCGTAATATCGGGGTTCAAAGAAATTAAATTTTTTTCCCATTTACTCTTTTGAAATTTTATAATAAGCAACAAAAAATACAAGCAATTATGGCATTAGAACGAAGTGCTAAAAGATTGAACTTGTCTGTAAACGAGAATAAAACTAATTACTGTCGGACCTCTGTATAACGAAGTCACTAAATCCCGGAAAAAAAGTTAATTGTATGGAAAATTTGTTATGTAGAGGTTCATCTTTCACACACACACAACATACTTTATAAACCACATAAAACAAATTTTACATTCATAAACGCTATATATTAAAAAAATTAATTATTCACGCCTTTTTGTAAATTAATATCTATTTTTTATATATCTTACTCATCAAAAAAGTAAAAAAGAAAAACTGAAAAAAGAAAAGAAAAAGAATATCGAGAAACACACTGTATACTTTCAACACTTAGAGATAAAGTTTTATATTAAAATTAATGAGAATTTTAAGGACATTTTCTAATTTAAAGCATACATGTAATTTTAAACACACATTATTTTCTTACTAGAAATTGGATGTTTTACTTTTCAAGGACTAGTTCAAGAACACGAAGGTGAAAGGGGATGTAGAAGATGTTTCTAGTGAGCTGGACAATGGAGATTAAGGGTTGCACGGATTAAAACACCAGAACTCTATTACTCTCAGTGAGTTAGGCACTAAAGTGCAAGATTTATGACCACCCTAAAATTGTGTTAAAAGAGAGAATAACTTGAAATGTCCAGAAATACTTTAGAAATTGGGAGAAAAAAAATTGAATCCTTAGAGAAAAAATCGTTATATAGAAAATGCACTTCGTTATTGGGAGGTTATTTTACGAAGAAAATCCTGAAACGTTCTTGGTTCTAGGAAAAAGTTCGCTTTATAAAAAAATTCGCAATATAGAGGTTCGTAATATGGTGGTTCGACTGTGTTTACCTTGTATAAAGTTCAACTTACAACTTAGTCACATAGAAATTAACAATTTTAAATTTGAAAAAATTAACAGTGTTACTTATTTGGGAACTGAAATAAATAATAAAAATCAGCTGATCCCAGAAAAGAATCATTGCTTCAAATAAATGTTTTTATGCCTTGAAGAGTTATTTAAAATCCAGTTTTCTCAAAATAAGAGCTATATCGCTTCTTTACAAAAGTCTTATAAGATCTGTCCTGACTTATATGCATCAGACTTGGCTATTTACACGATGAGGAAGCTTTGGGAATTTTTGAGAAAAAAATCTTACGCTGCATTATTGGTGGAATCCAAGTGAATGGATCATGGAGAAGAAGATAAAACTTAGAGCTTTACAAAATTTACAAACAACCTGATGTTGTAAAATTTGTCAAATTACGGATACTTAAATGGGCTGGTCATCTAGCTAGAATGAATGAAGATCGTTGCTGCAAAAAATCATTCTGGCAAAGCCCATGGGAAATAGATCTCGGGTCAGACCCCCGTTAAGATGGATCGACTGTGTTGAGAAAGATCTAGAAATTTTTTAAAGGTCAAAAATTGGAACACAGTTTCCAAAAGTAGGGATGCCTGAGGAAGACTTCTGGAGAAGACCAGGGCCCACCCAGGGCTGTCGAGCCATTGAAGAAGACGAAGAATGGTAGTCGACCTTTCTGAATGTTCTTTCGTCTTCAATGCTTTTACTGCCATCACAAAACTAATCCCATTTGAAAGAACGAACGCGAGATATAGTAAATTCCCCATATGCTGTTCTAAGCATTTCTGCAAGTTTTGCACGCCGTTTTTTTTCAATTTGAACCAAAACTTTACATTCAGTCTTTTCATCCTCGTTACAACTTTATCTACAACTTATACAAAATACCTACAATCGAAAACACCAACCATTTTTGCAGTCAATGCAATTTTTTTATCCAGGGTATCAGAAGAATTGAAATACAAAAGGGGTATCAAACTTGCGGCCAACATCGAGCATGCCCGGCCAGCATATCGGTACACAATAATTTACAATAAAATATCAAAATTTCTCCCGAAATAGGAAAGATTGTAGCAGAGAAGAGCTATTAAGAGAGAGAGAGAGTGTGTGTCAGGACTTAAACATTAAATTTGTCTTGTTCTTTTATTTATGTTTATTGTAATGTATTATTTGAAATAAACTTACTTTTCTATGAACATTGATTTTTTTTTGTGGCCCACCTAAAATTAAACCTTGTTTGTCTGGCCCAGGTCGGCCTTTGAGTTATACACCCTTGAACTACAACATACCGGTACTGATGCGTTCCTGAACTTTTGCATTTGTATTCTACGGACTCAGTGCTAAAATGTAATTAGAACGCGGTAGCCAAGTAGAGGCGAACTCATGGCTAGCATTGTTTCTATCGAAACATGTTCGATTCCTGTTATCAATAAAGACACGCTGTGTACAGAGATTGCCGTTCGTTGAAGCTGTTATCACTCCATATATATATATATATATATATATATATATATATATATATATATATATATATATATATATATATATATATATATATATATATATACAATGGTGGTCAAAATTGTGGACACTTGAAAATCTCTCTACGTTTTTTAAATTTATATACTTATAGAAAATGTTACGTTGCACAAAATGAAAAGTTTTTTATATCATTTTAAAGAAAACTTAATATTTAATTCAATGCAAAAACAAGAATTCAAATGCAATACAAAAAAAAAGTATGCTGCAATAACTATCGATATACATTAGACACTGATGATAGCAGTGGGTTATCTGTACTTAAATGGGTAGCCTTTATTTCTTATTACAGCTTCACATCGATGTTTCATTGAGCTGAAAATAATTTAAAGCTCTTCCTTCGTTATTACATTATGCCAGGAAAAAATTACAGCCTCAATTAATTCCCTTTTATTTCATGGGCACTTCATTTGGACAAGAGTTTTCGAAAGGTGGCACAAGGTTTCGATAGGTTTGAGGTCAGGACTATTTCCTGGCCAGGACAAGAATAAAATTTAGTCAAGAAGCAATGAAATCAAATAAAAGAGTAGTTTGGACACCTAGAAAGATATGTGTCATGATAAAGTGGTCTTTCCTAAGTTAAAGTTGCAAGAAAAGTAGGTGATTCAGTGAATCTGGAGACTGAAAGTTTTGCTTAAAGTGTCAGGAAACAAATTTAATAAAAAACAAAGCAGGAAAAGGCGAAAAAAGGTGCACCACATTTGTTGCTGACAGAAGAACAAAAGTACTAGGCCTCCAAGATAAAAGAATGTCATCAACGGTCATCAGAAGTTATCTGAATGATGCCGGTGTTTCTGTCAGTTCAAAAACTTCAGGAAAAAATTAGATGTTAGACTAAACGGTATAATTCCATTAAAAAAGACTAGTCTCAATTTACAGCATCAATGTAAGACTACAGTGGTCAAAGAAGCACATTAATTGGACAAATGATTGGTGGTCACAAGTTATATGGAGGGATAAAACTAAGATATTGTTATTCGGAAGTGATGGATATAAGTATTTCTCGGACACATAATAGGAGAAATACTACATCATGACTGCCTCCAGGCAACTGTGAAGCCCCCACATAGTTTTATGATTTAGTCATGCATATCAGCAGATGGTATCGGTCGTCTTTATATCATCGATGGGACACTGAATGGCAGAAAATACACTGACACCATTCTAGAACCCAAAATTCTACCTTCCATCAGGGATCTATTTATCACAACAATGCTTCATTTATTTTTCAGAAATGTTCTGCTCCTTGATACATAGTAAAGTAAATGAAAGACTGGTATCTTTCTAAGGTCATTGAGTTGTTGTCCTAGCGAGGAAACTGTCCTGACCTCAATCCTATCGAAAACATGTGCCACCGTTCGAAAACTCTTGTCCGAATGAGGTATCCATGAAATAAAATGAATTGATTGAGGATATAATTGTTTCTTGGCGTCATGTAATAACAAAGGAAGAACTTAAAACTATTTTCAGCTCATTGAAACATCGATGTGAAGCTGTAATAAAAAATAAAGGCTACCCCACTATGCACTGATAGTTTAATGCTATCATCAGTATCTAATGTATATCGATAGTTATTGCAGCATAATGTTTTTTACATTGCACATATTTGAACTTCGTTTTTTGTATATTAAATTCTCTTTAAAATGATGTAAAAGATTTTGTATTTTGTGCAACGGAACTTTTTCTATAAGCCAGCAAACTTAAAAGAACATAACAATTTTAAAAAGTGTCCACAATTTAGGCTACCACTGTATATATCTCGTTTGAAATTTGAAATTAAGGAAGATATTGAGAGAGACAATTAACTCATTTAGATCAGGATATTACTAAGTTAGTCCAAATTAATTTAAACATACATGCAAACATATTGCTACATATAAACTAATTTTTGTTTATATGTAGCAACTACGTGTTTATTTTTGATACATATAAACTCTAGATATGCGAAAGAAATTATTTATAAATGTTCCGAGCGTGATAAACATTACAAATGTTTAATTTTAAACTAAATAACTGAAAGATACTTGGCTCTTTCCAAACACCTCACGTAAAATTAATTATAACTAAATAAATAACAAACTGTGAACATTAGATACTAGACTAACATTTCCAGGGGCGAAGTTCTTAACACGAAGCTCTGATTAGAATCGAGAATGAAAAAGAAAAGGAAAAAAAGGAACGATTGTCTCGGAAGTGTCTGATTTGCCAGGACTTTTCCGGAAAGCCAGGATTAGTACAGAATGAATTTGCTGACCAGATAACAGCCTAGGATTAGTACTAACCGCCTTATTAGCTGTACTCTTTGGAATGTGAAATCAGGTGAATAAATGTACTATGTATATGGTCATTGAGTTTCGATAATTTTTTCTGTGATACAAACAACATTCTTAATTTTTAAGCATCGATTCGAAAAACTGAGAAATTTTAATATTAACTTACTGAATCCGTGGTATATAATATCTCTTAAAAGATTTTTAATTTTATTTTATTTATATTAATTTACTTATTTTTACACTAAAAATATTTTATTGCAGTATTATGTAGATGCGCGCGGATGAAATGAATATAAAATTATGAACTATTATGAATTTCGTGATTAGTTCAACATCAATTCTAAGCTCTTCTCATTGGCTGACTAAAATAATGTAGAATAATGGCACCATATATGCACATTAAATTAGTAACAATGTCTTGAATTACACAGTAAAGAATTAATCCTTGCGGTCGTCACGAGGCGTGGAAGACTGAATTGTCAACCCAATGATATCGACGTTTTTTGACCATGTTTCGACATTAGAAATTCGACACTAAACAGAAAATTCGACAGTCCTTAGGCGATTTTAATTAAATAGAACTAATGATCAAAAACAGTCAGTGGTGCACACAGGAATTTTTCAAGGGGGGGTCCAGGGTCGAAAGTTCCCCAATTTCATATCATTGTCGATTTTGTCAATTTGGGGGGACGAAAAACAGTAAAAAATTAAATATTGAATAAGTAATTAGCATTAATTAATAAAATTAATTATTAAAAACAAATACTTAATTAAATTTTACGTACTATATACAAGGGATTATAATCAATCGGAAAAAAAATCGAGGGATTTGGAAATGGGTCCGGACCCGGGGACCCTCTCTCCCCTTGTGTGCGCCACTGAAATCAGTAGAGTCGTTTTGAAAATGGTTTTACTCACATATAAAGTTTTTTGCCTTTTTAAAAAGTATATAACTGCATTTTAGATATGGCAAACCTATATTTAATCTCAATTCAATTTGTCTCGACGAATCATTTTCCGATTATATTTTTTTATAATATATTTCTTTCTTGCGAATTACTAAAAAAGTAAATAAATAAAGTTATATAGCACAGAGATAGAGAGAAAAAATTTTACCGAAAAATTAACACATCATAATATTTTATAAAATTATCGTAGTTATTCACACACAGTTCTGTGCTACATTCATTCTTTTATTCATTTCTCATTATAAAATGGGTATAAAATATGTTCAATTCGATTCAACTTATCAACTTATGTACATTTAATACACATACACATATTTCTAGATAATTATTAAGAAGGATATCAGAAAGTACCAGATATTTATAAATTCAAGTAATTTTACTACCTTTGTACATAATGAAAGATCTTTTTCATTATTTTTTAAGGTATCCGACTACGTTCGGAACCGTGATTTTAAAAAAGCGCATAAATGTATAATTTTCATGATATTTAGTGTCACTCAGATTAGAACACATGCATAAAATTGTTTTAAGGAGATTTTGACAAAAAAAAATATTTAAATATAATATTTTGGCAAAAAATTAACTTAGAATAATCGTTTTTCCAAATGTTCTCCTTTTGTGAAAAATGGTTCTATTATAATAATATTTTGCCTGTATATAGCTCAGACCTCTCTACAGAGGCTCAACTAGAATTTTTGAAAAATTCACATTATTTTAAGAGTTACCACTAATTGAAATAATTATTGGCGTTTTTTTCTTAAAATTGCTCCGCTTTGTTGTCGTAAAATATGTGAATAAACCCACATCTAAGTTATATATTTCAAAAATTCTAGTTGAGCCTCTGTAGAGAGGTCTGAGCTATATACAGGCAAAATATTATTATAATAGAACCATTTTTCACAAAAAGAGAACATTCGAAAAAAAGATTATTTTAAGTTAATTTTTTGCCAAAATATTACATTTAAATAATTTTTTTTTGTCAAAATGTCCTTAAAACAATTTTATGCATATATTCTAATCTAAGAGACACTAAATATCATGAAAACTATCCATTTATGCGCTTTTGCAAAATCACGGTTCCGAACGCGTAATCGGATACCTTAATAAAAATTAAAAAATTTCTTTTTCGGGACTTTTGGAGGGGAAAAAAAGTTAAATTTGTGCTTGTGATATTTCCATCTAAATCTCTATTGAAAAGAATATACGTAAGCATAAATGTCAAATTTAATTTTGATCATGTTTTTAAATAAAATATTAAAAAGAAAGAAGGCATTTTTGAGGAACAACACACACGCATAAAAAATTTAACAATTTAGGTTAATCAAAAAATAAAATTTCAAGGTGTATCTATTCAATATAATTATTAAATTGTGCTGGATTCTATTCGCGCCCTTTCACTAATCCTCTTGGGGAAATTCTTATTTAACTATTAGTTGAGTTTAAAACCGCCTTCCGAAGAGAAAACTTGGTTTTATGCTAATTTGGGTGATATTTAAACCCTATCAATGTGAGTATTAGCGTTAGCCATCGTTGTTACTAAAGATTTGACGAGTGCTCTTCCATCGGATCACACTCAGGTTTGTGTTTAATTATTTGTCTTACAAATATAAGACAGGCAATTAATTTGATTGCTCCCTCTGATAATAGTCTTAAATGATAGTAAATTGAATGAACAAATAAAATTTAGTTATTTTCATAACAATATCTGTTCATTAGATGACCCAAACTTCACCTGCGACCTTTGGATTGCGACAAAATGAATATACAGAGTCCATAATTAGAAATAATATGTGCTAATTTTTTAGTTCACTTGAAGAATTTTTCTTTTAAACCTTTCTACTTCTTTCTTTCTTTATATAAATTCATACTCACACTCTTAAGTTCCTACTTTATACTCACAGAATTATTTCTTAATATAAATTCATGAGAACAATATCAATTCTACTAAAAGGATTCGTGTGGTAGTAACTAAGAAAATAATCAAGAAAATAAACTAATTTACAATACTATTTTACAGAAGGATAATTTAGAGTAGATAAATGTCTGTTCAGAAACAAATTAATGTAGGATTAGAAGTTTTATTATTATTCAATATTAAATTCTACAATCACATTTATCTTTTATATATAAAATTTTTTAATTGTAAGTTTCCAAAACTCTCTCTTGTGTGATTTATCAATTAACAATATGCTTTTAATTTTTAATTCAAATTCCTATAAAACTGTTAAATCATGAAATGTATCATTTTTTCTTCGGCAGCATAATCTTGGTTTTTGGAACATTTCTCTATTGCATTAACTACACAATAAATACCAGTACACTCGGGGAAAGGTGATTTACGGTTATTGTTATTTTCTTCTCAAACATCATCATTCAGTTTTCCTTTTCTTTTACTATGCATGTTCAACATTTGTCTTATCACTTTTTTCTAAGTTATTTTCGAACTTTTCCCCGCATCAAATCATATTAGAGAGGAGGAAGAATGAAAGCGTCGATGAGCGTCTTAAAATGAGAAAAATCATAACATTTATTAATTGTAATGAAAATATAAAACTTAATCATTTGAAATGAGAAAGATTTGTTGATTAAGGAAGTAAATTAATTGAATTATTGTTAAAACCAGAATTTATTTTTCAATTTAATGTACGTCAGTGGCGTAACAGAGAATATTAGGGCCCCCTGGAAACTCAGATTATCGGCCCAAAGCCAAATCTTACAAAGACAATCTTATTTAGCATCAGGCAGGCTTTGGGACCCCACTAGTATCCTGGCCCCTCTTCCGCTATGCGGGAGTCTACGTTATGCCACTGTTGTGCGTATATTTATACACATTCTTTTCAAAAGTAAAGTATACGTAACTAAGCTAAATGCAAAATATGGGACGGGTAAAGATGAAAAACATATGCAAATTCTTACATTTACAAGTGCATCTATATCATGAAACTCAATTTCTGGCTATAAAAGCCAGCAGCTGATTCATTCCACATATGATATCGGTGATGGATTGCGGCACCAGAACTTATGAAAGAGCAATAGCGTAGGATAGTCTTCGAAAAAGTCAACGAATTGAATATGAGAATACTGGCGTAGCCACCCCTGAGGCCCTCGTATCAAAAATTCCTCAGATGCCCTTTTTTCAACATGGAAACTGTTAATTGGACTATTGATAACATTTTACAATTTTTGCTTACATATATTGGGGCCTCTGTAGCTTGGGGGTCCCGTAGGGTAGCTACACCCTTGTATGAGAAGTTATCGCCTGCTGAATGAGACCGTATCCTGGTACATTGTGATCTCGATTTGTTGGTTCCCGCAACTGCCATATGTGTTGGACGAGATGTTAGCTTAAGGCTGCCTTCGGTAAAAGTACGAGAGCTTGAACTAAACACGAAGCACATTTTCGAACAGAAAAATGCCTCAATTTCCATGGAAATTTGCAATATTTTAACTCATATCTCTGTTAACAATTTAGTGTTTTTAAAAATGCAAAAATATTCCACAGACATTTTCTTTATCATTTTAATACATGAAGGCATAACGCATTTAACATTACGATATAGGAGAAAAAACGCAAAACACATTTTATACCAGAAAAAATGAATCAACTTGGTTAAAAATGGGATGAATGATAAAAAAGTTCTGGTCTTTAAAGGATAGTGAAGCCAGAATATCCTTTTAATGTTTCATTTCTTTTATATCTGAAAAATGGTCCAAATTCGGGTCCTATTCTTTAACATTAACCAAAGACAGCCTTAAATCATTAATATCAGACAAGACAGAAGCAGGATCGTCTGAGAACACGGTAGAGCAATGGATTGCACAGACACCCAACAGATCACTGTCTGAAAGACCTTCTAGTCAAGTTTGGCGAGATCCTTTTGACACGGAATACAATGTTCAAAGCCACCAGCCACCATCAGAGGTTGCATCTGTCAGCAGTCGAGCCATCTTCAACAGGTTGCATGAAGGATGGTTGGGCGCACAGCATTTCCAATGAGTTTTCTTGAACACTCAGCTTAGAGCTGCACGCAGGACGATGTTATTGTTATTGACGTCATTGTGTCAACGAATATCATTGGGAACTAATTATTTTTAGATGAAACCCGATTCTCTGTTTATGAAGGAATGACAACAGTGTTTGGATTAGCAGCTTCTTTCCAGGGAAACATCATCTGGTAGCCCATATCTTCGAACATCACATTGGATCAACACCATACTTAATAGCAGGAGTGGGTATTAAGTCGATCGCGATCGACTGGTGGACCGCCAAGACATTGAGGGGGGGCGTCTTTACTAAGACCTAAGACGACTAAAAGAAACATACTTATGGAACATCGATGCCAGCTAGACTGGAGACTTAGTGGATCGCAACACCTTGAAAAAGTTGGAAGTAGTCTGTGCCCTGGAAAAGTCTGCCCATCCTTGCTTTATGGTTTGGTCGACAGTTTGGTAAATAGACCGATCGACTTAATGACCCCGGATATATACTGTCTTCTTTTAAAGGTCTCAGGTAGGGCCTACTTTTGCATAGGGGCACAGGGCCTCAAAGAATCTTTAGATGTCCCTGTTGAGACGTTAAAGTTATTCGAATCATGATCTTGTTATGACTAAGTCGAGAATTCGACGAGGCGCAGGGCCCGGATCCAGTTGATTCGTGCCTTAAGACATCCCTGCCAATTGGTAACAGCGTGCTCAAGTATAACGAGGAGCGTTGCGTTTCAAAAAAGCAAAACCATAAATTGGATCCATAATAAGAGAATTAATTTACAAGTGAATCATCTCCCAAAATGAAAAAATCTCCATGGAAAAAATTTCGAGTTGCTCCCATTCAGAATTTTAAAGTTACGTCGTCTGCTTTCCATAATACTTTCAAAAGCACAAAGCGATCTTTAAGCTTAAAGGCCCATCCTAACATATGCCTATTTATGAGCTCAAGCATCTCGATTCAATAAACAAATAAATAAAAATCCCGCCAAGTGTTGAGGTTTATGATTTTACCACCGGCGATAAAAGCTCTTCTTCATGACCACCGCAACTACCCCCCAATCAGATAATTTATCTTCCAGTTTGACGGCAAGAATGGATAACCCAGTTCAAATATTCTTCATGGCGTGAAAATTATTCCCCCTACCATCATATTGATGGGCGATAAGTTGCCAAATAATAGGCATCTGGCCACTTGATGTCTGCCTGTATAATAGGGCTGCCTAGATGACAGATCATCTTCCATGTTTGGTTACGAGGATGAATAGATCTCTATCGCATCATTTTGATTTTGCATGTTTTATGTGATGAGTTGAATTTTAAAATGCTAGTTTTATTTTTAGCGCCGGAAATGACTGTAATGAGGTAATTAAAACCTAAGTGACAAGGGAAAGCTTTATCTAAAAATGGCGCTGCATAGAAAATAATGTTCGTCTTTATTACATTTAATATATAATGAAACACGTTTATTTGTGTAATTTAGGAAAACAAAAAAATTATACTTGGAGAAAATATTTTCTTTTCTCAAAGAATTTTAGAAAAAATTGTGAAATACGCTAAATCATAAGAATTTATTGATAAATATTATTACTTTTTAATGTATCATGCTTCACGATTTGAAGGTGTGCGATTGATTTTTTTAAGAAGCATCAAAAATTCTTAAAGAACCAAAAGTTTAAAAAGTACCAAAAATTCAAATGATCGAAGGTTTTAAGTCACTTTTTTTTTAAATAAAAACGCTTTTTTATCGATATGCCTCTCTAGTATATTTTTTTAAAAAATAATTCCTCGAAATATTTAATGTAAAATTTAGATAGTTAACTAATTCTTATAAAAATTAAAATTCTCAGGAAGAAAAAAAAAAGAGTGCATGTCTTATGACCACATGATAGAAATGGTAACTTCAAATTTTGTAATGTTATTTCAAGGATTAGTTAGGTGAATAAAAAACAAGGGGATATTAATATTGTCAAACAAAAGTATCCATTTATATGTCTGTACTCACAAAAAGTAATATTTTTTTCGAAATATATAATCATATTTGTTAATTAATTGTATTCTAAGAAGGAAAAATAGGTTTATGGTAGCTGAAATAGGTTATAAATACTTTAGATTCAAAATTATTTAAGTATCTAAAAAAAAAAGATTTTTATTCTTAAATTCACTGCAAAATTGCTATTGATAATTATACTATTTACTTAGTTCTATAAAAATTTGTCCTTTTTCTGCATTTTAAATTTAATTTTAGTGTAGGATCTCTCTCTCTCTCTCTCTCTCTCTCTAAGCCTGTTTTTTAAAAATATTACATGTTTCATTTTCATGCATCTACTAGGATTAGAAAGAATCTTGCCATTCATTTTCGTAGAAAGAGTTGGGGGGGGGAGCTCCAATTAGTCGAAGCTAGAGAGAAACATTAATTTCTCTTATAAAACCAAATATCTTAAATTTATACATAATAAGGGATGTTGGCAAAATGCATCAATTCATTATATCGTGCCCTCAAAACTAAAAAGAAAGACATTCAATAATGAGACAAGAATAAAGTTATACAAAAATATGAATATCGTACCTTTCTTTATAGTTATTCTTACTAATATATCTGAAGTAATAAGGACGCGTGGGAAGATTGACTAATTAAATAAGCATACAAGAAGGAAGACTAAATACTACTCAAAACCCGAGGAAAACGTCCCTCTTTTGGTCACGTGGAGCAAAAAGGGACGGCCTTGGAGAAAGGGTGGACGAGAAGGGATTTCCGGCTAAAGACGAAAAAAGGCGAATGAGCATTACAAACCTGAGCGTAACGTTCATTCAAGTTCACTCTTCAGTAAAACGCGCTGAAAAAAGTTGTCTTCAAAAAATTCAACATAATTAAATTTTTCCCTAAATATGATTTAAGTAGTTTGTGACAAACACTTAAATCTTACGTAGGAAAAACAGCGTGACCGAAAGACAAACAAATACATTTAAGTACCATAAAATCCGTCGCATAACGCTCTTACCTGTGTATAACGCGCACCTACTCTTTGAAGCCGTATTTGTTGATTTTTAGGTACATACGCCGTTTCACGCACGCACCCCTTTTTTTACTGAGAAACCTGAAATGTGCGTATGCAATGCTCAAGTAATTTATTCGAGGTATTATCCCAGACTTTTTTGAAAGAATAGTGTACTTCTAGAACTACAATTCTTAAAGTTCTTAAGTTACGTTATATATATATATATATTTCTTTTAAATAAGCAGTATTTCGATACATATAGAAGTCTAATTTTTTCACATCGTTTTTTTTTTAAAGCTCTTGCTTTTATACCTATTGTATAACGAACGTCCGTAAATGTAGAAAAGTGTGTTAAAATGCGTTAAAAGTACGCGTTACACGCAGGATTTTACGGTAATAAGTTCCTTTTAACAATTAGAGTAAAGAATTTCCTTTTTCTCATTCCATCCACGTCCAAAGAATATTAAAATTCAAAAATACATGGAAACAAAATAATTTCAAAGAAAATATAAAAAAAGATAAAATTTCCGAAATTATATCAAAATAAGGAAATAACTATAGATAAAAAAATAAATAAAGCAGAAAAAGAATTCAATAATTATTATTATCGTTTTGAGCAGAAAATAGATAGATTATCAGGAAGACCAAAAAATTATTTCTGTTTCCTCTTACATGACACTTAATATTTCAATTTCTTTTGAGGCTTCAGTCTCAAACAATGATACATAGAACATTCATTTAAATAAATTAACAGGCATCCGAAATTTTCTTGATCCTTAAATTTTAGTCTGGGATAATTTGGTCTTAGTTTTCAGTAAAAATTCTAAACATTATCGTTTTTTATGTCACCGATCGAATTTCTGACAGAAAATAACTAAATAAAAGTGTGTAACATTTTTTTAATTGAAACCTGAGGTACTTTCAAACTATACCACAGAGCCGAACTCATAAACAGATAAAGAAAAGACCGGTTAATTGAATGTATGCAAAACAATATTACTTATTTACAAAATTTACACTTCAAAATCTAAAATTCATGAGAGTTCCTGCCCTATATTAAGAATTTATTCAATTTATATATATAAAATTAACAACAACTGCTCCACAACTATCAAAATTTTATAGAAGTAATTTTAATCATAAAATGCATACTTTGTGTATGGTGATTAAGGTGAGCAATTTTTTTCAATGCAAAGGAGGATGAAAAATTTAGGAAAAATAACTTAAATATATGAAACAATTGATTAACTCAAACAAAAATACACTAATTACGCTTAGATCCCTGTTACTTATTTACTTAAACGAGTATTTTTCCATTGAATAATTTTTTTTTTATCAGTATATCATTTTCTAGTATATCGGCGATTTCGGAGCAAGAAATATCCTTCATATTGAATTTTATGGTAGGTGCTACAACTAAAGTATCAACACTCAATCTTGATTTCTCATTTGTCCAAAAATCATAACCAATTGAAAAAACTCTTTCAACCGCTGCATTAGTACCTGCCCAACGTATATTCAACAAGAATAACAAAATTGTCATATGGAAAGTGTGTTCACATTTTTGAAGTGATTAAATATTTTCACCCATCTTTTATCAATTTCAACATACTGATTTTCCCATTGTTCTATTTCATCGTAACTTAAATATCAGTCTTCTAATTTCTTTAAACAGATGCGTAACAGTTCGGCCTGGGATGTCTGAGTAGGGATTAAGAGATTAGTTTTTAAATATTGAAAAGGAGGACAAGTAGGTGATATTGTGAGGAAGGACAGAACTTATAAAAGAAGGCCTGTCCTTCCTAACGGAGGACGATTGGTCGCCTTAATGGTTATGTAAAGAAATACAGAAATGTATTAAAAAAATACAAAACTCATTTATGAGATACTTTAACAACCTATAAACGCAAAATAATTATATTAATCAGTGGAGAGTTCGTTATACATAACTTAGTTATAACTAACTTAATTATAACTCTTAAACTTAATCTATTCTTATCTTAAGCGTCCGCTTCGAAATTGGTTAATAATCCAACCCAGTTTATTCTGTTTCTTGTTTTCTTCAGAAAGAAAAAAAAGAACATAAAACACAAAAGAAAAATATACAAGATATAAAAAATAGCACAATAAATAATGAAAACACGTAATTGTGTAACCCCCACCGGTGGCCAGCAATGGCGGTGAGGTGTTAAGCCTTATATTTATGGGGCCGGCGGGTGAACTTTGTGGGCGTCGTACTCAACTGACCTCAGCGCTCCCCCTCTGCTTTCAAGGTCAACCCCTCACCTACTCTGGGCCCCGCTTTCTCCCATTGCCCAAAGCTACTTTCAATTTGCCAATGCATTGACTACCCTGCTTTCTTCTTCCTCACTTACAGGGGATCAGGGACCACCAACTGTACCAAAATAGAAAATTATAGGACTAAATGAATACCCAATTCTCCCTAATATTACAAGCAAAATAAGAAAAAGCCCATCTCCAAATCCTTTAAGTGAGCCCCCTTATAGTCACTAATGCGATGATTGGTGTAAATTGTTTGCACTTTATGTTTTTTTTCTTTGACTTTTCATACTTAATACCCATTACGTGTGGCAATTTGAAAGAGATTTTCCACCTCTGTTTATTGAATAATTAATCGGATTTTATTAAATACATAAATCTATTTTAGTAAATTTAATTGACTGTTATAAGCTGCAATGTATAAGCAGGAAAAATAAAAAATCTCTTTTTAATACTGTTGTAGCGTAGTGTGTGATAGTATTACGATTTTGTAACAACTGTTTATTTAATTTGGTATGCTATTAAATTATTTCAAAAATATGTTCGTTGTAAAAAAACAGCTTTGTTTTATTTTAAAATTTTCCAGAGTGTATGTTTTTTTTTTAATTTGCCGATTAGTAATAAATGTTTTGTTCACACTGATTAAATTTGATTTATATTTTGTAATGGTTTCATTGGAACGGAGAGTTGATTGTTTATTTCTTCGTCCTTTGAATTATTATTTTTAGAGAGAGCATTAAATAAATTTAATTGGCAGATGATTCTCAAATTTCATTTTTGTGAATTTTATTACTGATTTTAATAAAGGACATTTTATATTACCTTATAATAATTAGTTATGTATTTTTATTTGAACAAGACAATAAAGCCCTTTAAGAAAATACACATTTACATAAATAATTAGTAGTAGGAATTAGTTGGATAAATAAGTTTTTTGTAATTGAATTAATAAATAAACATAGTTAATACAATTAAACAGTTTAATAGAATTAAATTAATTTATAATATAATTTAATATATTTAACTACGGATGGTGTTACTAAACCATACACGTTGGAACATCATCTTGTTATTAAAAAAAAATGTCAAGAAAGTTGAATAATTTTAAATACTAATTTTTAATAAATCGCAATATTTTATCGTATTTTGTTTTGTATATTCATTTGTAACAGTAAAAACGTTTCATGACTTTTTTTAAAAAAATTCGGAACATTTTACAAGCATTATTTCTAGACTAATTTGGAGCAAATTGTATCATGATAAGATTGACCAAGAAAAAACAATTCATGCTCAAGTAATATCGAAGTATAATACACGTTAAATTTGGTATAGAGGAAAATATAATTTACACAAAAATTTTAAACCGAAAAATGCATTACATTTACCTTTAAATTTTAAGTAAGATGTATGAGGAACAAATTACGTATCATTATGAAAACTGTAAAAATAAATAAATAAGTAAAAGGAGGCTTCATTAAAATGTTACTTAATGAAAGTAAATGCGGTTACGTTATAATGTAACTAGCAATTACATGGTTACTAATAAAATACTTTGCAATTCATAAGGATTTGAGCTGAATATTTTGATCATTTTATCTAAGATAATAAAAATGAAACCAACTTTAATGTTAGTTATGGTAATTAATAAATATGTATCGGAAAAAAATTATTTCATTCAGCATCAGAAATTCATTACAACTACATTTCAAAATGACAATGACGTAAAAAAAGTAGTTCGAAAAAATGTAACATCTAGGAACATAAAAATGTGATGTACTATTGTCAAATGTGTGGTCAATTTAATACTTTCCGTCCTAATTTAATATTCAATTCTCCGAAATTTTATTATTTCGGATATTTTTAGTCCTGTTAAAACAAATATTATTCTAAATATGTTGTACGTGAGCCATTCTCATAAATATTAAGCTTTCAACACTGGCGTAACTAGTCCTGATTGGGTACTGCATCAAAAATTTCTTGGGGGGCCCTTTTTGGGCCTGCGATTTTTTGCTACGGGGGTCCCCATATCATTGATACGGCGATAGTTAAGCCCCTGGATTTCAGACATAAAAGATATTCAGACATCAATTAAGGCGAGATTATTTTCAGCTCTTAAATACAGATTTTTGCATACTTGAAAGTAATGTGTTAACATACTAAATGTCTTAAATTAATATTAAAAGTTTTCTTTTCATAAAGTAATTTATTTTAAACAAAAACTGCTACAGAATATATTGTATTTGGTCTAATATGCTAAGTAATATGTCTGCCTATGCCCTACACTTTAATAATACCTTATAGATTTCCAAATATTGCAGTTAAATTGCTTCATGTAACTATTCTCTATATCTCCTCACATTATACTAAAAATAGTTAAACTCATATTCCTCTGATATTTGATTACAACAGCTCGCTTGCTATGCACGAGTCGAATAATTAACTATATGCATTTCATTTGCGACGTTGTTTATTGCAGTACGTTTTTTTTCCCTTATACTGTACATATATACAATATTTGCCATCTTTATAAATACAATACATGCCATCTTAAGAATTTATTCTATTTTAATTTGGAGCGAGAACATTAGTTATAAAGAAAAAAAATGTTTAAAAATTATTATTCTGAATAAAAAAAAATAAGGCACTTCCGTATTATCGCAACCTATTGACGTTATATGAAACGAAACACTTGGTTGTCACTTCAACGCATACGACGCATAGGAAATCTGAGTTGCTAACTTGTCGAGTTATCTTGAATGTTGCGATAATACGTAAATACCAAAAATAATTTTGTTTTCAATTGCTATATTACAGTATAATATTGTGAATAATAATTTTTTCCCATGTTGTTCTAGTTAAGAAAACAACTAATAGTTAACTCTGATAAAAAGAATAATTTTTATTTCATACATCTAGTTTGAAACACATATATATTATATCTAATAAATAATTTTAAAATATAAAATGGTAGCTTTCACTATTAAACTGTGGGCTGATTTCGAAATCTGGAAATAATAACACCAATGTACGAAAAAAATTAAGAAAACTTACGAAAACTCCTTCTGAGATAGAAAAATTTAATCTCATGCAGAAAAAAAATATTATAAGACTATCAGTTAGACCCAAATACACTAGCAAGAATTCTCCGCGTATTTTATATAATGATCAAAGACAATTTTTACTGTGGCGGTGGTGCACTTGCCTATTAAAAAGACGAATACTATTTTTATTTACATCGAAATCCAATAAGGGTTTGTTTTCTACTTAATCAAACTTAAAACAAACGATTTTAAAAAATATATAATTTAGAATTCGTAGTTTTGTGCACTATTTTCTAAAATACATTTTTTATTTCATATGCATACAAATCAAAACAGATTTTTAATTCTTAACTGCCTTTTTGTTTAACTTTTTATATCATCAATAAATTATTATTATTTTAAAATGCATTTTAAAACTTTTTTAAGAATAACTATCATTAAAAAACATTTTCAACTTAAATTACAACTAAACCTACAATAATTGCAATTTCCTTTGCAATATAATACACGCATGGATATTTAAAAAAAAAGAAAACTCACATTTAAAAATGAATCTAGAAATATAAAAAATTGAAGAAATTTATTGAAATGTTGTTCTACAATTACCTCATTTTTAACGCACACAAAATACTAAAATGAGTAAATTTTAACTTGACACACACACAAAAATCACACAAAATCACAAAAAATATATTCAAATTAAATAATCTACCGTAAATCTATTAAACAAAATCAGTTTCGAAAGCAAAGCACTAATCTACACAAAAAAGTTTAGAAGGATTTAAATTCTATTACGGAATCAAAAATCAAAAAAGAAAAGTGAATTAAAAATTTAAATCTCTTTGCTCAAGAGAGAAACTTCCGGCATTCGATAATTTAGAATAATCCTTATTTTTTTGGATCTGAAGTGAAGTTAGTACCTCTATTCATACTGAAATTAATTACAGACAGTTTATTCAAAAGTATTAAAGTTTTCTGTATTTATTCAGTTTTAGAAAGGAAAAAAAATACGAGAGGTTACTATTTATTTTCAATTTTTATTTCGAATTATGCTGTAAAAGAAATAGCATTTTTAACACTGAAAAAGAAATAACTTCTTAAATGCTTGCACTTCGCCTTATGTAACAAAAAGGTGTTAAATTTAATGAAATAAATTTCAGCTTTTAAATTAAAATAATTTCATCTAAGCATTTTCTTAGGTCGACAATATTTTTGTGAAAGTTTATTCAAATTACTTATTTGTTTATTGTTGAGTTTTTGTCGTCTGTTTATTCATTTTTCCATGCAATAACATAACAGCTGAGAACTTTTACATAATAACTTCAGTTACAAAATTAAAAAAATAAATTATGCATAATTGTGTTGATAAACAAAACGAAATTATGCAGAATTAGAATAGATTTTAGCCACTAAAATTATTATGGTAATAAAATAGATATATATGAATTTGATTATTTTTGTATATGTTTACGTTTATACATATATTCACAAACTTCGGAATAAATTCTTGAATTACTGTTTGCTAATTTTATTTGTTTCTTTTTGATACACCTTCCATTTATATAATAATCATTCACAGTTGCGCACACAAGAATTTTCCATGAAGGTGCGGGGGGCAGGTCAAAAATCCACTATTCTTTTATTATGTTCCAATATGCCTCCAAACATATTCTTTTGATTTTGTCGAGTTTATGGAAAAAAAAGCAGTAAAAATTAATTATTGAGTGAACAATTCGTATTAATTAATAAAATTAATTATTAATAACAAATACTTAAATACAGTTTACGCACTGTATACATAGGATTATAATAAATAAATAAATAAATCCAGGGCTTTCGGGGGGTCCGGACCCACTCCCCCCTCCTTGTATGTGTCACTGATCATTCAAAATAGTTTTATTGGTTAATAGCGAACTGTTTTTTTACGAGGGTAAAGCTTAGACCAAAATGTGATTTCAATCTTGTGCTATATTCTTCATTATTTTTCATGCTCTACTATGTATACATTTTCTGCTGAATGAGAAGGTAGGGATGTTACAAAGTAAATTTAACCTTATATCACGGTCCTAAGTCCGTAACAGCTTTAGAAAACAAAAAAGTTTTTCATTTTGGTCAATTGATTTCTTGTTTTTAGTTCGATGCTTCAGAGTTTAAGCTTCCCCTGATTTGCAAGATATACAATTAAAAAGAGTCATCATTCCTTTATATATATATATATATATATATATATATATATATATATATATATATATATATATATATATATATATATGATATACCCTGTGCCGAGTAAATTTTTTCTTGATTATTAAACATTATTTTCGTGTAGTCGTGACATACTTGAGGAGACTGGGTACCTTTTACAACTAAAGCACAAAAAGCAGCGACGATCACATAGCTAATACAAAGAGACAAAGAGCGTGAGCACAAAACAACTTTCGCTTTCATACCGACAGCGAAGATCGCGTGGCTCCTTTGTAACAAGAGATATGATTGGTTAGAACGGGCGAGAACGAGATTTTCGGATGCAATGTTACTATTCGATTACGATTAAGATTAGCGCGTTAGTTTTGAACCAAACAATTAAAAGTTATTTAAAGATTATTTAAAAAGAGTTAATTATATATAACATATATATATAAAGGATACTAGAGGGAATTACTATATATATATATTACTGTATATTTTATATATATATTCGTTACGGATATCATGTGACGTCGTGCGTAGGAATTAATTGATACGTAACATAGCAATATAAGGTATTTTATAGTCAATCAACAGAGAGTTTTGTATAATTATATGAGCATAACATTTTAACATTACGCATTTTAATGCGACATATTAATAAAATATTATTACAATGGTGGTGAGTGAGTGAAGATTAACGTCGCACTGTTCAGCTGCATGAGGGCTTTTGGCGACGGACCACGTAATTTTGAACCATGGTCAAGTGACGTGGACGACACCTGAGCTGGCACCCCCCTCTCCTAACTGCCACACCACACTAACGGGAGGACGTTTCAGCTCTCGACAGATTTAGCGTGCATCGCTGCCCTACACGGCGGGTCCTTAGTGGTACTGGGCTCGAACTCGTGACAAAGCCAGCCACGATCCGATGCCTATACCACTCGGCTACCGCGGCCACATTACAATGATGGACTATAATTGTTCAGTTAATAATAATGAAGTTTGTTTTGTTTAAATTATGTAAAAAGAGTTATCTCTCTCTGAGTAGCAAACTGATACGGAAATGGCTGATCAATATTATTCATTTGTTTTCTGGTTGATACTTCTTTAAAATATCAACTTCGGAAATATTATCCAATGTAGATTAATGAATTCTTTTTAAAATCAAATTTAATAAATGTATAATGTTACCAATTTATATATTTATACCAGTGTTTTTATCTTTAAAAAATACTAAAATAAAAAAAGAAGGGAAAAAAAAGATCGACATGTTTGTATGATGCAGTGCCAAAATGAGTGTCATTTTACCATGGTAACTAAGTAATTCATATAATTCATATTTAATTGCATATTATCTATGGTTGGAGTCTGCAGGAGGTTATTCTAAATTACTATGGTTGATTTAAACGCATTTCATTGCACAGAGCATTTCAGAAACGTAACAGTGAAACAAATTAATTGATATTATTAAGTGACATATTACTAATAAAATAGCTGATTGCGTGTGTGTACAGAGTGAGGATATTTGTCCGGAAGGAACGTCAAACCAAAAGAGTGAATAGTAGATCTGATTTGTACGTGCTTAATTTTATACGGTTGAATGCTGGAATAAATTACGGTCACATTAGTTTATCTATATTAAAATCAATTATGTTATGGAATTAAACTATATAATACAATCAAAATAATCTAAATTACTTACATCTGAAGTAACGAATATTCTTTTCTCTCTTACTGCATTTACTTTAGGTTCCAAGAATGCTTAAATTCAGTTATTTAACCACAGTTTAGACCTAGAACATAAAATGAAAATACATTAACCTCTTAAATTGATGAACTACATTGGCAACAATTACGCTAGAAAAATGTGTGGTGATTTTTAATAAAAGAAAAAAAAAGAGGGCTCATTCCTTCAATTCCTACTATTAGTTCACCACATTCTCCCAATATATATATATATATATCGTGTTCAAATTTTCAGTCGTTAAAAAAATACTTTTTATTCGTCCACTCAAATTCAAATACATTTTTTAAACTTGTAGTGGATCATACTTGAAGTTAATAGTGTTTCTCCAAATATTAATTGATTAATTAAATTTTATTTTTTAACTTTAAATTTATTCTATATTATTCCTGACGAAGTTAAAGCTAGCACCAACAAACAGCACCAGTAAATTTTTCTAACGAGAATTTTTTCTTAACTTAAAATACATTTTTTTAAACTTGTAGTGAATGACAATTGATGTTCATACAGTTTTTTCAAGTGTTAATTCATTAATTAAATTTAATTAACTAAAATAAAAAATTTATTTGTTGATCTAAGTAGGAATTGACTTAATTTTTTTAAATAATACTTGTGTGTGTTACGTATCAGGTGTTGAGCTTTTATAATCCCTTGTAATAGTGGAATAATTTTGAAAATTAGTGAAATAATTTTGAAATTGTTACGATTGAATTGTTCAATTAATTTTCAATTGTCATAATTAATAACATTTTATGTTGATAGAGCATAAAACGGAAATAAATTTTCAATGTACCACAAACAATTTTATTCATAAATTTAATGTAAATTTGTAGGATGTGCTACTATTTTAATAATGATAGAACTTTCCCTAAATTCGTAAAACCTTTAAATTTATTGTGCATTTCTAATCTTTTCAAAAATAAAATTTATTTAATATGCTTTAATTTTTGTATTGTTCTATATATTGTTAAAATAATTTCATTAATAGCTAATACGAGATGATTTAAAAATGAACATTTAAAAAAGAAATTTTCTTTAAACCTAAACTTATTCTCGCATCATAAAAGAAAGATATATATATATATATATTTAGTTACTTAAAAATATTGTAAATAATCCTATGTGCAAATCATAAATAAAAAGCATTAAATTTTATAAGGTAGTGTTATATCAATTTAAAAAGAAAAAATTCTCGAAAAATAACCATAAACACTATACAAAACTAATCAATGTAACAAATAAAAAAACCCCATTTAATAAATTAATTTATATAAACCTTACAATACCCAATTATTATCTTGAGAAAAAATAAAATATCATTAAACTACACGAAATTAAATTTGCGGTAGAAGTGATTTAAATAATAAAATTTCCAAAGAGGCTTGCACTTTTTGTTGAACTGTGCTACTTTACCAATTTGTAAACATGCATTTAGAAATTATTGTTAACAAACATTGTTAGCAATTTCTATTATTTATAAAACAATGTACTCTCTGCAATATAACATTTACAACAATACACATTCTTTAAATTCTATAATTTGTTTAAAATTAAAATTTAAGAATTATTCTAAATTGATGAATACACACACAAAAGTATTACTTGTAATCTTCTCAAATATATTGTATTCAAGCTAATTATTATAAAATTTGTTATATTAAAAACGAATGCACAGTTTTAATTTCCTGCCTTTACCAATGTTTTAATTTTTAGTATATGAGAACAAGTTCTTTATATTTTCTTTCTTTTTCGCTTTTCCTAAGTTTTTGTTTTAACACAAGATATAAAATCTATATATATATATATATATATAATATATAAATGGATGCTTGTATATGTGAAATCATCACTTCAAAAACGTTCAAACGATCACTATAAAAAATGGCATGTATATGTATGTGGAGAAGGTTTTTGTGTTTCCTTTCTGTTCCAGCTCCCCCCAGGTGCTCTACAGCATATCAACTTCTGCACAGTTCAATCAATTGTCAAGTTGCCAACAGGGTCACCAAAAATGAAGTCAACTTGGCTCTATCGCCAACATTTCGCTATGTTTCTATTAAATCGCCATTATAATGTAAGGAATGGCGTTGCTGGCGAATATTACAATTTTAACGGAAAATAAATACGACAGAAAGTAACATTAAAGTATTACACATCCAGATATAAATTTTTTACACTATTTTAAGCGTTCATTACACAAAATGTGTAACAATATGCTATTTTTGCTGAGAAGTTATCGGCTTAGGAAGGTGTTTTCAAAAATCGACCCACAAGAGAGTTGCGGGGCGTTATAAATAAAAAAAAAAGTCCTTTTTAACAGCTATTAGATCTACAGACTTAAAATTTAACAAATAAGGGGTTTTTTTTCAACTGAGATATGTAAAAAGCTTTTTTTGTTTAATTTGCCATTCACGTAAAATTAACTCATTAAAAATTTCTTTATCCTTCAATCTGTATTGTTTAATTTTTTAATTCACCCGTGCAAAGAACGGGTATAACAGCAAGTAAAATATTTAAATAAAAAACACATATATATTATATAACATTTAAATTAAAAAACATGTGGCATTTCTGTAACAAAGCTTTCGATATTTTCTATGAGTGATTGATTTTAATTAACGTTGCATTGTGAAACAGCTGGTGACGGACTACCACTTCTACAAACTTCTACACCATGTCAACGTGAAGAATTGAAACCACGACAGATTTAACGTGCATCAGTTACGGCGCACGGCGGGTCTTCAGTGGCTCCATGACTTGAACTATCGACCCTGCGGTCACGAGTTCGTGACCATGACCATTCAACTACCATAGCCACATGAGTTTCAAGGAACACACTTGGAGTTAGTTTTATTTTGCGCAAACGGTCTTTTAAACCTAGGGTGAGCAATTGTTTTGGCTCAAGGGCCACATTGTAGAAGCGGAAGATAAAGGAGGATCGCACTATTTTAAAATGACTGCATTCATTAGTTGACTTTACATATAAGAAAAAGACTAAACTGTAACTATATATAACAATCAACAAATATAAGTTAAATAAAGTAGCGGCAATTTTATTGAATTTGTTTATTGAGCTAATTTCATATCTACAGCTGTAAGCACACTTAACTTTGGAATTAGTTTAATGAGAGAAAAATGTGTATCCTATCACACTTTTCTACAATTTTTTTTAAAATCAGGAGTGGAATTGTATGTTGAAATTTTTATCCCAGCTCAGTGCCGGTTGCTTGGGTGGAACTGGAAGCTTGGGGCGTGCGCCCAGAGGCCCGGATAAGCTGGACTTAACCAGATTTTCTGGTTATGAATTTCGATCGTCCAGTGCCAAGGGGGCCCGTAGATCTTCTGCGCCCAGCGCTCAAAATAAGCTAAAACCGGCACTGTCACAGCTTGCAAGTTAATGTCAGCCAACTTGCATCTATATTTACTAATGTTGATCTTCATGCAAAAAAAATTTTGATCCGAAATATTTCTTGATCCTAATATAGAGAATATTTTCTGACTGTTTTAGGGTGCCTCAAAAAAACTATTTGCTTTCCAATATTTACACATCCTTGTTTTAGATTACAGTCAATTGTGAGACAAAGTCTATCTATAGCAATGGGCGCATATAAGTGGGGGGAAGGGGTCTGACCCCCCCAAAGCCCTTGATTTTTTCCGATTGCTTAAAATCCTATGTACATAGTACGCAAAATTTAATCAAGTATTTGTTATTAATATTTAATTTCATTAATTAACGCCAATTATTTATTCAATAATTAACTTTTTACTGTTTTTTTTGTTCCGAAAATCGACAAGATCAAAAGAATATGTTGGGCGGCGTATTGTAGCATGATAAGAGAATGGTGGACTTTTAACCTGGACCCCTTCCACCTTGAAAAATTCCTGTAAGCGAAACTAATCCACAGATATTAAAAATTAAATAAAAGTAATTATATACTTTTTTATATATTATAATGAACTGCGTATATAATTAATTAACAATGATTTAAAAACAAAAAGTTTTTTAATGTGAAAAGCTCTCTCATTTTTTTTTTTACAATAAAAACGTCTTTTCTTGATCAAATGTACAATCTCTCAGTCTGACCGGCCAATAAAATGCATCTAATTTCCAAGCGCTTACACTCCCCTCTCTCACTGTTTGAACAGATATTTATCTTTACCGTTCATGAAACACAACACCACTAAGCTTTACCTCATCCCCTGACCTAAGCAAAACAGCATAAGCCACATACTGGCCACTACGCAAGTTGACGCTAAGGGACATTCCCCTGCAAAAAATCATAAAACTCTCCCCAGCTATCTTAAATCATGATTTTTATAAGGCGAGAAGAGAAAAAGGTAGCGCTTCCCTTGACCGCAAACGGAAGCCGCCTTTTATTGGAAGGTCAAAAGTTTTGCACGTTTTACGACGACGCGCTTCTCCTTTGGGGTAGGCAGCCCCTTTTCTCTTCTTTCTTTATCCGTCAGAGGCCCCTTTGCAAAGCAGGACAGGATGTTACAGGTGAGGTATGTTGGGGTGGCCCAAAGGTACGTCCCTCACACATCACGTTTTCCGTTCAGCTGCTGTTTTCAAATTATTGCAGTGCTTTTGGTAAAAGGGCAGACGATTACACTAATTGTGACATGCTAAAGCTACCGTGGAAACTTCAAACCATTTTTGTTTTGTTTTGTTTTATATCTTCTTCTAGTTAAGCTTAATCAGAATTTAAAAGAGCGTGCCATCTGTCTGTTGCTCCGGGACGGTAACGGATGAAAAGTTGATGAAATGAATGGAAGATTTCGCTAGAAGGAAATAAATAATTTATCTTTATTGTTAGATTTTTAACGATTTGTTGTCTGATTTTCTTAGAAAGTAGCTGACAGTGAATAAAATGCTCGTGAACCAAAAATTGTACTCGTTCAAAGCATATTTTTAATTATTATATTTCTTTCTATCCCCCTTTTTATGAAATACATAATTTTTAATATTTCTTTATATAATTAATTTTCTACTATTAGCACACACTCTCTCTATATTTATTTATTTATTTATCTTGGTGGAATTTTCAATCGTTAGTAAAATACATTTTAAAGCGCTCAACTGAGCTGAAATTTTATAAATACGATTATTTTGGATGACTATACAATAATTTTTAATTACAATTAATAAAAATTAATTTTGATTAAAACTAATTATTTAAAGAATTACAAATACAGCCACGTTGGCATCATTTTAGGTGACTTTGCGACCATTGTGGAGACTTGTGTCAAAACTTGAAAAGGGTTTTTTCTCACGTTTTATTAAAGCATTTAGTTGAACTGAAACTTTATATGCACGATTGTTTTGGATGACAATACGATACTTTAATGATAGTTAATAAAAATCAATTGCCACTTAATGTTGTGATTCTGTCATATGTATATACATATTTATATTAATTGTAACTATTTAATAAAAAGTAACTAAAATAAAATTTTTCTTTGTTGATCAAAGTAGGAATTGACTTAACAAATTCTTTTTATATCACTTGTTTATATTTTTACTTTAAAACTGAATTAAAAATTTAAAAGAATAGAGAAATTATTGTTACTCTGAAGGCAATGAAACTGACATGGTGTGAAAGTTAAATTATACATACAGAGGGACCTTCATTGAACGAATTTCTCAATTTTGCGAATTTTTCCTGGAACCAAGAACACTTTAATATTTTCTTCCGAAAATAACCTCTAAACAGTGAAGTGCATTTTCTATTTATCGAGAACCTTTTCTCTCTTGTGATTCGATTTTTTTCTCTCTCTATTTTTGAAACATTTACATATTTCTAGATTATTTAAAATAATTCGACGTGGATTACAATGTGGACATAATTTAAGGTATCGGACTACGTTCGGAATCGTGATTTTAAAAAAAGCGTATAAATAGATAATTTTCATGATATTTAGTGTCACTTAGATTAGAAGACAAGCATTAAATTGTTTTAAGGACATTTTGACAAAAAAAATTTATTTAAATACAATATTTTGGCAAAAAAAAATTTATTTAAATACAATATTTTGGCAAAAATTTAACTTAGAATAACCTTTTTACAAAATGTTCTCCTTTTATAAGAAATGCTTCTAAAATAATAATATTTTGCTTATATAAAGAGAGTCTGAACTATTTTTTTAAAAAAAAATTCAAATTATTTTCAGAGTTACAACCAATTGAAATAATTATCGGCGTTTTTTTCTTAAAATTTCTCCCCTCTGTTGTCGTAAAACATGGATAAACCCACTTCCAAGTTGTATATTTCAAAAATTCTAGATGAGCCTCTGTACAGAGGTCTGAGCTATATGCAGGCAAAATATTATTATAATAGAAACATTTTTCACAAAAGGAGACTATTTTGAAAATTGGTCATTGTATGTTCATTTTTTGTCAAAATATTGTACTGAAATAATTTCTTTTTGTAATAATGTTCTTAAAACAATTTTATATACATTTTTTACTCTAAGTGACACTAAATATCATAAATATTATCCATTAATACGCTTTTGCAAAATCACGGTTCCGAACGTAATCGGATACCTTAAATACAACTTCAGACACTAAATTTAGAGTTTTAATAAGAAGTGCAATAAATTTAGATAAGAATCCACTCCCAGCTTATTCGTGGGCGTTTTGGATATTTTGGTATCTCTTGAGCATTTTATTACCCAAGCTTTGCAAGAAAAAATACATTAAATATATTGAAGGGCCTCTATGGATGTCACAAAAGACATCTTGTTCATCAACTTGAATAATCTAATGGGTAAAACGAGTGTGTTGAAGACATCAAAATTTAAAATTCGTGAGAAGGAATGTGATATAAGCCACAAACACAAAATTAAAAAGGGCGACATAAAAATCATACACATTAGGAAAAATATTTATTCATTATTGAGGAAAATAAATGTATTAAAAGAAAAAAACACAGAAATTCAATGGAAAAAATAACTTGTATTTAAAGATTAATTTTTTATCTGAACAGAACTAATTTATTTTTATTAATAAAAGGTGTTTTTAATGCGATTTTTCGTATGCAAGGCATTACAAGTAAAAAAAAAAAATGCTTAAACATAACTAATTATTAAAAATGCAATTGGTTGATATTACAATAGATGAAGCAAAAATTAATTTACCATATTAAGTATCTTAAATAAACGCATATTTAAAATGCAAAGATATGCTAATAAATTAATTATCCTTTTTCATGGAGATTCCCTCATTAATTAAAAAGTTTTAAGAAATAAGGACCGTTTTTATTTGCAAAATTTTTACTATGGTATCTTTTCCCGAGTATATTAAGAGTACACGAATATATAGGTTTCAAGAAATTGTAGTATACCTTTTTCAAAATGATTATCTTCATACTCACATTTAAAATGAAAAATTGATTCGTTTTTAAATATTGCTTATTAGCCCAGGAAATTGATATACTTTTTTTTATGTCTATTTAATAATTAGCAGATTTTTGCTATTAAATAATATAGGAATATTGACAGAATGTCGATTATTATTCTTACGCATTGATACTTAAACATACTTAAATCGTATTTTTTTAAAAAAATTTCAAAATATATAATAGCACTCCTCATACAAGCACAATTAATAAATTTTCCAACACCTAAACTAACAAAATACCTCATTAGCTATGTTGTTAATTAACTTGTGAATCAATCAAAAATTAATTAATAAATTAATTAATACAGAAATGTGTATTATTCGGTACATACACATATTGGTCTTTTATCTTACATTCTTAATTATATAATAGATTTTTATTGGCAATAGCGATATTTTTTCCGAACAAGAATTTCAATCCACAGATATTCCATACACAGATACATAGGTAATAAATTAATCAGATCTTAAATGCTTCCGACACGCACTATTAGCGCATGCGCCTTGACCCTCGTTTTCTCTAACTACAATTCCACATGGCATGAGTAAAGGGAAAACGCACATTTTTCGAGTATTGCTCCCTCTGTGTTCCAAGAAAAACGCTGAACTCTGCTCGATTAAGTAGAACCCAAACAAGAGAGTTCTCTCCCGATGTTAAAAAGAGGCATCGAATGCCAAATGCTGGGTAATTCTGTTTCTACTTTTTATTTCACCGAACTAAAAAGAAAGCCGAAAAGAAGCAGTTTGAAAAGAAGAAAAATATGAGTCCAAGTCGACGACCCAACCAATCTCCTCGTGCATCTGTGCAGGAGAAAGCGTTTTGTACATAAACAGAGCAAGATATGTTGCTTTTTTTTAATCGCCAAGTTCTAGAGGTTTGATATAAATATTGCGTTAGTGATATTTATAGGTGGCGATTTATAGGTACTAATTTTAAGTGAAATAAGTCATTGATCACGAAGGATTTTTTTTTGTAATTGATACGTTGGAGACATAACTAACTAGCATGGATATTATGATTATGGTTATTAAATGTATAGAAAATGAATATCAATTGGGTATTTTTTTTATTAATCTGTCACTGAGGTTTGAGTGTGTGCATCTGATTAATTGATTTATAATAATTATTATTTTATAAAAAAAAACTTCAAAGTTTTAGATACTTTTCATTTTTACTAAGATTTTTTGAGCTTTTAAGACTTTTTGAAATGCAACTAGTTATTAAGTTTTTCTTTTCCTTTTTTCAAATATACATTCCAAAATATGATGAGAATTTAGTTTTTAATTAGATTTTTCATCGATTTCTTATTTTACAGAATATTGTATCAATCTTTCGTTAGGTTGGAATGAACTGATGTTTTAATGAGGGGGTTTGTTGTTAGCTAATAATGTTGGTTAAAAGTGACGAGTTTTTTCTTCTTCTTTTTTAAATGTTAGCACATCTAATGGGCTACTCACTGCAATTTTAAAAGGACTTGGTACCCCGAAAATGATCGAGAGAACTATCGTTTTTTTAATTCTTATTTAATCTTATTCTTTGCATTATTATCTTTCGATTGATATATATCACTTGTGCATGTAGGCAATTTAGAAGTTGGATAAAACTTCATTTGAAAAATGTAAATTAACAAATTAAGCAATTCAACCACGCCCACATTATAGAAATAAAAGCTAAAAAATGCGTTTTGATAAAAAAAAATCTATTTTAAAAGAGAAATAATAACTATAAAAAATAATGTGTAATATATTAAAAGCAGGATATTACCGAGGCATTACGATAATGTAATTTTTTTTTTTTTTTGAAATGTGTGCATGTAAAATTTTTGAATTAAGATACTTTGTGCTAATAATTTCATAATTTCAGTTCTTATTCCTCATATGTTTTTTCAAACAAATATAATACTTCAATATTATGTGAAGAAAAAAAGCTAAGATTTCTGTCATGACAGAAAAAAAAGATTTTAACCTTTATCTTGAATTTTCTTATGCAATTAATGCTCTCTAAAAATTGATCATTTATAAAAATATATGGGTTGCAAAAATATGAAAATGCAATTATTTTAAAGAAAAATATATAACTAATGCCTTAAAGTGGTATTTAAAGTTTATTTAAGTTTATTATAATTTCAGAATTATAAACTTTAAAGTGATTTTTCTCAGTTTGTGTTTTTTATATGCATTATTGCATTCGAAATATTACTCCTTCCACAATAACTTACCAATGACTTCCATTTTTTTACCTGTGTTTTATATATAAAGCATGTAACAAAAGTAGGGATCCATTTTGCTTTAAATTGAATACCTTTTTAAAAAATTTAAAATGTACGAGATTTGGCTTTTTCGTTCAATTTTAGCATGCATATCAACATTTTATTTTTTTTCTTCAAAACTAATTTAAGTTATTGTAAAATCGATCCCTAAAGTGTTGTTTAGAACATTCTTGAGAAAATTGCAAAAAAATGTCAGGTCAAAAAATTAATAATTGCAGAAGGAGTAGGATTTTAAAATTTTCCAAATTTTCTTCAAAAAAATTAAAAATTTTCCAAGGTATGAGAATAATATGTGAAAAATTTCATCTCATATAATTTTTTTTGAATAGAAACGTTATATGAAATGCAAAAATATAATTTTTAAATACATAAATAAAAAAAAATTGCTCAAAGGGTACCAAGTCCTCTTAACTTAAATAATAAGATCTTTTTGGTAGTATGGGACCGCGGTAGCCTAGTGGTCATATGCACAAACTCATGGATTGGTCATGGTCACAAACTCATGGATGGGGGAGGGGGTCTTGCGTTCGAGCCTAATGCCACGGAAGACCCGCTGTGTAAAAGGGGACTAAGAGAGAGATGCACTGTTAAATCCGTCGAGCTCAAAATCTTCGTGATAGTGTGGACATTTGGAGAGAGGGGGTGTCAGGTCAGGTGCCGTCCTCGTCAATCGACAATGGTTCAAATTATCAGGTCTGTCAACCAAAAGCCTTCGTTTTGCTTTACAATGCAACATCAATTTCCTCTCACGCACTTGATAGTATACAAATCGAAAAGTTTGCCCCCAGTAAAATCAGACCTTCTTGGTTAAATCTCATTAATAATAAAATTATTTTTTACCATATTTTATAACTTTTAGCTGTCTTTTAACGGAAAGGAGTAACATAAATGCAGTCTAGAAAATGATGTCCTCATTATATCACGCTAAAAAAATGTTTTAAAGTATTGGTAATTTTTATTTTAGTATAGTGGGGAATAAATATATATTGTGAAAGCGCTTGTAAACATTTTTAGTTTAGTAAAAGTACTTCTAATATACTAAATTTTTTTAAAAAAATGATATAGTATAATAATCGGCTAAACCTTAAATTTATTTACGTAATTAAATGCATTATAACGTGCTTCTTATTTTCAAACATCGTCATAGAAGATCTGAAAGAGAACGTTTAAAATTCATTACGTTCTTACCTCATAATTGACATTTTTTAATAAAACTATAAGTACATTTTTCATTATTATTAATATTTCTTCGATATGTTTTATCAGGGCAAAGTATACGATTTAGAAGACAAAAACTATATATTTTTTTATTTATAAAGATAATAAATGTATTATTTTTTATGATTAAAGTATTACCCCCAATTTGACCAACATTTATTCTAACTTGATTTTTTGAAGTTTCCTAGCAGAGAATTTTAAAATATTTTAACAATTATATAAAATGCAAATTCATTCTTTTTAAATCGGACACAAAAGAAATAATCATTGCGAAAGATTAAACATTGATAAAGTTGAAAAATCGATCCAGTGCATATTGAAAATTTGATTTGTATTCTAACGCAATAATATAATAAAAAGTAGAAAATATAATGGGCAAATAAGGAAAACAATGATTACTTTTTGAGTATTAGTGTTTTCCATTAATTTTAGTATATATATATACATTAAACGTATGATATTTTTCTCACACCTCACGTTTTGCATAACAGAAAAACCATTCTCAAGACATAACAAACTGCTGAAAAAAATATAACTCAATCAGTTCTAACTAATAATATATATGAAGTGTAAAGCCGTATGAAAACAAACACACACATATAGAAATCACATGGAATACATTTTTTCTCGCAAACGATTTCTACTTCGTTGTTTTCAGAAACCAGTCGGATAGAAATAAAAAGCATATTTCATAACGCGGCAACAACATAACAAGCAAGATTCTCGAAAATTATCGATTGTCATAAGCAATTCATGCTCCCAAAATTTGTGTTCATTTTTATTTATTTTTATTTTATATGATTTCTAAATGTTAGACAAACTTTATGCAATAGTTAAAATGTAATTTGTATAAATTATTTCCCTAATCCCATGAAATTACAACTTGAGAAACAAAATTTTAACTAATTTTATCGTGAATTAAACAAGATTTGGTTATGTATAGTAAATTAGTTAACTGATCTATTGTAATATTTTTAAAAAAAGTGTTTGGTCTTTTTTTAAAAAAAAATGTATACAAAATCAAAATTACTATATTTTACTTGAACCCTTTTTAAAATGTTTACATACTCACAAAAGAAAAAAATAATAATAACACAGATTTTATTTTCAAAATGTTACCATTTTTTAAAAAGAAAATTGAAATACTAAAAATTTATTAATAATTAATTTTTGAATAGCGAAAAAACTAAATTCAAACACTAAAACATTTAGTATTTTAATTAGAATTTTGAAAATTTTCCAATTTTGAAAATTTAATAGAAGATCTTTAACAATAATCAACTTAAAAATTTTTTAACAATATCAACACATATATGTTATATCAGAACATTAACTAATCCTATAGAAAACATTAATAATTTTGCTGTAATACAAAACAACATTTGTTTAAATTCAATTAAATTATATTCATTTTAAAACAGTTACTTTTTTCATAAATTGATTTTTCAGATTCAGAGTTTTGGGTCTCAGTAAGTATAAATGCAAGAAACTAGATTTATCAAATTTTATAAGTAAAACGTAACTAAATTTTTGAATATATATATGAATTATTATCTCTCAACAGGAATCCCTGATATCTTTAAAAAGAGAGCAAGCTTATTTCATTACTTATTCAAATTACAAATAATACGGCACTTACTGTTGCAACATACCATACGTGGAAAATTAAATGCTGACTGAGCCTAAATAGCAATTTTACGCCAATCATGATCGCCATATTGTCCGCCGTGAGTTACTGTACTGTAGACAGATCGGATTAAATTTAGATTTTATTAAATGATGCGGTAATTTTCAATGAAAATTCTCGATGTAATTAACGTAATTAATTTAAATATGCAAAAACATTAAATGGCGACTAATTGTCTTTAAGCTGGATCTCTCTAAAATTAGTTCTGAAGATTCCGTATTTACTCGAATCTAAGCCGCACTTTTTTCCCAATATTAATGCTACTGAAAATCGGGTGAGGCTTAGAATCGAAGAACAAAAAAATTCTTTGGATGGGGTAATTAGAGCAATTACAGGCTCATGTATGTATTAAAAAGTAAAATACTGTTAAAATAACTAATTATTCCCTTCATGTAAGTTCTCATTTTAAATTTACTATAATTTCGTAAAATTGAATATCAATAAGCCATTTTACACTTTTTATCATTTTCCACAAAAACTTGTTGAGAATTTGGGGAGTGGCTTAGAATTGATGGCGGCTTAGATTCGAATAAATACGGTTATTTTTTTATATCAGTTAATGTTATGATTTATTGATGAGTAGTGTTTAAAATTCTACATGAATTTGGAAATTGATATTTAGAAAAATCCAGCATTTGATTAATAAGTAATTAATTTTGTCTGTTTTGTTTGATTAATAATTAATTAACAAAGCTGCTTTTGTCCATAAAAAGGTCAGAATCTTCGGTACTATTACAATTGAAATAAAACATATTTTTCCTTCATATATGCATGCGAATATGATTTTAAATTTTATGGTCATTCATTAAACAATCATTAATGTTGCAAAAAAGAATTATTTGCCTACTGTGGAATATTTTAAAAACTTGATATTTTATCACGAAATCAAAAGTATTTGATACATATGAATCATTTCGAAATACAATATAATATGTTAATTTTGTATTCTTGTATTACACATTTAAGAAAACGGAGCGAAAAATTTCCAAAAATTTGCAAATGAATCGTCACATTAAATGATTTAACTGGTGAAATATATGTAATTTATCATCAACTGACTGTTGACCCTAGAAGTATTCCATTTTCCTTTTATACTCAAGAATATAGTACATAGGATTTATTGTTATATTTCCTGATTCTTTAATTCCATTGGTTTTATCCATTATATATTATGTTATTCCAATAATTCAGTCCATCTTTTACACATTTTGATCTATTTCCTTAGACGACGACACAGAAGACATATACACAGCACAAAGAACATTACACAACTGATTCTACAAGCTAAAAAAAGTATTACTCTCAGATGACTAGCAGCGCCAACTATTCATTTTACATTTAATTTACAGCATCTATTCTTGACGAAAATGTATACATCGTGAAAAACTGAACAACCTTTTCCTAAATATGAGATTATCCCCCGTTTTCCTTAAAGTTCATCCCCAACAGCAGTTCTAAACTGAAAACCCGTGACTAAACTCGACTCTAAATTTCCTCCGACAACAAGATCTAGTACAAGTCAATCGGCAACTTGAAAAGGAAAACATCAGTGTAACGAATTCTTAACAGCGTTCATGGTCAAAGAACCAGCACAGTAGTAGACCATGGTTGATTCCAATGTTCTTATGTTCAAATATCTTTTCCCCACTGCTTTTTAGCATTTTACGATCATCGTTTTTAAATCGATTAAGTACTCTTTCACTAATGTTTTCGTATTGTTCGATTTTAACTAAGTGTATTCGAAATTTTAGGCCTAAATCTGCGTGGCATTGAAATCGATTTAATGTTAATAATGGAAAGATCATGTACAAAATGTTCTTTGGGAATTATGTTAAAAAACAGAACGGAATTGGAATAATTTTTCCGGATAGAAAAACTTATCATGTAGCTTTCTGATGCCGCTATCATCTGCACAAGATTTTTTTAATACACACATACACGCAAAAATATAAGTAATGACAAAAATAATTACGGTAAATTTTCCGAAATACACCTAATTCATGCTAAGAGGAAATGTCTTTTCACCATTATAAAATTCACTGGATTAATTAAATTTTTTAAATTAAATATGATTTACAATGTTGTCTTGCACACATTGATCAGACTCAATTTTTTTTACATGGCTTTGAACAATTACGATCCGAGCTCTAACCACGATTCCCTCCCCCTTTTTTTCCCTTTACACTTACATAAAAACTTGTACAGATAATCTTTGAATCAAATAAACATTCTTTCTTTCCTTTTATAAAAATCTTGGAAAACATAGCACCAAAATTTTCTTGAAGCTCTTAAGTCCTCATGTTGGCGAGGTATAAAGTTTAGAAATTGGGTACTAGCTCAGAAGTCTCAGGGGGGAGTCCTTTTTGTCTTTTGAAAGTGGTTCAAAATTACAACATTCTTCGCCAAAAACCTTGTATAGTTTCAAAAGAGTGACGTTAACAAACACTTGCTCTTTCAATTGATCAACTTGGATAACGTGCAATGTATCTCTTTTTTACTATACGAATTATATCTTTCTTTCACGTTTTTTTACATGGTTTTTCCCGAGAATGTATTTACCACGTAAAAAAATATTAGGTGTACTTTTATTTAAGTAAACAGATTGTTGACATATTATATATGAATTTTGTTTTGTTTTGTTTTAACGATGATTTCATACAATAATTTTAAGAAGGACAAAGTTAAACTTCTATTATGCTATTGGATTTTTTTGTTGTTATTTTCAAAATAATAACATTTTTTTTCATATGTTACTCCTTTTCATTTAAATAATGATCATCAATTAATATTCCTCTGCATAGAAATTTCCGTAATCATCTCTCATCCATTCATGACTAAAACAGCAAACATACATCTCTCTATTTTTTTTTTAAAAAAAATTCGAAATCGGGAACCTGTTCTTCCACAAAAGCCAAAATATTTTTAATGTTTTTAGAATGAATTAATAAGAAGAGGGCATTTGATTTTTTTTTTGAATTAATTCAAGTTGCGCAAAAACGTTCTTTTGATTTCCATTGGTTTATTTCTAAGAAAAATGTGTTTTAAGAGTAATGAAAAGGTTGAAAACTAGACGTGAAAATCATCACACACGCAATTACGGTGGTATTACATTAAAAATATCAAACCAACTGGATAAATTATTCAGAAATAGTTTACATCAGAGCTTCAAATCACCTAAACATTTTTAATCTTAGTGGCTGTATCACCTCGGTAACGGAAGAAACTAGATTCGAATTAATGCCAAGAAATACACAAGGCTTATAGACAACGGATATCATAATTCTGAACAATGAGAAGACAGTAGAGGACAATACTAACATTAGTATCCCAGTCTTCTAATTTCCACATCAAAGAAGTGAGGACTTTCAGACTCACGACCCATTTATCAACAGTTCCTTTTATTCTATACCAGCGGTTCTTAAACTTTCGATCGCCGCCCCCCCTTTATGTATCAGGGTGACATCGCGAACCTCCAAGATTTTGAACATCCCTCTCTGACTTAATATTCTTGATCAAAATACAAGTTCTTATGAGTTTCTTCATTGGGGACTATTTAGTAATCTAGTGTAGTATGGAATATCTTTTAATTTTTCCACGAGGCCTTTCAGAGTCTTTTAATGAGAAAAATCTCAACGTTACATGAGAGACTCCTCAGACTCCCTAGCACAGGAGGGGGGGTGAACCTTTATAGATCGACGTGATGTTTTTTCTAAAGAAATGTTTAATGAGGTATAGACGCTCCAGCAAATAACTGGGAACTTAATAAACTAAATACTAACTACTAAAAACTCTTCATTTACTACGAAAAATTACATTACGAATTGTATAGTAGTAAATGTTTTAGTTATATGTGTAATCAGTAGTACTTAGAAGTTTTCCAAGGGTCGAAAGTCCACCATTTTTGTATCATGCTCCTTTTGATTTTGGGGAACCAAAAACAGTAAAAAACTAATTATTGAATAAATAATTAGCATTAATTAATAAAATTAATCTCTCATTAAAAACAAATATTTAATTACATTGTAATTAAATTGTAAATAATTTCGTAATTAGTCGCCCAGCCAGTATGGTGGCTATGTCCCTCGGCTTGCAACCGAGTGGGTTCGGTTTCGAATCCCGAGTAAGACTTGGTTGTATCTTCTTCGGGAAAGAAGTCGGTCTTTCGCCTGAAATGGATTCCCGTCTCGAAAGGAAAAGCAGCGCACCTCATCTTGTTATATGCTGGAATCATCGTTTGTAATAAATCTGTATTCTTCTGTGGTTGTGTTATATATGTTTCTGTTCATCTATTTCACGTCTATCCCAGTAATAAACACACACCAACAACAACATTTAATTAAATTTTACGTATTATATACTTAAAATTACAATCAATCGGGAAAAAAATCAGGGGCTTTGGGGGGGTCCGGATCCCTAGAACACCCCCTGTGTGCGCCACTGCGTGTAATTCAAATTAAAATAACATTAGCGCAACTTCTGTTGTTGCAGATTAGATGATACATAATACATTAGGATTGTAAGATGTTACTTTTAGCAGAATGCATGTGGAATTGGAATAATCAGTCAAACGGTTTCCAAGCGAGTCTTTAATGTTATTCATCTCTGAAAATAATGACTCGCATTCATTGGTAAATGAAATGGCAAAAATCGCATGAGCCAGCTTCTTCAAACAGTTAAATAAGTCTGGAATCCGTTTTCCAGCCGATGTTCAACATGCAACTGTTCCAGAACGTAAAACACGCACCACTTTGTCGCCTTTACTTATCATGCCATACTTGTCGGCTTCCCGTTTGAAATTCTCGGTTACATTAACTATCTTGCACTTGTTTCTTTTACTGAACTAGCAACGTTAAATAATGATTAGAAAGCGTAAATATAACAAATAAACTTTGAAGTACAGCAGCGTTAACGAAATTTTCTATGCTATGCGTAGATAAACCTCTCATCATTAGCAATTGCAGTTCACGACGTAACTAAGGCAAGACAATAACAAACGAGTGTGCTCTCGCGACCAATCACTCGCTTTTGATTGTAATATTTCAATGTGATACTTTGAACTAAAATGCAAACCGTTTTAATCGGTGACGTATCCAAAATATTGTGTCACGTGCCATCAGTGGCACGAATGTCATTGGCTCGCCATCCTTGGCCTAGGAAACGATGCAGACCCCAGTTTAAGAACCTCTGTTCTCTACATTGGTTTTTTGAAGGAACCAACATTCGAGTCGAGGACTCAGCTGAAAAAAACTCTTTGTCGTAAAATTAGCAATCATTATTAATAGGTTATCCTGAATTTGCACTTAATTCCCAGATTTGTACAAACCTTATCCACTGGTTTCATGAAACGATTTTCTTTTAAATTGGTTTTTCCAAATAACGTAAATTGTTAATAGTACATCGTAAATCTGAATCAATTATCACTATTTTCAACAAGTTTTACGCGTTTCATTTATGTAAGTGTTATATAATTGTTTTACTACTGTTGTGAAAATGTTTCTTTCACACTAAATTGATGTAATGAATTTTTCCTAATCATTTAATTCGTTTCTTGTTTAACAATACAGCCAAGTTTCTTTGAATAAAAAAGGACTCTCGAAAAAAAAATAATAATGTATTCGTTATAAAATTGTGCACATGAAAAATAAAAATGCATCATTATTTATCAAAGTTTATTTTTTAAAGAGCATCTATTCAAATAAAATTTAATCAACTGGATTTGAAAATAGCATTGTACGGTGAATAAAAATTAAAATAACACTTATAATAATTTACTATATGATTTGTTTGTGCCGTCTGCGTGGTGCAGTTGAGGTTTGGCGCTGCCTTTTATTCCCAAATTTGAAGATTAGACCCCGGCCCAAGTCGGTGTATTTTGTTGCAAAAAATCGACAGCGTCGATCTCACATGATTATGCAGCATGTTAAAAATTCCTTGAGTGCTAGTTTTGCTTCAGTCCTAGTACAGATTCGCCTCGTCAGATGCCTCCCTCTGGAAAAGAAACTGGTCGTAAAAATAACATTAAGGCAATAGCTATCCGCCTATATCGTGCCAAGCTAAAAAAATTAGTACCAGCTCCCGGAAAATGTACTAAGACTGTAATGGTAAAATAACAAACCGCAGCCCCATTAAAAAAATACCCAAAATTTTATGATTTATTTCCAACATTTAACTAAAACAATTCACTGAAAATATGTAATAAATCTGAAAAATTCTTAAAAACTGAGCATTTTTAAAATTTTATGTATATTATAATATTTATGAATATTATTTAAATGTCCTTAAGTATTACATTGTGATTTGATGTTTCTTTTCTGAGTTAATGTTAAGCGTAGAAAGTTTAAATGAATATTTTTTAAGGTTGGAAGTAAGGAATACGTGTTGAAACCATGAACTTTTAAAAGTGTATAATTAAACATTTTTTTATTTATTCATTTGTTTATTTTGATATTTAGTGTCATTTGAATATAATAATATATATATATTAAATTAATTTAAAAATATTATTAAAATAAAAAAAATATTTAAATGCAATTTTTGGGCAAAAAAATGAAGAAAAAAAATGACAAAAACATTCTCAAAACATTTCTCTTTTATGGAAAATTCTCTATAATAATAATATTTTTCCTATTTATAGCTAAGACTTCAAATACTGAGACCTAACTAAGATTTTTAAAATATATATTTTAGAAATGGATTTATTAATATTTTACTATGTCAGAATCGAGAAATGTGTGTGTTTATAGAAAACCACTGATTATTATTTCCATTCATAGTAATACTAAAATTAATATGAAATTTTAACATCTTAGTTCAGACTTTGTACAGAAATTTTATATATATATAGGAAAATTATTATTATTATTATAGAAGCATTTTCCATAAAAGGAAAATGCTTTGAAAATACGTAAATTTTTTTCTAGAACTTTTGACCAAACATTGCATTTTAACAATTTTTTTTATCGTAATATATCCTTGAAATAATATTATTAAATATATTTTCTAATTCAAGTGATACTAAATATCAAAAAGTTATTCATTTATATGCTTTTTCAAAATCACGATTAAGAACATAATAACCTTAAAACCACATTACTCCATCAAGAAAGTCGATAGTAAAAAACCCAATACCTTTTTCAAAATCCAACTTCTAAAAAATGCCGCAAACTAAATACTATTTTGATTCTAAATTTAATATGAATACTCTCCCCTCCCGATAATAATAATTCCATAAAATGCGGAAATAATTTTTCAAAAAAGAAAAGAAAAAAAGTTGGAAAAAGGAATGCGGAACTTAAAAAATTCATAAACAGGAACTGTCCGAATGGTAATTTTTTTTTTTTTAGTTTCGAAGTTTTCAAATAGCCCCAAAACACTAACCAGCCAATATTTAAACAAAAATGAGTCAAACCACTCATAATAATAAACATATTAAATCTCGGAAGAACAATCTACCATTGTTTTAAACTTCACAGTTTAAGTCCAAACACCATTATCAACCAATGTAACAGTAGAGGTGTCGTCTACAAACGTAATCTTTCCTGTATGCGATAAAGGTGTTTGAAGGAAGGTCTTACGGTCTAACGATTGCCATCCCTGGTATGTTTCCTTAATGATTGACAAGCGTAAGCATGTAAAACACACCATAAAAACGACTAATGTACCGCTTCAGTAAGTCAGGCAAGGTTTCGGAGCACAATCATGCGAGAAACATTATTAGCTATGGGATGGAAAGTTGTATACCTGAAAAGTATAACAACCTTCCCAATTACAAAACAGGCTGTCAAGATTCTTTCTGGGGTCATGATCAGTTCAAAAAAGAACCCATTGGGTTGTTGATGAATTCTGACTTGGTTGGAAAGAGATGGGAAAGTTCAGGAAAACGAAAATATTTCAGATTAGTAAAAGCTATTTTATGCACTGAGATTTGCTACGGAAGTTATGCTTCTTGAATTGAAATTTCCATCACTTAATTTCCTCAGGTATAGTCTCATAAGACCTTGATTACTTGATTTAAAGTATTCGCAATAACATGTATAATATCCAAATACAATCGGATTTCTATGTATCGAAATTGATTACATCGATTTTAAAAAAATAAATTACTAAATACAGAAAATTTAATTATAAGAATTACAAAAAAATAAATATAAAAAAATAATAATAAAGTAAATAAATAATTTCGCATTAGTATTGTACTTCTGTAAACTAATTAGCTTTTCTCATTACAGCAATAACATTTAATTGGAGCATTCTGTTCTTCAAAAAATTAATTTTGTATCAAATTAAGCGTAACCTATACTGTAAATCAGGGGTGGCCAATCCGCGGCACGCGTACCACAGTGTGTCACAGTGGAGTTGTAACAGTGGCACGCGAAGACTTACTGAAAAAATAAAATAATTTTGAAAAGATAATATATATATATATAATAAATATAACCATTTCTGAAAATTTTATTAAAATGGGGTTGTCTGAGTCAAAAAAACCTCAAAATTTGGATCAAAATGTGCTTGTGAACAAATGTTTTCTGCAATGAATATAATAAAATAAATATCACTCACAAAACTAGCTGATATATACCTATAATAAACTAATTTTATTACAATCTGCAATAGATAATCCTTATATATTTGATTATTTAGTAAAAAAAAAAGTTGTAATTCAAAATCTGAATTAAGTAATTACTGAGTGTTTAATAATTATTTTGAATTAAATGATTCAAGTTACTTATTTTTATTTTATACCTCACCTAACTGATTGAACTTGTAAAAAGTTTATTAACACTAAAACCTGTGTTTGTACTTTCATCTTATTTATTATATTACTTTAAAATTTCTACTACATAGACCTACATTAAAAATTTTACTATTTGCGTGAAAAACCCATAATAAGCCTAAAAGTAACGTTTTTTTTTTAAAGCTAACTATATTTGTTTCCTGGAAAAGTTGGAAGTGGCAGGTATTTTTTATCAAATATTAGTACTCTTCACAAAAAGTTTGGCCACTCCTGCTATAAATAAAAAATGAGAAACAACTTTTTCCAGCACTTACCTCTGAGATTTTAAGAATAATGAATCAACATTCAAATACTAATGAGTGTTAATTGCCTCAAAATACTTTAATTCCTTTTCTGGTTATATTTTCTGTATCACGGATATTTTTCTTCATTTTGAATGATGCAATGTAGAAGTTAACATAGAAGGATACCCGATTAGATGTCATCTTTTCAATTTACCATATCTCTATAAAGTTCATCGTTTAACTTTCATTTAACTCCAGAATGATTTTAATTCGACCAATTTTCATTTGGATGAAAGATTATTTATTGCTTTTCTTTATCATAAAAATATGGATGGTGGATAAATACTAAGAAAATTATATTGAATTAAATAATCATTTTTCCGAAGTACTTCAAGAAAAAAATTTATTAGAGATCTTTTTTTTACATACCATAATTTAGTATTTAAATAATACCCGAATGTCTTTGTTTTTAAGTTCTTAATAACAGATTTATCTCTCTAACACAAGGTTTCCCGCTTGTTATTTCAGGTATGCTGTTTTAATGTAACACTTAAATTTGCAATAGTATAAAGCTAATTGATATTTTACAATTTCCATTTAAATGGATCTCTTAACCTGTCTTAATTTTTCTCGCAAAAATATTTCAGACATTATTTTTTAGAAACGAATATTTTTAAATAAAATTTATCGGCATTTATTTTTCTAGTTTCCTTGCATCCTCTTCGTGTGACTTGTATACTACTAATAATATGCAAACTGCATTTTGAAAATAACAGATGTAGATCTCCATTACGTAAAAAATTAGAAATAGATATAACTTTTGTAATTTGTATCACAAATAAAAGAGCTTTGAGTGTAATATCATTTAAACAAATACAACATCGAAAGCATATAAAGATGAAAAGAAAGATCTAATTTTCTTGTGAAATCATCAAATAGACTTATAAAAATCGATGTATAATAATTTTCTGTTGAATTAAAAAAAATGATGTTTGCACAGATATTTAACATTATTTCCCCCATTTGTCAGTTAATGATGTTGTCCAATCTCTCGTTATTCAAAGGGAATAACGAATTAATAACGAATTGGGAAAACTAAGTACTGCAAAAAAATTTGAAGTATTTAATTTTTCACAATTATTTAAATATAACACCCAGACAAATTTTTATAGAACTAACTGTTGAGGGCAGTAGCGCACACAGGAATTTTTCAAGGGGGGTCCGGGGTCGAAAGTTCACCATTCTTGTATCATGCTCCTTTTGATTTTGTCGATTTTCGGGAACAAAACACAGTAAAAAACTAATTTTCGAATAATTAGCATTAATTAATAAAATTAATCATTAATAACAAGTAATTAATTAAATTTTGCGTACTATATACTTAGAATTATGATCAATCGAAAAAAAATGAAGGGCTTTGGGGGGGGGGTCCGGACCCCAGGCCCCCCTTGTGTGCGCCACTGGTTGAGGGAATAATTACAAAGAATGCAAAATATTTATTATTTTAAGAGTTTTTTTTAATAATGCTTCTAATTCATAGTTTAAAATATATAATAAAATTTCTTAATGATAACTTCGAAAATACATAGTGCAAAATTAAATGTAAAAAGCAAAATCTAAGAAGCGAAATATTCAATTTAAAGTTATAATTTTTTACAAATTAATAATAATAATAATCTCGGATTTTAAAATTAAAGAATGTCAGTTTAGAAAAATAAAAAGTTCAAAAAGTCTTTTAAGACTAGAATATTGACAGATTGAAATTAAATCTCAAAACCCGAAGCCAACCAATTACAAAATTTCTTTTGAAGCTCTTATTTTCCATTCAGAAGGAATGCAATCACAAAAACTCACAAACGAATCTCTGTTTTACTTCAAAAAACAAATCAAAGCTAATACTCATTCGATGAAAGCGATAACCCGATAGATGTGAATTAATCGATATGACATTCACTTTCACCAGAGAATAATAAATAAAAGATCAGCGGTGAAGAGTTAATTATCTCTTAATTAATGGCGCAGGCAGGGAAAGTAATTCCAGAATCTGCACTTGGGCGGAGCTGGAGGCAAGACAGGCAGCTCCACCATTCATCGCGCATTAATCGGAAGAAAAACAAATGCGGAATGGCAACAGTTAATGGAATGTTTAAACGCAGGTGAAGTACTGATGAGAAGTCTACAGAATTGTTAGTTGTGATTTTTATCGATGAATGCGTATTTAAATCGTTTGTTATTGAAATAATATTGTATCATTCCTCATAAAGACGTAATCATTCTAACTTTTGAATGTAAATAACTTTGATAATTAATCATAATATTTAGTTTATATTACATGCTCAAACATTGAAAATGAATATAGGCATTGAGAGTTTTATTATAGTGCATTATGAGAATTTCATTTTTCTCTCTTTTATCACTTTTATTAAAAATAAATATTAAGATCAAAAGTGTATGGTTAACTTTATGTCACATACATAACAGAAGATTAAAATAGAACACTAACACATATTTATATATAGACTATATTATTGATCGTTAAAAGTTCAGAGCATGAAGGTACATTTGACCATTGCATAATTTTAGTATAAGGTTGCTTATGTTATTTTACAGTTCCCATTTTATAATTCTAAAGGTTCAATATGAATTAATAAAAGTTAAGAAAAATAGACATTAATGTTAAATATTTTGATATCTCCTTCGCATGATTTCTAAGTAATTGACATAAAATTCGTTCGTAAAATCTTTTCTATGCCATTTTAACGCCGGAAAAGGTATTTTTAAACCGATGTTAAAGGTTATGTATGTTTAAAATAATCGTATACATGAAAGTTTTCATTTGGATGGATTAAAAATAACAAGGAAATAAGATTATCCAGAACTTTGAATTGTGCTTAACGCAAAATTAATAAAATGCTTTAATTTTTGATGTATTAGTAGTTACAATTCTACTAATTGCCCCAAAGCCATTATGAAAATTTTGCTTCTAAAATATTTTTATGTAGTGTTTCTGTTTTGAAAAAACATACAATCAGATGTTCAACACACCAGGTAATACGATCATAATGAAAAAAAAATGTCATGTGAAAAAAATTAAATAACATAGCACAACATAATACACCATAAATGAACATAATGAAAAAAATGTATCATAAATGACTTTTGGTGTTAAAATCGAAAATTATCCATATTTTATGAAAATTACTCTATCCGTATCAAAGTTTACCATTTTTCTTTAAGCCTTTAGCTAAGTTTTTTCTTATTGAATATTTTTATTGAAATATTTTCGTAGAGATTTAAATGGATTTTAACCCACGATATCTCAAAAAATCGAATAACTAAAATATAACTTCTTCAAATCAATGCGCAATCTGATATAGCATGATCAAAATGCTGACTAATTTAAAGCAGCAATTAACTGAAATGAAGTACTACAAATTTTGTACTTAAAGAGCCTTATTCGCAATCTTAAACATTTTATTTTATATCAAAATTCATCATTAGTGCGTAAATAAATAGCTGCTTACGTTTATACAAATCATGTTAATTTTTAAACAAACTGTTTGTGGATGAAGATTTTATATATATATTGGTTCAAATTCTTTTTAAATTCAAATACTTTAAATAACAGAATCAGAACTAATTACAAAGACAAGCTCAGAAGTTTTCGGAACAAAAGTGTTTACATTCTATTAACACACACACAGTGTGCTATTTTTTAAGAATCATTCCATTCAGAACTTCTAATTACCCTATCTCTCATTACATCACCTCTCATTTGATACACATGATTTTGCATTTCAATTGAATCAGTAATTTCAATTCTGGAATAACATTCTACTTCATAAGAGAAATTGCGAATTGAAAAGGGAAAAGCAAACTAATTTAAAAAAAAAATCATTGAAATATAAATTTGCCACAATTTTGCTCTTAATAAAGAGAAACAACTTTATTCGATTGAATGTTTTATTTCAATTGTGCAAATAACTTTTTCCTTTTATTCGAATTCTTTATGTAAAATAAAATTTATTGTGAATCATATGTAGGAGACTAATTCTAGATTGGATGTTAGAATCGGTTTCGAGAGAATAGAAAAGGGTGACTTTTAATTTGATTGAATGATTTATCTTCCATACAAATCGTTTAATTTGAACCATAGCTGGAACTCAATACACAACTGACTTACATTGAAAATTTCACCGGATGAATTATTCAATTCAAAACATACATATAATTTTATTAAAAATTTACCTGATTCAAATAATAGTAATTTTCAGTGGCGCACACAAGGGTCTGGTCTGGACAATCCCTCCAAAACCTTTGATTTTTTTCGATTATTATCCTTTGTATGTAGTATGTAAAATTTATCTAAGCATTTGTTATTAATATTTAATTTTATTAACTGATATTTATTATTTGTACAATAATTAATTTTTTACTGTTTTTTGTTCCCGAAAATCGACAAAATCAAAAGAATATGTTGGGAAAATATGCTGTATTTTCCACACCTTATTTGCATGAATTCAGATTTTCAGCATTACCAAATATAAAAAAAAGGAGAAAAATAAGATCGAGACCTTTAAATGAGATGATGAAATGAGAGTGGAATTATTATTTTTACGACCCAGTATAAACGAAATTATCAAAAATCATCAAGCTCAAATTTTACCTAAAATGTATTTTTAAAATTAATTTGTTATTAATTATACCATAAACATTTTATTGTCTTTGTCATACATATTATTTTATATATATATATATATATATATATATATATATATATATATATATATATAGTTCCATATAATTAAAATTCCTGTCTGGAATAGTAACTTGCATATATCAATTTACAGAAATATCATTTTGAATTTTTTATTTAGAAATGATAACTTAACTACCCACAAAATAGATAAATACAATAATATAAAAAAATTTTCAATGTTGTTTAGATCATGAATACTCTTTTAATTTCTTAAGAACTTATATTCATCACAAATACATTAACCGTCTTGCTACTTCGAATTCCAAAACCACCACACAACAATAGGATTTCAAAGTCAGCATGTTAGTGGTCTTGCTGTGAAGATTATATCATAACACTCATATCACAGTTTACATTTTTTCCACACACATCTTGAACATCTTACACATTGTTGACAACCAACCAAATTAGAGCCTAGCAAATTTACATTTTTGACAATCAACCAATTCAAATTCTACCATATTTGATTGTCGTCTTTTTTGATATCTGTCTTTGCTGGCTGGTTTAAAAGTTAGCTCAAAAGATGTGTTTATGAATATTCGAATTTTTAAACTTGGTGAATAATTGATTTTCATTGATGTCAAGATGCTTGATTCTCTTCGTAAAAGCTCTGTGAGTAAAGAAATTTTATTAAATTATTTTTTGAAAAATACTTTTCTTATGTAATTGTTTTAGGATTTTTCTATTTTTCTTACGTAATTATTTTGCGATTTTTTGCATTAAGAGTTTGGGAGAGTTTGTTACATAATAGTAGTGAGTGGTTTTATCATACTCCCTGTGTTTTTACATACTCTGAATTTTTGTTTATTTTATTTTATTTGGTTTTCCTATCGAGTTGCAAAGGGGGAAGGTTGGCGCCTTCAAACTAGTTTAACCCCACTTATTCGGTCCTAAGTCCAAAATTGCTTTCTGACTCGGTAGGTTCTTCTTTTTTGTAGTTTCTTTTTTTTATTGCTCTATAATTTTGTTCTTCATGTTCAGCTTTTATATTTTTATTACGCTATTTCTTGTTATGTTCATTATCTATTATTTCTTGTTTTTGATATATAATACATATTTCTTTCATATATATATATATATATATGTATGTATATATATATATGTATATATATATATATACATATATATATATATAATATTTAAATTCTACATATATAATTCTTTCCTTTCCTCTTGGTACATAGTATGACAAATTACAGGTGAAGGTTGGCGCCGCAAAACTTGTTTAAACCTGCAATCCTGGTTCCTAAGGCCAGGAGTTTGTCTTTATACTATGTGCCTTCTTCCTAATTTTAGTTATCTTAGGTATGTAACTATATGTTTCTTTTTATATTTTTGTTTATATTTTTGTGTATATGTATATATATATGTATAAATTTATATATATGTGTATGTATATGTATATAATTATATATTGAAATTTTTTTATATTGGATTTTATATATATATATATATATATATATATATATATAAATTTATATATATATATATATATATATATATATATATATAAATTTATATATATATATATATATATATATATATATATATATGTAACATTGAAAATTATTCTCATAAACTATTTTACATAGTGTATTATAGATAAGTAATATTCCTTTAAACTTATTTTATTGTTAGTGTGCCTGCCAAATTTTGAAATTTTTATAAGTGCACCGCAACAGAAAAAGGTTGCGAATCTCAGCATTAACGCAAAGCTAAAATATAGCTTTAGAAAGAAAAAAATAACGATCCTCTGAGATGAACAGTATATCACATGATGTAAATGCAAATCCACCCATAACGCGCTAATTTCCTAAAATCGTTTCAATTACAAATGATTCAGTTTCACTGAATGAATGTATTCGTTTCATTTGAACCTCCTCCTTTAGATGCAAATGTGCCGCGGCCAAAACCGGCATCGAGGCAATAACCACTGTCTGCCCATCGCCCCCGAGTGTTGCCCTTCATACCGCGATGCCTTTCAACCCTTTTTTTGCTAGTGACCTCCCGCGAGTCTTTGACCGCTCGAAATTCCTCTCGAAACGAACCCTTCCTCCACTCGATATCGAAGGTAGGGGGTGGGACCGAAACCTGTTATGTAACCCAGAATCCGGGACCACTGCCTCGCTGTCGTTCTCCTCCTTGGCGATTTTGTTTACATGGGGTTTTTCCGTGAACGTGTTTTTGACCATGATCACTTCTCATTCCCAATGAAATAAGAAAAAAGAAAACTAATTATAAACGATTTAATTGGGATATCATCAATATATTGACGACAGTTCGTTTCTAAAGCAAGCCAAAAGCAAAAAAATTGCGACTGAACATGAATTTTCAGATTTGCTTATTCTTCGTAAGAAAGCGCAACCAGATAACTGTTCGGGAATCGGATGCCTAACCTTTTATCTAGAATATTGATTAATTTAATAGTAGCGACCATGATTCTTAACTTCCGGTGTAAAGTGTTATTAGCAGTGGCGCACACGGGGGGTTCGGATGCGGATCCCCTTCAATTACTAATTCATGCCAATTATTCATTCAATAATTAATTTTTGTTCCTGAAAATCGACAAAATCAAAAGAATATGTAGGGCGACGTATTGGAGCATGATATGAGAACTCATAGAAATGAAACTCTACACTTAAATGCCACACAACAATTACCCTTCTAATTAGATCGACAGTTTTTTGTATTCTACACATCGGCAATAGCGTCATCTCACCTCTCTCATATCCTATTTGCATATGGTCACTCTTCTGCGGTTTCTAGATTAAATTGCCACTATTTAATTTGAAGTCTTCGTATTTACAACACTGAGAAGTATATGTTAAAGAATAATTAAAAAAAGAAGGCAGGTATCCAAATGGGAGGAAAATCAACAAGTAGATGTGATGCTTGAGTACAGAAAGCTAAACTGCAAATATTATGGAGAAATAAAGAATCTTTTTTTTTTAAAGATATAGTTACATATAAGTAAAAATCAATAAGACGTTTTTTTTATCCAGCCTTCGGCTTTCATAAGCTGTTATCTAACTAAGCCTTAATTCAAAACGTCCCTTGTAGAATTTACTGACAAAAATTCTGTCCAAAGGTCGAAATAGTTCCTAAGACGGTCGAAAATGCCTGCTCATTAGACACAAAATATGTTCTTTTGAATAAAAGTCTAATAATTTAGTTGGTCAGAAAAACTAACGCGATTACAAAGAATAAAAACGATAGTCTTAAAAGAACGGCAGTTCTGTTGAAATGTAAGTCCATGTTTCGATAAATAGAGACCGTAGCTGAACGATAATGGTTCTAAATGAAGTGGCCAGTGTTGTCGAGTCTTGGTGACACTGAAGAATCCCCGTGTAGATGTTCTGAAGCACGTTAAATGTGTCGAGGCTGAAAGTTCTTCATTTGTGTGGAAGTTATGAGTATGGTTTACAAGCTCAGGAGTAGTCCTCGTCATTTGAAAAGGCTCAAAAAATTATGAGGACCATCACCTAAGCAGGTTGGTTCAAAGTGCGACAATAAAAAATGAGAGAAACCAAAATCAAATCAAATCGGGATTAAATGAAAAAAAGGGCAGAAAAATTGTTCGTAGACCAGTGAGAACCAAAAATGATATTTCCAATTCTGAAATGAAATAGCACTAGAATTTCTGATCGTCGGATTGACGTGATATACGATTTCTATTACTATCTTGAATTATTCAAACAAGTTTTCATAGGCTCATTGGCCATATGGGCTATATTTAACGCTGGATTCATTACAAAAACAATTCTGCACTAGTTAATGAGACTTCAGGTTGAGTGAGCCCAAAATTACTGCAAATATGGTTACTGGATTACTCAAGTGAGTAGTCAGAATAGGCAGCATAAGCTCAGATCCTGTTCTCGCAGACACCCATTAATTGTTTTTGAGGTCATTGATGTCCGATTATACATTGGATCTTTCAATAAACGAATCAGATGTCTGTGTTTCTCAGCCAATCATTCTCTTTCTCTTGAAGTTCTCTCTCTCTCTCTCTGTCGTCCTTCTAATATTTATATTGCATTAAGTTTCTGACTAAAACTGTCAAATGGTAGCATCCCTCAGACCCAAATAACGAACAATCCTTTCATTGCTCACCTAGATTCCTATAGCACAACAGCATATCTTTCTTGAAACAGTGATATATCATTGTACTCCGTGGAAGTATTGAATAACAGAACTTAACAACGTATACATTTCCAAAGGGGAAAAGTGTCCCAGTATTATTTGAAGCAATTTAGAAATTTAAAACTCACAGAAGTCCAATAAATAAAATGCTTTGCATTGGAACTTATAAAGTTGTGAATTTTACTTAAAAAAATTTGAATTTTGTGAAATTTACTTAAAAAAAAAAGAAGCGATTTAAACAGAACTGTAGAGTAAAGCATGAAGTTTTCTCATCCCCTCTCTCTCTCTCTCTTGTAGATTAATGAAGCAGCACATTATATTAATAAAGAACAATTGTTCAATTTGAAAAAATAATAGCTGCAATACGATAAGGCAAAATTATACTTCTGAGTAGAGGTCCAATATATATTCCTTAAAATAAGACGAGAAGCAACTTTAATACAACCCTTTTCTTAAGGATCAGAAGCACGTGTAGGCTATGACAATTCATTTTTTAATGTCTGCGATCCAGTGATAAATAGCCGAGACATATTTAAGTAAGACATGGTTAAAGCCCTTGCTATAAAAACTTTTCATACATTCAGCAAAATAATCAATCCTTAGTAAGGATTTCAAACTTAAAAAAGAATGACAGCACGAAATTATCAAGTGACAAAACCAAACTAACCAGTCAGTAAAAGAGCAAAATAAATGTTGTTTTTCCATCAAATGAAATTAAATTTGACTTGATTCTTTTTTACTTTGATATTTAATTTTCACTGACAGGGTCGACAGTTAGACTCGACATCAGTTCATCCCACCGTAACTGAAACATAATCCTTCACTCTTCATATAAAGCAGCCAAAATAAAAAAAAGCAACCTTGTTTACAAACTCCACAAAGAACAAAGAGTGTGAGAAAAGCAACTCCAGTAATGTAATAAAAGTTTATAAAATACCTTTCTTTCTCTCACCAAAAAAAATTTGGCGTAAAAATATTTACCTCTTGTGAACTCCCCGTGATCGTGGCGAAGAAAGGCACGCACCTCGCCATCATCCATCATTTGCACAGAAGCAGACGAGATACAATAATGATGGATGGGCATCGAGCCAACTTCCATCATTTAACTCTTTTTGATCCCGATGAACAGCCGTAACAACCTAATTAACACGTGCGGATTTCCCGCGGCTACATAAGAAAGACAACAGCCCCCATCGGTCATTCGGGCATTTTCACCCGTCATTACCAATGTCCACGACTGTTCAAATATTAGTTGAAGAGAGACGCACGTGGGAGATTTGTTAAGTTTCTGTTTTCTGTTGGTTCTTTGGGTAGAAGGTATTGGAATTCGAAATGGCAGAGAGAGAAAGGCCCCTTACGACGAAAGGGAAGAATTATTTCCTTACATTTGATACGACTTTATAGTTTACTTCATACTTAATACTTAAAAACAGGACTAAAATCATGTTTTTTTTTTAAATAAAAAATATTCCAATAATAATATCATGTTCTGCCATTATGGTCATGTTCATACCATATTCTGCAATGTTAACATATTTAGAACATCATATTTTTAGAGTTTTACTCAATTTTGCTCAAGGCATGACGTGCATTACGTCGGCAGTTTTCGTTTAATGTTAAATAGCAGTTTCAAATATAAAGTACTCTAACATTGATATTATATTTGGGTTCGATATCTTATAAAGATGAGCATATTTTATCATACTATCATTTTAATCCAAACAGACCTCTTTTTTCCGGCTTCGCTTTTTTTTCTCCAATACCAGGAGTCGGCAACCTATGGCACGCGGTACAGTTCTCAGTGGCACTTTGCAATATTCTACAAACTTGCTAATTTTTGAGAGGATGGAAATTGACAAATTTTTAATGGACCTTATTTAACAAATACCTTCACAATTATAGACATTTACGGATTTATGAAAAAATGTGAAAAAGATAACTTTAATGATAAATTTACACCTATTTTGTAAATTATTGAATTTCATTGCTGGGCCGATTTAATTGTTTTAAGAGGAAAAAAATTGCATGGACTCTGCTTTCCGCTTTTAATTTCTACACATATCTAAGAAAAAAATCTTTCCTCATATGAAAAATATTTCGAAACTGTAAACTGGAACCGCAAAGAAACTGTTTAACCCTTTACCTACCGCATTATGATTTATTGCGATTTTTTTCATGCAATATGTTTTTTGAATCACTGCAATGAAAATTAAGGGATATACATAAACGGAATACTCAACTTTGGTAGATTTAATCCGTTAAAGCTAATTAACGAAAGATATTCAACTGTAAAATTAATTATATAAACTGTTCGCTTAAAATAAACAGTCAAATCGTTTTCTAAGGTCTTCGTTAACATATAAAAAAAAATAAGACTCTTAGATTTTTACATTAACTATTTTTTCGGGACTATTATGATAATCTTCGCCATCCTCTGAAAACGCAATTTCTGCTATATAATTATTCGCCTTCCCCGCTAAAATACTCATCATAGAACCCGTACTGCCATATATCTTGGAAGAGTGGATTTAAAAGAATATTCCTGCTAAGTATCGTCAGAGTATTCGTAAAAATGGTTATTCTATGCAATTTTAAAGTGAGTGGTACTAATAAGTACCGTCGGTAGATAAAGGGTTAGCAACTGAATGCTCAATATTGTGTCAAATCGAAAGTCACCCCTGATAATGTTATATGAAAACAGAGCGGTGCAAGCACTAGGTTCATCTTAAAATTTTTATTTATGTTTTTATTTAGCTATAATGAAGGGAAACACTTATATTTTATGTTGTCCATTTCTTTTAATAAATACGTTTAAAAATAAAGGGTGTTTTTTTGAGAGGTATAGAAATTTAAATTGCAATAAAACAACGATGTATTATTCGATTGACATGAATTTTTTTTATTCGAAACATAATCTTGTGGCATTACATTTTAAATATGATTTCTGGCATAGGACTGCCACTGCTGGCTCGGATGTAGTCCAATCTGGACGTTTAATTTTCGATGACTTTTTCCAACATTTGTGGCCGTATATCGGCAATAACACGGCGAATGTTGTCTTCCAAATGGTCAAGCGTGTGTGGCTTATCCGCATAGACCAATGACTTTACATAGCCCCACAAAAAATAGTCTAGCGGTGTCAAATCACAAGATCTTGAAGGCCAATTCACAGGTCCAAAACGTGAAATTAGGCGGTCACCAAACGTGTCTTTCAATAAATCGATTGTGGCACGAGCTGTGTGACATGTTGCGTCGTCTTGTTGGAACCACAGCTCCTGGACATCAGGATTGTTCAATTCAGGAATGAAAAAGTTAGTAATCATGGCTCTATACCGATCACCATTGACTGTAACGTTGTGGCCTTCATCGTTTTTGAAGAAGGATTCCACCAGCCCATAAAGCGCACCAAACAGTCAGTTTTTCTGGATGTCACGGTGTTTCGACATACACTTGTGGATTAGCTTCACTCCAAATGCGGCAGTTTTGTTTGTTGACGTAGCCCATTCAACCAGAAGTGCGCTTCATCGCTAAACAAAATTCGCTTATGAAAATCGACCATTATTTTCGAAATAAAATTGCACAATTTGAAAGCGTTGTTCAGGCGTGAGTCTATTCATGATGAATTGCCAAACCAAACTGAGAATAAATCACTTGACAGCTGTTAAATCGGTCGCCATCTTGGGAAGTAATGCCAACTTAAACTTTTATACCTGAAAAAAAAAACACTCTGTACATAATACTCGTACATGTACAATCAACATGTTTTTTTTTTTTTTGTTGGGGAAGCAGTTAAATTTTATGCTGTTTATTTTTATGATAAAATATGTCTTTAAATGACGCAAAATTACTCGGAATATACAATAAAACTGTAAATCTATATTATTAACATCTATTCTCTAACTCTGCATGCATTATCGAGGGAATCGAATTATCTCAAACATGTTTTACTGTGTGGCATGCTGAATCCTATTGGTAGATTGGTTTGGCACGCTACAGCTAAAAGGTTGCCAATCCCTGTAATATACCTTGATGCTATAAATGAACTATACCTTTACATGTTAAAAAAAACTTATATATCTATGGAATAATTTGAAATTTTATAAACGCTATATTATAAACAAATCCATGAATTACAACGTTGTAAGTTATCTGAAAATTTGCTTCGTATTTATAATACAGGCTCTTGCTCTGATGATTCAATTTCTATGAAAGAAAAATGAGTTCAAAAGAATATTACTTAATTATTATGCTGCCAGAATAACATTGATTAAACTTTTCATCTAATCAACAAAATAATTCTCAAAATAATTTACGTTGTTTCGAGAAAAATGTTGACTCTATTACAACATTCATAAAAAGAGTAATAAAGATTTTAAATGATAAAATCAATCTTGCGATTATACTCTCCCTATGAAAGTAAAGGAAAAGTTAAAAAGAATAATTATATCATCAGATACTAATATAATGATTTCAAAGTAAGAAAAATTTTAATTTTTTACATTAAATTAATGAAAATTTCTTTATTTTATATTAAACTGTTGCCTAAATTTGTTACTACCCATTGTAAAAATGATAAAAAGTCTTGAGTTATTGAAGTAAATAAAAAGTCGACCCATTAAAAATTTGAAAATTGCTCCCTTGAATTTATATAGAATAGATAAGACGAAGCTCTCTCTCTTTCAATCACCATATAAGAATATTATTTAATGTAGTTTCTATACATAATTTAAAATTTAAATCTTCTTATTTTGCTTAAGTAAGAAACAATGAATAATAAAGTATTTTAATTCAATCATGATGGATAAATTTTTTTACTATGGTTCTTATTAAATTCTTTAATGGGGGGAAAACAAACTAAAAATAAGTAAACTATTTTATATTATGTTTAAAAAAATGCAAATGTGTAGCTAAAATCAATTATGTGATTAATTTTTAATAAAGTTCAGGTGTGCTTATAGCCTGCTTGTAGCGGAAGTAAATTTTCTTCACTTTAATAAATAATTCAACACGCACGTTTTTTTTTATAAAAAAAACCACTACATGTTTACGTAATAATTGCATCTAACTTTATTAATGAATAATTTTGTTATATAAGCGGTTTACCTAATTTGTATAATTTATGTAATGTATTCTTCTCTGGAAACTAAAAGTCTATGAAGTTGTGTTACTCTCCTTAATATAGTTGCTAATTATTTTTTAGGGGATGTCTTCTAACTGGTAACATTCTTCAAATAGGTCAATAAAGAAGAGGAAGCTACTCATGGGCCGAATATTGGTCGTAAAGCTTGCAAATGTATAAAAGCAGATTTCACACAGGTGCTTAGTGTAAGACATCGTAAGCGTAGAGGTATTGTGAAATTTAAGTATTCTTAACAAATAACCAAGATATTTGGATAACATTTATTTTGAATATTAAATTATTCTTAAGTGCATAGTGCTGTAAATTACAGCAATTGACGTTGATTCATGAAGCCGCAGATATAAGAAGATAGATTGCTTTACATTGAATACAACATTTTGATTACGCCTCACCTAGAGAAATAGGTTCATCCAGGTTAGCGCACGCGCATTTAATGCTGGAGTATATCAAGTGCTTATGCATTATTTTTCCAAACATAGAGTGGTTAACAACGTTTGGGGATAAGCAGTTCATTTTTCAGATTTCGATAAAGATATAACCGTTATGGCTTGGTGCCAAAGACTATCTATTTCAAAAATAGCGCAATTGGTGAGTGTAACGTCACTTCTCGAAAACATCAACATCTAGTCGGCTTTCTTTGTGGACCCGACACCCACACGTGCATCTGCAGGTGCAACGCAACCCCTTTTTGACCCCCTAGGAATCTAGCTCGTCGACCGGAAGATGAGAGGGGAGATGCTTTTGAACTTGCACGGGAGCGGTAACCAACGAATCCTCCTCTCACAAAATAGTGGACTCTAACAATCTATAATTAACTTTAATAACTGTAATGTATCAATTAGTAAATAACTTTCAATAGTTGTGACGTAAATAAATTCCATATTTTAATTAACCAAGAATACGCTACCGTTATTCTTTCAAACGTTACAGTGAGCTGCTCTCATACAAACGTAGTGTATGGATGATGAAACAACAGTAACCGGTCAGGGCTATGTTGGCCACGACGAATTAATTCTGTAGGTAAGTGGAGACTGTTACGTATTGTTTGTCATGGGCTACAACCGAAGGGCTACAACGGCCAAAATCATCATCAGTTAAGGGTGGCTTTCTGATGGCGTGCCTCAAAATAAGAGTGCAGCGTACACTGCAGCGTATAGGCCTACGAAGTCATCTACCGAATATCTCGTTTTTGCGTTGATGGCACCTCATCGCCAATAGAGTCTGTAATGGTCCATAAAACATCCGCATTAGAGCATAAGAGAATGCATGTAAGTCACTTGATCCAACGAATCACGTTTTCTGGTCAATTATATAGAAGGATGAAAGGGAATGCATTGATTTCCAATGGAAATCCTGGTACCCAGCTGCACAGATGACCGTATAGAAGGCAGTCGTGATATTATGGTGTCTACGATGTTTTCATAAGGCACACATTAGGACTCGTTATCCCAATGAACAATCGCTACATGCGCGCTAAGTGGACATAATTGAAGACCAGGTGCACTTCTTCATGACAACAGTATTCCTGACTGGGGATGGCATCTACCAACAAGATCATTTACCATATCATAAGAGCTGAGTCACAGTGGCGTAATGGAGAACATTTGGGTTCCCCTTGCAAAGTCAGGTTTTGGGCCCCCAAGTTGGATTTTACAAAGGGTAGGTACTTGTGGCGGTCAAACTTTGGGGCTTTCGAGAACCCTGGGCTTCCCTGCAATGCGGGGGTGTACGTTACTGCCGAGTCATCCGGAAGTGGTTCGAGCAACACTCTGAACCAGTTCAAGTCATTCCGAATTCACCGGATATAAATCCAATCGAACATCCGTAAAACCGCTACCACTTTGCAAAATGCGGGAATAGTTCCTGGTACCAGATACGTCACACTATCTATCATCACTATGGGTGACGACGGTTTTGTGGGTGAAATGTAATGTTCATAATGTAACAGTTCTTCAGTGTAGAACTTTCATTTAAAAGGTTACAATGCCTGACAATCTCCGATAAATGGATTTTTATGTAAATGATAGCCCATCCTATAATATGGGTATGAAGTAAAAAAGGAATTTTTAAACTGACCATCTGTCCTTCATGTATTATCTAAGAAGTGGAAGATCATCACTCACGGATGATTACGTTATAGGAAAGATAGTGAAGATTTTTAGATCAAAAAGCAATCCTCTGTATGACCATGAATGAGATTGATCTTAGTTATGGCAGTATGCGGAAAATTATTCATGAAGAACTGCACCAGTCAAAGGTGATGTGGCTTAGAAATTTTGCCACATCCGTACTATTATTTTCTTGATATCGCCTCAAGCAACTTCTTAGTTTCTAACTCAGAAAAAAAAGTATTGTGGGGGATCGGAGATTTGACTACACAAATGACGTCATTCAAAAGGTACATAAATGGTTTTCGTGCACTTTGCTAAGTTCTTCAATGGCGACCTTAAAAAAATCCAGATACGCTGGAAGAAATGTATAATTCTGGACGGTGACTATTTACAGAAGTTTTAAAAATAATGAACAAAATTAAGCATCTATTTCAATCATTTTTAGTAATAATTAAAATTTTATTATTTCCCTTGTAGAAGAGGAAACTTTTTTCAGCTTTTTATAAATCTTTAATTCATTCAGGGCAAGGTTAATAGTTATTGTCATCTTAACATTTTCTTTATAATTTTTAATGGCATAGTAAAACAATTATAAATCTTTCTTAATTTTTGCGACAGACTGTATGAGTGTGTCTAGACGCACGTGTGAAATATTATTTTTTAAAGCGAATGCCATTTTTTCCGTTTTCTATTTTTGTTTTACGATTAGAGACGTGGTTTTTGAAAACATTCTGATTCGTTACATGCTTGTTGACAGACATATAAATAAAAATAGTTTTGTCTCTCTACTTTATTTACATGTTGAATTGAAGTAGACTATGGTTTCTCGAATCAACTTTCTTATTGATGTAAATATAATTTTTCCCACTGTTTGAAACTTAAGTTGATTATTCCTTTTTTTTGTCGCTTAAGGTATCCGACTACCCTAAAATTGGGAATTTTGCCAAAAATTGACAATATTTTTATGATTTTATTTTATATGCCATCTTATTAGCTTTATAAAAATACCAAGTTTACTATTTCCCATTCCCTAGAGAAAAAAACTATAAGTGTTTTAATAAAAGCAGAGATGCCACACTACTTTAAGCAAGATGTCATACTTTAAAATGCGTTTTACTCAAAATGTGTGGGTTTTTTTTTTTTTGAAAATGCTCAAACGGGGACAACGATTGCTCAAAAAGTTTTGAAAACAATTAATTGAAATTTTTTGTGTATGTTCTGTATAACAATAGAAGTGTTTTAACCTTCAGATTTATCAATCACTGTTTTATTACAAACTTTACAGTCTCTTATGTAAATATAATCACTGTGTTTTTAAACGATTTCATATAATAATTAAGATAAAGTGCTCTAGTTTTCGTGAAAATTAAAATATCTTTTATCCTGAAGGTCACTTCAAAAATGAGTAGCAAAGAAACACGTCGAAATTGAGAAGAACATTTGTTCATAAACTTGTACAAAATGGGCCCAGTTTATGTAATTTTTTGTAAATTTTGACCAATTATTTCCCGTTTTAGTAATAATAGTTTCTTTTCTCCTTCTTAATTTTAACATGTTTTTCTTAAAATGTATTAAATAAATCTAAATACCACAAAAAAAATCCCCATATCTCCATTTTTTATTTAAGAAAAGATGTCGCAGGTAGTCGGATACCTTAAGTAGGTAATTTGTTAGCAAAGACGTTACTAATTTCAAATTCCTAGTTATCAAATAGTTTATAATTATTTAATTATTAAAACAATTACTTAAATTCATAAAAGTTATATATAGTTTATTTGAAATTATATTTTTTAAAAGTTTTCAGAAACTCAAATACTATGTTCCCACCAAAAATGTCATTTATTTTTTAAAGAAATATTTTAAAAAAACATGAAGCTGAAGTTTTGAAAAAACAGATTAAGTATGCAGCAAGATAATTAATTACATATAGAGTGGCGTACGTGGATTTTATTTAGTAAATAATTTCCGGTGGTTGGAAATTAATTTTACGTCTTTTTTTTGTTCCATTTAATAATATTTCAGTTAAGTATATAAGTAGTCACATTTAGATGCTTTCGTTTTCTTTCTTTCTTTTTTTTAAAAAATAATTTAACAAATTTTGAATTAGTATTGTGGGATGTGTAGCTGTATAATTATTGAACAGCATGAGTAACTAACTGCAGGAGTTACACTTATGTGTGAACATCTAACACAATTGTATTCGCTTAGTAAAGACCATAATTCAATCACAATTTTAAATGTTCATACCAATCATTCTAATGAATAATATTAAATTAAAGACAAATATTCCATTTAAAAATAATTGTTCTCGAGAACCCTCTATAATTTAAAAATAAATACCTTATTACCACTGTTTTATGAAGGAAAGAAAAGTAATCGGAGTATGAAAACAAATCGCACAAATATCTCAGAAGACAATTATTCATTTAGTCGCCTGAAAACGAATTTATGGATGCACAAAAGCTGTATTGTTCGCATATAAATAGGTGGGTGGATTTTCTGTTCTTCTGCACCAAATGAAATTTTCTGAAAGTGCTAACTCTCTAACAGGAAAAAGGGTAGTCTGTAATGATTAAAATCAAGGCTGTTGTCTTACAGAAATAACACAAAACCGGAAGGAACGTCCTCTTTCACATAATGCTAAAACTAATGCCGGATTGCATGCATAAAGAAGGTTAAAGATGCGATTGTGGTCAAGGGTAATCCGTCGGAGTAATTGAGCGTGAGAATTAGGTTTTGGAAAGCTAAGTGTTAGAAAGTTCTGTTATTAAACAATGACTCAAAATTTTAATTTATATTCAACCTTGGCTTCGTAAGTGATTTCCTTGTGATGGTTTGAATTTTGAACGACGCCTATCCATCACATGGATGTGAAGATTAATTTAGAGATGTAATAACAATGCAACATTAAATTAGTAGAAATGAGATAATGTTTTGAAGGGGGGAAAACAACTTAAAATTAATTCATTATTTTTCATATTTCTTCATCTTTATTAATTAGATTGAATAGCAAGACTGTGAGAATATTCAGATCATTCGTTGAAAATTTTAAAAGGCATCATTGTAGGTAGGTATATTTCGAGTTCTTATATTCAAAATATTTAGCACGGGCTATAAATCAAAATGTAAAGCGAATTCAAAAACTATATTATAATGTAATATGTTTTTATTTAAATTTGGAAAATATTGAAATTGATTGAAACTTAGTATAAAAAACTTATACATAAAAGATATGAGAGTCATTGCAACGGTAATCAATTGCAGCACAGGCGTCGTCCTCGCCGTCTTCAGCCGCCAATCACTCTCGTGTTGTTTCATAGTGCGAAATTAATAAACACTTTTACTCTCACTCGAAATGTTAGAATAGATTAAAAAAGTTATAAACTATCATACTTTTAAATAAGATATATTTTTTATTGTTTCCTTGGGACGATATATAATTTACACTTTTGAAAAAAATATTCGCCATTTACTATTACAAATTTGTTTCTTGACCACTGGCGTAGTAAGTCTTGAGTGGGGCCCTTTTTCCAATAATAAAAGTTATTTGAAAGCTTCAAAATTTTACAATTGGGGCCCCTGTAGCTCGGGGCCCCGTATCATTAATACGGTGGTAGATGCACCCATGTTCTTTACTCATTACTTGTATTCAACCAGGATGTAAACTATGTCACACTTTGTTTCCAATGATAAATTTTGAAACTGCATTTCATTCTGGGAGAAAAACTCAAATCTCTTTACCAAAAATAATTCAGTTTCATAACATTGTTCTTTTCTTTTTAACTTATACCACTTTTGTGAGGACTTTGAACTTCTTGACATGTGGTAAGCCAATGATAACATGATGTTTTTTTATCATATTGTAAGTCAACGATAATTACATATATATATATATATATATATATATATATATATATATATATATATATATATATATATCATTGCTTATAGGACGTTGATTGCTTATATATTAGACCAGTGCTTCTCAAACTTTCAATATTCGCGACCCAATATTCAATCATAACTTTCATTGCACCCCCCTCCCCCTCCAAACAGTGACAATGTATGAATTCAATAATATTATAATTTGACACTAAAGCTACAATACGACGTTAGCCTCTTAAGTCTCACCGGCGTATATAAACGTCTCGCTCAACCAAAATATTAATTTTCTGGACGTATATATACGTCTTTCCGAAGTACAGTCTTTTCAGTGCACTACTGTCCAAAAGATTATTCCGAAGGCTTTGGAATGCAATAAAAGGACTTTGACAGTGTTTGCGAAGGATTTACTTATTTCATAGAATTTTCTTATTTATCCCTTTTCTCCCTCCCCCATCAAAAAACTTATCACATATGAGCATCTGCGTGGAAAACGTTGGCATTGGGGAGCAAATAGCGTTACTTTTATTCGGCAATAAAGGAATTATATATATATATATATATATACATACATACATACATATACTCTGGTGTGCAAAAATTAAGGACGAGACGGTTTTTTCAATATAACTTTGTACAAAAGCTTTCCAAATCAACACATTTAATACCGTAAGATCCCCAATACGTAAGGACATGTGTAATGTAAGCAACACTTACTAAAAGAGAAATCAGAGGGATAAAAAGAAGCTTTATTGAAAAAGTAGCGTGGAGCGCAATGCGACTAAAGGCCGAAACATCCCTGTGATGGGTGTCCAGCAAGAAACATCCGGGCTTTAGTAGGGGATATGATCTCCCCTGACTGGTAGGCAGGTTTCACAGCGTCTGCCCATGTTGAGAATGAGGGTGTCAATGAGTTGTTGAGGCATTGCTGCCCATTCGTCTTGCAGCGCCAATCGAAGCTCCCGAATCATTACTGGTGTTAAGGTACGAGCTGCCAAGCGTCTGCCTAGAAAATCCCATACATGCTCGATGGGATTGAGATCCGGAGATCGTGCCGGCCAATCCATACGTTCAATATCCTCACTCTCTAAGAGCTGTTCGGCAGCTACTGTGCGATGACATGGTGCATTGTCGTCCATGAAAAGGAACTGCAGACCCATAGCGCCTCTAAAAAGACGCACATATGGAAGAAGAATCTCGTTACAATAACGGGTCCCGTTGACTGAACCTGCGTCGAAGATGTGAAGGTCTGTACGACTACCAAGCATGATGCCTCCCCAAACGAGAACACCGCGACCTCCATACCTGTCCCTTTCAATGATGCTCGAGGGATGATTGCGGCTTCCCCGCTCTCTCCAGATGAGTATGCGATGAGAACCTCTACTCAAACTGAATCTGCTCTCATCTGTAAAGAGTACTCGTCCCCATTCATTGTCTCTCCAATTCCGGTGTTCCCGGCACCACAGAGAACGCCTTCTCCGATGGGCAGGCGTTAAAGGTACACACCGTACAGGGCGTCGTGCAAACAGACCACCACCGTGCAGTCTTCTGGCCACAGTAAAACGCGATATCGGTCGTCCAGTCACCTGTGTCGTGTGTCTAGAGATTTCTCCCGCTGTCTGCCGCCTGTTTCTTCTGGCCTGTAAGACAATGTACCGGTCATCTGCGGGTGTGGTTCCTCGTGGACGACCACTACTGAACCCCCGGATAGCTGTTCCTGTAGTTTGAAATTGTCTCCAAAGTCGTGAAACGATGCTGTGAGCAATTCCGAACTCTGCAGCCACACTTGTCACACTGCGGCCTTCCTCCAACTTCCCAATGATTCGACCTCGGGTAAAAGCATCCAGATGTCGTCTAACAGATTGATTATTCGCCATATCTCGCTGAGGCAGCAACTCGGTGTGATTTTAACTGCTATACGGCGTGCAATCTCTTTGCCAGAAATACTGATCTTACACCGACAACATGCTTTATACTACTCAGACACTCCCCCATTACGTCTACCTGCATATCTGCGCATGTCCTACCGTACATCACCTAACTTAATCTCCTGATTGGTCTTTCTGTCCGCTCTGCCTCTTCGTTCAGCTTATATGCTAATTTTTCGACTTCGTCCTTAAATTTTGCACACCAGTGTATATATATATATATATATATATATATATATATATATATATATATATATATATAGCCGTACAAATTGTCAAAATAAGTTTTAAAACAAACCCACACATGAGGTCACTTGTAATTATCCAACTTGTTCTACTTAGTATTGTTAAATTAATTATAAAATACATACATTGTATAGACTGATACGTTTATAAGTGTATTGTGTCAGTGTGAATGTGTATTTTATTTTTTATTATGTCAGAATGCATTTTGTTTGTTACAGTAAATTAATAATGTTTTTAAAATTATTTTTTGTTTTCGACTATTTAATATGCTCGCGCCCCCTCATAGAGTTATCACGCCCCCTAGGGGGCGCCCCACAGTTTGAGAAACCCTGTTTAGACTATTTTGATTTAATAATTGAAATTTAATTGTTTTTATTCTTGACTTCAGAATAAAATATAGCTGCACCAAAAAATTAATATGAAGTGATTTAACAAGGAATATAAAGGGATTTTCATAAAAAGTAGCCCAATCCCTAAAAAAATATACCACAGTAAATAAAAGGGAAATAATTTAATGTTTCTTGTGCGGACCGGTAGTATTTGATCCACGGACCTGGGGTTGGAGATCACTGTACTACATGGCTTGTTTACTTTGCATTTTGGAGTTACAGGGAATACCCGAATCTTATAATCAATTTTGTTTTCTTTATTTTGCAGTACTTCAACTTGAACACTGCGGCTCGTTCTTCAGTGTAATTGTGTTTTTTGTTAAAGTCATTTGGAAGAGGACGATTTGAATCGAATTTCTGACAGTTTATTATAATCACGAAGTCGAAGGTGAACTTCAGCTATTAACTCGCGAGGTCTTGGAATTTACTTCAAGTATAGAACAACATTTTTTTACTCATGATCCTGACATGGAGCATGCATCAAAGTTTCAACGTAATCTGAAGTTTTGTGTAGTAGGATATCAAGAATTATACAGCGAGTGAGTGAATATTAACGTCGCACTGTTCAGCTACACGAGGGCTTTTGACGTAATTTTGAACCATGGTCAAGTGACATGGACGACACCTGAGCTGGCATCCCCCATCCTCTCCTAACTACCACACCACACCAACGGGCAAGAATTATACAAGCAACTTGAGCATCCAAAGAAAAAAACAACAGCCATTAATAACAGACTTTGTAACAACAAACAAAACTGACAGAGACCACAAATAACGAACGAAATTTTTCATTTGAATCAAAGCCTTTAGTTGTACTAACACATGCCATGTCTACAGTTGGCAGCATTTTGGATCCAGTTCATAATAAAAGTGCACGCTTGTAATCAAGTAGCGATAAATAGTTATTAGTTTTATTCCTAATTTCAATTTGAACTTTTATGTGTTGTATGTACTTATAAACTAAATTTCACAGTACACACACTAATTAATTTTTTTTGTAATAAAAATTAATTGTTTTTGTTTTATAACTTGTAACATGGATTTCATTATTACTTTTCCTTTGCAGGGTTTTTTGGGAAAATAACTAGAGATTTCTCATCTTTTTTTTAAATTGTGGAACATATTCCCAAATTTACGATATGTCACATGTATTTTTGTAAACGATTTTTTTTTCGCATGGTTTTCTAAGAAACGTATTTACCGTGTGAATAAAAAAGTTGGGTGTGTATAGCAGATTGCCTCAATGGTATCAAGAATTCCATTTAACATTTTACTAGCCAATTAAAACATAATTCTCTTTAGCATATTCTATATAGATGACTCGTACATGCACAACGTCATTTTAGGAAACAAGTTTTAATCAGTTTAGCAAACATGGAATTTAAATACCTCCCCCACTCCTTGTAATAAATTGAAATTAACATATAGAATCTCTATTGGAGGATTTTGAAGTAGCATTACATTTTGTAAGAAAATTACGCTGGTTTTCAACGTAATGTAGTGAAAAGTGAAGTGTATACCCTCAAGTAAATTAACAGGCAAGTATCAAAGCATGTAGCCAACGTTACATGTCCTCAACTAGTCTTCTTGCCACTTTAGACATGACAAATCCTCAGTTCTTCTGTAGCTATCCTTGCAAAAACAAAAGAAAACCAAAAAATAAAGATTGCAGAGAGGGAGACAGAGAGAACAAGACAGAAAACCACCAGGGAAGGGGAGAGGAAGACATATAAATCTTCGGGGGAGGTTCGGGCAAGGGAGTCAAACGAGAGGGAGAAGGACCCAGCCAGGGAAACAGGATCTAGATTCGATGTGCAACTAATGGAACCTTGAACTCGGAATCTAGGAATGTTACAGCAGGCAGAAAATATTACATAGGCTTTTGCTGAAAATATATGTATTCGAGCATCGTGGGAGTAAGAGGGTTTGTATGGGTGGTACTTGCAGTTACCCTGTAGTGGTTGGCTCAAAAAAAAAGATGATTTTTATTGAATTTGAAGTGGCAGAAGGAAAAGTTGATTTTCTCCCTAGGTTTGGTGGAACGTTGCGCGAATGTTAGGATATTATGATTTCGATTATGTTTCTCCCTTTTTCGTGTTAGATTTATGGTGCATGAATCGATTTGTACGTCAGTATTTTGGTTTTGAATTGCTTTACTGTATCTAGTGAAATATTGAAAACTGTAAAGGTTTTTTCAGTGTCGGATAAAATTGTGACTTATATTCATACAGCTATGAAGTCCCCGTAGAATCTTTATCTCAGAGGCACATGATTTTCAAATGATTCATTTAAGTCTAATTGTGAGAGGCTTGAGCCTCTTTCTCGGGCACCTAGATGTGTGGGGGGAGGGAAGAAACACTCATGATCCAATTAATCTATTTATTTCCACACACAGAAAAGTCACAATTTCAACTAATAATAGTAAGAGAATGTTTCAATGTTAACCGTGAAAGTGGAACAACGACGGTAAAACGTGCACGATTAAGAGACTATCAAACTTGACCCTAACCTTAATAAAAGATGAAACCTATCATCCGATTTTTTTCTAATATCAAATCGATTCTAGTGAACAATCGACACAATAAAGTTTCCTCCTAATAAGAATCAAATCACGATAATTCTAATATTATACCTTCAGTAGCAATCTCACCTGACTCGAGTACATCTTCTCTCCTTCTCTCTCTCAAGCTAGAAAACCTCAACTATTTATAGTAAGTTAATCTACATATCACGATTCTCTTCTTCCGAAGGGTTGGTTGTGAATAACGCGAATTGATAGCCCCAAAGATTTCCCAAGAGGATTAATCGGAAAAACGCGTATAGATCCGTCACATAATAGAGCCCTTCTTCTATTGTTACCATTCAAGTTATGTGACTAAATATTGTATTAAAAACTCTTTTTTCTGAAATATTTAACTGCTTTCTTTAACAGATTGTGATTCAAGTAACACAATCACTCGACTTCGGTCAGTAACTTAAGCGTAGGAGGTTTACAACAATAAAAAATATTATTCAGTACACACATACTGGCATTGCTAGTTCTGAGTGGGCCCTGTATCGAAATTCTTCCGGGGCCATTTTTGGGATATGAGAGCCCTATTAGTTGGACTGTAGTTACACATATTGGGGGCCCTGTAGCTTGGGGACCTCGTATCATTGATACGGCGGTAGCTACGCCCCTGTCATTATTGTAGTATCGTAATTAGATATAAACTGTGGGGTATTTAATAGTTTTTTTAAATAAAAATAATTAAAAATATTATTCAGAAAAGTATTTTGGCTTAATATTTTTTTTTTTAATAAAATTTTCAACTAGCTCGCGTTCAATCGTTTTTCTTCAATATTCCAGGAAAAACTTCACAGAAATTTTAGTTTCTTAAGTATTTTTCAATATTTCTAGAACAAATTAAAAGCAATCCAAGCGCCCAATGGATAAACCGGCACTGGTAGAAACCCCCTTTATGCAGCAAATGGAGCACTAACTTTCAGGGAGTGAGACGTATTTCAGAAACTTAATTTCATCACACAGGTCTTATTTGGGGACATTGAGAAACAATTGTTTAGAGTGATTGTTATACTGCAATTCAATTAACTCAAGCCAAAAATTTAAGAAAAAAAATTGAAGCTTCTAAGGAAATTTTTGCACACGCAAAAATGGAACACTCCTTTAGATGATTTTTTTACACACAATGAAGTTAAATATCTCTATACAATAACATTTTAAAAATCTTTATAGCAGACTAGATACAACTAGCAGGCAAGCCATTGCAGTAGCGTAACGTACACCCCCGGATCATGGGAGGGTCTCAGGATTCTAGAAGGGGGCAAAGCTTGATGTCATGGTTTTACAATCCTTAATGAGATCCGGGTTGGGGCCCCAAACTTGACTTTATGGGGGGGAGGCAATGTTCTCCGTTACGCCACAAGAGCCGTAGTATATTCATCATCATTTAGATGTATAGAATTAAAAAAAAAATTTAATTATATACATTTGACGAAATTTTATTTTTTCCCCCGCCTTTCAATTCTTTCTTTGAATGGAACAAAAAGACGATTATTTTTTATGTGTAACATCTTTCCTCTCGATTGTCGAATTTTGTTGGAGTGATTTCGTCGAAAAGGACGGATGTAGGTAACAGGAAGTGACATAAGCGCTCGCTACTTGATTTGACCAATAAGCGTGCGTGATGGGTCTCTTCGCTACCCTCGCATAGGATCCAACTCTAGTAGATGGTTTTTTTATATTGTGTTAAAGTTAGCGTTAAAAAAGACTCGAATTCTTATTGGGGATAAACTTACGATCCTTACGCTCAATTGTCAAAGTCTCAGGACTCGTAGTGTAAGAAATCTGAAGTTAATTTATAAGTGCAAACTATATTAATAATTATATTTACTGTTAAGTGTTTGAAAAAGTTCAACATTCTTAAGAATATACGTGTAAATAATATGGAATTATTCGAATAAATATTTTAGTGCGTATCTTTTTCATACTTTGAGGTTAATTCCTGTCGCTGTCAATAGCAGACAGAACAACTCATATGTTGTGACTCCTCACATGGACATTATTTATCGTCTAACAAGGGGACTGGGTATTGCAAGTCAAGATATTGGGGACATATGTGCGGCAGAATGCATATTTGAAAATGGACAAACAGTGATTTCGGTGGCCGTATACATTTCTCCGATTCAAACGGTTAAAAAAGTTAGAGATTTCCTGCATTTTGTACTTTTACCATATACCGAAGATGGTTCTGCTCTTTTAAAAACAGACTATCACTCGCTTCCCATGATTTTGAGTGGTGATTTCAGTTTGCCAGAAGTTGAGCCGCTCATAGCTTTTTTGACTGATTAACTAAAGCTCGAAATGAATACCAATCGAAATATTTCGACAACTAACAGTGGTACTGTTATTGACACTGTTTTTAAATAATTTCAAATCACAAGTATATGTGTCATATTTTACTTACCATAAATCTATTGTATCCATTCTTCCCCAAATTGAATAAAACAAACAAGAATAAATACTTTTGATTAAAAATTGCGTTACTCCCAAATAAAAAAATTTCATAATTATTCGATAGAAAATTATTTCCAACCATACTCGATTCAAAACTCAATTTAATCTCACTCAATTTAATCACATTCGATTCAATCACACTCAAAATCATGGGAAGCGAGAGATAGTTTGTTTTTAAAAGAGCAGAACCATCTTCGGTATATGGTAAAAGTACAGAATGCAGGAAATCCTTAATTTTTTAAACCGTTTGATTCGGAGAAATGTATGTGGCCACCGAAATCCCTGTTTGTTCATTTTCAAGTCTATTGTATCCACTCTTCACCAAATTGAACAAAAATAAATATTTTTGATAAAAAAAATTACATTACTTCTTATGTTAAATAAATAAAATTTTCATTAAAGATATAATTATTCGATAGAAAATTATTTCCAATCATACTTGATTCATTTTTTCAGGATTTAAGTTACTATTACGTATTTACCACGATAACATGTCAGATGTTACACATCATATGCGACTATTGTAAGGCTCGTTTCTTTTTTTTTTAAGAGGATATCAGTAATGATTATTTTAAATTAAGAACTTTAAAACGTAACTTAAATGTTATTAGTTAATTACAATTTACTCAACGGGAATGATGATGATACCAAGAGCAAAATAGAAATCTACTCCTCCCTCGAAATCTATAGCAAATAACAAAACATACAACTGTGCTTCCGGATTCAGGAATTTTTTATAGTCTACCGTGGTTGCATCTTAGTCTAGACGTCTGAAGTACGATTAAAAAAAAGAACGAAATCACGAAGATACCCAAAATGTGAGTGTTGAATTATTCATTACAAATTTTTTGAAACCTTGTATCTAAACTGCTCTTTAAAAGATACGAAGAAAGTCACACGAGAATTCACTACTCTTTAATCGCCAGAGTTTATACACCGGAAACATTTCCAGCCATTTAATTATTTTTTAACTTTTCTACATAAGCAGTTAAATTATTTTTAAACTCGTTACATCTCACACACAAAAAAAGCAACAATATAGAACAAATGAAATTACATCAATACAAATTTCATCATTATTTGCTTAAATGTTTAATAACACTCGCTAATACAACATGGTGAAATTACTTTCCAGAGAATAACTATTTACATGACATCCGTTTCAGTTACAGTCACAGTCACAATCACTACAGCGAACGAGTCTGTAATTAAAATCAGTCAGCAGTTGTGCTTTAGTTAAAGGGTTATAAATCAGCTGCATCCGCACCAAAGTAAACACAAATCCCAAGCGAAACTTAACAAATACTAAAGGGGGGATGATAAAGGAATGAGGGGAGTTAGTTTTGGAAGCGTTCATTAAGAATGAAGGGTAGGAAAGGATGAAATCAGAGGTAAAGGATGAGGGAGGTTCTAGGCGTTCGAAAAGGTGTGGAATTACTACTTCACTTGCGACCGACTCGATCTCCGTAATAATGTCAGAGCATTTTTCGGGGGGCTGTAGACTAATTTACACTGGATGTACTCTAATTGGGAATGAATGCGAAATAAATGTTTTAGTCGAATGTTTTTTTCGTTGAGTGGGTAGATACGGTAAAATTTTTATAAATATGTCTAAAAAGATTATTATATTTAGGGGAAAAAAAGAAAAGAAAGAAAAAAAAAGGAATTTCGGGAAAAAAAATATGCATTAAGGGGGTTCACCCATGTGATGGGTTAAAAAAAAAAATCAAATTTTTTTTCTTTTCATAAATTGCTTTCTTAACATGTTTGGAATAGGGTGGTAAAGTGATATTTTAAAATTCGAAGGAGTTATAAAGAAGCAGGTGTTATAAAGAGTGTTTTTTTCCAGGTATAGAAGTTTAAGTTGGCATTACTTTCCAAGATGCCGACCGATTTAACAGCTGTCAAGTGATTTATTCTCAGTTTGGTTTGGCAATTCATCAAAACGATCATCAAGCAAGGCGTAGATTCGTCGAATGGGCCCAAAACGAGATTGCCGTTGTTCCCGATTTTCGTAAGCGAATTTTGTTTAGCGACGAAGCGCACTTCTGGTTGAATGGCTACGTCAACAAACAAAACTGCCGCATTTGGAGTGAAGCTAATCCACAAGTGTATGTCGAAACACCGTTACATCCAGAAAAGATGACTGTTTGGTGCGCTTTATGGGCTGGTGGAATCCTTCTTCAAAAACGATGAAGGCCACAACGTTACAGTCAATGGTGATCGGTATAGAGCCATGATTACTAACTTTTTCATTCCTGAATTGAACAATCATGATGTCCAGGAGCTGTGGTTCCAACAAGACTGCACAACATGTCACACAGCTCGTGCCACAATCGATTTATTGAAAGACACGTTTGGTGACCGCCTAATTTCACGTTTTGGACCTGTGAATTGGCCTCCAAGATCTTGTGATTTAACACCGCTAGACTATTTTCTGTGGGGCTATGTAAAGTCATTGGTCTATGCGGATAAGCCACAAACGCTTGACCATTTGGAAGACAACATTCGCCGTATTATTGCCGATATACAGCCACAAATGTTGGAAAAAATCATCGAAAATTGGACGTCCAGATTGGACTACATCCGAGCCAGCAGTGGCAGTCCTATGCCAGAAATCATATTTAAAATGTAATGCCACAAGATTATCTTTCGAATAAAAAAAAATTCATGTCAATCGAATAATACATCGTTGTTTTATTGCAATTAAAAGTTCTATACCTCTAAAAAGCACCCTTTAGAAGAGCAGCTGTTCGCATCGCTAAGTTAAGACTTTCATTCTTTTAATCGGACTTGGAACTTTAAAACACGTTTTTCTCAAAACTGTTCACACTTTCCTCGATCACATCTGAAAAAACGGTTTGACCGAATGACTTCAAATTTAAAGGGTAGACTCAGCACAAATATACGCACCAAATGAACTACGATCATTCCAAAATTCAAAATATTTCTATTTTTTATAACAAAAACATAACCCCCCCCCATAAATTTCGAAACTTTTTCTCTTCTCTCTCTCTCTCTCTCTCAGAGGTCTATCAAAAATCCAATTTCTGATATTTTCAATTGGGTATAGTTCACATTCGGTGCATTTAAGCTTATATAAATTAAAACTTCGTTATTTTTTAAAAAAATTCAGATAAGTCAATCAGCCGGAATCGTGGAGGAAGTGAGCGTCCATTTTTGCCATTGGAGGCGTCCATTTTTTCTATTGGATATTTTTGGCTAAAATTTTATATACATACTCTTAAGATACATATAAATAAATGATAAAAACGTTAAGTTCTATCATTTAACTGGTCATCAAAAAAATTTCCTATAAATGCTTAAAAAACAGGCCGCCACGTGGGTGAACCCCCTTAAACTTTATTAGCATTCTCTTGAAGCGTTAAAAGCAGCCCTGTTTTTAAGCAAATCGCAGGTGTTGTGGAGGAAGTGGAATAAACCCCTTATTCTAAAAATTTGCCATTTTCTTACCATTGTATTAAGCCAAAGCTATTGAATTTTAAATTAATCGTGGTCTTTCTTAAATTAATAACAATTAAAAAAATTCATAAAATAAGTTTATGCTATTTCGTAACATAGCATGACTGTAAAAAGTACGAAATATGTATTGTTATAGTAAAGTTTTTAAGATCCTAAAACGCAAGCTCAACCCTACTTTACTGCCCTAAGTCAGGGGCAGCTTAAGAAAAAATAATAGTTTTCATTCTGTCTGCAGATTTTTCTTCGTTTTCTGGTGTTTTCTCCTTGGTTATCGATTTCAGATTTTATGTCTCCTCTGATTTCTAGGATATTTAATCTCTATCCATCATTTCTTTAATTAATTAGTTAATTAATATTATTATTTTGTATAATTATGTCAGTTATTATATATTTAAATCGAACTTCTTCCTTCCCCTTTACAAAAAAATGGAAATATTTCTATTTATTTACCATGGCTCATAAAAAATGGTTAAAAAATGTTAAAAGCAAAACAAATCATGAAAAATTTAAATGACTAAAAAATAATGTATCACGTAAAATACATACATACTAATAATTAAATTCTGTGTTATCGATTTATCTTAGGATTCGAACAAATCGCATCAGCATCTCTCAACCTCTTTGTATTCTTGAAAAGGTAAATAATTACTAATAAGAAGGATTTAAAGTTGACTCTAATGTCCATAATTCAATTATTATTTATCGGAAATCTTATAAAATAGAAATAAATAAATAAATAAATCTTAGAATTTTAAAAAATATTTGAAAATGCTTTCAAAATTTGAATAGTTACAGAATTTAAATTTAAAGTATAAAAATAGGAACATAGAAGACAAAAAGATAGTTTTCTTCTGCTAATTCACGCAAATAGTTTTTTTAAAACCTCCACTTCGGCTTTTCTTATATACATTTTATCCATTTATTAACATTGCGGTAATTGCGTACAAGCAACGAAGTATAATGTTTATAGAAACAATATTTTCGAAACACTAGTAAGGGCACTTACTGAAGGGAAATATATTAAAAGTTATTCTAATATTTTATACTTAGTGACAATGAGAGTTATAAAAAAAATGTTTACTGTTCAAACTTTACTATAGTAGACAAACAAGGTAAGAAATGATTAATATGTTAGTTGTTGAAACATTTTTGACCGGTTTTTTTTATTCCTAATGGGCTGCGGATTGGTATTGCGCATGGTAAAACACCAATTCGTAGTCCATTAGAAATTTTAAAAAAGGTCAAAAATGCTTTAACAAATACCATATGAATCATTTATTACCTTGTTGGTCAAGAATACGTCAATTGTAGTGAAGTTTGAAGAGTAAACATGTTTTTATAACTTTTATTGCCACTAAGAATTAAAGATTAGAGTAACTATTATTATAATATGATAATTATTTTTTTTTTTTGAAAACAAAAGAATTCTTTCGTCCATTCTCCAAAGAAGTTTGTAATTGTTCAAAATGTGGGGGTTTTTTTTCTTTTCTTTTTGGCAATACATGTTAAATAAAATTAATAAATTCATCTCAAAGATATTTCTGTTAAAAATAATCTTATATGATTTCCAAATAAAAAATAGAATTTACTCTAAAATAGAATGATTTTGTTTTCTTTAAAATTCTGTTTATACCTAACTCGAAAAATAACTCACGTTTATACAGTGTGTTTTCTAATTAAACAGTTCATTTATTTTAGAATCAATTTGTCACATATTTTACTCCAGATTTCGTCTATATTTTAATATTAAATGGTTTTAATTACATATGCCTATTTTTATACAATGCATTTATGCTTTCTAGGTATATAATAAACACTATATAATAAAAAATTGAATTGAGTTTAATTACACGAATTTAAATTGCTATTAAATCATTTTTCTACTTCAAAAAATGTGCCGAATTATAAAACAAACTTTACATTAGCTGAAAAAAAAACAACTAAAAATAAATAAATAAACCTACATTAGAACATATCACAACAAGCCACATTAACCGTGTAATACAAACTTCATATCACAAAAAGTTACAAATCTACACCATTAAAGTAACGAGCGAAAGGAACAATAAAACGTGCACAGAAATGAAGACCCAATACGAAAACTCACAGCTATTAACAACTAGAACGAAAGCATAACCCCCACCAAATAATAAAAAAAAAAAAAAAAAAGAAAAGATCTACAATTTCAAGGTAAACAAAAAAATTAGACGAATAAAAACAAACACCAAAAGAAGAAAGAAGAAAAGAATGCAACGTAACTTGTCGACGAAAAGGATGAGGAGGGGGGGAGATAAAGAAAAAAAAAGAAAAGAATAATACATGGGAGGACACGAAAAAGAAGGGTGTAGGGGGAGGGAAACCAAAAGAGTTAAAGGTCCGGCTTTTAAAGAAGGGGGGAGAAAAAAAAAGAAAGGAGCTGAAAAAGTCGAAAGTTTCGCGCCCGTGTAGTGCAATGCAGCGTAAAGTATGTGGTCCAAGAAGATTCGACAAGACAGAGGAGAGATCAACAGCCTAAAGGTGAAAAACTTCGTAGAAACGAGTTCCAACCCAGTCGAATATCGACAAGGCAATAATAAGAAGTAAATAAAGCAAGAAATAGCGTAAAAAAGTGAAAGGGGGTTGAGGTCCTTGGTTTCCCATTCAGTGTGAGAAGAACTAATTGATTGAACGTCCTTGTGAGTACTGTGCGGAGAGGATTCTCACTTGAGACAATGGAAGGGGACGGGTTTGCTGGAGATGATACTACAATGAAGGAATTCTCTGACTTTGCTTTCGTTTCTTTTTGGTTTTGGTTTTGGGGCATGGGGAATTCTCGTGGAAGAATTCTCAGGCGTGGTGGGGTTGTAGGGAGTCAGTCACAGTTGAATGAGTTAAAGTGGAAAAGTTGATGAAATTTGAGTGAAATTCTCATAGCTTTTCAGAGTTCTTTTTAGAGTTTGGTTATTTTTTGTCTATGGTATGGTATTATTTCATGGAAATAAATGATCAATGAACTATTATGAAATGATTAGGGATGATGAATCTTCTGTCACACACACAAACCAGTTTTCTCTCAAAATGATTCCTTTTGCATCTGATGTTTAAATCATTTACTTAAAATTTAGCGAAGATTTTTTTTTCGTTTTGCTTCGGGTTTTTAAGTTCAATATAAAGGAATTATTTAGTTATAATTTGAAATGGAATTATTATAGTTATGGAGGGGATTCCTCACAGATCGAAGAATAAAAGAAAATTATATCAATTGAAAAGATTTTTTTAATTATATGTTATGATTGAACTTTGTAAAATTAGTTAAAAATTATTGTTTTCTTACTGATGTGGTTTTTGAATATCAATTATTTAACTAGAAGAAAATCATTTAATACATTTTGTTATAATTATTAATTTGATTTTCTCAAACTAATTTTTATATTTCACGATATTTTATACTTATATCCGCTTTTCCTATAAACGAAATACGTTTATCTATTCAAAAGAACTGTGAACAGGGACGCAGTGTCGAAATGGAGATTAGGATTCTCCTGTGTAAAGTCAGCTTTTGTGCCCCAAGCCGGATCTTACAAAGGGTACGTATTTGGCGTCAGTCAAGTTTTAGGCCTCTTAAGGCCTTATCACACGTACACGTTTGAAGCAATTTCTCGTCCAATTCGTGCAGTTTTTACTCAGTTGCCATATCAATGGCTTTCGAACAACTTCTTGCTAGTAAGCTCAAAAAGTTGTTCCAAATAAAAGTTGCTTGAAATTCCAGCCGATGAGGTTCTTCGGTGCCCTACGTCATAAACAAGATGGCGGCTTCGGTTTCATCAAACACATCAGATATGCAGTATAATATCTTAATGGTGTATAATATTTTAACGGCGTATAATACTTACAGGATGATGCTTCATTTCTGCTTACGTCCATCAACAAAAGCGCGAGCGAAATAAAAGAAATAATTTTAGATGGTCGTTTGCCGAAGCAGAAAAATCGGCGAGTAATTTTTCAATGTGAAGGTAGAGCGCGGCTGACGTCAAAGCATGTCGTTTTGTTTACGACTACCCTTCACCATCAGATAGGACGAAAAATTGGTCCAAAAAGTTGCACCAAAAATGTACGTGTGATACATCCTTTAGAATCCCACCCTCTGCGACGTGGATGTAGCAGGGGTGCACGTTATACCAATGTAGTAGCGTACACAAGGGTATGGTTTGGAGGTTCACATCCCCCCATAGATCAACAGATTTTTAATATGCAGATAATGTCTCTTTATGCTTCCATCTACGTTTTTTAAAAATGTAACCCTTCCCTTGAAAATAGTCCGCGTATGTCACACACACATAGTCTAAGTGAGAGCATTTTGGGTGTAATATGAAGTGTATCTAAAATTCCATTTACAGAATAAATTACACATAATTCACAGTATCAAGTACAGTGGTTTATCCATTGGGCGATTGGAGCAGACACCATTCTTGCATCATGCTCCATTTAAATTTTGCCGATTTTCGGAAGCAAAAAACAGTAAGAAATTAATTATTCTATAAATAATTAGTATTAATTGATGAAATCAGTTATTAATAACAAATACTTAAATTTTAAGAACTATATATACGTAGGATTATAATCAATCAGAAAAAAATTAAGGGCTTTGGTGGTTAGGGTCCGGACCCGAGCTCTACTTGAGTGTGCCACTGATTTTATGCAATGGTATTTATTATTTAACGTTAGCTAATGAAAATTTAAAGGTTAATTTTGCTTAATACTTTTCAAATAACTTATTTTATGTAATGATAAATGATTATTATTAATCGATTAGAAAATTTTAAAAAATGTACGTTATTTTAGTGGATGTTATTGTATTATTACAAAATAGTGAGTGATTCTTCGGCATTTTGTTTTGAAATGTGTGAAGGTCTTATTAAATAATTCACACGTATATAAATTTAAATCAATGACGTAAGCAGAACTTTTTCATACAAGAAGCGGCAATATTCTTTTTTGCTGAATCACAGACAAGGGGGAGGAAATCTCTATATAAAAACAATTTAATAACTATTGCCTATAGTCTGGATCTTATGGATATTTTGCTGCTTATATTGTTTAGCGAAGAATGGTGGAAATGTTCGAAGATAGAAATGGATAAATCCATTACTGATGCATGAGCAAAATGAGAATTTACAGAAATTGAAATAAAATTTTGTGAGAATTTTTTTTCTCTTCAATTCTTTTTACAAAATAATTAATAATTATTGATTTTATGTTGTAGTGTTATTTAATATGAATTAGAAATTTATAAACAAATAAATATTTATTGTTTTCTCAGAAGATTAAACCGAAAACCGAATTTTAATTTAGGTTTATGTAGAACATTAATACATGATCAATTTATTATTTTCTATTTTCATTTTAATATGAAAAATTCTAGAATACTTAAAAATGGAGTAGAATTTTCTTGCTTAATTTCACTATTGAAGGAATTACAGTTAAGCGAATAAAATTCTAGAATACTTAAAAATGAGAGGACTTTCTGACACACATGTGAGACTTGGATTCACCTGGAACGAAGTGAAACAACCTGGAGTGGATACATCCAACTACCGATTCGAAAAAATTGCTACGCTGGATGTCTCTGGGAAATGGAACGCGAAGCGTTCCTCCACCCCATACCTAGATTGTCGATGTGGCCTGAAGTGGATGGGCTTGTCTGAGTGAGAGAGTCCTGATTGGTTGTTAGATCGCGGCAAGGAGGCGTGGCTATTGAATCGAAGTTGGTCGTCTCTACGTTTTCGGCGGGAATGTCCTGGAGTGAGCTGAAAGGGCCCGCTGCTATTGGTCAATGGCACTGAGAGAGTTGGCACTCGATTGGCTGCACTAATGCGTTGGAACTAATCAAGAGGGATGGATCTAGAATACTAGCCTGTGTGGGATTCCAAAATGGAATTGAAGTTAATAAATTACAAAAATAGAAAAATTACAAAATGAGAATTTAGAAAATAATTAAATTGAGAATTTTTAGAAAATTACAAGGTCTCTCGCCACACGGTGAGTGACTAAAATAATTGTTAGGGGATTATACGAATCTAGGAGAATTCCCCTAGGTCTTTTGATATCTGGCTCTGGAATATAGTTGTTTAGCATTTTAACGTTATCATTATCAATATTAGGGAGATTATTATAGAAAGATACTGCAAGTTTTTGAATATAAGCTTTAAAGGGGAGAACTTTAATATCTTCATAAATTTTTGAATTTTTAGCATATCTATTAGCTTTAACAATATTTCGTATTAATGGGTTCTGAGCAACCACAAGAATTTTAATATTAGCATCAGCTGCATAGCCCCACACAGGCGATCCGTAAGTCAAAATGGGACGCAAGACGGCAGTGTAGAGAAGTAACTTGTTGTACATATTCATTTCAGAATTCCAGTCAATTAAGGGGTAAAGTTCTTTAAAAGCCCTCCGGAATTTATCTCGCGTTTGAATTATATGTTGTTTCTAAGTGAGTTTTTTTTTATCAAGAGTTAATCCTAAGTATTTTATGCTCTGAGACCACCACTGTAGAAAAAATTGTCGCACTGTTTCATATGCGGGAAGGATGCTTTTAATACTGTTTCTCGACAATGAAAGATTGGCGCGTACAAAAATTATGGCGAAGGAGACCACGATTACTACATATTCTTACAGTGAAAAACTCAAAAGACTATCCAGCTCACTTAAAAATCGACAGGCAGGTAAGCTGCCAAAATTCATTGTGTTCATGAATGATAATGCGAGACCGTTTGTAGAAAAATAAGCTTAATAGAACTTAAATCTTGAACGACGAACTTCAATAATCATCCACTGTCACGACGCACGTCAATTGTCTAACATTCCTTTACATGCCCTTACATTGCCACCACGCTTACTCTAAGATCCTATATTTATCCTATATTATTTGCATCTCTTCACTTCTCGTTTCTTGGATTTGGTTGGAAAAGAGTTGCCATTAATTCTGGCCCAAAGAACCCAAAGGACTTGTTAAAGAAAAGACGCGTAAGACGTCACAACCTGTCACCTTATGACTTTCATGTTTCGAAAACCTTTTCAAAGCAATGATACCTCAAGAATGATTATCGGACGCTGGACGGGATTCCTGTCTATAAGGCATTTAAAAACTTGAGCATACCGTAATTACACCGAAAAGTAGATTTTGTAAAGAGTTTTGGGATACACACGCACACAAATAAATGTATTGTGGAATTTTAAACTTGCTTTTTTCCCTTAAGTATTGCTACTGACTTTTTTACATATTTTGCACTTTTAATATACGAATAAATGATCTATTTTTTATATGTTTATTCATTAATTTAATATTATTTAAAAACCAATAATAAACTTATTAAGGTATCCGACTACATTTGGAACCGTGGGTCTCAAAAGCGCATAAATGGATAATTTTCATGATATTTAGTGTCACTTAGATTAGAATATATGCATAAAATTATTTAAAGGACATTTTGATAAAAAAAATTTATTTAAATACAATATTTTGGCAAAAAATTAACTTAGAATAATCTTTTTTCAAAATGACCTACTTTTGCGAAAAATGCTTCTATTAGAATAGTATTTTGCCTGTATATAGCTAAGACCTCTGTTTAGAGGCTCAACTAGAATTTTTGAAATATATAACTTAGAAGTGGGTTTATATTCATATTTTACGACAACAGAGGGGAGCAATTTTAAGAAAAAAACGCAATAATTATTTCAATTGGTGGTAACTCTGAAAATAATATGAATTTTTCAAAAATTCTAGTTGAGCCTCTGTAGAGAGGTCTGAGCTATACACAGGCAAAATATTATTATAAAAGAACCATTTTTCACAAAAGGAGAACATTTGGAAAAAATATTATTCTAAGTTAATTTTTTGCCAAAATATTATATTTAAATAAATTTTGTTTGCCAAAATGTCCTTAAAACAATTTTTATGCATGTATTCTAATCTGAGTGACACTAAATAACGTGAAAATTATCCATTTATGCACTTTTTTAAAATCACGGTTCCGAACGTAGTCGGATACCTAAAAAGGGTATGAATATAGCATATATAATCTCATTTCTGAAACATTTCCTACTTTGCGCGAACTAATTTATCATAAATCAATAAAAATGCATCCAAACTAAAACGGAAATAAAAAGAAATGAATTTCTATCAATGCATTGAATTAATCGACATACTATACATATACCACATAACTTAAACATCATTTTTCTAGATCACAAATTTACTTATGTTAGAGAAGCAAATTAAACTTTTCAAAACAAAAGTTATTTTTACATAAAATATTTTTCTATTATAACACTATTTTATCAATACTGATGAATAGAATCACTAAAATATAATTGAATTAAAATAAAAATTAAGCCTGAATGTAAACAACGAAGACAGTTGTATCAGGTTTGAGGTATTATGCAATGGAGGAATAATTTGATTCATTAACTATACTTGAATCTTAACTCATAGTTAATTTACTGTATATATCTTGTATATCATTAGTCTTCAGTAGTCAAGCAACTTGCGACATGCGCTTGATTAAATTAGTACATAAAATTAGTGAATTTTTAGTTTAAATATAATTAGTCTAATAAAGATAATTAACTACACATTTTAATTCATAAATTGAAGCAAAATGTTTATATTTAATATATAAATTTAACGCTCAGGTAGAATTTTCTTTTCAGTGATCGATTTTTGCTCAAGCATTTTGCTGATATAATTTATATGTCTGTATATGCAAGCGATTAAATAAAATAATTTTAAATGTTTTTTAAATATATTCAAATAATTTTGAACATTTTTTAATATTTTCATTTATTAACACACCATTTTATGCATATTTTTAACGAAAAGTGAGCGATGAAAATATGTTATACGTAATTTCATAAGATGCTTATTTTTCGCGTTCATCCATTTTCAAAAGAAACTTCGAAATCTTTACCAAAGGTTTATTTTGATTTCTTTTACAAATGTTACATTCTTTAGTTAATTTCTTTTGCTTTATTAATGATAAAAATATACATTCAAAAGATTTAATAACTTTTTAATTTCTAAGATTAATTTAAACTGTTTAACACATTGTGGAATCTCTATTTAATTTAAAGCGACGCGCCAAAAAAAAGTGTATCTAAATTGAACGAAACAGTGAATGCACATGATGTAAAATAATAAGGTGACCAGTTTTTTTACAATGAAAAGGAGATCGCGCGCGTGCGAAACATTTGAGAAAAAGTTACAGCTTAAATATATGAAACATTACATTGATTCAAATAAAAATACGCTAATAATGCTTACATTCCTTTTAATTATTCACTTAAATGAGTATTTTACCATTGAATAATTTTTTTTGTCAATAAACCTTTTTGTAATGCATCGAAAATTTCGGAGTAAAAAAATATCCTTCATACTGAATTATACGGTAAGTACTGCAGCTAAAATATCAACATTTAATCTTGATTTCTTTCTCACTTGTCCAAAAATCATAATCAAATGAAAAACTCTTTCAACTTCTGCATTAGTTCCAGGGCAGCACAACGTAAACTCAACAAGAATAACTAAATTATCACATAGAAAGAGTTCATTTTTGAAATGGTTAAGTATATTTCTCCATCTTTCCATCATTCCATCTTTTATTAATTTCAGCATGTTGATTTTCCAATTGTTCTAATTTATCAGAATTTAAATATACATGCAGTCTTCTAATTTCTTCAAACAGACCATTGTCAACGATTTTAATATCAGGCCTTTATTTTGATTAAAAAAAAAGTCCACACAGTTTTCCATATCTGCCCAATTTACTTGCAATGAAGTCAAAAAACACCATTGAAAACTGTTATTTCCTGTGATATTTGTTTCAGACTATTCTTCTTCGACATATTGGAAACATGTTTGGTTTATCTCTGAATACAGAGATGAACAGATCAGTTTTAAAATATTGAAAAGGAGGACAAGTAGGACACTTTTCGAGGAAGAAAAGGTCCTATAAAAGGGGGACTGTCCTCCCTAAAGAAGGATGGTTAGTCACTTTAACAATAATAGTTATCTTTTGGTTCCAGTGACTGATTGGCAGGAGATTCAGCACATTACAACGGAGTATCTGGATGGTACATAAAACAAAGGACATTTCAATGCTTAGGCATAACTTCCATACGAATATGGTCCGTCAATCCACGTAGACTGCATCAGTTCCTTAAAGACGGATTCGCACACAAGAAGTGTGTATAGAAAGATGTCATCATTTGAGACAGGAAGTATAATTGTGGAATTTAAGGTTGCAGAATGGTCAAATTGCACGTAAGCTTGACATTTGGGTCGTAGCGATGCTACTATTTCACGATTTTGACAGGATTCGACAGGTACAAAACGTCACTAAGATAGCGGTCGAACGAGAGTGACTACAGAACACGAGAACAGCGTAATCATTCGATTTGCATTCACAAACCCTTGTGCATTCTTATAACGACCTTACATGCAACAGGGATACCAGTGGCTGCAGTGGCATCGATAGGAAACGATGACTGGGCCACAAAGCTATTAGGTTGATTTCGCTACTGTTATACTTCGCCAGGTACGTTTGCAATGATCCCTGGCTCATTTTATCTGGAGTTAATGTTTAGATTTACGGCGCAAAAACAAATTTTAGTTAAGCTGCGTCCATTGACCATGACCACATGAACAATTGCTACTTCGAATTAAGCCCCGATTATTGGAGCAGACGTATCTGAAATTATCCTATCCAGACTGTCGTCCTCCACACAGCAGCACGGCAACCATTAGTTATGACATGGAGTGACCCTATAGATGTCATCCGGGACAACCATATGCGATAGATTTAAATTGATATCGCTCTGAATCTACACACATATAGGATCATTGTTTAAGCCGCGTTCAGATGACCAAGATGATGGTATCTCAGTACTATTTATTTTCCATTAGAGGACTTATACCAGAAAAGGTAAAATCTTTGGTACATCAGAACTCAAACTCATGTCTTGATTCGTCTCCGGTGAAGAAGCTTGCAATCAGAATCATTGGAACATTGTAGCTCCAAACTATTCAGAATGAGAATGATAAATGGTGTACAGATTTCGGATTTTCTGTTCTAAAATGATGGAATAAAATGATGGAATCTAGCTCTTCATCGTAACTACTAATTAGAAATTAGACATAAAAGGGAGATACTTATTAACATGCAAAAATATTGTTATTTAATAAATAACTTCTATTAATATAACACGGAATTTATATTATTGCGAGGATCTTTTCTTTGCTTGGTTTGCACTTGGAACAATCGAACCACTGATGTTTCCATTTTCAGAGATATTTTCATCAGGTTGCTTTGTGGACACAGCAGTTTTTTGGATTGGACAGTACGTGAAGGGCTTTGGCTCCTTCTATATCACGGTAACCACACTTATCACGTATCTCATTTTTATTAAGCATGGAATAGCATATTAATTTAATAATTCACCATATTGTCTTGTCAGAGTTTTTTCTCCTACTAATCCTATAAATATAAAAATAAGATTCCCTTTGATTTATTAGTTGAATAAAAATATTAAAATAATTCACATTAGTTTAACTTCAATTAGTAATATTCTATTTGTAATGAAATGGACTCGTTTGTAGGGGAAGCAAAACCAGCGCTCTTTCCGGCATGTTTTATCTCTAAGAATGGAATCGATATAACCCAAATATCATTAATAACTTTTTTGGAAATGAAATAAATAATCTTTAGAGACCAGCTTTGACAGATTAAATGTAGGATAAATGCGATGTTAAATATTCCGATTGTAAAGTGAATAATCTTACGAAAAATCAAGAGTTTACAGCTCAATGTAAAGAGAGTTTTTTTTCCAGGTATAGAAGTTTAAGTTGGCATTACTTTCCAAGATGGCGACCGATTTAACAGCTGTCAAGTGATTTATTCTCAGTTTGGTTTGGCAATTCCTCATGAATAGACTCACGCCTGAGCAACGCTTTGAAATTGTGCTATTTTATTTCGAAAATAATGGTCGATTTTCATAAGCGAATTTTGTTTAGCAAAGAAGCGCACTTCTGGTTGAATGGCTACGTCAACAAACAAAGCTGCCGCATTTGGAGTGAAGCTAATCCACAAGTGTATGTCGAAACACCGTTACATCCAGAAAAACTGACTGTTCGGTGCGCTTTATGGGCTGGTGGAATCCTTCTTCAAAAACGATGAAGGCCACAACGTTACAGTCAATGGTGATCGGTATAGAGCCATGATTACTAACTTTTTCATTCCTGAATTGAACAATCATGATGTCCAGGAGCTGTGGTTCCAACAAGACGGCGTAACATGTCACACAGCTCGTGCCACAATCGATTTATTGAAAGACACGTTTGGTGACCGCCTAATTTCACGTTTTGGACCTGTGAATTGGCCTCCAAGATTTTGTGATTTAACAGCACTAGACTATTTTCTGTGGGGCTATGTAAAGTCATTGGTCTATGCGGATAAGCCACAAACGCTTGACCATTTGGAAGACAACATTCGCCGTGGTATTGCCGATATACGGCCACAAATGTTGGAAAAAGTCATCGAAAATTGGACTACATCCGAGCCAGCCGTGGCAGTCCTATGCCAGAAATCATATTTAAAATGTAATGCCCCAAGATTATCTTTCGAATAAAAAAAATTTATGTCAATCGAATAATACATCGTTGTTTTATTGCAATTTAAAGTTCTATACCTCTAAAAAAACACTCTTTATTTCAATCACTATTTTATAATTGACAGACAATCGCGTGTCTCCCAAACAGGGACATCTTAAGACGTTCCTGAGGCCCTGGGCCCCTACTCAAAAGTAGGCCCTGGGCCTCTATACAAGTGTTGACCCCAGCTATGACCCTTAAAGTAGACAGTACATAGCATACACTCGTACAAACAATAACCCGAAGCAAACAAATGAGTATTACTTACAATCGCACAAACCAGATCAACCGACTGCCGCCTTTTGACTTAATGTGTAATGATGGTGTATAGTGGTAGGTCTAGGCCTGTACGTGGACGACGGTCATCACATGTAGCCAGCTGACATATCGTCTGAGAAATCCCCAGTTTTTTGGAGAATAATCATTTGGCCGTTGAAATTATACGAATTTTGATCTTATTAAGGCGTCAACAAACAATGATGCAATTAAGGCGAAAGGGAGATGAGGCCCCCATTGCGCCCGAGTCCCTGGGCCCGGGCCCAGTTGGTCCATGTCTTAAGACGTTCCTGCTCTCAAATCAATTTTCGATCACCAGAATCGAGTCACTTCCTATTTTATTTCTGTATTCATATTGTGCAATCCATTCCATTTTTTTTCTCCACAAGAGAAGTTTCCCAGAAAACACAATCAGTTATTTTCGGAATTAATCCCAGATTCCCCTCAAAAGAAAACCACAAGAATCGTAGAACTCAAAAACAATATTGAATATGCAACAGAATCGAACTTTAAAAATATTTTTATAAAAACATAATATATTCATCACTTTAACTAATGGAAATCGATGCAAAGAAATATGTCCCCACTCAGACGGAAGTAAAGAAATTATTCTTCCTAAATACTTTCACGAGAATATTTAAATTAAAATGACGCAAACATAAATAACAATAGGAGTCAATAAGAAACCATATTGCTTTCAAAAAAATAAAGGAGGGAGAAAGTAATCGATTCGTAATTTATACACTCTGTTTAATTTGCGCACTTCCCCAACCACGTCTAGACTTGAAAATTTATTCTTTAAACTAACTTAAAAATAACCAGCATAGTTCATGAAAATCCCATGAGAGCTTTTTATTTTTAATGCCCTTACCTTTCAAAGAGCAGCAAGAAATGTGATAACGTTTATTAAATCTGAAATGAGACTTCTTCCACAGACGTCACATGACTTGTACTCGGAATGTTCCCGGAAAATTCGCATAAGTATTAAAAAGTTTACTGTGGAATAATTAATTTTCCATGCATTAGGAAAGTACGGTATAAAAACAAAATCGAAAGTGCCAAACAAGTTAACTCTTTTGCTAAATGATGTAGTTCTAGAGTATTAAACTCTTTAAAAAATGTTAAAAATGCGTCTAAATACATTGCAAAATAAATCTTAATTATTCGTTTCAGCAGTTTAAATGTGTATGCCTGTGAAATACAAAGAGCATCAGCCAGAAATAATCACTATGTTTACGGATGGAAACGCAACATTGTATAATGCAAATGCAGCATTGTATATACGTACAAGTGTAACATCCTAAATGATTTATAATGCATGCAAATAAACAGAAATGCTACACCAGAAATGTATATAATATTTAAAAATTAATACAAAGCTATTGTGCTGGTTGCTGGCACACATTTGGCTTTCTCCTTCACCCAATTAATAATGAACTGATTTCAATCCTTAAGGAAACGAGAAGGCATCTGTTATAGCACATACCGTATATTTTCTAATATAAATCAATCCGTGCTTTAAGCCGAAAGTGTACTTTTTTTCTTTAAACATTTACCCAAAATTTGAAACCTGTTAGCCGAATTAAAAAAATTTCCGTAATTTTCAGAAAAACATATCGCAACGTGAGCAAAAATGTTGCCAAACGGAAGGAATATTTACCAATCAAATCTGTAAAGTAAAACACCAGACGTCAATGACAATAGTTTTATTCTTGATAACCCTATCGTTATCTAACATATTTCCCTCGTTCATAACGAATTTTGTACACTTTCTCTACTCTAATCATACTTTTTGCACCATTTTTTTTAAATTTGGAAAATGAATGAAAATAAAAATTTATATGCGGCACACGTAATCGTCGACTAATGCTTCATGTTCTAAGAGAAAAATTAGTTGCATGATGATCATATGCATTCAGACATCCCAATGATTGGACGTGAACAATTCAGAAACTTGGAATCTTTAATATGTGCTGTTTTCGAAAAATTCATGTGACTTTTTTCTTTTGTGGAACCCGTTCCATTTTAATCATTCAAAAAGTTAAAAGATTAAAATCTCTAGCGTATGATTAACGGAAAATATTAGAGAAAAAAAAACACTTCGTTAAGCTACGTTTTTTCCGAGATTAGTAAATCCGTATATCAACCGACCCCTTTGCTTTAAATTTTAAAATGTTCCAAAAATTCTCGGTGTTTATACGAATCTGATAATCTAAAATCAATGCTTCACAATTAATGTAACACAATAGATATTTAGTGGCATACATATTAATCTTGAAATTCAGTGGCATGACGAGGAATTTTTCCAGTAACCAAAAACTATACAACGGTCAGATTGAAATCCGGATAGATTCAACAATAAAATTCTTCGACGGCTGTAGTAGAAAGCTGTTCAACCAAACATTTCTAGTGTGGAATATATTTTCTACGAATATATCTATCAAACGACTGTGTTCTGATGCCACCTTGGTGGTCACGTGTGCTTGAGTCGTATCGACCTGAGCACCGCAAATTTGTAGCTCAGCAAAATTCATTCAAATGCAAGGCAAGGCGAAAATATTTTTACTGTATAGGATTTCGGAATACAGTTTTTGGAATCTCTCTCAAGAAATTTTCCAAAAGTATGTTTCAGAAAATGTATACAGTGAGAATCAGAAAACTTTTCAAGCTGTGTATGCGGAAAGTCATATAGAATTATTTTTAGATAAATAAAGCCGTACTAAGTCATCAATCGCTTAACATGATCGTATTTGAGAATCATAGATGAGATATATTCACAAGTATTATCTCTTTTTTTAAAAAAGTTTTTTAATATGTGCAGGAATTTCAAGCTTCTGTAACTTGAATCAGTTCTCCGTAGTAAACGTAAGTTGAGATGAATTATTATATTTTAAAATATTATGTTACGTTTTAATCACATTAAATATTTAACATCAATGTACATGAGGAAAAGCAAACTTTACATCTAAGCAAGATATTATGTATTGAAATCATAAATGCAAGCAATGAAATGTTCCCTAATTTTTTTTTCTTTTGAGAATTAAAAGTGAACAGAAATAATTAGAAAAATGTCAGCATTCCTTGTAAAATTTTATTATTTTCGGAATAGAATACCAATTGCAAATTTATACCTGCTAAACACTGGATTTAAAATATTTATTTATTTCAGTTTTAATGGAAAAAGGTGAAAAAGTTAAAATTTTCTAGGCAAAAAATAATCTTAAATTTATTGTAAAAGCATTATAATTTGATGTAATACGTGTTGATTGGACGGAGATCCGTACAAAAGTACATTAACATTCTAAAATAAATCTTTTCGGTTTGGTCAGCGATACTAAACCTGCGGCCCACCGGACTCTTCTGAGTGGTTCGGTCATTGTCCGTTGCACTAACAATTTCAATTATTTGAGAAAAATGCATTAAAAATTTAGGAAGAAATTTTATGAATCAAGGAATCAAACATATAAATTTTATTATCGATGGCATGCTGGTACGAATTACGAGATAACTTTTTTTGTTTCTAATTGTAGTGGTTATAGTAATAACAAATAATAGTACTAATTTTTAGCCGTGGGTAGCCTAGTGGTTAGAGCATCGGACTCCAGACCGGAAGGCCTGGGTTCGATGCCCGACGCCACCAAATACCCTCCGAGTACACAAGGAGTACCGGTATTAGTGGGTCCGAAAGTCTTGTGGGCTGAATCAGGAGTGCAGGAGGACTGGAGAATATTTCCCTCCCCTTCAGTTCCATGTCTAAATTGTGGAGGTGGAGATAGGTGGTGTCGCCATCTATCGTCCCTTCGGAGAATTTCTCCGAGCTAATTCGTACTGTCACCTGTATGGACTAACGACAAAGTCAACGACACGCATACTTCTAGCCCCTTGAAACGATGAATTTCGTGGGCTCGACCAGACTACGTCAGACAAGTGGCATTAGTCCAGTGCTTCTCAAACTTTCAATACTGGCGCCCCCTTTTCAATCACAATTTTTATCGCCCCCTTATACATTAATAATGCACTAAATGCAACAATAATGCACTTTGACGCTAAAGCTACAATACCAGATCTTAATTATAAACCATACAAATTAATCACATAAGTATTAAATTTTGAATACTACTTTTAAGCAAAAAAAAATTAATTAAGTAAGTAGTAGGATAATTATTACGTTATTTTTCCTTTCTCTAATTTTTAAATTGAACATATTGCAAAATGCGGTGACTGCTTAGAAGACAAAATATGGATATCTGCTAAATATAGAAAAATAACTCAGAGGGTCAATTTCTAACCATAAGCATTCTTTATAAAAACTTTGCTTTGCAAGACAAGCCCATGGAAGTCGTTAATACTTATTAAACTTGTTCTTAATTTAGTATTAATTAATTAGTTATAAAATACACTGTGCAGCACTGATACATTAAAAGTATACCGGCCGAAGTACCTCGCTCTTTGCAGGAGTTCATTTATAAGAAAATAAAACATTCTTGATATAATAGCTGTATTGTAAGGAGAGTAAAGCCAAGTGCGCGACAATGTTTACAAAAATGTAAAATGTTTTTTTTAAAATGATTGCTCAAATTATAATTAGTTTTAAGCGAATTTTAATTTTAAGCTTCAAAGAATTAACATTAATAATTGATGTTAAATAATGAACAATAATATAAAATTCCGATGAAGAATAATTGTATTATTTTTAATATTTAAAGCAAAAAGACTTCAACATGTTTTAACCTGGGAGCAAGCGCGCATTCGATACGGTCTAGCGGGGTTATTGAGTCACCCCAATCCTTTTTTTTATAATTATTTTATTGTACACGATACAAATCGTTATTCCAGTGAATAATTTAATTAAAAGAAAGTTTACTTACCAACTTGCAAGGACTTTTCAATTTTTCTTTGGTAACAAATAAATAGTTTTGCCAGAATTAACAATTTCGTGATCTGTGTGTCCCACGCGATCACTTCCGGGTAAAAAGTGTATTCATTATGATAATATGTATGTTACTGCTAAAAACAATTGTTATGCTTTATATGTTTGAAAATACTCATCTTGGTCTAAGTCTTCGCATAGTAATCTATCAAAGTGTGTGTGTGTGCTCTCCGTGGTTTTCCAAATATCATAAAACTGTTTTAATGTAAAAAAGCGCAACAGAGAAATACATTACTTACAACTTCCTTAAATGAGAAATAAACACGCATAAGAGAGGGGTTATAACTAACTGTACCAATAACTTTTAAGGTCAAACAAATTACAGCTATATAAAGTGCAGTATTTCTAAAATAATGACAGTGATGAATTTTTTATGTTCCTGAATTTTTTCGATTCTGGATTTGGGATTTTCTCTGAAAGAGTAGAATGTTACTTTTAAAAAAGAAAACGCAATAAAAACTCTCTCATCATGGGATTACAGCAAATTAAATAAAATATTTTTTATTTGGTTATAGGATCAAAGATAGCTAATTAAGTATTGAAGAAATTTTTTTTGATGACTTATATCGCCTATAACTTACATCAGAGTAAAAGTGCATTTTTTTTATTATGTCTGAAAGTATTTTGTTTTAATTCATTCCAGTAAATTAATTATTTTTTAAATCTTTTCTTTTCGATTTGCTCGCTCCCCCCTCGTAAGGTTATCGCGCCCCCCCAGGGGGGCGCGCCCCACAGTTTGAGAAACACTGCATTAGTCACAACACTAATTTTTAATCAACCCTCATGTCTCCCAAGTGAAAATATCTGAAGAATATATGTCTTTTCGAGACATTTAGTATCTTGACTACTTCGTAGAAAAAAAAACAAATATGGACCAACAACTTGTTTGATTTGTCGTGAAAATGTTATGCATATAAAAATATAATTTTGCTCGTCTCTGTACCACTAAGCAAAAATCTTTCAATGGTTCTTTTACTTGAGAATCGCTTTCAAGACGAGATAAATTAACTTTCTTTTAAAAAAATCTTTGCAACAGCAACAAAATAATTTCTCGGTGGTAATGTGATAAAATGCAGAGGTAACAAAAGAATCCCATAAAATTCTTTACATTACAGATGTTGATAAACATATGACATTGTTAGAGTGTTTCTTAAATGTTTCCGATGTACTATTCGATAAATTCAGATATTTTTTTAGTAAAATCAAAAAGTATTTGAATAAATTTGAAATAAAAATGCACAAGCAAGTTTAAACATAATTATCGGTCAAATAAACGGAACTATTATAAGGATATAATAATTGCATTATTGAAAATTTTAAACATTTTGATTAACCGGTCACTGCAAAAAGAAGTGAAAAATCTACACATGTTCGGCAAAGACCTAATAGTTTATTAGGCTTATCAGTCTTTATGCGTTCTTTCCATCATATTAGAAACACATATTAAGAATATGATGTTTCATTTATAAAAGATGCACTTTCTTTCGCTGAAAACTTTTATTTATTTATTGAATTTAAACATCAACCAATACTCATTTGCATAATTTATCTACATTAACCAAATCAAAGTCGTTACTGCGAACTAATGGGGATTATATTGCACATTGAAATTCCGAACCATTAGTCATATACACGCATTGATTGAATACAAAAGGTCCTTATCAATTGGTATATATGCTGCGATTATACATTTTGCACTAATCAAATCAAGCGACTGCTTTGTAAATGATTAAAATTACACACATTCTGAACTTCACGTTGTTGATCTTTATTAAGGTGATTAGTTTTTTACAATAAAAAGGAGGACGAAAATTTAAGAAAGAATTACGATTAAATAAATGAAACATTTTGTTAATTCAAACAAATTTACACTAATTACGCTTACATCCCTTTTGATTATTTACTTAAACGAATATTTTTCCATTGAATGAAATTTTTGGGCCAATATATCATTTTCTAATATATCGGAAATTTCGGATCAAGAAAAATCCTTCCTATTGAATTTTACGGTAAGTGCTGCGGCTGAAGTACCAAAATTTATTCTTGATTTCTTTCACATCCAATAATCAAAACTAATTGACAAAAATCTTTCAACTGCTGCATTAGTTCCACGGCAGCACAACGTAAATTCAACAAGAATAACTAAATTTTCATAAAGAATGTTTTATTTTTTAAATGCTTAAATCTTTCCTCCCATCTTTTATCAATTTCAACATGTTGAGTTTCCCATTGATCTAATTTATTAGAATTTAAATGTACATTCAGCCTTCAAATTTCTTAGAATAGACAATTGTCATCGATTTTATTATCATGGATTTCTTTCATTAAAAACTCAACACAATTTTCTATATCTGCCCAATTTACCTGCGATGAAGTAAAAAAACAACGTAAATATACGAAACATTTTATTAATTCAAACAAAAATACATTGATTGCGATTGTATCCCTTTAAATTATTTACTTAAACGAGTATGTTTCCATTGAATGAATATTTTTGTTAGTATATCATTTTCTAATAAATCGGAAATTTTGGAGCAAGAAATATCCTTCATATTGAACTTAAAGGTAAGTGCTACAGCTAGAGTAACAACATTCAATCTTGATTTCTCACTTGTCCAAAAATAATTACCAATTAAAAGAACTTTTTCAACTGCTATATTAGATCAAGGGAAGCACAACGTTAATTCAACAAAAACAACTAAATTTTCGTATGGAATGAGTTCATTTCTAAAATGGTTTAATATTTCCACCCATCTTTTATCAATTTCTACAGACTAATTTTTCCATTGTTCTGATTTATCAGAATTTGAATATACTTTCACAGTCTTCAAAATTTCTTCAAACAGACAATTGTTATCAATTTTAATAGCAGGCATTTCTTTCAATAAAAACTCAACACAATTTTCTATATCTGCCCAATTTACATGCGATGAAGTGACGCATAACAGTTCGACCTGGCATCTCTGAATACAGAGATCAACAAATTAGTTTTAAAATATTGAAAAGGAGGACAAGTAGGAGGACACTTTTCGAGGAAGGACAAAACCTATAAAGGGAGGACGATTGGTCACCTTATCTTTATTCATATACATTACTTAGCCTTTCAAGGAGATTCAACTCAATAAAATATAACAAACACAGAGACAAATTTTCTTCTTTTTTTTTTAAAGGATATTTTCTCTTTAAAGTTTCCCGCCAAAGCAGCAAAAATATCAATCTGTGGGCAATCACCGGCGTTCGGATGCCTGTCTGAGTTGTTATTTGTGTGGTAAAAAATCCTCTAGACTGCGTGTGTACCCTCTAACCAAACAGCCACTGGAAAGGAAAAGAAAAGACTGCGGTTGCAATTGCTCGGAAGACTTTCAATTTGCAAAGCATCCATTATCGACTAGACGGAACCTGGAAGGCATTCAGATAAAAACAAAATAAAAAAATAAGATAGATTTCTTCCAACAGTGGTGGGAAAGACCAAATCGAATGAAGATAATTGATATAATACATCCCCCCTCCTTCTTGTTCGGGTATTTGAATCCAGTCGTCAGTTAAAATGTTAATTTTTTTCGTTACTGGATGTTCCTCTGCGAGCAAGTAGCTTGCTTATGCTTCGATTATGTTTCTGTTTATTAATAGGTATTCAATTTTAGATCACCTAATGAGGAATGCAATAAGATTTAATAAAAGGTATTACGTTATTTTCAAAACATAATTATTAATTTATTTATATATCAAGCTCATAACAACTCAATCCATATCCACTGTAGCATACGCTTGTACTTGTAATGCATTTATGGGCTAATTTCATGTGTCATCATAATCACATAATAAATGCATTTACGTGTTTCCAACCGATCAGTTCATGTACTTCGGGGTTGCCAACTCTTTTGCTTTTGCAGAGAATTTTAAAAAGTATATATTTTTTTCATTGGCGTAGCTAAACCTAAGTAGGCCCTTTATCATTGGCGTAGCTAGTTCTGAGTTGGCCCTATATCAAAATTTCTTGGGGGACCCTTTTTCGAAAATAAAAATGATCACATTAATAAAACTTATTTGAAAGTGTCGCAATATTACACATTCTGGGGTCCCTGTTGCTTGAGGGCCCCGTATCATTGATACGGCGGTAGCTATGCCCTTCCCCTGTATCAGAATTTCTTAAATGCGTTTTTTGTGTGTGTGGGGGGGCATTAACATGTTCCCATTTAATTTTCCTATATATGTTGGGGCCTTTGTAGCTTCGGGGCCCCGTATCAATGATACGGCGGTAGCTACGCCCCTGATATTTTTCAACAATAATAACGCTCACAGGTGAGCAAAATGCATTTAATTTAAATGTATACGTCTAATAAAAGAATTTTTCAAAAAAAAAAAAAAAAAAACTGAAAACTATTTGAAGAATCTTAATACTTTACCCAATTCACAAATTTGAAATTTTATAAAAATTTTACGTACAGAATAACATGTACAAGACTAATGTCATAACCCACTAAGTTAGGGGCAGTCAACCTTTTTTTCCGCATACATATGTTAGCTATTTCACGCTGGCTGCATACGTATGATGGATATTTCACGCGAGCCGCAACATGAGGATTAATGGAGGAGAGGGGAAGAGAAGTGCTTTAAGACCAAGATAATAGAAAAAATTTAAAATGTGGAACATTGATCGAAATATTAAAACTCCTATTTTGCTTTTTTAAAAAATATTATGTTTTATATTTTTCATTTTTGTCACTGGATTTTTCTTCGCTGGAAGCATTTAAGAGCCACTCTTTTACAATTTCTGCATCAGTAAACGATTTCATATGATACCAATGATATAATAAATTTCATAGGGTGCCTTTGTTCTCGTTGTGACATTACCACTGATAAAACACTTTTTAGCTGTTGTAAAGTTATTCATAAGAAAGCCTACTTGTCATCTCTTGAAAGAGATCTTCGAGGAAAAGTGTGATTGAATGATTCCTGCTTATTGGTATTTTTTAAATACACTTTCGTAACAAATCAAACAATTCCTGAACCATGCTTGTTTTTCACTACAAAAATAGTCAACTTCCCAATCGTCTTGAAACAATCTATTTTCTTCGAATATTTTTTGTTTCCAAGATATGAAAGACAGTTAAAAATTAGTTTGATTCATAAAACTCATACTCTACTGTTGTCTATTATCACTAAACAGAAATATATCTATCTATCTATCAATTCGCACCCATACGACATCGACAGCAAAAAGCGAAATTGATATGTTTGATTTTTAACAAAGAATATCCCACCAAATTTTCATAAGTGAATGGTTCTCTGATCAATGGGCCTCTTAAAAAGGGCAGGTGGGCCGCAGATTGAGTATCGTTGCGCTAAGTTCTTTACATTAATTTGATTAGCAATATTAGGATAAAAAATACTATAATCATGATCTTTTTTATTTCTTTTAAAAATTTAGTGACTGACATTCGAAAAAAAAATCATTATCTAGTCAAAAGGGAGAAATATATTTAGTTCGTAAGCAACTGTAAATTTTAAAATTCCTCAATTTATTCTCTAGCAATTTAATTTATATTAAAATATTCATGAGAACAAATATTTATTCATTGACAAACAGCATAAATAAATTTGGATTAATTCTTTTATTTGATAGAAGCATTGCCAACGAAGAGAAAGCTTATATGTTAATGAAAAACACTGTCCACTCCTTAAACTGAATTCACATTGAATGTGTGACGTATAAAAGTGGAAAGTATTCATCAATCCGAATTCATTTGGAATTTAACATCTATTTAATGCTAGAGATCAACAAGAGTTCGTTTTGTTTGTGAGTTTGTATGCAAACGGCAGTATAAAATATGCAATATTATGTAGTACATATTCTTGAAATTTATTATCAAAGTACAATCAATGTTTTTACAATAATAGCTATAAATCACGTAAGAAATATACCCAATATTAATAATTGCAATAGTTAAAAATATACTTTTCAAGAAAAAATATGCGTCTGATGACTTTGATAAAAAATTAGAGTTCAAGATCTTAACATCACATTAAAATTGTTAATGAAAATGGTTTATACTGAAAATGACTTGAAAATGGTTTACATATAATTCATCCATAGAACTTTAAAAAAAAAAGAAAATATCTTTTCAGAGAGAATTTTTACCACAAGTATACAAGTTATTAATAACACTATTCTCGCGTATTAATTTTTTTCGAACAAAAGGCGTTATTTTAACAAGAAAAAAAGAAGACTCTTAAGAAGCGTTATAATTTAGAATCAATTCTTTTCAATCGCTTTCAATTCTAAAACATTTGAGTTTTACTTTCAAAATTTACTTTGTGCTGCCATCTATTATCACCTATTTGCACCACGGATCAAAAAGCCAAACAATATGCAAAGCGTCAAGCGACAACAATAAGCCGTCATCTAAAACGATCAATATCATAACAACTAAACTGAATTTTTTTTCAAGCTTCGTAATACATTATTAGTCGGCTTTTATTTTGCGAACAGCGATCGATTTGTGCGCAGTCGTCAAGTCCCACGAAAAAACTCCTTGGTTTATTTATTTTTTAATAATGATGAAAAGGGGAAGCCGAACGAATCAGTGAAAGCGCGCGCGGAGAAGGTGTCACGATAAAGCGTGGTCAATGTTTTGTTGGCGATGAAAAGGACGCCTATTACGGATTCCAGTCAGGCAGCTATCCCATCAAACAGCGTGAAGACTCATCATGGGAAACCAACGACACTAGCGTTCTCTGGCGCTCAAACGCTCAGCAAAACACACTTTAAAAGAGGGGGCAACCACAAAGTACATAAGAAACATTTAACGAATAAAGTAAGGAGTATGCGTGCCATTGACTATTGTAAGAAATTAAACACCCAATTTGGAAAGCTTTTTCAGATGAATTTTTTTCTGTATGCTGATATCAAATTCTGACTCCTTTAACAACACATTTTTATACACAACTTAATTTTCTTAACTGACAATTGTTCCCCCCCAAAAAAAAATGCATAGGAATATTTCTACAATTCAGTTTTAATACTACGTGCTTTAATCCTTTATCTGCTGACGGTACTTATAAGTACCTCTTAATTTAAAATTACATAGAAAAAAACCATTTTTCGAATACTCTGAATTTTATCAAAGTTTATTTAAAAGAAAACATTGAAACACACTTGTCATCAAAATTAAAGGATGATGACAAAAATAAAACGTAACTAATACTTAATGAAAAATCATTAATAAAAGTTTAAATAAAAGCATTGCTTAACCTGAGAGGCTGCGGTCGCCCAGTGGACAAGGTATCGGATCATGGCAGGCAAGTCATGAGTTCGAGCACAGTACCACTAAAGATCCGTCGTGTAGGGCAGCGATATCGAGAGCTGGAATGTCCTCCGTTGGTGTGGTAGTTAGGAGAGGGGTGTGCCAGCTCAGGTATCGTCCACGTCACTTGACCATGGTTCAAAAATAACGTGGTCCGTCGCCAAAAGCCCTCGTGTAGCCAACAGTGCTCACTCCCTGCTTAGCTTGAACAGCAATGTTAGGTAGTTAATTATTCGCAAAATATTGAAATTGAAGCCAAATTTATGGAAAATGGAGGCTGACGAAAAAATTAAATCCCCTCGTGTGGAATTTTTTCCTTCTAGGATATAGCGTATAAGCAGACCAGACAAATATATATACCTCACATCTTGATTTCATGGACTTTACTAAGTCTTGTCAAGTCTTGTGGAATTGTACACAATTTTTCTTGAAGTGCCCTGCAGGATCCTGGAAGGAATTTGTAGCACTGAAATTTGGCACCCACATACGCTCAATCGAATTCAAGTCGGGCAAGTAAGGTGGCCAATGCCTTCGAGAGATACCTTCTGCTTGCAAATATCCTTACTCTAAATGTGCTCGATGAGACCAAGTATTGCGATCCAATAGCAAAAACTCTGGGGTGAACACCATCTTTAAGCATTCTACCTTCAGGTTCCAAATACTCGTCTATATATCTCCGAGTAGTTACCTCCTCAGAATCTTCTTGAATGATATGTAGCTCGGTGCGGCCATTTGTCTCGATTCCTCCCTAAATCATTAAAATGCAATGGCGGCAACGGGATATTTCATAGACTGAGGAAGGCAAGTTACGTATTCCTTCCTCTCTCCAGATCAAAATGAGTTTAGAATCAGTGCTCAGATTATATCTGGACTTGTCAGTAAATAATACTCGAAACCCATTCTTCATAGCTCCAATGAACAGGAAGATGACATGAATTTAAATGGGCCCCTCTGGTAGCTGGAGTAAGTGGGACACAAACCATTGGTTTTCTCGCATACAGTGTAAAGGAAGGAAGATTCTATTGGTGTACCTTCCGTTCCGTACGCGAGTACTTTATCGACCACGCCAAAACGATCGTCATCGCGTGATGTTTGGTAATAGGTTATGTAGATATCACACCGCCACAAGTGTAATATCATTAAGACTTCCTGCTGCAGTAGAATTGCTAACTCGATTCCCGTCGGCAGCTTGAAACTTTAAGACTAAATCTCTTGAAGTCACTTCGCGGTGTCTTCTGACAAAGACAGAAAACGGTCTTCGGACGCAGTTGTTGCTCTTGGTCGCCCTTGACACACTAACAGTCAACAGAAAAGTAATGCCTTTTAAAAAGCCGCTCTATAAATTCTTGACTTGACTTTGTGATATACTCAAATCTTGAATAATTTCTATTTGTATTTGACTTCCCTCGTTTCTGGTATTTATCCGCCGCTTTTGACCTTCATTTAAATGATGCCTCTGAACCATAACTAATGAATACTGATTGCTTTCATCAACCACATTCTAACTCAGGGGTGGGCATTAAGTCGATCATGGTCGATAGGTGGACCGCCAAGACATTTTGGGGGTGACCATAACTTTTCCCGAAATATTATTCAAGATTGGCTGAAGTATGTAGACTTTAAGTCTTCTACTGACTACAATTATGAGCCCTAGCATTTGATGAAAATGTTTTATTTTTTAATGTATTTTGAACTGTTTCGCAACAAATGCATCATTTGATATTATTATATTTGTGGCTATTATTATTTTGTTTTGCTTTAAACACGGTCTTAAAATGTAAGTTTATTTTATAGTAGTCATGTAGGTAAGTACATGTTCCGTGCTTATTATTAAGTTGTAGACCTTTTTGTTAGGTCACAACACCTACGCCACTCCGTGGACCGCAAATCCTTGAAAAAATTAAAAGTAGCCCGTAACCCGGAAAAGTGTGCCCACCCCTGCTCCAACTAAAAACAACACGGCAGACCAGAATTCCAACAGGCATGCGTTGGGCACAATACAATCAAAATCACCGAGTATGCACATTTACGGCGTTAACATATGCGCGGAAGTGCACTTTGTGTTCAGATGTATTTAACATGAATAATTCCAGCATTGGATATTGGTTGCAATATTTACTTAGTGAACATATTTTTTTCTCATTACTCTTTAATTTTGATGATCAGTGTATATATCAATCTGTTACTTCGAGACAACCTTAGTTAAAAAATTCCTTCTGATATAATTCCTATAGAATGAACTACTTTTTTTTAACAAGAATCTGATACACACAGTGTTTCTCAAAGTTTCAATATTCGCCACCCAATATTGAATCATAATTTTCATCGCACCCCCCCTCATACAATAACAATGTATTGAATTCAATAATACTATACTTTGACGTTAAAACTATAATGCGACTTAAACCTCTTAAATGCCACTGGCGTATATAAACTTCTCGCTCAGCCAAAGCATTAATTTCCCCGGACGTATATATACTTCTTTCCAAAGTACGATCTGTCCTGTGCGCTGCTATCCATAAAATTATTCTGAAGGCTTTAGAATGCAAGAAAAGTACATTGACAGTGTTTCTGAAATATTTACTTAATTCAGATTATTTATTTCTTTATTCCTTAACCCCCCAATACATCGTATACGCGCGCCTACGTTGAAAACGGTGTTGGCATTGGGAAGCGAATCGCGTAACTTTTAATCGGCAGTTAAGGGTTTAATTCAGTGCTTCTCAAACTGAGGGGCGTCCCCCCCTGGGGGCGTGATAACCCTACGAGGGGGGCGCGAGGGGGGCTACGAGAGGAGGCGAAAATAAAAAATTTAAAAATAATTAATTTACAGGAATGAATTAAAACAAAATACTTTCAGACATAATAAAAAATGCACTTTTGCTCTGATATAATTTATAGGCGCGCGCGCGATATTAAGTCAGAAAAAATAAAAACTTCTTCAATACCTAATTATCTATCTTTGATCCTATAACCACATAAAAAAACTTTTATTTGATTTGCTGTAATCCCATGATGAGAGATTTTTTTTTACTACGCTTTCTGTTTAAACCTAACATGCAACTCTTTCAGAGAAAAAACAGATCCCAGACGCAGAATCGAAACAATTTAGGAACATAAAAAATTCATCACTGTCATTATTTTTGAAATACTGCACGTTATAGCTGTAATCTGTTTAACCTTCTAAGTTATTGGTACAGTTAGTTATGACCCCTCTCTTATGTGTTTGTTTCTCATTTAGGGAAGTTGTAAGTAATGTATTTCTCTGCTACGCTTTTTTCCATGCAAAAGTGCTTTATGATATTTGGAAAACCACAGAGAGCACACACACTTTGAAGAATTACTTGGCCAAGACCTATTTTTACGAGTATTCTATACACATAAAGCATAACGTGAAAAACGTTTTACACAATTTCATATAATCATAATGAATACACTTTTTACCCTGAAGTGGTCGCGCGGGACGCATAGATTACGAAATCGTTAATTCTGGCAAAACTGTTTAATTGTTACCAAAGAAAAATTGAAAAAGTCCTTGAAAGAAGGTAAGTAAACTTTCTCTTAATGAAATTATTCACTGGAATCACGATTTATAACGTGTACAATAAAATGATTATAAAAAAAGGATTAGGGTGACTCAATAACCCCGCTCGACCGTATCGAGTGCGCGCCTGCTCCCGGGTTAAAACATGTTGAAGTCTTTTCGCTTTAAATATTAAATATAATACAGTTGTTCTTCATCGGAATTTTATATTATTGTCCATTATTTAACATCAAATATAAATGCTAATTCTATGAGGCTTAAAATTACCATTCGCTTAAAACTAATTATAATTTGAGCAACCATTTTAAAAAAATCATTTTACATTTTCGTAAACATAGTCGAGCATTTGGCTTAGCACTCTTTACAATTCAGCTATTATATCAATAATGTTTTATTTTCTTATAAATGAACTCGGGCAAAGAGCGGGCACTTCAGCCGGTATACTTTTAATGTATCAGTGCTGCGCATAGTATTTCATAACTAACTAATTAATACTAAATTAAGAACAAGTTTAATAAGTATTAACGACTTCCATGGGCTTGTCTTGCAAAGCAAAGTTTTTATAAGGAATGCTTATAATTAGAAATTGACCCTCTGAGTTATTTTTCTATATTTAGCAGATATCTATATTTTGTCTTCTAAGCAGCCACCGCATTTTGCAATATGTTCAATTTAAAAATTAGAGAAAGGAAAAATAACATAATAATTATCTTATTATTTTATTTATTTATTGCTTAAAAGTAGTATACAAAATTTTAATACTTATGTTACTAATTTGTATGGTTTATAATTAAGATCGCCTATTGTAGCTTTAGCGTCAAAGTGCATTATTATTGCATTCAGTACATTATTAATGTATAAGGGGGGCGCGATAAAAATTGTGATCGAAAAGGGGGGCGCCAGTATTGAAAGTTTGAGAAAAAAAAGCACTGGTTTAATTATAAACAGTACAAATTGTCAAGATAAGTGTTAATCTTTGTATGTGTAATTTTATACATATGACAAGCCCATGGGGTTACTGGTAATTATTTTAAACTTGTTCTTAACTTTGTACAGTTAAATTAATTATAAGATACATTGTGTAGCAACAGTGGCGCACACAAGGGGGGGGGCCCTGGGGGTCCCCCACAAAGCCCTTGATTTTTTTCCGATTGATTGTAATTCTAAGTACGTAAAATTTAATTAAGTATTTGTTATTAATGATTAATTTTATTAATTAATGCTAATTATTTATTCAAAAATTAGTGTTTTACTGTGTTTTGTTCCCGAAAATCGACAAAATCAAAAGGAGCATGGTACAAGAATGGTGAGCTTTCGACTCCGGACCCCCCTTGAAAAATTCCTGTGTGCGCCACTGTGTAGCACTGATACATTTATAAGTGTAATATATCAGTGTAAATGTCTATTTCAGTTTTCATTATGTAAGAATGTATTTATTAATTTACTGAACAAATTTATTAAACAAAATTTTGTTTTCGACTTTTCAATATGCTCGCGCCCCCTCGTAGAGTTGTCACGGCGCCCAAGGGGAGCGTGCCCCACAGTTTGAGAAACGCTGATCTAATACAATCGTTTTATTTCCGAAACTTTGAAGAACATTCATCCTATAAAATACTGGTGTGTGTGGGGGGGATCTAAACACGCTTTTGATTTTTCAAGGCAAGAAATCATGATCTGACTTGAATTCAGTTGAATGTAAATTAAAAATTGTACCTATATCTCATTTCACGTTATACATTACGTTAGAATCGACATTAAATGAAAAATGAACTATAAAGTCACGAAAAATTTTTTTTCACTTTTTCTTAAAAGTTTCTAATTTTTAATGAAGATGGGAAAAAAGTAAATTATTTTCCTGAAATTTTTTTTTTTTTAAAATCTGTACGGAGGACAATATATCAAAAGTATAAATGAATAAAAATTATTAAGAATATTAAGTAAATTATTATCTTTTTTTTTAAATAAACTCTCAGTTACTTTAACTGCATCTATGGTTCCACAAAATAGTTGTTTACGGATTTCTCCTCACTAGTGTGACAATTTGATATTTGATATGTATAATTGAATGATCAAGAACCGACCACTTTAAGTCAAGTGGTCTCAAGAAAACGACGATTACAAAGAAATTGCGCCACGATTTAAACTAGAATAATGATGATGAATGACGGCCAAATTACGATGCATAAGTATCAGTTCAAATTGTACATATATTCCATTTGTATATTTCGTACATGATTGCTATTTCAGCTCAGAAAGTGACATATCCTAAAATAATTTTGAATACATCTAATACATTTTCTAAACATGTAATAATTATTATTTTTTACTTTTTAAACCACAAATAGATTGATTTTCTTCTGATAATGATCCATTTCCATTAAGTAAAACCAAGGACAAACAAAGAGACCACCAGAAGTATAAGCAAATGCATCGAGGTAATTACTTTAGATTGGACAAGTTCAGGATTTCAGGATGAGGATTTGCTCTCCCACCTTCTCATATGCCTCAGAAAGACTAGAAGGGACCCCACACGCGGCCGCAGATCGTGGTGTCACGAGGGTGCCTTCATGATATCGGAAGCTGCATGATCAGAACCCAAAGGTCGAGATGATGACCCTCCTAATGGATGACCTAGCCACCAAGGTCAGAAGAGGCTTCTTTCACCTACCTGCTTTTCTCTCTGATTCAATCATTAACAAGTCTTCATGAAGACATAAATACCTTCCATGAGTTGTAACACTACGTAAGATTTTTTAAAGACGAAAAAGAAATCCGACACATTGTAAGAAGCTCATTAATCAAGTATAACTTTTTTCTATCGAAAAACGCTGAATTAAGCACAGCGTTTTCGATTTTTTTCAAAAAAAAAAAAAAAAAAAAAAAAAAAATGTAGGTTATGTTCTGTAAAGCAATGCTTCTCAAAGTTTCAATGTTCACGACCCAATATTCAATCATAATTTTCATCGCACCCTCCCTCCCTCATACAATAACAAAGTATTGAATTCAATAATACTATACTTTGACGTTAAAGCTACAATACGACTTTAACCTCTTAAGTTCCACAGACGTATATAAACGTCTTGGTCAGCCAATGTATTAATTGGTCGGGACGTATATATACGTCTTTCCGAGGTACGATCTTTTCTGTGAACTTCTATCCATAGAATTATTCCGAAAGCTTTGTAATGCAATAAAATTAACTTGACAGTCTTCGTGAAGGATTTACATATTTCAGAGGATTTGATTCTTTATTCCTGTTTCATCCCCCCTCCTCCTCCAATACATCTCATACGCGCGACTACATGAGAAAACAGTGGCATTGAGGAGTGAACCGTATAACTTTTAATCTCAGAAGTTGAGGGATTAATTATAAACTGTACAAGTTATCAAGATAAGTGTTAATTTTTGTATGTAATTGTATATATGACAAACCTATGGAGTCACTGGTAATTATTAAACTTGCTCTTAACTTAATATTGCTCAATTACTTATAAACTACATTGTGAAGTACTGATACATTTATAAGTGTATTATATTAGTATAAATGTGTATTTTATTTTTTACTAAGCCAGAATGTATTTTGTTTTACTTTCAGCAAATTAATAATTTTTTTAAAAAATAATCTTTTGTTTTCGACTTTTTAATATCCTCGCGCCTCCCTTATAGAGTTATCACGCCCCCTAGGGGATGCGCCCCACAGTTTGAGAAACACTGCTGTAAAGGACACTATGTAATAAGTGATGAATTTTTTTCAAGAGAATCATCGACATCCTCAATCTCATTTCTTCAAAACAAACAATTTAGAATGTATTTTTATACCTGGGGAAATTGCAATTACTAGACCATAACCCACCATAAAGTGAGACTTTTAATAGCATTTTACGAAGCCGCGTGTCGAATCAACTTCTTATTGAAAACGTGTAACATTCCGGTGGACGGTGGTGTTTGGAGGTTCGAGTAAAGATCAACCATAGTAATTCAAACACACTTTTATTATCTGTTTAACTTAATAACACTAGACAACGTAAACGGAAGAATGCACTTAAAACATTAAACCCGAAGAGCAATCACTTTGGATTAAATTAAATATTATAGAAATAAACACACTTATCTTAATATGGAGGCACTCTTGACTCCAATACTTAGATTATCTTCAGATATCTTGACTAACTATACAACCTCTGATCGTTATCTTATTCACACTTCAATATCCACTTCCAAACTTTCCCGCCTACTCTACTGCAAACACTTAAATAGAAGTTCTAATTTGCATAAATCCCGACTTCTTCACGGAGAAAGTTTTTCAACTGAAATCACAGTTAAAAAGATTAATTTTACCCAAGAGGTTTATTAGTAGAATCTCGGATAGACCCATTACAACGTTTACAATCGGTTTAGATGGGAGGAATTTGGAATATACTCTCAAAATTTCATATTCCACTTCCCCGAAGATTTCTCTAACTAAAGAAACGAACATTCAGTAGCTCTACACGAACAGAAGAAAATTCTGTCATTATTAACTTGATATAAATTTAATAGTATTTCTGATCCAAAAAATTGCTTGAAATTAATTTAAATTTTCAAGAAACTTAAACTTTATTTCTTTTTAGGTAACAGCAATAATCGAATAATAACATTATAATAATTATTGCGAATAGATATGAGATGATTTTAATCAAAGGAACTCCATGATTTACTAGGCCTTCACTTTCCAAACAAATGTTTTGACTTTAATTAATTTAATTAATGTTGCGTTACAGTACATACTTTGTCATCGACGAGGGACTACATTATTATTGAATTGATTGGTTTCATTGATTTGTCTCATTATCATACTTTCTATTATAGTCTTGGAATCATATCAAATTTAACATATTAACTTGAACGTAGATTATATACGCTAAGACAGGGGTATCCAACTCAAATGGCTTTGTGGGCCACTTCGGAAAAGTATTAAAATCTCGTGGGTCGCACATAAAAATATGTACCTTTATATCAGATTTGGAAACAAAAAAATATTTATGGAGTGAACATTTAAAACAGAATGAGTTATTATTACTATTTTCATTATTTTTCATGTATACAGACATAGATAATATAATGATGTTTATGTGATATAATAATGCAATGATCAATTAATGTTTAAAATATTACAGTGTGTGTGTGTTGCCATTTTCTTGAAAATACGGTGTTCCTTTTGAATGGATCTTTCGTTACTCATTGTTGAAATTTGATAGTACTGTCATTTGAAAACGATTAAGTATACGTTGCCATTTATCTTAACCGTCCTGAATATATATTTTTTAAACATTAAAAAACATCTCTGACTGCCTCTTGCTTTTTGGGCACTCTAACAGAAATGAGGAGGATAAAAGAAAGTCGCATACACAGAGAATCATGTACCATCCATAGAAAAGGATATGCATAGTGAAATTCGGAATTTATTAAAAAAGTAATTTATTATAGAAAAATCAAATGTAACTGTTCGATAAAATATAAATTTGTTTCGATCTAAAGGACATTTCTACTATAAAAAAGCATTTATTTTAAAACAAGAACAGGTAAATACATTGTAGATTAATATATAATATATATATAGATGTCAGGTTTGAAAAGTTTAGATTCAAAATTGATTAAGTAATAAATGAAAGTAGAGTGGACTCTTTACCATCGCGTAAGGATTTGTGGGTAAATAAGCCTATTTAAAGGTGGAATGGCGCTGACGAAGGTGAACGCATACTCGAAAAGGTTTGGCTGATGTCTCTCGTTGATATGTTGTCTTTTGTACCACCCGGTTGCGCGCCAAAGGGCCACCATGTTGGATTTATGTGATTGAAGCGAAATAAAGAAGTATTTTTAAGATGATGCCCTCCTCATTTTACCAGCAGGCCTGGGGCCTGTTATATATATATATATATATACAAAGAAATCTACTTACTTACACGAAAAAAAAGGATAAAATCGAATAATCAAAAAAATCCGCTGTAAGTTATTACAAGAATTTTTGTTGCTTAATAAAACTTACCTCAATTTTAAATGCCTAAACGGTTCAAATTACTTTTGTCGATACAAAAAAAGGAGCAAAAATTAAATTAGTAAGAAAAACACCATAAACACCATAAATAACTTTGTAATTTAAAACTATTGCTGTGGTAATACGAAGTCAAGAGGGTTTTTTAAAAATGTGTTTGGTATAAAATAAAAATGTCAAATACATAATAAAGTTTAAATAATTTTTTTCTTTTAATTTTTCCGTTTATGTTATTTATGTTTTATATAAATTCCAGTTACTCTGATTTCCTAAAAAAATGAATTCCGTTTTGTTAAAGAACCTAGTAAAGTTGAATAAAATAAAATGACGCCATATTGCTGACTTAATTTTTTTTCTCGACGTGTGGATGGAATGCTGTGGAGGGCGAAAATTGAAGAAATACTAAACGACTTTCGCGAAATTTTATCCGTACTTTTTTTTTTTTTTTTCTTCATGTTTTACAGAAGAGGAAATTTAAATATTTTTTTTTTGGTTAAAATTTAAGAACGACAGAAACAAGTAAAGTTTTTCATCCGATGGTCATGAGCCATATATTGAACCGAATAAGCGAGGGCTTTCCCTGAAAGAATTTTAAGAAGGAACAATTTATGACTAACATATGACTTCCTTCCTTAGATATTCATTTGAACAATAATATATATATATATATATATATATATATATATATATATATATAAACGATCCTGTAGAAATTTAATTCACGAACGATGATTAATTTGAATGGTATCCGAAACCACTATTCAAATTTGGCCAATTTGAAGTATATACCGTTCAGATTTTATATCACAGTCTGTGCGTTCTTTAGTTGAATTATAAACGAATTATAAACCAGAAGAACTGAACCTCGGCTCCACAACTCTGCTTTGTTTCAATACTATTCGAAATTTAAAAAAAACTGTATTGAAAAAAAAAAAAGGTATAATATATATATATATAAAGAGCAATAATCTAATGTGCACCCCCGCATTGCGGGGGCTAGGATTCTAGGGGGGCCAAGACTGATGCCAAGTACGTATAGCTTTGCAATCCTTTATAAGATCCGGTTTGGGGCCGAAAACCTGAGTTTGTAAGGGAAGGGGCTCTAATATTCTTCGTTGCGTCAGTGGAGAAGTGTACTGTAATATAATTAAATTTAGTATTTTCAGTGAAATCAAACGAGATTCGGAGACTTTTCCATCTGGTTGTTGTCGAGAAATTAAAGAAATTTTTATATTTTTATTTATTTATTTATTATTATTTTTCAATGGCTCGGCTGCCCTAGGTGGGCCCTGGCCTTCTCTGCTTCTCTAGGCATCCCTACTTTTGCCGACTGTTTTCCAATTTTTGACCTTTAAAATTTTTAGGTCTTTTTCAACGCAGTCAATCCATCTTAACGGAGGTCTGCCCCGAGGTTTATTTCCCATGGGCTTTCTTTGCCAGAAAGATTTTCTTGCAGAAACGATCTTCCTTCATTCTAGCCAGATGACCAGCCCATTTTTATTTTAGTTCCACATTTTATTGATGAAAGCGAAAAGCAGCAATACAACAACACAGTTATGACAATGTTTATATCTTTCCCTACCGGTAGCTTCAAGTATCCTCTATAATCATATGATTTCCGATGTTTCACACGCTGATTGGTCAAATTTGGGGGCAGATGTAATATTGAATCATCTCACCATGAAATGTGTCAACATGGCACGTTTTGAGGAGATAAATTTGTGATGCAGGTTAAAATGGTATATACCACGTTTGATGAGTAAAGTAAAAGAATTAACTATTACACGATGTTTGGACTACCATAAATTAAAGAAAATCCTTGGAAAGAAAGTTCAAATAATCAAAAACGATTATATCTATCTCTATATATAATCGTTTGTGATCCGTTATAAATATTTTCCCATAAACTATGGTATTCTTACCTTATTAGCAAAGCAGGAAATAATACACAAAAGAAGCATTTAATTTCAAAAGCTATTCATATAGTAAATTAAAATTGTTTATTTATTTTGTAAAATATCGCCTTCCTAGAAATTCTATGAATATTTTCCCCACTTTTGGAATAATAATGAAATATTTTGTTATATGCACACAGGCAGCAAACATACTCTAAATTAATATTATTCATTTCTTAGAAAGGTAATAAATAACAGGGTATACTACTAACTCAAATATTTATAATAAACGAACAACTAAACAATTAAATTTATCACAGAGAGAGAGAATCAAATGAAAATTTCTACACGCACAAAAAAAAGTAAAAGGAAGTCAAACTAAGTGACAGACGAAACAAATAAGTTTTAAATGTCAAGAAGCTATCCTAGGACAGCTACAAAACTAAAATTGAATTAGAAAACTGCACCAAATAATAAATAAAAATAAATAAATAAGTATCATTCTTTCGTAAAAACATATCAGCTTGTTTATTGTTCCTGGAAGTTTCGCAATATAACCCAGCCGAAAGACAGTACTTTTCTTCCCAGACGAAATTCTATCAGAGCATCAAAAGCAAATGTCTGTCTGGATCTAGCTTATTCTTTCTTTTTTTTTTTTTTTTGTTCCAGAGAAAGTATTAATCTTGTATCTACGAAAAAGACATGCCCCATCTAATTGAGGTATAAAGGAAAGGGAAGGTGAAAACCCAGTAACAATGTTTACTTGGTGGATGTCCGAAGATAAAAAAATGAGAAACGGTAAAAATATAAAAGGACTCTTTATTTGAGATATTACTGTTGCATAAGATATGGAAGTTGCAGGAACCTTGTTAGAAATCGATTATATTGATTAGAAGCGACTTAAAAACTGTTGAGTAAGATGAATTGTCAGACTAATCTAATATATATTATAAATGTGAAAGTTTGTGAAAATCTTTGTTAGTCTTTCACGCAAAAACTACTGAATGGATTTTAATGAAACTTTACAGTAATATAGCGTATACATCAGAATAGCACATAGGCTATAATTTATAGCATAGACTATAATTTATAAAGATTTGGGAAAAATGTCAAAAATATAACGATATTTGTCAAGTAAATAGGAAAAAATTCTGTCTTCTGCTAGCAATTCTGGCATGCGCTGCAAAAAAACCCCACGTCTGCATATATCTATCTTTTGTTTGTGAAAAACCTTTTTTGTTTTGGCTACGCAAGGTGCTCGCTTCTAATTAATTCCTCTGATATAATGCCTATTTTTTTTATTTCAGAATCAAACTAAGTTTTGAAGGAAGAGGTTGTTATAAATCTCTCTTTATTTTAATGTTTTTTTAACATCTTATTATGCACATTTGGGGTAGTAAGAAATAGATCTTTTCCAAATAAATGCTTTTATCAGTTCTGATACTTAAAGTAAATAAACTTTCTCTTTCACACTGCATCATTTGGACAAATTTTCAAAATTTGTTTGTGATTAGTAGTTAATTATAACGCTATAATTTTAATTGAATAGGCAGATATAATTATTTTTATACTTAAAAACGCAATAACTACTGTACTGTATTTTTTGGAGTGTGAGAGTGAGTGAATATTAATGTCGCACTGGGGCTGGTCGCACACGAGGGCTTTTGGCAACGGATCACGTAATTTTGAACCATGGTCAAGTGACGTGGACGACACCTGAGCTAGCACCCTCTTCTCCTAACTACCACACCACACCAACTTAGAAGGAATATTCTACCAATACTTAGCAGGAATATTCTTTGAAATCCACTCTTCAAGATATATGGCAGCACGGGTTCCATGATGAGTATTTTAACGGAAAAATAGTTTGTCAAAATTTAAGTGTCTTATGTTTTTGTATGTTAATGAAGACCTTAGAAAATTATTTGACTACTTATTTTAAGTGAACGGTATATATAATTAATTTTACAGTGGAATATCTTTATTTAATTTATTAGCTCTAACGGATTAAATTTCCCAAAGTTGAGTATTTTGTTTATGTATATCCCTTAATTTTCAATGTAGTGATCCAAAAAAATTTTGTATGAAAAAAACTGCAGTAATTAATCATTATGCGGTGGATAAAGTATTAATGTGCATCGCTCCCCTACAGGGTGGGTCTTACAAAGCTTTAATAAAGCTCGAGTTATGAAAGTAGCTAGGCATTTGCCAACTTGACTCTGTCGTTAACATTTCGCTATGTTTTTCATTGGATCGTCATTATAATTTAAGAAACGGTGTTGCTTGCGAATATTACAATTTTAACATAAAATAAATACTACAGAAAGTAATATTAATGTATTATACTTTCAGATAAAAATTATTTACACTATTTTAAGCGTTCATTACACAAAACTTTTAACAATGTGTTACTTTTGCTGAGCAGAGATTAGCTTAGGAAGGTATTTTCAAAAATCACAACCCTCAAGAGTGTTACGGGGAGTTATAAATAAAAAAAAAATCCTTTTTATCAGCTATTAGACCTACATACTTAAAATTTAACAAAGGTGTTTTATTTCTCTCTTTTTTTTTGTTACCTGAGTTACGCCAAAAGCTTTTTTTGTTTAATTTGCAATTCACGTAAAATTAACTCATTAAAAACTTCTTTATTCTTCAATCTGTGTTGTTTAATTTTTCAGTTCACCCGTGCGGAGAACTGGTATACCAGCTAGTCAGCTAATAGTTGTAAGTTAATACCTGATATTGAATGAGGATAGTAACATAAATTATGTTATTATGAAGGTTTTCCAATTAGGTACATTATTCAATTAAAGTAATTAAAGGAATATTAAAACTTAATATCGTATGAAATCTATAAGATGGTTTGAAAATGGTTAAAAAAGTTTTATAACATATATTATTAAACTAATCAATGAAAATATAGAAACTGAAGAACTGTAATTTTGTTTCAATGACTGAAAAAGTTTAATGAAATTAATTTCGATTTTGTAATGAAATTTTGATAGTTTAATGAAAAAGTTCCAATCTCTCTCTCTCTCTCTTTTATCATTCTTATATTTGCATAAATGCAATCATTCTTGTAAAAATGTATGATAACAGACTGAAATAATTTACAATTAATTGTTCAAAACGATAGAAATAATTTAAAGAGCAACATTCGTTTTTATGTGTACGAGAAATGACTAAATTACATAAATCGTGATAATAACCGAGAATTTCCAAGAAACCAAATCGAGCATATCTACAATGATGCCTACTTAAAACAAAGAATTTCACAGAGAACGCACAGATTCCACATTAAATGTCCAGAACCGGATTTTCGCATTTCTGTGCCAGAGAAATATTTATGTGTCCCCACTTATTAAAAAATAATTAATAATATTCAATTAATGCTGCCTAATATAATTATTTATCACGAAAGAATGCAATACAAAAAGAAATATATTTGCGAAATAGTGCAACATCAGAATTGAAAAACAATATATGTATTTGAATGGTTAATTATTTCTTACCGCGTTTCTCTTCTACTACGATCCTAGACCATGGCCTAGGTTGGCCCTATAGCAGGGATGGCGAACCAGTGGCACGCGTGCCCTTCATGACACGCAAAACAATATTTTGGGCACGCCACCGATCAAAACTGTTTGCATTTTTTTTTCAAAGTAACAAAGTTCACTAAGAAGTATTACGAACAAACGTGAATGATCGGTTACGGGGAGGCGGGGAGCACATTCGTTTGTAATTGTCTTGCCTTTGTTACGTCCTGGACTGCAATTGCTTATGACGCAAAGTTTGTCTACGCATGGCATAGTCAATTTTTTTGACACAACTGTATTTTAAAGTTTATTTGTGTTATATTTACGCTTTTTAACTGTTATTTAAAATGGCTAGTTAAGCAAAAGCACAAAAAAAGTGCAAGATAGTAAATGTAACAGAGAATTTCACAAATTTGGTGAATCTAGAAATACGGCAATACTATTAAAGGTGACAAAGCGGTGTGTGTTTTATGTTTTGGAACAGTGATATGCAGGACATCGTCTGTAAAAAGGAATTCTGAAGCAAATCACAAATTATCTTGTCAAAAAAGTGAACCACAGAAAAAGTAGTTAATTGCTTGGAAACCATTTGGCAGATGACTCCAATTCAACATGCATTCTACTAAAAGTAACATCTGAAAATCCTAATATGTATAAGTTATTTGTGTCATCCAATTTGCAACAACAGGAAGTCACTCTACTGTTACTTTATAATTTGAATTACACGTATAACTAAAGCATTTGCAACTATTCAGTGCAAAATGTATTTTTCCGTATAAAGAAAAGAGTTTTGAGTGGTTAGTATTTAGTTTTATTATTTCCCCAATAATCACAAGTCAAAATTATTTGACGGCACGTTTATACCTCATTAAACACTTCTTAATTAAAATGGCATGTTAATCCATAAAGGTTCACCACCCCTGCCGTATAGGAAATCCCACCCTGTTCATGTAAAAGCATCGTATAACAGCAAAATATTACATAAATGCTTATATGTACTACTTAAGATCGCCAGGAGCGAAAAGCAAACCAGCATTATTGACTTACTCCCCACCGACACAATTGGCCGGAAATAGAGATCACATCTTCTGTGTTAGGGGAAGGATATATCCTGTTAAGTGGCCAGCTTCAGCTTCATCATTTTTATGTTATTTGAACAGCGAGCGAAATACCCACAATAAGACAGACTACCAGGAAAAAAAATGCAACCAAAATCTTTAATAAAATGGATGACTCACAAACCCGCCAAATCTCCTAACGTTGAAAAGTATACACCTAACCTTAGCTTTCACGGATTGCGAAGTATTTTAATCGATCCAGCTTTTGTTTACAGCCCAAGTATTTACATATTTTGTTAATTCTAAATTATTTAATCTAAATTCAAAACTCTTGAATTTTCTCGTCGATATGAAATTTGATTTGCCCGATTTTTGTGGACTCAATGGTTGGCTGACGCCCTCTCAATTCAATTTGAGTGAAATAGCTGACCATTGTTATAAGACAATCATTGACGTTTCTCTCAACACCAAATTTTCACAAACTCACAATCAAAAAATCTCTACACAAACGGACTTCTTTGTCGCATCCTGAATGGCCAGGCTCTGCCTTGCCCTATTCTAAAATTGCATTAAAAAAACCTAAGCCTTTTTTTTACTCTTTAAAAAATTTCAAGCATATAACTTAAACTACTTATATAATACACCTTTCAATTTGATATTTTAAAAATCTACAGAGAGAGAGAGAGTATAAGTTCTTTAATTCAAATATTTTACACCTACAATGGGTAATTAAAAAGTTTAAATAGGCAATCCAACTTTAAAGGTTGGAGATTATATTTCGAAAAAACTACGAGTCACTCATCCATATCATATCACATCATTTTTATGGCGCGTAGTTTTACCTTTCTAGATGATAGAAATAAATAACAATGAAATACTCTTTTGTTTATACATTACAAAATATTTACAGAATATATACATATATTTAACATATTTATAGCAATTATCTCTTGTGTGTGTGCCCTTGTCTACGTACCCATAATGATTCTTAGATTTATATATCATGTATTTTAAAAAAATATATTAAATGAATAAAAATAAAATTGTCTGTTTAGTAGAAATGGAAAAAAAATTAATATATATGTTTGTTAACTTTGAACAATTATAAAAATAATTACACTGCTGTCCACACATAATACAGCACCCTGAAGGAGGCATGCAACCATGTGTAATTTACATCATGCGTTGGCAGCGATGAAATTTTCAAATCATTAGCATTATAACTCAAACGCACATCACGAAAGACCGCAGAGCCACCCACAAGTGCTACATAAGGGGAGAACAGATTGGGGATTTGAAGTATACAGCAATTGTTTTTTCGTGCGTTCTTTTTGTGTAAGCTGTTCACCTATGCCGTCGAGCGTCTTTTGACCAAGTTTCTGAATTCGATCGATGAAGAATAGTAGCCTATAGGGATTGCGGATAATCCTTTAGAGAAATCGGTCAACGTGTTGGACGAAAGCAAGCAATTGTGAGCGGATCTCTCATCGCTGGGTGCATGAGAAAACGAAGGACAGACAGGGCTGATCATACCCACCTCTTTGCACCACTTTTCGTAATAACAGGCGGATTGAGCGCGTGACAGATATGGATCACTCAGCCACATCATGATCCATAGCACAACAAATTCAGTCTGTTATGCATAATTTCTTTATCCCGCTCGTACCATTTGACACCGTTTGCAGCAAAGGAGAATGTCAAAAGCGTCCATTGCTTCGTTTACCCTTGACTGAAACCACATTCGTTTGCGCCGTCAATGGGGCAATGAACGGCGGACATGGACAACGAAATGGAACGACATTGTGTTTAATGACGCATTCTGCTTCTGCCTGCAGACAGACACCGTTTGGAGACACCGTGGTGAGAGATTGCTCAACTGTTGCGTTTTGCATCACACTGGTCCTGCACCCGGTATCATGGTTTGGGGTACAATTGATTTCACTACCGCGCCACTATAGCACGCGTTGCCGATACACTCTGACATGTGCCAGAGCTACATCTCTGAGGTGTTGGAGCCCGTGGTCCATCCATATATTCAGTTCAAAAGTTCTTTTTCACTCATCAGATTGAATTGTTTTCTTGACAATATGGGGAAGCCGCATCGGAAGACTGCTGTACCCCAAGGATAGTATCTAAAGCCTTTGATTCTATGAAGAAAAAGGCACAGTGGTTATAGCCAACAATGGCGAATAGGAACCAGGATTTTGCAGGTCATTCAACACGTCACAAGGGCTAGCCAACCTTCACCTCGTTTGTCATACTACGTACCAAGAGGAAAAGAAAGAATAACATTAGGAGGAATTTAAATATTATATATATAATGTCACTAAACTAATAAAATATAAATATAAAATTTCGCCTACTAGTATTCACAGTATAGATTTAAATTCGATGCAAAACCTAAATAGTAAGACTTACTTCAGGAGTGTAATAATTGGTTATGTTTCCTGTCAAATACAAGAGAGGGAATATATATATATATACATATACATACAGTATATATATTGTATTCATGCAGAATCATGATCTACCCAGTGAAGTGAGTAGTAACGGCTAGAGAAAGATAAAATAAAAATTACTTATTTGTTCTATGTATCACAGTTGATAATACTGATCTATATAATTGCCATAAAAATTTAGCACATTAACATGAATAAACTAGAATAATTGCGTGAGGTAATTTTTGTTGCAAATGGGCATGTTAACAGCGTCTCCGAAACATATTGACAATTATTTCGGACTCGACAGGGTCGGACTAACGTTGTCGTAACGTATGTATGTTGGAATAATATTTGGTGAGATCTTTACGGGATGTCATTTGTGTCAATATGCACATTTGTTATTTAGTTTTTGTCTGCCACTATCACAACTGTAAGCATTTTTGTTTTTTGCGTGTATTTGTTATCCGTATCCACTAATGTATTTCAAGGTGAAAGGACTTTACTATAATTCATATTTGCAATTATATATTTCATTTATGATGACTTGACATTTAATAATTTTCACTTCAAAGTTATAAGAATTAATCAATAGTTTATGAATACAGTAAATAACACATGAAAATATATAGAGCAAACTTGGCAAATATGGCCCCAACCACTTAATTTAAAATATACTAAACCAAGGCATTTCGAACTTCAAATTATGCTCTTTCTAATGGTATATGGACAAATATGTAACTCTTGCTGCTTTATACATAAAGAAGCTCCACAACAAATCCTGCAATTGCTCATATTTGACTCATACTTTTAGGTAATATTGACAATTGACAGAAATATGCGCAGGTTGCATTATAGAAAATATAAGAGAAGCTGTCATCTCTACATTTAAGATAAGTGGGAACGTGAAAATGCTTCAAATTTTGTATTTTATTATTTTACTATTAAAAAATAAAGGGCACTATGCTACATCCATAAAAGCATTATTTATGAGAATTCGATAAACAGAACGCTAGAAAATTTAACTTTAAGATTGTAAACAAATGGGATGTAACTATGATTCAGGTAAACTTTCTTCAAAATCTTTTTTGTATGTAATATGTATTGTAAAAAACAAATTTTTCTAAACCAAAAAGAATGTAATTTTTATGTATTATATGTTGATAAATTTATTGAAATTTCTACATTTTTTGTACAAAAATTACAGAAAATTTAAATGATTATTTAAAAATTTTAAAATAAAATATTCTAAATTAAATACACAGCTTGTACAACAGACATTTCGTTTTTCCTAACTGCTTATTGTTAACATTTGAATGCTCATAAATAACTCAAAATGTTTAGAGCTGTTGGTTGTACTTAAAAATAAATAAATATTTATATGTAGGAGTACAAAAACAAAGATTCTTTTGTTATAAATTTTAAAAACACAGTGCCATTTATAAATTAGACACTAAATTAACTTTTCATCAAAAACATTTTCTTTGTGTTTTTTATAACAATAAAAATACGTGTAAAGAATTTTGAAATATCCTGTAATAATGATGTTCAAAGTGAAGTAAAAGTAGTAAAACTTATAGACATAAAATTTTGGTATTTTAAATGGAAGAAGTTGTGAGAGTCGTTGATGAAGTAGGGAAATTAAAAAGACTTCTAAGAAATCTAGAATTTTACATTTTAATAGCTGAGAAATGATGAAAAATAATCCAATTAATTATGGTTACACTAAAAAAAAATATTGTTTTACAAATCATAGATGAAAATATCTTTAGTTGCAGTTTTCTCAAAATACATTTTTGGGTCATTCTGGTACACTTTTCTTAAAATCTACTTTACCTATAGTGCTGATATTTTGATATTATAAGAAATTTTCAACAAAGTGAATTATTTTTTTTCAAAAAAAACATTCACAAATTTTATATATAGCAGAACTTCTGCGTAAAATTTAAAGAAAATTTTAAATTTCCCTAAATTAAATTTTTAAAATTTTTTTTTATAGATTTGTTCTTTTAAATTTCATTTATTCATTTTAGGGATTGTTATGTTTGCAAAAACGCTGTAAAATTTTATATGCAATGGATTTTATGTAAGGTGTACCTAAAGGTAAGCATATGCCTCGAAAATAAAAATAATTATTGATTATTTATTGCTCATACAGATTTGTTTGTAATTTAAAGTGAATTTTTTTTTACATTAACAGGTACATATAAATATACAGATAATTATATTTAAAAATTTCATTTCCGTTGCTTTTAATTTAAGTAAGTCAGGACTATTTAAATTTGGTGTAAAAAAGTTTATTTTTCCTTGTTGCAGACGTCCCAGTTACCTTAACTTTCCCCAGCAGAAATGTATTTTTACACAAATTACATGTTTGATAATTGATAAGAAGTAAATCTTTGTTATTGAATAAATTGTTTCACAAGCAAAAAATAGTCCAAGTTTTGATCTATAAATTAAAAATAATTGTATGGTGAAAATCAGATTAGCTATTAAATTAACACAAATTATTACAAACGTAAAGAAAAACAACACTGAATAAGGACTTGTACTTGTATCATACGCTACACTCATTTCAATACAAGGAGTTACCCTCTAATTCGACCCATTCCTCATGGAACCAAGATGAACAAGAACCACAACATGGCACACATGTGCCTGTCCTTGATTTTCCTAATAACAGTCAGCACTACAAACAGGGCAAATGCAGGATGCATTGTGCACTTGCTACTGCTCTGCACCAGTGATTCCCAAAGGGGTCTATATAGATACCAAGGGGTCTACGTCAGTGGAAAGATAATTTGGGGGTTCATGAGGTGTAAATATGGGTCTACGATAGTGGCTCTCATTAAACCAGATTGTGACTTTAATTTTAAAAGGAAATTTAATCAAGTGAAAACCATACTTACCTATTTAACAGACTTAATTACTAAATTTAATTAGGTTAATTTGCAGTTACAAGACAACAACCCCCTCAGGGGGCTCACCTTCTTTAGGTGAGTACGGGTTTCACGCTCCCGAGGTGCCCTAGTGATCTTTTCCTTCTCTCTAGGGGTTTACTGTCTTTGGTAAACACGGGCTTCACGAACCCGGGGAACCCTAGTGATCTTTCTCTATTTTCGGCCATTTTTCTTGCCATTCCAATTTCCCTTTTCTTCTTTTCACGTCCAGACCACATACCTACATTAAACAATGAACTTTGTTCCAACTTTGTTTTTTTCTAGTAAAAAAATTGATATTTTTTTTTTACTATAGTATTATGGTTTACATTTTATATTATGTTCTTTTCATTTGATTTGCTTAAATTTCTTTCAATATTTTGATTTTGTTGCTTCTTTTATGTTCGATTATTGATTTTTTGTGTTCAACTTATTATCTTTCTTTTTCTGCCACGAAGTCCTGTGGCAGACCAGGATTGAGTGGAATGAAGTTGTGTCTGATGGGTTTTCACTATTGGTATGATGACACAACGGACTGCTCCCTGGGAAAACTGGCACTTGGAGCAGGGTTTTGAACTTTTGAGGACCTTTGGACTAGTGAGGTGGGGTCTTGGAGGAAGCGGCCATATAGATGGTACAGGAGAAAAGCTGAGTTTTGCGTCTCAGGCCGCCAGATAGTACAGGAGCCCGGGACAGCCTAACCAGCATGTCCTGGCTGCTCTATCAGCTGGTATATAATCCCGCCTATCTTGTAGTTCCAGGTGGTGCCTGGATGGGGTCCTGCATTGCAGAGCGGGGGGCTCTCCCGAGGCTACTACTGGTTGCTGAATCTAGGGCTGGCCCTGCCAAACTGGTCCTCTGAAAATCAAAAGGAATTCTCCTCCTCCTTTCTAAAAAAAAAAATTCAAAATAAGTCAAAATAAGGAAAAAGTTCAAAACACATCTTTTAAAACCCCCATCCCACCCTTCCCAACACATGATGCGCATGTATTACCCACTCGCAACATTGATACTGTTTCTACACATACTCGATTTTTATTACTTTCACTTCCGAACAATGACATGTCAAAAATATCGCCTTTCGCTATTCATAAAACGTTCATCGGAATAGGTGGTGAACCGAAATCCGTAAAACGACTGCGTTCCGGGGATCTACTTATTGAAACCATGTCTGATTTACAAACGAAGTCGTTTCTTCTCGCCAAAACCTTTTTCAATTCACCAGTAACTGTATAAGTCCTCATAAAACCCTAAACTCATGCAGAGGTGTCATTTCTGAACCTGACTTGTTGAGCACTCCTGATGCGGAAATACTTGAAGATTTTTCTAATCAGGGTGTCATTCAGGTCAGGCGAATAACAATAAAAAGGGATTCGAATATTATTCCAATAATACATATAATTCTTACTTTCACTAAACCGAAACTACCTACCACCCTCAAAGCTGGATATCTGAATTGTAAAATCCGTCCTTATATACCGAACCCTCTGCGCTGTTTCAAATGCCAGAGGTTCCGTCACTCCCAAACTTCCTGCCGCGGCCAATTAACATGCTCTAGATGTGCTTCCGTTAGGCATTCTTCCATGGATTGTACTCTAGAGCCAAAATGTGTTAATTGTACGCAGTCTCATCCTTCAGATTCAAAATTATGCCAAAAATGGAAATTAGAAAAGCAGATTCAAGAAATTAAAACCAATAAAAACATATCTTATTTTGAAGCACGCCGATTCATAGTTCTTCAGTTAACCCAAACGTTTGCTCAGACTGCTAGACCTTCAACTATATCCACAGCTACCCAAACAGATCCAAATCTTTCAAACATAATCTGTCTACCTTTACAATGCCCAACACTCATATCTTCTAAAAATCCATTGCCTAGTACCTCGTCTTCAGTTTCTACCCCTTCTCCACGTCATCTTCATCTACTCAAGACAATCTACTTCCTTCCCCATCTGGTATACTACCAACAATACAAAGTGAGTCTTTATTACAAATACCCATCCCTACTACTACTACAACTACTTCCCCTGGCAATAACCTGAATACTTTTGTTTCACCTTTAGAAACTGAAACCCGTTCTCATACAACTCCTGCTAAACTTAATTCGGTTTCAACTGAAAACTTACCTGCGTCTGTCCATAATGAATCCAATAGTGAACATTCTAATGCAGCTGAAGCCCAACAATTTGTAAAACGAAAGTCAAGAAATAGAAGAAAGCGCCCAAAAGTTCAGAAACCAGATATTGAAATAAAAAGAGTTCACCACATAGATCTCGAAATGCAACACCTACAGAAATAACAACTGATGACGAGGATATGATTACTTACGACGTGGAGGAGGAGGAACTTGAGCAAGATACTCCGAATAAATTCACCATTGACGAAGATCCTTTCATTCTTCCTAAAGGATATTTACGCGCATTAACTCCATCCCGATACAGGAGTTATAGAGAATAATTTTTTATGCCATGTTTTGTCTAACCTCGTTTTAAACTAACATTTGTCTTTTTCAATGCTTTTATTTTAAGATATGGTCTGACTTGGTGGGGAATTCCCCACCAAATTTTGTTTCTTTAAATCATTGAAAACGGTTTTAAGTGATTTGAAATTTGAAATTTTTTTAAAGTTTAATGCCCTTATTTTTACGTATTTTATAAAACATTTTAAGTCTCTTAACAAATGTTTGGTGCAGCATAGCCAAAATTGGCTCTTGCGCCATTAAACCATACAATCAATCAATCAATTACAAGACAACAACATTCATTTTTTTTAAACAAGGACCAAATTTCAGCCTCTCTTGCCAGAATTAAGCTAAAGGAGTATAACTTTGGACGTCGAAAATTTTCCCAGTTTCTCAATTGTCATAGACAATCTGCCAGGAAAAAGACGTTTTAACCTACGTTCACACCATTTCAATGCCCTTTTTTAGATCTAGAAACTACATTTGAGAATGTTTTGGCTATCGTAATACGACAGTAGGCAATGAATTCATATGATCACTTTGAAAAAAAATATCAGATTACAAGAATTAAGCACTAGGTATAGACACTAACGAAGATCTTATAGTACAGTTTAGAAACGGATGTCAACAATTTTGGCTTTAAAAAGATATACCTGTTATTTATTCTATATTATGGAATATTTTAAGGAAGTCTTTAATTGTTTTTCCGATTGAGAAGGAGTTTCAGTATGCTTGCCAATCTCCAAAATAAAAAAAGAAAGAAGAAAATATTGGACATTATATTAACCGGGGAGATATTCAGGGTTAAACCTGACAAGATTGATGCCAAATGTTGAAAATTTGTTATTGCATCCCCAGATTCATCCCTCCCACTAAAAGCATTTGTTTGTTACTCAGTTATTTTTTGTAACAATTATTTTACGCATTAATTAAATTTTAAATTTTAATTTAATTAATTAACATATGTTTTCTAAAGTTTTAAGCACTTTGCTTCATACATTTAAAAGTTTTAATCTTTTGAAGTAAGTAGCTCTATACCTGTTGTAAAAAACACATTTAATTTGAGGAATTTGCAAAATTTCAATATTAGGTATGTAGGGGTCTACCCCAAAGCGAAAAATCTATCAAGGGGTCTATGAGGCCAAAAAGTTTGGGAATCTCTGCCCTAGACCTTCTCTACGACCGTTGACAACTCTCTTCTTTGTTGAAGCCAGCTCTTTTGCAACGTTCTTACGCCTTCCACGATTTCCGGAGATTGTTTTCAGTGTAGAGTTGGACTCAGCTCCTCCATTAAGTGGGACTGCGAGGATTCAGTAGTGAAAATAAATGAGTCATGTGCTGTTTTAAGGTGAACTCAAAGGACATATAGGATGAGAGGAGGGTCCGTAAGTAATGTTGGAAAGTATTACTTCATCAAAGGAAGTTTTACCCATATTATCATTAATCCCATATTTGCTCTAATTCAATAGTTGGCATTATTGTCGTCGAAGGGAGAAATAATGAAATCGCCAAAGGATACTACTCTCACATAACATTACAGGTATTTTTCAATCAAAATTATTTAATTTTGCTTGTTAAATCTTAAGCAAGATAACTTAAGTATAACAACCCCAATTCAAAATATCCAGTAGCTGCACTTACATTCGAAATAATCCGTTTGCACTTCTGTTAGAAGCACATAACTACACAAACAAGTCCCACACTCGTCACGATACTTAAGCATTGCCAAGTGCGAATGAATCAACTCAAAACCATTTCGTGATGTAATATGGATATTTGCTTAAATGTGTGCCCATGTTACCTTAGTAGCCATATTTCCCAAGTTTTTACCCTATATATTATTATTATTATTATTAGTTACTCATTTTGAATTTGCAATTGTACACCATTTTATGTAATAAAATGCGAGCTATATATGTCTGATAGTAAATTGTTTGAAAAATTGTATACATACGTGCATGTGAACTGCTGCAAAAATATATTGTTAAATTTAAAAATCGACTAATAAACAACTGCTGTATTACATTCTGGGTGGCGTAGTAGGTTTGTCGCTCGCATTCTGCATCTATGGTTGCGGGTTCAACCCTAGCCTAAGTCGGTCGATTTTCATGATGCAGAAAATTGACAGCATCCATGTCGTATGATTATGCGGCATGTAAAAATTCCCTTGAGTTCCCATTTGCCTTAGGTGCTCTCAGTAAAATGAAATTCTTAAGAACAATTTCGTATCGTAAAAGATCAGGTGCCTCCCTTTGGGGAGGAAACTGGGCGTCAAAATTACTTGCGTCAATTAGTATCGCTTATATGGTGCTGCACTAAACAGTGATACCAGCTCCTGGGGAATGTACTAGATCTGAAAAGGTAAAAATAACAATTCACAGTCCCATTAGAGAAAAAAAATGTATTACGTTATCCCTTAAATATAATATAATAGCTCATATGTGCTCAATAATATAACCATCTTATTCAGTCCACAGAGTGTTAGTATATATCTCCCAAATACAATATGATAAAATGTGCCTAAACAGTCTTTTCAAAATTTATGATGACATTTTCACAAGGTATTCCACAAGGTTCACAAGGTAATATGCAAAAAAAATCACTGAAATCTCAATAGTTTCTTCACACTACAGGATTAAATTAATTATTTTTCTAGTTTGAAATGCAGAGTTAATTTTAGCACGAATCTTAAACAATGACAGATTTTTCATTTATTGGTATATTGATAATATTTGCATAGGTAATAAATAACCACTAATATCGGACGTTTTTGTTTTCAGTTTTTTTCTTTTGAGTGATTCACATTTTCACTCACAAACTAATTTCAAAATATGTTAATTATTATATTTTAACTTTATTGCTATTTTGATGCTCATATGCCACCCAACTAGTGTAATACTTTGGACTATCATTCCAATCCATTTCTTATCATAATACTACATAAAAATACCTTCTATAGGAAGAAATGTGCCCTCTAAAATTTTGTCCAATCCTACTTTACAAAGTTAAATAACGAGACCAGACTGATGGGGTATGAAAATTTTCATTTTGGTTCCCACATATTTACTTATTATTGCCTCCAATATCCATCCCTCTTCTATATCTTCTGTGAGAATTTTCCATTGTCCAGGAAGTCTTCTCGTGTCAGCTCCTAAACGATGCGTGCCTTTTTCTCTTTTACAGCTTCAACCGACTCAAATTTTCTTCCTTTTAATACAGATTTCCCTAAGAGATCTCAGGGGTGTTAACTTTGTCTCGAGGGGTGAAAATATAAACAATTTTCAAACAGGTATAATTCTTTTAAATTTAAATTAAATAATTCGAATATTTTACATATTATTTACAAAAGATTATGGCTTCAAAAAAGTACTAAATGTTGGAAATATAATCATAATTTTAAAAATTATAAGCATATGAAAATATGTAATAAATATTAAATAATTTTTGCTTTGTGCTCGCTATTTTAAAAAATAGTAGCCTCTGATGTATAAAACTTTATAGAATTAAGAAATGTACCATGACTTCTTAAACCAAACATCATTTAAAAATAATATATCATTTGTATTTCAAAATATTTGAGAAATATTGAATTTTTTTAAAAAAATTAATTATTCTAATATAAAATTACTACAGTGTAATAAGGATACATTTAACTTTATAAACCAACTTATAGCTAGTAATTGAAGCTACTATTTTAGAAAATAGCATGCCAAACATAAAACTTAATTAATATTTCTTATAGAAATGTTTCTTATTTTCATATCCTCATAATTTTTAAAACTATGATTATATTTTAAATATTTTATACTTTTCTGAAGTCCTATTCCTTCATAAATAATGTGTAAAAGATTCGAATTATTTAATTTTAATTCCAAAGAGTTAAATATATTTGAATATTGTTTATATTTTAAGCCCTCTAGAGAAAGTCAACACCCCTGAGACCTCTTAAGAAACAGATAGAAGTAGCATGTCCTAGATTTGGCAAATCCAATGGATAATCTAACACTAGAATGCTGTACTGATAGCCAATGCGGAATGAGCCGGCGCATTGTTTTGGTGGATAATCCATGACTTGTCTTGCCCCTATTCTTTCACTGGCTCCACAAGAAAGTGAAAGTAGTAACGTTGATTAATAGTTTGACCTTCAGGAACCCAGTGACAAGGTACACAATCCCATGAATATCGAAAAAGCTATCATCACTGCTTTAAATTTGGATTTGCTTTTTCGAGCCTCTCGGTGGATGGGCCATATATTTGCTCTTCGCTTCACTTTCGTAGGCAAAAAACCACGATTTGTGGCAATCATTTTCAATATTTTTGTGTCATTTTCAATGGCATTCAAAGATTCAGTGAAAACATTTTTGCGAGCTTTTTTTTGTACAAACGTGACAATTTTAGGCACCATTTTGAATGGCACTTAATGCATGCCAAAATATTGTTACATAAAATTTGCCTTACAGATTCTTCGTCAATTCCTACAGTCAATTGCATAAGTACATAACCGATTGGCTCAATCGATCCAGATGACCGATTTTTTCGATAATGTCATCCGTCTTTGATGATACGGGCGTGAATCATCTCAACGTCTTCTGAGCCATTAAAACACACACACACGTGCATGCGATAAACTTTAATTACCATACACTTCTTTTAATGAATTATAAATTTCAGTAGTGGTTTCTTTAAGTTTCTTATGAAATTTTCCGACAATTCGTTGCTCTTCTGTTGAACCTATCATTTTTCCGGTGAAACCAAAAACTAACTCTAACGCGAAAGAAGACTACGGCTATAGGGATTCGTTTGCAGAAGCGAGAGGTACTGCATTCGAAATAGAAGACTTTTAGCTAAATAACTGTCTGTCGCTGGCGTTTGAAACATGCTTACTTCTTCTGTAGCAGCGTCAGTCTCATTATTTAATAGCCACGCTTTGTATTACGATACATATCAGCTGAATAAGTGGGCTATATTATCGAAGACTATTTCAATGAGAGAAACATTTCAGCCTTCACATATTTTTAAGTGTAGTAATATATTTTGGAGTTTTTCGGAGGTATGCATGCAAGATTTTAACAACATTTTAAAAGAAGACAGATATCCCCTTTTTCTATATAAAACTTCGTGTAGCAATAAAAAATTCAATTATGAAAAAAATTTCCATAATATATTTCAACTAAAGGCTCATTCATATAAAACAGTAAGAAATGGTCGACGATGTAGCCAATCAGAGGCCTTTCCGCGAGGGTGTTCAACTTTCAAATTGGCTACATTACCACCCTCTGATTTCTTCCTTGGTCTGATTGATTCTTTGTTAGTTAATTTCTAAAGGATTACAAGGGTTATTGGAGACAGACCTTGTAATTCTGTACCACTGCCGATAGACTACATCAAAGCCCCCTCTACAAACTTCCATACCACATGAATGGCAGGATTCTTTGCAAATTGAGCATGCATTAGTTCCTCTACACGTCGAGTCTTTAATGACATCAGGACTCGACAGAAAAAATGTTAGCTACGAGTTCGTAAATACGTCTTAATAAGTCTAAAAAAACAAATGGTTATTGATTGTTCTTTTCTTTTTTTATGATAACATTTCACTATAGCATAAAGTAGAAATTAGTTATTAGTGTTCTCAGTACGAGGAATAACGAAAACTCTCATTTTATTTAGCAATGCTTTTCGTTTAAGACTCAACAAAAAACGTTTGTTAAGCCTTTTTTTGCATTTTAAAATAAGATTCAGATCGCAAATCCGTCTTTTTTCAATCCCATCCTTGCATTTTCAAGTGATACAAATGTCACTGCTGGAAGATTTAAAAGTAAAGATACTGAAAAGCTTTTGAATGTTCCCTTTTTTTTTAAATCAACAGAGTTGATCAATACGATTCCGAAAAATGATGAAAAATTTATGATACGTCCTTCCTTAAAGCAATCTTTTCTAAATACTCTTGAAGTTTATTAGACTTAACTAAAGATTTACTGTTATCCTCAGGCATTAAGCCAAGTCTTATTAGCGAGTTGTTTTATGTTAGTTCCCCATCACGTAATTGCGCTTCTGAATAGATTAATCGAATGAGAAAAGCAACGTCAGTTTTATCCAGAGGATTGCTTTGGATGGCAAAATAATTACAAAACATGCATCTTCTCAAATCCCACTAAGACAGTGGCGTAACATCTTGCAGTGAATCAACACACCAACTTAATAATTAATTGTTGCACAGTTCAAAAATGAATAAAAAGACATCGATGACAGTTAGAAGATTCCTTCAAAAATTTAAAATTCATAACAGCGGAATAATTATCTCCTTCCAAGAAATACCTGTCAGATCCTTAAGTGGTAGCGGTAAAAAAACGGTCATGATCCCATAGCCAATGTCCAGTTATCAGTTCGGCTCTTGGGCGCTCTAGACGCGCTGTGTGAAGCAGCACGTTACATCTGTTGAGGCTTCCCCGATGGTGAGTTGTGAAAATTTGGAAAAAAGGTTATCAGCTCTGATGACATTCTCGTTACTTGACCACAGCTCAAAACTACGCGAGAACACATTCCTCAATACTATTGACGTTGCTTCTAAGTGCAACGTAAATAAACAATAAATTCTTAACTGAAATCAATGCTACTCTAAAGAATATTCTACTTGTTTTTTTTGTATTCTTTAACCATTTATCATTTTTTTTACTTTGCCTTATTTTCCTATTTCGGTATTTGGTTGTTACTTGTACCCATATTACAAGTATTTAACCCTAGTTTAAAATAAGATAATAAAACAAGAAAAATGTTTCATCATTCCTTAGAATCCTACAGAGAGTATTTCTTTTTGTACACCTTCATTCTTAAATGAGGAAAGACAACCCGTCCCATCCATTGAAGCTTACGTTTTTATTACGAAGAAACGTCGTCGTTTCCCATCTGGGAAAAGACGTTTTGGTGTCTTCATATGCATGTGAGGTGCATGGAGTTATTTATAAAACTCCAGAATAGTAAATGATGACAAGATCCATTTCGAAGGATCTAAAATTCACGAGAAAGCCCTGTTGGAAGTAAATGCCCTGTAGAAGCTATTTGAATATCCTTTTCGAAAATGTTGCTTCACAATCAATCATTTATTTTCCATCCTATGGGATTGAATATTTTTTTAATATCCATAGCTTAGAGTTTGTTTATAATATTCATTTATTGAACTGCGATTGAATAATAAGCATAAAGGTTATATAAAAGTATCACCTCAAAAACAAAATAAATATGCAGGCGGCTTTGAGACAAATGATAATCAATATTTTGATGCATCTTCAGTCGTTATCGCTTAATACTCAAATGATTAGTCATCTTTAACTGTATTTTATAAATTTTTTTACCAGAGACAATTTTTTTAAAATTCTTTCCTTAAAAATACTACTCAAAAATTTTGTTCGAGCTCAGAAGAGTATGTTTCTTAAATGATTTAGGGGACCAAGGAAACCAATTGAAATTTCTCTTAAGAATTTCATAAAGTTTCATTTAATGTTTAGGTTAAAGAATGAATGCCTCCAATGAAAAATCAAGCGCGTAATATACATTAAAATATTTTAGATAAAAAAGGATTTTTTTTTCACAAAGGAATTAATTTGTTTTCTTCATTAATGTACTCCTCTCTCTCTCTCTCTATATATATATATATTATCAAAGAGTAAAATATAAACAGCGGAAAAGAAAAATATTTTGAAGCATTGGACTTAATTAAAAGAACCCTTTCACAAATGTTATCATTTAAAAATATATCACCCCCATAAAAAAATGAAAACGCCGTAAAACATCAAGCGTTCTTCAAGAGCAGATATATTTCTATTAATAAACTTGATAAAAGGAGTTTTATCTAAAAGAATCGTTCCAAAATATTGCAAAAAATTATCGATAAAATTGTTCTGAATACTTTCTAATCAGATATGGGTGACCGAAACCAAAAGGGTAACAAAAGAGTGATTACTTTGATTGTAAAAACCACGAGGATATCGACCAGGGCTAGAATTTTCTCAGCGTCAAGGAAATGTCATTTGAATTAAATAATTTTTCAAATCTCTACTACTACAAAACAAGCATTATTTCCGCAATCTTGCCTTAGATTTTTGCAGTATTCTGTATATATATATATATTTTGATGTTCAAAATTAAGAGAAATTTTAGATTTTGTCGATTATCTCTAGAACTACTGGACGGATTTTAACAAAATTTTATATGTATATAGGGCTGATATAACGCAAAAAATAATCACATTAAATAGTTAAAAGACATAGGATTAAATTGCCATAGGAACTCATAAATTCTCTTATTTCCAGTGTAAAACCTCGGTGTAAGTCCTGTTTATATCGAAAAGAAGAATCCAATTTTTAATTTTTTTTTTATTCTGCAACTGCTGTTTCATACCTTCCGACTTCGATGAGTGTTAAGCACAATCATGCGTGTGTATTTCAACAGTTAAATGGTTGTGCTTTTGCATTCTATCAACCTTTTCTACATACCAAATTTCATTAAAATCTGTCCAGTAGAGATAGTCGACAAAATCTAAACATTCTGTTAATTTTGAACGCCAGCATATAATACACAGAATATCTTCTATAGCCGTGACATTAACTACAGTCGCAAATCGAGCAAAACACTTTGCCAATTTATTTAAAATTAACGTCGTATGAATCGGTTGGAGAAAATGTTGTCCCTTAACTTTGATTTTCTCTTTAAATGGAGAGTCAAAATTAGATGACATCATTTTCTCAAACTCCGACACAAACAAATCAACGGCTGTGTAAAATCATGTTAGGGAAAAAATCGCTGCGAAATTGTGAAATTTGTGGTCACAGTACCTAATGATGTGATAGAGGGTGTCAATTTTCTACATTTTCAAAAATAGGCTAGTCATCGCGTAACCTATAGTGACATGGAATTTTTTTTTTTTTTTTTTTTTATTATTTTTCCCAGAAGTGATTCCCCTTCCGCTCCATCACCTCTTTCCCGCTTGATGCTGGGCTTCGGGACACCCTGTGTGCGTGTATATAAATATATGCATATATATATATATATATATATATATGTGTGTGTGTGTCTGTGTGTGGTGTGTTTCATAGATGGCCTGGTGGTATGGCTTTAATTATTTATTCCACAATTAGGTTACATGTTTTTGAGCTGTTGAATGGGTGAGGCATCATTTGGTATTGGGGTACTCCACTTTCGTTAACGATCCCTCCCACATCTAAAAACAACTGGATTCCATTTAGTGTTACCTCACAAAAGCATGCAACGGCGGGACAAGAAGTGGGCAAATTTTCTTTGGAATGAGAGCTTTTATATGAAGCAAATTTCACATAACTTCTATGGACGAAGCTTAGGATTGGCATCGCACGAGGCTGGTGTCATCTGCAACTTACTTTAAATACCCTAAATTGTAAATTTTTAAGGGATACCGTCACGATTAAATCCCATCAGGTGGGTAAACTAGTTAATTATTTACGCGCGAGTTATAAAGGGTCAAGTCCATTACAAATTAAGAAGTTGTTTAGATTAAATTAAAGGGAATTATTATTATTATTATTATATACATGTACAGTCGGACCTCCCTTTTACGAACATCTATTTTGCAAACTTTTTCCGGGAACATTTTACTATTTTCTTCGTAAAATGACTTCCAAATAGCGAAGTGATTTTTCTATTGAACGAACTTTTCCTCTTGTGGCTCGATTTTTCCTCTCTATTTTTAAAATATCTTTGAACATTTCAAATTATTCTCTCATTAACTCATTCATACAGGACTCTGAACTAGTTTTACCAGGTTCTTAACTCGCCTAGAGCAATAAAATTGCCTTACATTTCAAACAAAAACTCAAATAAAATTGACAGATTTAATTAGTAATTACGAATAAATATCAGAATGTATGTGGTAGTGTATGTTTAAAATTACTGGTTATAAAATAATACATGTTTAAACTTACTAATAGGCTTAAAATTAGGAAATGTCATTGAAATATTCTCATCAATTTTAGTATAAAATTATTTTTAAATGTGAAACTCTCTCTCTACATTGTATTTCAATAATTACTTTTTTAATAATATATAGTGTTCCTTAATTTAAAATTTGTCTGATGTGGCTTTTAAAGTATATTTAAGAATGAATCTATATTTAACGAATTTTTCACATAATAAGCTTTTTTTCAGGATTTAGAGAGTTGGTTCGATATTGATTGAATATTAACGTCACACTGTTCAGCTACACAAGGACTTTTGGCGACAAACCACGTAATTTTGAACCATGGTCAAGTGACGTGGACGACACCTGAGCTGGCACCCACCTCTCCTAACTACCACACCACACCAACGGGAGGACGTTTCAGCTCTCGACAGATTTAACGTGTATCGCTGCCCTACACGGCGGGTCTTTAGTGGTACTGGGCTCGAACTCGTGACAAGGCAAGCCACGGTCCGATACCTATATCACTCGGCTACCGCGGCCACAAGCGAGTTGGTTCATATATATATATATATATATATATATATATATATATATATATATATATATATATATATATATATATATATATATATATATATATATAAAAGCAGGATAACTTAAAGTGTAATTGTATTGAATTTAAAGAATTTATAGATGAACATCCCCCGCATGTTATTACTGATGACCTCAATATTTTAAAAGACAATAATCTCAGAAATATAATGAATAAAGGTACTAGTTTTAGACTAATGATTTACAATAATAAAAAAAATGAGATAACTAAAAATAAATTTTATAATGATATTGAGCAATTCATTTACAAAATAACTTTTAAATATACTATGCCATTAGAAGCATTCAGAAAATTCAAATGTATTATTACACAACAGCTTAATAAAAATAACTTTAGTACAGATAACAATACCTTTTTTTTTTTTTTTTTTTAATGATACTAAAATCAGATTAAAAAATTGCAAAATAAATTGATTACAGTTTATGTTAAAACGTGCCTGGAAATTTTGCCTTTATATGTAAATACTACTCCCAAGTCCATAAATTAAGGATAATGAAGTTCAGGCAAAGAAAGAGACAGAAGCAAAACAAATTTGACTTAATTGTAAAGTATATTTATTAAACAAAAGATAAAGAGCAAAAAAGCTGCTATATGTTTGACATAATTAATAAAAACTGCGATTTTTACTTCCTGGAGCAAATTTCAAAAAAAAAAATCTATTTACAAAAAACAGTATAACGTGGTTAGTATGATGGTATAATACGGAGTATGTCTCCGGACGATGCAATACAGGCCTTACAACGCCTAGGCATGCTATCAAATTATCAATCTGATCTTGGGGAATATTACACCACTCATCAAGCAATACACTCCGAGGTTCCGGTAGACAGGTGGGAGGGGGTTGACGGGCTGCAATTCGTCGGCCAAGCGTATCCCACACATGCTCTATTGGATGCTCTATTGGACTCAAGTTCGGTGAGTATGTTAGTCAATCCATACGGGTGATATCCTCCGATTGAAGGCATTCGTCTACAATGTTTGCACGGTGAGGACGGGCGTTGTCATCCATAAACCGAAATTCAGCACCCATGGCGCCCCGAAACAAACGTACATGTTGTTCCAGAATGTCATCCTGATAGATGTGACCTGTCATCGTTACACTCTGGACATGCAGGTTAGTTCTGGAACTAAGAATACTTCCTTCCTAAACGAGCCCTCCTGTACCACCGTAACAGTCATTCAATGGTGTTCTCTTGGGGGTAACGGGTACCTGGCACTCTCCATATTAAAGTCCGGCGAGATTCAGACTGCAAGCTAAACCTGGACTCGTCGGAAAACATCACACAAGACCACTGTTGTGGTATCCACAATGCATGCTCTCTACTCCAGGTTAATCGCTGGCGACAGTGAGTTGCGTTAAGTGGAACACATCTGACAGGCCCACGAGCATATAGACCAATGTGCCCTAAGCGTCTGTACACTATCTGCCTTGTAACTGTCGTACCGGTAGCTGAAGAGAGCTGACGAGACAGGTCTGATGCTGTGCCCCGTCTGTTTCTTTTGGCAGTAACTGACAAATATACCGGTCCTTATTCGACGTTGTAACTCGGGGGCGACCTGTGCTGTAACCTTTACTCACATTACCTACATCTTGGAATCGTTGCCAAAGCCTGAAGATGATACTCTGGGCAATTCCAAGTTCCTCGGATACTTCCAGATGGGTACGTCCACATTCCAGTCGTCCAATACTTCTACCACGTAAAAAATCATCCAAATGCTTCCTTTGTGCCATAACTATGCGGTTATTGCACTGAAAGGCTTTTAAAGCGCTTGTGAACAATTTTACTTCTTTGCCACCATTCCTTATATACCCCTCTCTTACACTCTCGTCATTGTGACGTACTATCCGCGCCATCTGGTGGTTTCCTTTAATATGCATACTCTTCTTCAAGATATGTGTGATAATTCTACAGGTAAAATTTTTATTTTAGAGTTCAATTTCTGTGTGATTCTGCATTATCCTTAATTTATGGACATGAGTGTACTATAGTTTAATGATCAACGAATAATTTGATAATATATATATATATATATAATACAGCTTTTATTAAGTCACCAATTTCTGATATAAATAATCGCATTTTAGCCTTTTATAAACATTAAGAATACAAATTAATAATAATTTTAAATTTACGCATGTTTTTCTTACTCCTAAATTTCATAAAGACCCAGTCATGTTTAGAACATTTGCTAATGGATTTAATACATATATCAGCAAATCGGACAAAATTCGCCATGGGGGAGTATTACAAGATACAATAAATAATCTTAAATCAACAGCCATACTTAAAAACAGTAAAGAACTTATTGAACAAATTAAGGATAAACATATTTCTTTAGACTATAGTTTAGATTTTGAAGATGCCTTTAACTCTATTAATATTGATGATATGATTAAACTACTTGTGTAAAATTACACAAAGATAATTTATTTAAAAATATTAATCATGATAGATTTAGTTCTCTAATTAGGTTTGTTCTAAAAGAGTTTAGTATAAGGGTAACTATTATCGACAGATTAAAGGTTTTCCAGATATAGCAACTGTCTTGCCACTTGATATTGACATTATTTTGAAAATATATATAGTTTCATTGATAATTCTGAATATTACATTTTTCGTTACATAGATGATATCATTTTTGGAAGGCAAAACAATTTTAAACCTATAACTAATTTTTATCCACAATATCTTAATTTAATACGGACAAACAGTATCGACTATGAAGCAAATTTTCTTGATATAGAATTAAATTAAAAGATAATGTTATAGTTACTAACACAAAAGAGAAGACAAAGAGAAGAGGAGACAAAAGAGAAGAATTTAAATCCCATATTATATATAAAAGTTTTGTGAGAGTAATGCACATGTTTTTATGCTCAGAAATTTTGTTACTAATTACATACAACGTAATAAATTTCTTGTTTCAAAAAAATCAGGGAAAATAAAAATCTATAAACATTTTACTAAATATTGCTTAATTCGAAAATACCCAATTAATTTTATTAATAGCTATTTGAAAAAAGAAATTCTAAATAGTAAGGATTAAGATTCCTTAGAATAATAATAGTTTATTAGTATAAATTTATAGTTTTCCCAGATATATATATAGTTACTTCCATATTCTGATATTAGATAAAATTACTTATACACTTAGTTTTATTTTAAGCATAGTAATTATTTTAATATTTAAATAAATTTATAATCCTAGTAATGGTAGTATGGATTCAGCACGGGCTCTGCATTTTTAATGCAATTTTTAGGTAAGTTACCTTTTTCTTATATAATGGATTTAGATATTCTATCCATTATTTTCAAAAGGGTTTTGCTCAGTATTATTAACAGAAGGGGGGCTGGTTAAAAAACATGTTCAACTCCACTTTTATATAAATTATTTTATATATAAGAGCTGTCTTAAGTCAGCAATGTTTATAATATTGTAGCAGCTATATTTTTTTATTTTAAATTCTATTATTTTTATAATATTTCTAATATATCCTTTCTAAAATCCTATGTCTGGTTTATCTTGCAATTTCAATTTTTTCAGTTATGAATATTGATAATTCATCTCTCTATAGTAGAGAATTTTGACAATATATATATTTATATATGTACTATATACTCATGTCCAAAGTTAAGGTCACAAACATGCTTTTCGTCATGAGTTTAAAATGCATCCAGTAAAACTGATTGAATTTATATTTTATGTATTTTGAAGGACGGGTAGTACAACATCAACCTTCAGTTTAGGAAAAGATGTTGTTCAGCGTTAATTGTTGCAAAAGTACTAGATTGAAGCCGTTCAAGTATATGGGAATTTTGCCTCCAGCTTTATGAATATTGCACTAAACAAACAAGATAGTCGGTTTGCAGTGAGAATATGACTTCTCAATATCGTTTAGATGGTTCCTTGAGATGGAGAGCCGTTCGCAGGCTTGAAGCTGGCTAGTCTCAAGCGAGGGTGGCTCGATGGCTACAAGTGACCTACCTGTAAGTAGTCTCCCGGTTTGGAATGAATTCCAAACAAGTGGTATTGTTACCAGGAAAGTTGGCCAAGGTCACTACAGAGCTTCGATGTCTGCATAGGAACTCTACTTGGCGTACGGCAACTTAGGCAGACAACGGCTCCTCAGCTTGCTCATGACCTTGCTGCCGTGTCTGGAAGAATTTCTAGTCAAACAGTTTACAGCCGTCTTGCACCGATTGGCCTTTACACCTGGGATCCAGTCTGGTGCGTCTCTTTCACTGCATCTAGCAGAGAAGACCGGATACTGCGAAGCTGAAAACATCAGTCACGGTCACCACAAGAATGTTCTTTACAGTCGTTGAGTCTTCACCTGAAGAGAAAATGTAGCTCGATTTCATCCCTCCTACATAACAAAAATCGGCAGATTTGATGGCAAAAGAATCTTTGTGTGTGATGGCATAATGTTGGGCTGTCGTGCACCACAGTACGTTTTTGAGACGGGTGTTATCACCTCACAGCGCAATAAAGATGAGATCCTGGATGCCTATGTCAGATTTTTCTGGGTGCTATAGGCCTGGACTACATTTTTTCTGGCGATAACGTGCAGCCACACAGAACTCAAATTGTTAATGAATTTCATAAAGGAATGGCTATTCTCCATATGGACTGACCTTCGATGGCTGAATATGTTTGAGATGGGCTAGGAAAAGCCATTTTTAGTGCAATCTTCCTTCCAGGATCGTCCTGTAATGAGCTTTGTTGTCACAAATACTTATTGATACCTTCATTAATAGTATGGAAGCCCGTTGTGAGGCTTTAAAAACAGTTCAAAGTGATCACACTCCATATTAGACAGACTTTTCTCGAAGTAAATGCTTTTTATCTCATTCATCTTTTCACACTTTTGGATATGATTTGTATCTTAATTCACAAAATCTTTTCCATATTGTTATGTTGCTGTATACTTTCTGACATTGTAATATGTGTCTGTGCCAAGTTTCGTGGTAATATAGTGAAAAGTTCAATGGTTTTTACATATTTTATATTTGTGACCTTAATTTTGGTCATGAGTGCATATATATTTATATAAAATATATTTATTTATTTATTTATAGAAACCTCTACAGGAATAAAATTTAGAATTAAAAGGTTATATTCTGTAGTAAAAAGTTCAATTAAAATTATTCCAAATCGCGCTCTTGTTTTTTTCCAAATAATTAAAGCTTCTTTCTATGGGGTTGTGGGTTGGAGTCCTAGTTTCACTGTCAAGCCTTAAATCCCTCACGTTAGGTTGTCCTCGTTCCTTGATCGTGAGATAGAGTGACGGGGTCCATTGTCAAAATAGCCCTCGGATTTCTTTCAAGTGCTACGTTCATCCACTGCGCCATACTTGAACGTTTCATATTGTCTGCTGTTGATTCCTTTTGAAAACCCTTCCAAGTTGCATTTTTGTACTATTAAATCTTCATTAAATCATGCTAACTGGGATGCATTTTTATTGTTGAGAGTATTCATTGTATTTTATAACTTTTTAGTAACATTTGAGTGTCACTTTTCAAAAGATAATACAAAAAGTTCGCGTAAAAGAGTCAATTTGTCGAAGTTCACGTTGACGTAGTCCAGTTCAGGTGTCATCCTCATTACTTGAACGTGGCTCAGGTACCCTTCTGGATGTGACAAAAAATTGAAATGGAAAACTTAACCCCCACACACTTAAGTAATGTTTTGATTTCCTGCACTTGAATTTCGCAATTAATCCGGATATATTTTGTCAAAAGATTTGCGTAAAAATATTTTTCCGAATAAATATATAATAAATCTCAATTTTATTAAAAAATTTTTTTCTCTATACTTACTCAACTTAATAATCGCTACTGCAAAATTTCTCAAAAATGTATAAATATTTCGCTATGCATTATGTTCCTTTGATAAGGAGAGAATTCCACAGAATTTGTCCTCTGCAAAAAGATGAAAACGAGTGCGTCTTATTTATTATTTGACTCAAAAGCAACGAAAATTGAAAAGAAAATCATGAAACATGTAAAGGAAAATTTCTTTCTGTATAAGGGATGGGGACTTTGAACCATCGAAAAATCCCTGTCAAGAAAGGAAATTCGTCCGCTAATTTGTTCTAATTCTTTTCGAAACTTAAGTCTTTTTTGAAAGAGAGTTAAGTTACGTTAAAATAATTCCTTCGCGTGAAGAATAATATACAGGGTGCCCCAAAATTCAAGGTCAAGTGGGCATGGGGTGAAAGAAGGGGAGAGTATCTGTTTTGGGAAATGTGAAAAAATTTGCTTTCACTTGTTTAAGTGATGACTAGCATACTCGTATTTTTAAAAGTATGTCAAAATAACACTCTCCATCACATGACACTACAAATTTCACAATTTTACAGTTATTTTTTCACTAGCATGAACTTACATGACCATGCCATTAATCTTAGTCATGAATCAAGTAAAACGCTTGACTCGTTTAGTAAAAATTAATGCAGTTTGTTTGAAAAAATGATCTCAACTTACTTTGACTCTCCCTAGTAAGAAACAAATTACACACTGCCTTAGTCAAATTATTTCAAAAATTTAGTTAAGGTTTCAAAATGGTACAGCACTTTTCTGTCCATAACAATCTAGTCATTTTTATGATTTGCAAAACATCCTCATTTTAAAAAACAATATTTGTGTGTGCACACCTAATCATTTTGAGAAATAAATAGAACGCTGAGAACAAGTACAGTAGACAATAAAAGAGTTCAATAGAATTAAAGAAGATGGATAGGGACTTGGATGCCTGATGATGACTGATTTGTACCAAGCAATCGTTCTTAAACTACGGTCCGTGGATGCCTTACTAGGGGTTCCACTAAGTTTTCTCATCTATTGTTCCCTCTTTACAGATTGTGAGTGGAAAAATTGAAAGATCAGTTCAGATCTTAGACTAGATCAGTAAATTGCCCCAATGAAAAAACTCTTCTACAACTGTCGCGTCTCGTCGACCACGGGGGTTCGAGTCAAGATCAACCATTTTAACAACTAACACACTTTTATTTACTATATTACTTAATAGCTTTAAGCAACTTAATTGAGAATGCACTTAAATCACTAAAACCGAGGAGCAATCAACCTTAATCAATTAAATATAATAGAAATAAGAGCACTTTTCTAATCTCCTAAGCATTCTTGCTTCAAAATTTGACTAGTATTCCCCGTAAATTAACTAAACGACCTCTTGTCGCTAACGCTATGTTTTCCTCTATCTTAACTTTCAACCATCATCTCACCTACTCTACAAGTAACACTTCAACAGAAAAGTTCTAACTTTCATAGGACATTACAAAAAGCTGTTTTCAACTGAAATCACAGTTAAAAAGATTATTTTACTCAAGAGGATTATTAGCAGAATCGCCAATAAACCCATTACAGAACATGTATTTCGATCAAGAATATTCCGTTTAATTATTTGCAAGTACATAGCCATTACTACAACGTAATATTTTCAAAAAGTACTAGAAACCCACGTGCAAAGATAAGTAGATCAGAATTCTTAAACAACCTTTCAATAACTCAGTCATGTGTTAGTAGTCAGGGCGGGGATCTTGGAGGTCCACGATGATACGTAAAGGGAGGCGACAGCGGCCCAAAGTTCACTGGTAAAGAGAAAAAAACGTGCTACTCTCATGATACATTAGTTCTAGTTATTAACTGTCCCCGCAGAGAAATTTTTTTATCTAATTGATAAATTCCCAACCTTTTTTGAACTAGCGCCCCCTTTTGCAGTGAATATTTCGATACCGTTCCCACCCACTCTAGAGAAATAAGAGAGTACATAATGCATGGGGAAAACACAAGAATTAAATTTAAAAAAAAAATATTCTATCACTAATAAAATATATTTTTATTTAATTTAACTTTTTTTTCTAAAGCCTCAAATTTTTTTTACTTGCGAATCTGAAATAGCTATTACTACAAATATGTTTAAATGTGTAACATTATATATTTTAGTTTTAGATAAGATATTGTTGGAATTGAAACGCTGTTAAATTTCTTCTTTATTTAAGAATAAAGTAAAAGTTTTAGCATACTTGTTATAAAAATGCTTTTGAATGAAGGTTTTGATATGAAGTAATTCACAATAAACTATTGCTTTCAAAATAAAAAAAAATTGACAGTTTCGGCTTTAAAGAATCACATGTTAGTTCCTGGTTAATGTATTTAATTATATAACGTACGCACGCTACATGTACAACACGTACGTCTGAATGTAATGTAATCTTTAAGTTTTTCATCCACTCTCTGAACTACCGAAATATGTAAATTTCTGTACACGTGATAGAAATGATTTTAAAAAATATAATTAACATAAGGTTGTGATGTCCCCCCCCTTCCTGGGAGAATACCTCTCGGAGTATCAGCGTGAGATAGAGGCGAAGGATTAACGAAAGAAATAGAATCAAACATTAACTTAATATGAGTTTATTAAGATATTCAACTTAAACCTTTAACACAGTGCTTCTCAAACTGTGGGGCGCGCCCCCCTGGGGGGGCGCGATGACCTTACAAGGGGGGCGCGAGCATATCGAAAATAAAAGATTTAAAAAATAATTAGTTTACTGGAATGAATTAAAACAAAATACTTTCAGACATAATAAAAGATGCACGTTTACTCTGATATAATTTATAGGCGATATTAAGCCATCAAAAATAAAAACTTCTTTAATACCTAATTAGCTACTTTGATCCTATAACCAAATAAAAAAAACTTTTGTTTTATTTGCTGTCATCCCGTGATGAGAGATTTTTTTATTACGCCTTTTTTTAACCTAACATACTACTCTTTCAGAGAAAAACAGATCCCGGACCCAGAATCGAAAAACTTTAGGAACATAAAAAATTCATCACTGTCATTATTTTTTTGAAATACTGCACATTATAGCTGTAATCTCTTTGACCTTCTCAGTTATTGGTACAGCTAGTTATGACCCCTCTCTTATGTGTTCTCTGTTGCGCTTTTTTTCATGCAAAAGAGTTTTATGTTATTTGGAAAACCACGGAGAGCACACACACACACGCACACACATGAAGGATTACTTGGCCAAGACATATTTTTTAAATATTCTCAATGTATAAAGCATAACGAAAAACGTTTCACACAATTTTTTTAGCAGTAACATACATATTATCATAATGAATATACTTTTTACCCGGAAGTGGTCGCGCGGGACACACAAATTACGAAATCGTTAATTCTGGCAAAACTGTTTTTTATTACCAAAGAAAAATTGAAAAGTCCTTGAAAGTAGGTAAGTAAACTTTCTCTTAGTTAAATTATTCACTTGAATCATGATTTGTATCGTGTACAATAAAATAATTATAAAAAAAAGGATTGGGGTGACTCAATAACCCCGACAGTATCGAGTGCATGCCTGCTCCCGGGTTAAAACATGTTGAAATCTTTTCGCTTTAAATATTAAAAATAATACAATTATTCTTCATCGATATTTTATATTATTGATCATTATTTAACATCAGTGGCGCACACAAGGGGGGGCGGAATCCCCCCCAAAGCCCTTGATTTTTTCCCGATTGATTATAATTCTAAGTTTATAGTACGCAAAATTTAGTTAAGCATTTGTTACTAATGATTAATTTTATTAATTAATGCTAATTATTTATTCAAAAATTAGTTTTTTGCTGTATTTTGTTCCCGAAAATCGACAAAATCCAAAGGAACCTGATACAAGATTGTTGAACTTTCGACCCCGGAACCCCCCTTGAAAAATTCCTGTGTGTTTAATATCAATTATAAATGCTAATTCTGTGAGGCTTAAAATTACAATTCGCTTAAAACTAATTATAATTTGAGCAACGATTTTAAAAAAATCATTTTACGTTTTTGTAAACATTGTCGAGTACTTGGCTTTGTTTTCCTTACAATTCAGCGATTATATCAATAATGTTTTATTTTCTTATAAATGAACTCGTGCAAAGAGCGGGCACTTCAGCCGGTATACTTTTAATGTATCAGTGCTGCACAGAATATTTTATAACTAATTAATTAATACTAAATTAAGAACAATTTTAATAAGTATTAATGACGTCCATCAGCTTGTCTTGGAAAGCAAAGTTTTTATAAGGAATGCTTTTATTATTAGAAATTGACCCTCTGAATTATTTTTCTATATTTAGCAGATATCTATATTTTGTCTTCTAAGCAGCTACCGCATTTTGCAATATGTTTAATTTAAAAGTTAGAGAAAGGAAAAATAACATAATAATTATCTTATTATGTTATTTATTTATTTATTTTGCTTAAAAATAGCATACAAAATTTAATACTTATGTTACTAATTTGTATGGTTTATAATTAAAATCGCTTATTGTAACTTGAGCGTCAAAGTGCATTATTAATGTATAAGGGGGGCGCAAAAAAAATTGTCATCGAAAAGGGGGGCGCCAGTATTGAAAGTTTGAGAAGCACTGCTTTAACAAATTAAATTATAATAATTTATGTGAGAGAATCTACGATGGAAAAAATACGCAACACACAATATATATGTTTAGATAATAAGACTTAATCTAATTCAGACCACTATCAATAACTGAACCACCTAATCACTGATTCTAATATTAAATAGTCAATCCTATTTTATTACAGCTTGAAGAATCAATGACTATTGACTTATGCTCAATCTTGTCTTTAATCGTATGCACTGGTGTGCAAATTGACCTTCATATATTCGATCACTTATAACTTCTAGTCACCGTCACGTAAAGCTCATTCAAACTTGAACCACGAACTATATTAAATTTCCTCTACTGGCCACAAACTAACATCAATTGTCATACATTGCCATCTCGTTTACTCTAAGTTCCGGTATTTAAAAGCTTCCACATTTGCATCTTTTATTCACACTTCACTTCTTTGATTTGGTTGGAAAAGAGTTGCCATTACTTCTGGCCCAAAGAACCCGAAGGACATGTTAAAGAAAAGACGTGTGAGCCCGTCACAATCCCTCCAAGAAGCAAAACGTCATTTATTCGAGGGTCTTAATGACCCTTAAGAAATTACGTGCCTAAATTTTATTCTTCTACTTCTAACTTTCCACGCTTTAAATTTTAACTTCGAATATTCATTCTAACCATTAATTTCCAATTTTCCACTTAAATTTTAATTTTCACTATTCATCTTAAGTTTAATTTTTAATATTTCTCCTTAATTTGAATTTTCAACAGCCACAATAAATTTTACTCAATTAACTTTACCAACATTCACAGTTATGTATTTTAATCACGTTAGATTCTCACATGTACAAAATAAATGGACATGCCCCATCCGGGCGACGGGACCGGGGAAAAACCATATGTTGACTAAAAATACTAAATGGACTGTAAATTTGACAATTTTTACTAAGCGAAACGGATCCCAACCATATGGGATCGCTACAATTTTCGAACTGTTTACAAAAAGGTTACAACAGTTGGCTGGGAGCAATCTATACAAAGAATTCTCGCCAACTGGCGCCAACACCATATATGACTTAAATGATAAAAAAATGTGGTCCACATGTCTCTTAGCTAACTTAATTCTACTTAAATGCTACTTGAAAACTATAACAAATCTTCTGCTATTTCATAGTCCAACTGTCCTTTGTACAAAGAAAGATTATTAAAAATTATTACAATTCTTCTCTTTTTTCAAAATCTTCTTGTCTTTTGTACAGATAAAGATTAGCTTTAAGTTTTTTGCTACATCAAAATTTTCTGCATAGACTTCAGGGTCTGTCACCCTGAAACAAAAACTTCCTAAGTCATTTGGCAAAAACAAAGTTTCACACACTACGATTACATTTCACAATTTTTATACATTATATATCACTTTTAAATTACAACAAATTTCTACACATATATCTCATCTGGCTTTTACAAAAAATCCCCCTCAAATCGCGCAGCGCTGGTGAATGTTATGTTAGTATGCTGTCTACGCCGCGTTCCCCAAAACCAGATGTACATTAAATGAAACAATATAACAATATATATACATACACTATACAATAACAAACATTTTTGAATAAACCCTTAAAACAAATAACCAAAGGAATTGTCGCATCTTAGCGAAGTCATACATAGAAGTAAACAAATGCATTTTACAATTGTTTTATCCATATTTACATAAAAAAATTTACAAGACAAAATCTTATTTTTCTCTTCTGGGAAAACACACTCATTGTAGTGTCCCCTTTTGCTTGGCTTCTTAAATTTTAAATATCCGACCACGCCTTGCTTCATTGCACTTCTTCCGACCACTTATTCGAAAAAATATAAAAAGAAACGATACAACCTGGTTCTTATGACTTGTAGTTGGCGTTTCCTACCAGGACCTCTATGGATAGTGACCTTCTTGTACACGCTCCTTTCCTTTCCTGGTCCTGCCGCGTTGTTGATCACCTCCTCGTCTGGCATTCCTGTTGCTTGATCTTGTTCGCTCTTCAATGTAGAGGTTGTCGTTCCTTCCTCTGCTTTTTCTGGATCGAACTGGTCCTCCCTGTTGTGTCTTCCTCTCTATGGCTAGTCGAGACTCCACTTCCCTTCCGTCTCTAAGCCTAAGATTATACCGATTCGTGTTTACCGCTGCTTTATCTTGTTTCGGGCGTTTCCTGCTATATCTTTGCAAAATATTAGAATCATTTGCTGACAGTGCTCTTTTAGGTACTCTATAATCTGAATTTTTCCGAAACTTCCTAATTTTCCTTTCTGGTCCCCTCGACCCAGATTCACGTGATCGCTTGTGTATCCAATAATTTCATTTTTGCTTCTTTTAATCCTACTACTTTTCTCAGACCAAGAACTAGGTATTGATCTGATAAGTGGTCCGCGCTTATTGGTCTTATTTGTGTGCCTCTCACCTTGATCATTTTTAAAAAACTTAACCCTTTTTCCTCTAACTCACACTTTACATCTTGACCCTTTCTTTTTAAAAAAATTGTGACTCATTTGATCTCCATTGTACTCTGTCAAAACCACTCAATTCATCGCATAAACTATTGTTATCCGAACTACCAGCTCATATGTCCGTCTCGTCACATTTCCTATGACGACATATTCTAACCTGATCGACATTAATCGTTAACCTTTTTCCTGCCTTCCATACCGCTACGTTGTTATTCTTTACATCTAATACTCTACACAGCTCTTCAAATTTTGGTTTAAATTTAGCTACCACTTTTCTTGTTGCCGAACTTAAAGGATGTGTTGCTATCAAGACCCAATCATTAACTTTAATTTGCACATGACGCCTGCTCTATTATAATATTTCTTCCATTCTTCATGCTTAGCTTTTGTGTTTCGTCTAGCCTCCTCAAACAATCTCTCAATATCTTCTACTGCAAATTCCTGTCCGTCTGATACCATCACTAATTTCTGAAAAGGTGTAATTAACTTTCGACCTAAAAATAATTCTGCAGGGGTTTTCCCCGTTGTTTCGTTTACAGCCGTACGAATAGCATAAGCAAACTCACGTAAGAATTGGTCCCATGTGTCATGTTGCTCATTGACATAATTTGCAATCATTTGCACCAGATCGCGATTTACGTGTTCTTTTCTATTTGCTTGAGGTCTATATGCAACAGTCTTCACATGCCTTATGCCTACTTTTTCACTTAAAATCTCAAAAATATCGGAGATAAATTGGGGACCGTTATCACTAATTAATTTTATTGGAGCTCCAAAACGCACTATATAAATATCAAAAAAATATCCGCTATAACTCGAGCAAAGGCTTTTTTAAGGGGTATGAATTCAGCCCACTTGCTGAAATGATCCGTAATTACTAATACATATCGGTTACGTCTTACTCTCGACACAGGATACGGACCTAACAAATCTAACGTAACTATTTCATTTGGATAATTTGATACAATCGGAATTAATCAACCGGCTGGTAACGCATTTTTATAATTATTAATTTGGCTCATATGTCATGTATAGACATATTGATCAATAAATTTTCTCATATACGGGAAATAACAAATATCCCTTATTTTATGATAAGTTTTAAAACGTCCAAAATGACCTGCTAATGGCTTGTCGTGAAATTTTCTCATTATTTTATCCTCAAATATTTTGGGGAATGTATACTTTCATTTCTCCTAATGACGTTGCATATGTCGCATAAAACAACAAGCCTTCTACTAAACGAAAATCGCGGGACCATTTTTCATATATATCGCATTAACTGAGGTATCTCCTGGGTTTTCCAGATATATATAGATATGACCTAATTCTGGGGGTCTGTTCTTTGCTCTTCTATTAACTGATCTCATGATGAAAGTACCAAATCCTTGATTATTGCACAATGAACTTTCTCTCCTATTATACTTTCAATTGGGTTTCTCGACAAAACGTCAGGAACCAAATTTGGGTTCCGAACGATGTTCCCATTCTATATGAAATTCTGCTAATTTTAATGCCCATCTGATCATTCTATTTGACAAATTTTTACCATTTGTTCAACGTGTCAACGCAGCGTGATCCGTAATAACCTTAATTGGCAAAGAACCTTAATACGTTCTGAATTTATTCAGAGCCCAAACCACTGCTAAGCATTCCCTCTCTCTCTCTCTCTCTCTGTTACAGTGTAATTCCTCTCCGCAGCACTAAGCGTACGAGAAGCGAATACTACTGGTCTCTTTTCTTGGTTTAGAACTGCTCCTACCCCTATTGAGCTTGCATCCGTAAATAACTCGAAAAGTTTTTTGAAATCCCGCGATTTTAAAACTGGCGCTTTTGTTATGGCTGCCTAGACGGCGTCGAATGCTTTCTACGCCTTAATTGACCAAATAAATTTTTTTAGTTTTCGTTTAAATTATAAAGAGGCTCGCAAAGATCAGCTAAATTTTTAATAAATTTCGCTTACCACTGGGACATTCCTTAAAATTTCAACACCTCCTTAGAATTTCACGGTGGTTTCATTTAAACTATAGCTTGAACTTTTGTTTCATCAGTTTTAATTCCTTAATTATTAATAATTAAACCCAAATATTTTAACTCATCACAATCAAATTTGCGTTTATCTTTGTTTAGCGTTAACCCCGCCTCATGTAATAATCGAAAAACTTCTTTCAAATGCTCAATATGTTGAGTGAATGATGGAGACGATATAATCACATCGTCCATATATACATTCATAATTTTCCCTAACACTGGTTTGAGAATTATATCTATTGCCTTCTGAAAATTGGGAGTCGCCCCTGACAAGCCAAATGGCATCCGCGGAAATCGTTAAGTGCCATTTTTCGTGACAAACGCCGTCTTAACTATAGCACTAGGGTTTACAGCCATTTGAAAATATCCTGACCTAAGGTTGAGGGCCGACATTGTCTCTGTGTGTGGAATGTTCATTATTAAATCGTCTATTAGGGGTACAGGGTATTGGAGGTACTTTTTAATAGCATTAAGTTTCCGATAATCAACAGCAAATCTATACGCTTCCGTATTATCCGGCGGTGGTAACCCATTATTCTTTCTACATAACACAACTGGTGACGCATACGGGAATTGAATGGGAATTATGGTTCCTTCTTTCAACATTTTGTCTACATGATAATCGAGAATCTCTTGTTTCATCCTATCATACCGGTACGGCCGAGAAACAACCGGTGGGTTATCTCCCGTGTCAATCTCGTGATATAAAACATGCGTAAGCCCCGTTTTTTCCCGAAAATAATCCTTTAAAACTATCAAACAAATTTTGTAATTCCCGTTTCCGTTTTTCCTCTAATTTTGTCTTAGAAAGGTCTATTTCTACCTTTTCTTCCTCAAGCTTATCAATCTGTGAATCAGGAATCGCCAAAGATTTCCGATCAAAGTCCAAAATAATCTTTGATCAACCTATGAAATCTATCCCAAGAATACATGGGTATTTCAAATCTGCCAACACATGAAACAACCAAGGTTTTTCAAACTCCCTTATTCGAATATTCAATTCCACAACTCCAATATTCTGACATTTAGCTCCCTGTGCCGTGATCACTTGAGTACGTGATTTCTTTGCTTGTTTATAAAAAAAAATATTTTCGGTATGTCTCCTCCGATATAAATGATTTCTCCGCTCCAGTGTCCCATAATGCTTTCGTAAAAGTCTCGTTTAATAAAATAGAGACATATGGAAGTTCCACCGGAGACATGCATGTTGCTAAAAGTTTAACCGGTACCTCATTTATCGACTGTGTCTGATCACTTTTAACATCACTCACTTTCAAAACATTCAATCGTCCCCTTTGCTTTCTATCGCCTCGACTAAAATTTTCACTCGAACCCTTATTTCTTTGGTCCCCTTTACTAAAACCGTCTTTTTGACCTCCGTTTCTAAATTGATATCCCCTATCGTTAAATCTTAGATCATCGTTTTGAAACCTATTCCTGCTCTCGAACCACTGATTTCCTTGACGGCTATTCTCGTAGTTACCCCTATAATCATCCCTACCATTACTCGGTCTACGCACCACTTCAGAATGTCTCCAATTTCCTCGATTATTACCAACATTAGGCATCCTACGCACATTCCAACCTCGTCCTTCCCCATTATCACTACTTCTCGAACCCCGTATTGCTTTGCATGAATATCTTTCCTCAAACTTAGCTAAGACCTCCAACAACTGGACCGTGTTTTGAGGTTTCGCACTTCCACATAATCCTGTACTTGTGGTTCAAGTCTAGCAAAAATATGATCTACCAGGGCTTTCTCTGACATCCCTAGTTCTAATTTTTTTTTGTAATTTTAATAAATCGTACACAAAATCCGTTCTTTCTCTGTTGCGACGCATAAAAACGTGCCTCTAAATCCTTACTATTTTGGATGGCAGGGAATGCTTTCGACAATTCTGCTTTCAGCTGTGCGAAGTCCATGGCGGTATTCTGCTCTAATGCTGATCCGAATATCTGATACCAATCTGGGGCTCTTCCCAGGAGATGACCTTTCAAATAAGCACACGATAAATCACTGGATATCTCAAGTAATTTGATTTGATTGTCAATACCCTCCAAAAACTCGGTGACGTTCTCAGACCCGGAAAAGTACCCTTTTGACCAAACATTAAACCCTGTCGCGTTTCTTATCTCGGGCTCATATAGATTAAACCGTGTTGTTCGCCATTGTGATGTCCCTCTCGTTGGAAGAATACCTCTCGGAGTGTCAGCGTGAGCTAGAGGCGTAGGATTAACGAAAGAAATAGAATCAAACATTAACTTAATATGAGTTTATTAAGATATTTAACTTAAACCTTTAACAAATTAAATTATAATAATTAATGTGAGAGAATCTACGATAGAAAAATACGCAGCACACGATATATATATTTAGATAATAAGACTTAATCTAATTCAGACCACTATCAATAACTGAACCGCCTAATCACTGATTCTAATATTAAATTGTCAATCCTACCTTATTACAGAGCTTGGAGAATCAATCACTATTGACTTATGCTCAATCTTGTCTTTAATTGTATGCACTGGTGTGCAACTTGACCTTCATATATTCGATCACTTATAACTTCTAGTCACCGTCACGTAAAGCTTATTCAGACTTGAACCCCACGAACTATATTAAATTTCCTCTACCAGCCATCTACTGCCACAAACTAACATCAATTGTCATACATTACCCTACATTGCCATCTCGTTTACTCTAAGTTCCGATATTTAAAAGCTTGTTCATTTGCATCTTTCATTCACACTTCACTTCTTGGATTTGGTTGGAAAAGAGTTGCCATTAATTGATTTGCAAATATTGAGTGATGTTTTTCTTTATTAAATGCAGCTAGAATTTCCCATTGGAAAAACAGAAATAAAAAGCTCATTTCTTTTTTCATCCATAAAAAGTTCCTTCGCGGTGTTTGTTTTTTAGAATATGATAATTTTATCTCTTGGAAGTGTATCCCTCCATTAATTACACTAAAGCTCTTACTTTATAAGTTGAACAAAATTATAGAGCTTTTGCGTAAGCTCACTTTTTTTAAATCTAAAATTCAATTCAGTTTGAATAACATCAGCAAAAGGCGATTTTTGTACATGTAGCCAAAAAATAAACAAAAAACTATTTTCTTGTTGTAATTTTTTTTTTCTTCTTGTTAATATGTCTAAATTTTGAATCTGTACAAATTTAGTTACAGGGAGTTTGAGACGCATTTTTTTCATTCATTTTGCCTAAAAGCGGATCGATTGAAAACGTAGTAATTTTTCATGCTCTGTGTCCAAGTCACATTCAATTCTCTCGAAATTAAAACAATGATATCGGCAATATACTACAAAGAATAACTTAAATATGTACTTTAAGACATTTTTGACACAGTTTTCGGTTAAAATCTCTTTTGATCAACTCCACTTTAATTGCATTTAGGTACACTTTGTAATTGAATTTATAAATAAAACGTAATTTTAAATATAAACGCTTTGCCTTTATTTGTATGTTTATTGACATTGTTTAGGCTGGCATGTCATGAGTTCGAGCCCAGTACCACTAAAGACTCATCGTGTAGGGGAACGATGCACGTTAATACTGTCGAGAGCTCAAACGTCCTCTCGTTGGTGTGATGTGGTAGTTAGGAGAGAGAGGTGCTAGCTCAGCTGTCGTCCTTGTCACTTGACCATGATTCAAAATTACGAGATCTGTCGCAAAAAGCCCTCGTGTAACTTAACAGTATGACGTTAATATTCATTCACTCACTCTCACTGTTGTTTACTGAGTAAAAGAATATTTGAAATCGTTTCAGGAAGTTTTAGTTCTTGTGAAACACTTCGTGATACACTATTCGAGTATTATGTCAAAAGTAATTCTCGATCATATATCAATTACTGTATGGAAATTCCTACTGAATACACAAACAGGCTTAATCACTATTAATTTTCATCATCATCGAAACTTAAGTTTATTATTTTACGAATGGCAGCATGTGACTCAGCATTAAAAAAGGGCACTCATTACGCTGAAAAATATGTCATCCCAATCTGTCAACATTTCTTAAATGTCGTTTGTTTTGAATCGTTATTTTCGAATTGAGTAAATGGCTCAATGGCTACAGAATGCAAATAGGGGTTCTATTGGGATGATAAACTCTTTGAAGATCTTGTGGTGCTGCTACACGTTCCCCTCTTTCTATTTTACGTAAAAATGTGTGTTTATATTTAATCTATAGTTAAATTGGTTACAACTTCCTCAAGTACAAGAGCTTTATTTTCTTGTACGTCTCAAGTTTGTTAAAAAAGTTCTGTAATTCAATTGGAAATCAAAACTACTAAAATGAAAAATTTCTATATATTTAAAATTAATATTTTAGATGTAATGAAATGCGCTGAAAATTATAAAGCTCAATCGTTGGAGAGTTCTTATCTGAATATTAGTAAAAACCACCAACTCAAAATTTTTGGGAGACTTTCCAAATAAACTAAAATTTTAATTCAGCAGTTTCTTAGATAAGAATCGCAAATTACTTTCCTTGACTACTTTGCAGGATATGTAATGAAATTCTGAAAACAATGGAAGAAAATTTTAATGTAATAAAAATAGGATGTCGTATTTAGAAAACTTGTGTTGAAACACGTTATAGTAGTAATATTTGAAAAGTAATTGTAGACTCAGAGAGAGCCCTTCTAAAATTCACCAGAAATGAAATAAAAGAAATTAAGACAAGAAAAATTCTGAAGACAATAATTGTATTATTCTAACCTTAAAATGAAACCTTCTCATTTGCGATAAAGTGGAAAAATTATCAATTTAAATTAATTTCTCTGAATCCAGTTAAATATTGGCCGAAAAATTCAAACCAAATGTAACACTATGAGAATTTAAATAAAAGCCTTTGACTTAATGGATTTTACAAATTTTTTGTTTGTAACCAATGTAAATGTAATGTCTAAAACAGGGTGTTTTGCTCAAAAAAGCCACAAAAAGCAAATAATTTAGTTTGAAAAAAAATCCAAAATTCATTTAATAATTTGATGTACAAGTATGTCTAATCCTGTATAACAAAAGTCGCATAACATGATGGAAATTCATAAAATATTTTTCATCAAAGTTCCTTAAAAAACGAATACATTTTTAGTTTAAATTTTAACTATTTTTAAAGAATTAAATAATTATTTGATTAAAAATTCCCTTCTATGTTTTAACAGCAGTATCAAAACATCAGGGGTACCCAACAGGAAAAAAAGCATTTTAATGAAAAAAATTAATCATTTCCTTGAACAATTAAAAAATTTTATTTGCTATTGGGACGTGAATAAAAACAAACAGAGAAAGTTATTCTGTATTTTTTTAACTTAGAGCTCTTAAATTGTATTTAAGAACAAAAATAGTTTTTTACCGATTTTTGTCAATTGAAACGCTTTTAAAGTCTTCAAAATAAAGGACAAATTCAATTTTTAAATGTATGTATTGAAATAGATTTTTGTTTGCGAGACGAAGGTGTTTTCTAATTTATTTTGCCATAACTTTTTTCAATGCACTTTAAAAACAAGGATAATATATATATATATAAATTGAAGTCAATTCCTACTAGGTGAAGTTTTTACTTTATTAAATTAAATGAATTAATTAATATTTGAAAAAACTGTATTAACATCAAGTGTCATCCACTACAAGTTTTAAAAAATATATTTGAAGCCAAGAAAAAAATTCGTTAGAAAAACGTACAGGCGTAGTATGTTGCAGGTCATACGTCAGGTTGCAGGTAACTACGCCAGAAATATAACGCAGATTAAATAAAAATTTCAAAGTAAAATTTAATTAATTAATTAATATTTGAAAAAACTGCATTAACATCAAGTGCCATCCACAACAAGTTTAAAAAATGTATATGAGCTTCAGTGGATGAATAGAAAATTTTTTATTAACGATTTAAAAATTGAAAAAGGTATACATTATACAAATAAATACATATAGGGAGAGAGTGAACTAATAGTGAGGATTGAAAATATAATCTTGCGATTGCAACTTTCACAAAATCATGAGAACTCTAAGAACATGCCTATAACTACAATGGGGAAGTATGGGAACGATCTTTCATAATTGATTGAACAGATTTCTGGTGTACATAAAGCTATATCTACATATTAAATTGTGAACTATACTATTAAAGCGTAATAACTAAGAACATAAGAAGTATTTATTAATACATTTAGTAGACATTTTGAATCAAATATATTCAAAATTATCTGAAATATTTTTATGTGCATAGATATATTTTTTCAGTTTTGATGATTATTGTTTATTCATCTTTCTTTAGTAGAGAATTTTGACTACACACCACACACACACACACACACACACACACACACACACACACACACACATATATATATATATATATATATATATATATATATATATATATATATATATATATATATATATATATATATATATATATATAGTTCAAAAGTTCTAAGCCAGAGAGAGAGAGAGAGGGTCTCGAGAAATATTTTGACATATTTTTTTATGCATAGGATATCGCAAAAAGCAATCGATCATCCTATTTCTCTGTCTCCACGCAGTCCCAGAAAGCCAAGTCCCGAAGTGTAACAATATCCCGTGATGCATTTTAGTACAAGAACAAGTTCGGCTTCGCAATTACTTTATATAAAAATTAAATCATTCAGCATTCTCAATATGTTTTTTTGTTTTTTTTAGTTCACAAAAGCTTTTCACTCAAGTTTACAAAATGAGATGGTCGATAAAATAGATGCTATCGAAAAATTTCTTTAAAATGTTTTATCTAACTTTATTTTCATAACGTTTGATAAAACATTTCAAAAAACTGTCAATCTCTTATGGTAATAACTTTAAATCATTCATATACGGTTTGATGTATTTTTACTTTCATCATCTTTTCAAGCTGCACGACAGTTTTTTTTCTTCTTTTGGCATTTACATACCATTCTATCGAAAATCAATTAAGCTTCAAATGATCACATGAACTCTGTCTGAAAATATAAACACTAAAATAAGCATAACGTGATAAAAAGAAAGGTTACAGAAACAAAATTTGCATTTGTTATTTGCAGTGAAATATGAAAGCTGCTCTACAGTAAAATATCTGCATAACCACGCATAGGGCAGTGCAATGCGATAGATAAAAAAAATAGATTCATTTCAGCAGCTGTGCTGTTTCCCTCATTTTGTTGGTAAGTTTAGTACTCATTTCTTCATTTCTTTGTTCCAAATTTCTGAATAAAGAGCGTTAACGGCATTTGAATGAAAGTATATCTGGTATGCTATTGGACGGAATTATTCTGGAGTGATTGTAGGAGATTGACTTAGCTTTAAATGCCAATCGATCGATCATCAGCCGCCTGTGGAATCACTATCAAAATGAATATCGGGAAATTATCAGGATGTAATCCTCGACTCATATGTCTGCTTAATCTATCAGCCATGGGTTTAGATGTCTTGTTAATAGACGATAAAAAATGGGCACATAGAGCTCACGTTGTCAACCAGTACATGGAGCGTGAAGCACTGCTTCGAATGAAATGACTAACGTACTCACCTGACTTAAACCAAATAAAGCAAGTCTAGGGCATACTTGGGAGACGTCTTTCTGTTTTGTGCAATCTTTCCCGAAGCCTTTATGATTTGACGTGTTTTCTTCGAGAATAGGCACAGTTCACCCCCCAAAGTGAGATTGACAGTCACTGTTGAGGATGCATCCCCAGTAGAGATGGTTGGTTATATACCCTACTCTGTTAAACTTTTTGAACAAAACATTTTTTTTCCGGGAACATTATTGTTTTTACTGTTTTGCTCTTTCAAAGATTGTTGAACAAAAGATGAGGCAATCCCGCACAAAATATCAGAGGAAAGCAACAATTCGTTTTCATATAAGCAATAAAAACAATAATGTTCCCAACTAGGGCTAAAAAAATGTTTCGTTCAGCCACCGACTGATATCCTTGCCCAAACCATGACATCCGCAGGACTATAGCTGTGTCTTTCAGTAATACTGTTGACTTAAGATCCAGTTTCTGGGAATCTTTTGATCCATATCCATCGGGAATCGTTGTTAATACCTGTTGTAGCCTTGCTAGAACCCGGCACTCATACGTAGTGATTTCATGTTTATGTTTTCTTGGGTCAGGATGGAATAACTCAGTCACTACTCAAATCATTCACTTCCACACTCTTCTTTACAAATATAAACAAGACATTATTACAGACTTGACGCTAATTAAAACACTCAGAAATATGAGAAACCCGCAACACCTTCATTCACTGTGTCTCACTCTCGAGTGTGTGGGCGTGAGCACCCTTACATACCCACGCTTTCAAATCGCTCTCTACATTTTGGCTCTAACATACCGAATTGGGCTACAGTGGTCCATTGTTGGGGAGCCAAATGTGTGTGATCCAGAGCCCACTGTATCTGAGCCATTCTGTGAAATGACGTCAATGACCGTCTACTGATGATCGTCTGGAATACAGATGACTTTCATGCAACCAATTACATTTCTTCGTGATACTACTATTCCTGAAGACGTCTCAACGTTCAATGAAAGTTGACGGGTTGAACTCGTCCGATAACACCACACACAGATGACGTCACTGACACAGATGACGGTCCTCACCGGCTGTTGTAGCCCTAAGATGTCGACTACCAGGAGGTCTTCATGACAATGTTTATTCATTTTGGTAGCAATTTCTCAAGCGACTGATGATCGAAAAGTTGACATTTAAGGCTCAGCATTCTCCGACGGTCGTTCCCCAGATTGGCTCCCTTTGCATACCAGATATATTTTCACTCAAATGCCGCCAAAGCTCTTTTTCAGAAATCTGAAACAAAGAAATGTAGAAACGAGCACCAAACTTAACATCCAACGAAACAAAGGTAAAAGCAATTGCTGAAATGAATCTGCCTATGTGTGGCACAGCCCTATGCGTGGTTATGCAAATATTTGACTGTAGAGCTGCTTTCCCATATCACTGCAAGTAACATATGCAAATTCTGTTGCTGTAATCTTCCTTCTTTTCGGGTTACGCTCATTTTACTATTTCCTGCTTATTTTTTGAGGCAGAGTATACCAGAAATATTCTCAATGTTTAATTGGCAGTCTTGACTTAAGTGTAAGGAATCCAACTTAACTATTATCTTATTTTATTATTACGATTTCATATATATATACGTATATTAAATGTTTTTCTAAATTTTTTGTTTTCTAATTAAAATTTTTTATGGTTAGTCAATACCCCCTATACCGCTTAGGTTAAATTATTTATTCTGATGTGAGATTTTTCAAATATATTGTACAGTTTTCTCAAAAACACCCAACGTAAAAGTATCACTATTAATTTTTTGAAAATTGTCATTTTCTGTTACGATAACTGCTTTTTAGCAAAATAATTTAGGAATATCTAAAAAAGTTCACATCTCTCTATATATAGTTACGTATCAATAATATGCAGTAAAAATTGCGTGAGAGGTTATCACCTCTATCTTGGGCACCTAGATATGTGGAAGGTAGGAAAAAAACCCTCGCCATGATCCAATCAATATATTTATTAATCACACAATTTAAAGACGTAAATACAATCAAAAATAGAAAAAGAATGTATCGGTAATGAACGCGAAAGTGGAACAACGACGGTAATACACGAAGGATTAGGAGAATATCAAACTCAATCCTTACTTTGTATCGGATATATCTATCATCCGATTTAACCTAATATCAATTTAATCTCAGTGAACAATCGTCACTTTAAAGCTTCCTCCTAATAAATCTCTTAATCACAACAATTCAAATATGATACCTTCAATAACAGTTTCATCATGTTTCTGGCTTATCTCCTCTCCTACTCTCTATTCTAGCTGGAAAACTTCAACTATATATAGTAAGTTAATTTGAATAACCCGATTTTCTTCTTCCAAAGGGTTGGTTGTGAATAACGCCAACTGATAGCCCAAAGATTTACCAAGAGGATTAGTTGGAGGATCGCAGATAGATCCGTCACAATTGCATGTGCATTCATACCGTTGATTCTGAGAAAAAGGTACACGCAGCTATAAAAACATCATTTTTACTGTAATATGACACTTCATCAAAAAATTATGAATTACAAAATGTATTTGTCCCATTTTAATAAACATTAGCATTGTAATGTATTTCATGTAAAAAAAGGAAATAAAAAATGTCTTAAACTACCCAGAAAATACATACATAGCATTTTTCAGTTTTTGTCTGAGATATTTTTTAGCATTTACTTCAATTTTCTCCAATTTTGTATCAATTTTTGAAGAATTTTTAGCTTTGATGCATTACAAATATCAAAGTTGACCATAAATCATCATAAATATAATGTGAAAATGTATCATGGATTGGGTGTGCATTTGGGAATTCAAGATTATAGGACATTTTGAAAGTTTTCATTGAGATTTTGTATATTCACGTGAAAACAATATTTCTAAGCGTATCAGATCTCAAAAGTTTCTCTAAACTGGTCAAATGATTTCTAAAATAGCCAAAATAATACTGTTTTTATGTTTTTAAACACGAAATTTATGTATTTTTCTATGTATATAACAAGCCACGACAAAAATCATCGCATATTAGCTATCTATGTACCTTTTATGGAGAAATCTTTTGAAGCTTAAAAACTTGTCCATACAATACATGAACATTTATATTAGTACTGAAGTGAGATTTTCCAAATATATTGTTCAGTTTTTTCAAAACATACTTTTGCGTAGCATCACTGCGACTTTTTTGAAGATTGTCATTTTTTGTCACGATATCTGGACTACGGCCAAATATTTAGGGAATATCTGAGAAATATCACTTCAGTATATGTAGTTACATATCACTAATATGTAGTAAAAAATTCAGGTGCATTCGTATAGTAGAATCTAAGAAAAGGTACATATAGTTTTAAAAATAACAATTTGAGGAATTTACATTTTTACTATAATATGTCACTTCATCACAAAAATTATGAATTGCATCATGTATTTGTCACATTTTACTAAACGTTAGCATCTTTTAACGCAGCGTATTTTAAGTAAAATAGGAAACAAAAAAGTCTTAAACTGCCCAGAAAATACACACATAGCATTTTTCAGTTTTCTTATAACGAGAATTTTGTAGCATTTACATCAATTTTCTCAAATTCTGCACCAATTTTTGAAGAATTTTTAGCTTTGTTGCATTACAAACAGCAAACTTGATCATAAAGGATCATAAATACTATAATGTGAAAATGCATCAATATGGATTTGGTGTGAATTTGTGATTGCATTTGGGAATTCCTGGTTATATGATATTTCGAAAGTTTTCATTAGTTTAGTTGTTGCACAGACACAGTTTCTAAGTTTTAAAATTCAAAAGTTTATCTATACTGAGCAAATAATTTCTGAAAAAGCCAAAATAAAACTGTTTTTATACATGAAATTTATGTATTTTTATGTATGTAACAAGCTTCTCGCAAAGACAACACAAACATCACATTTAATGTATCATTTCATACCTTTTCCTCAGAAACTATTAAACATAATGATTTTTAAGTCTTTACTAAGCCTTAGCGAGTTTAAATAATCAGTAATAATGACTACTTAAAACTAAATTTAAAGTGAAGAACATAATTAAATTTAGGTAAAATCACTAAATATTAAGTATAACATTCAAATTAAAACCACGCTTCCATATTTCGCTCCAAAATTTTTTAGCATATCTAACACAGTTGAACTTGCAGTTATTTTACAGGTATCTAATGCGTACGAATAAAAATAAATTGAGGCCTTGCAACTCTGCCCCAGATTTAAAGACAATGTTTACATTTCTATCTGTCAAAATCGGTGTGGTTCATCAGCTGTTTATTTTTTAAAAATTATTTTAAAGTACTTCTAATTAATATAATGGCTTGTATGTTATATCATTCGAAAGATCCCGGTTTGGAAATTTTAGAAATATAAAAAAAAAGAAAAAGAAAACTCAAAATAGATTTTCAAAAGGTTATTACCCAACTGACTGCTCTTAATAAGAAGCAACTCTAAAATTCTCAATTTCGCTAATAGTTCTACCTCCAAATATTTCAATATTTTTTAAACAGTTTACTAAATTTTAGCATGTTGAAATAATCAGTAATAATAACTAATTAAAACTAAATTTAAAGTATAGAATAGACCTAATTTTCAGTAAAAATCACTAAAGATTAAGTAAAAAATTCAAATCACTGAAGATAAAGTAAAACATTCAAATCACTAAAGATTAAGTAAAACATTCAAATCACTAAAACCACTATGTCCAAAATTGGCTGCAAAACTTTTAGCAAATGTAACAGTTAAACTTGCAGTTATTATACAGTTATATAAGTTAATTGCGTATGAATAAATAAAATAATTAGAGGCTTTGCAATTTTTCCCCAGGTTTAAAAAGACAATGTTTATAATTTTAAATGCCAAAGTGGGCGGGGCAAAACAGCTGATTATTTTTTAAAAGCCTCATTTTGACATACTTATAATTCATAAAATAGTAAATATTTTCTATCACTGGAAAGGTCATTGATTATAGATTTAAGAAATATATCCACATCGATAATCTGAAGATTTTTAGCCTACTGATTACTCTTAACTGAAGTCCTGTACAATATCTGCGGTTAAAAATAAAAGGAGACAATGCGTGCTTCAGATCATATCAAACAAAACGTTCCATTTAAAATATAAGACGATAAAAAATTCAATTGATTAAAACGACTGAGTGCGCTTTTTTGTAACAAAACAAGTAATATCACGCAGTCCATACAATCTAAAAAAACATTTTGAAAAGTTCAACTGAAATCTCGACTTCATAACAAACGGAAATTCCATTTAGAAAAGAAACAATCCACAACTAATCTCAAGTCAGTTCTAAAAAATTATATATGTTTGTATTAACTTTTTATATGCATATATACATATTTGTAATTAAGTTTATTAACAAAGAATGTTTCTTAATATTTGAGGTTTTATTTAAATTTTGTTCATTCCAATATTTAGCGCAACACTTCGTGTTATTAGACATTGATAACAGCTTTTCTTCGTTGACTTTCATTTCTCGTTCTTCGTTTGTGAAAATTGTAAAACAAGAAAATAAATGTAACTTTTTTTGAAAAAAGTTTTAAAATGACAACCAATAAAAAAACAATTATCCTGTTTACACCCTTCCAAGTGATTTAGTGCCTTACAGGCTAGTATTAAAAAAATGAACAAAATTTGATCTCAAAATGGTTCGCCATCCCTGTTCTAAGTTTTCCTTCGAGGGAGGAAAAATTTCTTTCGAGTTCTGTAATAAAGTTATTTGCGTACATCATCTACAGTTGGAAACGTGTAGATTAATATTTTATTTTGAAGCAAGCTCAATAGCTAAAATCTATTGAGCTTCCTTCATGTCTTTATAATCGAATACTTTATTATAATACGTTGCTTATATTAAACAAATGTATTTCATTGCATTATACAAACTTATATTTCAAAATTTTCTTCCAGCTTTTTCTGTCAGTTCCACTTTTCATCCACGCCACTTTTCCAATGGAATCATTCAACTAATTATTGATGGTAAGAGATTTCCTTCTATTTACATCTCACTTTTCCAATTATGCTCATTGAACACTTCATAATCCGTATATGCTTCAAAGCGTCTGGTATTTACCCTATCAATAGAAATGTCTTTAGCATCAAAGATTTTATTGCTTCTACACTCATTACTCCTAGGTTTCAGGCCATGATACCACCAAATGACCATGTTCCATATTCATTTGGTTCAACACAGCCTTATTCTTCCAAGAGCCCTGACATGGTTATTCCTGATACGTCTAAGTCACCAAATTTTGCCCATTCCATAAAGATGTATCCGTAAAAACAGAAGCTAAATGTAGAAGCAGGAAATCTGGATTTTCTTCTATAATAACGTACTTCCCATATGAAAAACCGTAAGCGTAAATTAAAAGAAAAGGTTAAAAAAAAAAACCAAGGGCTCCAAAATAACATTCAAAAACCCATTGTTAAAAATTCAAACTTAAATACCAATCAACTAGACCTAAACCTATTAGAGAACTAATGAATCGTTCATTTTGATACATCATTTGTAATAGAATCCATGCTATCAAGTAAAAAACTAGAAAACAAAGTTGCTAAATGTAACGCTCCTGTAACGGATAATTCTCCGAAATTCAACGGTAAAAAATTTTAGATTCAATGTGCTACAATCAAAGTTCACTTTGATCGTACTGGCGCAGAGAAATATTATATTTGTGATTTTTATAAAAAGACTCGAAACAGAAATGACTTTCTTGCATTTTTAAAAATGTGGCTTTTATAGTTAAAAATAACTACCTTAATTAGTTTTCTAATGGTGTAAACCACCTATTCCATGTTACCCGACTATTCCGTAATAGCCTCCATTTATCATTTTTTTTAAAAAAATAATTTTTTTGTATAACAGCAAAATAAATGTTTTTTTTTTGACAAGTGAAAAATTCTTGCAATCGTTTATAAAGGGTGTTTTTTTAGAGGTATAGAACTTTAAATTGCAATAAAACAACGATGTGGTAACGAATTGCAATAAAACAACGATTCGATTGACATGATTTTTTTTTATTCGAAAGATAATCTTGTGGCATTACATTTTAAATATGATTTCTGGCATACGACTGCCACGGCTGTCTCGGATCTAGTCCAATCTGGACGTCCAATTTTCGATGACTTTTTCCAACATTTGTGGCCGTATATCGGCAATAACACGGCGAATGTTGTCTTCCAAATGGTCAAGCGTTTGTGGCTTATCCTGATAGACCAATGACTTTACATAGCCCCACAGAAAATAGTCTAGCGGTGTTAAATCACATGTTCTTGGAGGCCAATTCACAGGTCCAAAACGTGAAATTAGGCGGTCACCAAACGTGTCTTTCAATAAATCGATTGTGGCACGAGCTGTGTGACATGTTACGCCGTCTTGTTGGAACCACAGCTCCTGGACATCATGATTGTTCAATTCAGGAATGAAAAAGTTAGTAATCTTGGCTCTATACCGATCACCATTGACTGTAACGTTGTGGCCTTCATCGTTTTTGAAGAAGTACGGACCAATGATTCCACCAGCCCATAAAGCGCACCAAACAGTCAGTTTTTCTGGATGTAACGCTGTTTCGACATACACTTGTGGATTAGCTTCACTCCAAATGCGGCAGTTTTGTTTGTTGACGTAGCCATTCAACCAGAAGTGCGCTTCATCGATAAACAAAATTCGCTTATGAAAATCGGGAACAACGGCAATCTCGTTTTGGGCCCATTTGACGAATCTACGCCTTGCTTGATGATCGTTTTGATGAATTGCCAAGCCAAACTGAGAATAAATCACTTGACAGCGGTTAAATCGGTCGCCATCTTGGAAAGTAATGCCAACTTAAACTTCTATACCTGGGAAAAAAACACTCTTTATATCTAAGATGAATTTGAAGATGTTTTTTTTTTATCAAAAACCTGTTGAGTGACTTTTAGAATGCTTTCAATACTGTTTATTTAAAAGAAACAGCATACCTTATGAACTCTACTGGATAATATGACAACTTGTTTCTTTTTGTCCCCGTTATACCTTCCGGCACATCACCAAATTCTGTTTCATCTTTTCACCATTTTTGCTACTCTGTTACCTAAATAAATAATCATCTTCCTTTCCATTTAGATTGTTAGATGTACTGGATTTTTTATGAAGTAACTTAAATTATCTCAGGTTTATTTTCATTCCATGCTTTTATTAACCCTTCCAACTATATCTAGATTTTTAACGAAGACGGCATTGCATATGTACATTTCAAGTTTCTTCGTAAAAAAAAAGGGTACGTGTGCCAGAATATACGGTATATATATGTGTGTTGTGTGTTTGTATATATGTATGTAAAGATTTTTTTTCCAGGTATAGAAGTTTAAGTTGGCATTACTTTCCAAGATGGCGACCGATTTAACAGCTGTCAAGTGATTTATTCTCAGTTTGTTTTGGCAATTCATCAAAACGATCATCAAGCAAGGCGTAGATTCGTCGAATGGGCCCAAAACGAGATTGCCGTTGTTCCCAATTTTCATAATCGAATTTTGTTTATCGATGAAGCGCACTTCTGGTTGAATGGCTACGTCAACAAACAAAACTGCCGCATTTGGAGTGAAGCTAATCCACAAGTGTATGTCGAAACACCGTTACATCTAGAAAAACTGACTGTTTGGTGTGCTTTATGGGCTGGTGGAATCCTTCTTCAAAAACGATGAAGGCCACAACGTTACAGTCAATGGTGATCGGTATAGAGCCATGATTACTAACTTTTTCATTCCTGAATTGAACAGTCATGATGTCCAGGAGCTGTGGTTCCAACAAGACGGCGCAACATGTCACACAGCTCGTGCCACAATCGATTTATTGAAAGACACGTTTGGTGACCGTCTAATTTCACGTTTTGGACCTGTGAATTGGCCTCCAAGATCTTGTGATTTAACACCGCTAGACTATTTTCTGTGGGGCTATGTAAAGTCATTGGTCTATGCGGATAAGCCACAAACGCTTGATCATTTGGAAGACAACATTCGCCGTGTTATTGCCGATATAAGGCCACAAATGTTGGAAAAAGTCATCGAAAATTGGACGTCCAGATTGGACTACATCCGAGCCAGCCATGGCAGTCATATGCCAGAAATCATATTTAAAATGTAATGCCACAAGATTATCTTTCGAATAGCAAAAATTCATGTCAATCGAATAATACATCGTTGTTTTATTGCAATTTAAAGTTCTGTACCTCTAAAAAAACACCCTTTATATATAAGTATATGCACGTGTGTTGATATATATACTATTCGTTGTCTTGAAATAGATTGCAACTGGAGATGAGGAGTAGGTACTATGTATTACAAGGTAAAACATCCAATCCAAACTTTATCTCCAAAAGGTTTTGTTCAGTGTGTAGTGCAAGGAATAATTCACCGAGATTGCATTGGTAGCGCCCATTGCATTAATATCCTCCATTACACACGAGCCTAAAAATGATGTGGTTCCTTGGGATGTTTTACTTTGACTTGGTTAACAATTGCCTTTTTTGTTCAGCCATAAAATCTTTGAGGATCTTGAGAATGGGATCATTTTTGACGAGAAACACGTCACATATTAGTGGATAGCAAAAGAACCTTCTGTTCTCATCGTTGCAAAGAAGCCCCATGGTTGAATGCATCGAAAAAAGCCAACCGTTATCTTATTCTATTTAGGGGAAAAAAAGGGTTTCATGAAAAATAACTCTCTCTCTCTATCTCTTATCAATAAGAGTAGGAATGAGGAAAGAGTTAATATCTACGCTGTGTCTATTATTTCTGCTGCGTCCCTCCCGTAGGCAAATGGAATTCAATTCAAATTCCTTCCCAAAATAGCTTTCTACCATTAAATGATGTCAATGCGTGGGAATCCATTCCGTAATTAAATCAAGTACAATCATTGATTGCTACTTTTTGTGTTTTTTCAAACGGAACTTTTAATTAAAAATAAACGCATTTTGGAAGCGCTTCAAAATGCCCTCAAATAATCGATCATTCGGCAGAACAGCAAAGTCTTCACTTTTTCTTTCAGAAGAGTTCTTTGTTAAAATGACACATGGGGAATCATACGGGGGAAGATGGGATTTCATTTATAACTGCTCTTAAGCTAAAAAAGCGTTTCAGAAATTCGTTAAAATAGATCAATAAGTGTCATTTTGGCTTTGAAACCAAGCCATAATTACGTTGGAAAAAGGTCAATAAAATTGAAATGATTAGAAATTGAAAAATATTGTTATTTATTTCACTCATTTCAATAAGGCATGGGAAAATGATTTAAGATCAAAGAATTATTAAATGAAATGATTCTTTCGAAAATATTAGAAATGTATCAACTAAAAGATTCTGAAGAGCGACTTATAAAAACAAAGAATATTCCAAGTGTATGACAGAATTTTACACCAAGGGATAATAATTGTGATTTATTAAAGAAGAATATTATTGCAAATAAAGCAAATTCTCTTTTTTAAAACTTTAAAATAATTTTCAATGTAAAAGAAATTTGAAAAACTAATAAATTAAACGGTTTGAGAGTTTCTTTCAACTTTTTCAAAACATTGTAAACTATAAAGTAATTCAATTTAAAAATTCATTATCGATTTTGAAAATCATTTCTTTCTTAAAAATTGCTTTATTTGATTCCTTACAAAATAAGAAAGAATAAACTAAAAAATAAAATGCCAAAAGAAGATGCAAAGTCAAAAATTTCGGTAATTTCCGCTTACAAAATTCCACTAGAAATTTCTCATGAAAATTAATTTTGAAATATTTTTCACGAGTCTCCTTCATATATCTGTGAAGATGCATCAATAGAAAAATTATTTCAACTATAGTGGATGAAATAAGTTATGTTTTTTTTCACTGTGGATGTTCTTCTATGAGAACCCTTTTTTCTGGATTCGATTTCGCTTAAATAAAAATCGAACGCGGATTAAGTTGAAGATTCTTTTCAAACTGGAGCATCAATTATCTGCTTTATTGTCTTAAGAATTTGATAAAACTCTTTTGGAAGCTTTTTTATGATAGAAATTATTTGTTTCCAAAGAGAATTTAATAAATGTAACTTTTATATTAATGCTTGAATTATATATTAATATCTATAAAAAGACTGAATAAAAAAGATAGTATCTGTAAAATCTGGTCTAAACTTTGCTCCGTGAATTCCTTATAATATGGTACAAAATCTGGTATTAAAAATAAGTTTATTCTCTCTCTCTCTCTCAACCCCGTAAACTATTTTTTTAAATTTTAACAAACAGTAAATATCTTAAAATACATATAAAAATAAATTCAATAGTAAATAAAGAAATTTGCGTGTGAAATAAATTTTTAATTTTAAAAATTTCGAACCCATGACTTGTCCTCGACACTCGAATTTCTAAAGTAAAAATAGATTCACTGCAATCGAAATACATTATTCTTAAAAAGTCAGTTATATAATTGTTTTATTATCAAGGAAATAGAAATGAAATGTTTTATAACATTCCTCTAGTAAATTATATGATATTGTTAAAATAACTGAAATATACAATCTTTAAAACTTTAATTAATTGTATTCATGTTACAGAGCTCATTAATAAGGATATGCTAGAATTTTAAAGTAGACTGTTCCTTAGATAGCTATGTATTATCTGTTATCTTTTCGACTTTAGCGCAATGTTCAGTGAGGCATAAACCTAGTCAAGCTCTGTTGCGAAATCCATTTATAAAAATAATGTTAATTCACAAACGATGCTACATTATATGTATGAAACAAGCAGAGGTTGAATGAGAGTTAAATTAACATCGCAAAGCAACACTAGGGATACCACTTAGTTATAAACCTCGGTCAAGTAACGAGGACGACACTTAAGCAGACACCTCTCCCTCTCAGCTAACTACCACACGACTCCGACGGGAGGACATTGAGCCTCGGCAGATTTAGCGTGCATCAGCTTCTCTACACGGTGGGTCTTCAGTGGCACTTAGGACTCGAACCCGCGATATTCTGGACGCGAGTTTGTGACCATAACCACTGAGCTGCCACGGGCAAATGAATTTTGAATGCGATTTCCAGTTATTAATTGTTGCACAATTGATATGTAGTTCATATGAAATATGCGCTGGACTATTCGACATTTCAAAAAGAATCTCAAGCAATTCCCTCCCAAACATTTCAAAATAAGGGTGAAGTCTTTATTACCAGCAAAAAGCGGGTTTCGATTTTGTCCCCAAGAGAAATCTCTACAACATAAAAAGAGACCGAATTGACGGGGTAATTAGTACTGAACTTAATCTTAAAATAATTGAAATCTGCATGTTTAGTGAGTTAACATTAATTCGTTTAATTTATTTTATGATACAAACTAATGTTCGTAATCAACACCGTCATTTACATTAAAATGGCGAAATGTAAAAGATACAGCCAAGGTGGCATCCTTTTTGGCGATTTGGGGACCCTATGGATGCTTCAGGAAATTACTGGAGAAATCTATGACGCCATGATCCATGACATAAGCGGATTGTTTGAGAAAGCAGAGGAAGGTAGCCAAGCACAGACTATAAATAATGGTCAACATCTGAAACTGAGTTAATACTACTACTTCAACCACACACACACACACACACACACACACACACACGGAAGTGTTCGGCGTGTTTGCTTGCGGATCATCTTTCTCCTTACGTACATGTATTTTTAAACTCTGGTATCAGGTTGGAGGATCTTCTAGATCTATTTGTACTGCCCTGAATTTTAAGAGTTATTTTCGACAATAAATTGGGGTAGCAAAATATCCAGAAGCCCCGATCTACGCAACAGAAAGAAAAGGGATGCACATGAATTGAAAACGAGACGCTAACTGTTTCAACTTTATTAACTATTCCTATTCTATCCAGAAAATACATCTACTAGGGAAAATGAATAATGTGCTGTCCCACCTCTCGCCCTGATACTAGCTATTATCCAGTTGAAGATTGACTCGTAGAGTTGGTGGATGCTCTCCTACGAAATTGTTTTCCACACACGTTCCAAATGGTGAGTTAGATCTACGTAATCTAGGGATTGGTAAAGACGCCTGTTAATCAGAACCCCAACGTGCTCCACTGGAGAGAAAGGATTTATAGAAGGAAGAGCAAAATTGCGGAGCGTAGAATCTCTTCGATATGCAAGTGTGCATTAAAAATGTCACGAAAATGGTTGTGCCCTATATTATAAATTCGGGTTGTCTGGCAGAACGACAGTCGTGTGTGCATCTTATCGCTATTTCAGACGTATCTTGGCTGACGTAGAATGCATCCGGTCACTTTACAACTTTACAAAAGTGACCTCCTTCACTTAGTTGGCTGATGGTCATTTCAAATTGATTGGGTACCAAATATGCATCGGATAGTTGATACGGATGCGTTAGTGGCAAAGAGTGCTTGGACGATCACTCTGTCATTACGTTCTGTCGTCGCTCTTGATCGACCATCTTGACATTCTGTTACGTCGTGGATCACCCATTCCTACCACTATCATGAAATGTTGATCATTGCGCGATTTGACAAACTTATTTTCTTCAGTTCAATCGCAGGTTCTCTCTCAGATAATGATATCTGTTCATACTGTTTACGAATTCGTATGCGAGACATTGGTACAGGCCACATGAGTCGACAGAACACCTTTACATGGAAGTAATGCCTTAACAATGGACTGTTTTATGCACCTTCAAATGTTCCGTTGCAACTCACTAGAGTTCCAGCTGATCAATTACTGGCCTCCAAAAGCTGATATTATGTTGTAAGGTATGTGTGCATACGCGATTTCGTACCATTCTTATATTTTCTTCGCGCATCATGGTTTTTGTTCTGGAGCAGGGGTCTGCAACCTATGGCACGCGTGCCACATGTGACACGTCAACCATTCTCAGTGGCACTCTACACACTGCTCTACAAATTTGTCGATTTTTGAGTGGATGGAAGTTGATAAAATTGTAATAGACCTTATTTGACAAACATCTTCAGAATTATGGATATTTACGGAATTACGAAAATATCCGAAAGATAAAAATAAAGCAATTTTGTAAATTATTGAATATCATTGTTGGAGAAAGCTAATTGTTCGAAGAGAGAAAATTGCATGTACTATGCTTTCCGCTTTTGGTTCTACATATTTAAGTCAAAAGTCTTTCCTCGTATGAAAAATATTTCGAGTACGTAAAAAGATTGTTTATCTACTGAAAGCTAAAAATCGTGTCAAATTGAAAGTCACAAATTATGCCTTTGATTTTAGAATATGAAAGTAGAGCGGTGCACAAGCATTATAGGTTTTCACATTAAAATTTTTTTACCATATTTCTTTATATAATATAAGTATTCAACATATAATATAAGTATTTCTATAATGAAAAAAATACTTATATCATATATTGCCCATTTCTTATATCAATAAAAATATGTTTAAAAATACATAATATATGTACAATTTAAATTTTTTTAAATAGTTCTATTTTATGCTGTTTATTTTTATGTTAAGAAACATTTTTAAATAAGGTCAAATCAAACTGTAAATCTCTATATTATTGACTTTCCAATTCTGCACCGCGGGAATCGAATTGTTTCAAAAATATCTTGTGTGGTACACTGAATTCTATTTGTAGAAGGGTTTGGCACGTAACAGCTCAAAGTTTGCCCGATCCCTGTTCTAGAGTATGTATTGTTATTTTTTTACCTTCATCAGTTAGTCATGAAATATTAAAGGAATGTTTGCTATCAATAAACTTTCTTATGCAATGCCTTTCAACGAAACGAATATTAGAAGGAAATTAATTTCTTATATACTGCTTTTTATACATTTTTTTGAACAAATATTTTTTTCAAATGATACAATGTTTGTTTATTGATGTTAGTTTGGATAATATTAATGATAAAAAAATGTCAGTAGAGGTTTTGTTGGACTAATTTCTGTATTGTCTGGCTACTTTTGGCGGTGGATTATGGAATGTTTGGTGCAATTCTCTGCATCTGCGGGGTGAGTTGCTGTTTTGTGAGAGGAGGTAGTTGACTTTCGAACAAGACGGTCAGGGGTCAAGAGAGACTCTTGGTTTAGGAGCGTGAGCCACTGAACTGAATTCGGTGTTAAGGAAAGCGAGTTCCTTTGTTTTTAGCCCGACGCACAGGGCTTGTGGTTTGCGATATCAAGAAGAGATAGTTGCTTGGGAGGTTGTTTTTTTTAACACGATGGACTGTATTTGGTTTGATTATATTGAGAAACGAGATAATTCTGTTGGCTGTTAACGCAAAGCATGGGGAAATTCATAACACCAAATTTTCATTGAGCTCTAAATTGTAGAATCTTCCTGCTAGATAGCTTGGATGAGGGTTTCTTGGATATAGTAATCTAGCCTTAAACTATATCTTTTAGCAATTATTTTCAATCGTCCTCCTGAATCTGAAAAATTGATAAAGTTCTGACACCAATTTCATTCCAATTTTTAGTTTTAAGAAATAAGCAATTAACGTAATAACACAATCTTGCATAAATCTTTTAATGAATTTAATAATTTGGTAATAATTATTCTAATAATTTCTTTGTAATCGGTCCCAGTTGTGTAAGTATTTTTTGACTAGAATTTTGGTATGTTGTGAAATTTTAACCACAACATCGAAGCGAATAATTTATGCCTTCAATATGACGAATGAATGTCGCAGAAACCATAAAGTAAGATTTCAGTGAAAAATAAGGTAAAATTCCGCAAAAATTTTATAATGTTCGTAGTAAATTGGGCTGCTGCACTATGTTAGCTACCGACCAGGGTTAATTGTCACTTTTCCGATGTAATAAATCATTATTACTAACAATAACACTAACAAGCTATCCATATAGTTAGTGTTTGCATATAAGTAAGCAAGAAGTTTTTTTAAGTGTTTCGGAAACCTAAGATCTTCAAGTATGACAATTTGAGATATTTTCAAGTTGTATAGATTAGATTTGGGTTTTAGGAAATACCATTTATAATTCTAGAAATAACTTTACTGGTTTTTGATAAAAGTTTCGAAACAAATCTCTAAATTCATCATGGATATATTCTATAAATAGTTGTAAGAAATCCTTACTTGTCAAAAAAAAATTTACTTTGTTATAAAAAAATTTATTTAAAAAAATGATAAATGGATTGTATTATGGAATAGTCGGGTTTTTGGAATAGGTGGCTTATACCCAATGGAAAACTAATTAAGACCTCATAAAACAGTAATTTTTAAGTATAAAAGACATATTTTTAAGAATACGTGAAAGTCATTTGTGTTTCGAGTCTATTTATAAAAGTCACAAATATAATCTTTCTCTGCTCCAGTACAATCAAGGTGAATTTGGAAGTATTGAATCCAAATTTTTTTTTGTGTTTGAACTTCGTGGAATTTTCCGTTATAGAAGATTCATTCCGCATCTTTAGTTTCTGGTTTTTTAGTTGATGGCATGAATTCTATTCCAAAGATGCATTCGAATGGAACGATTCATTGCTCCTAACAGTCCAATCTCGTCTCTAGTAGGTTTAGGTCTAGAGGGTCGGTTTTTAAGTTTGATTTCTTAATAAAGGGTCTTTGAATTTTTTTTGTGGTTCTAGTTACTTCCTTCTGTCCGTTTCATTTAGATTATCCTCTAACGCTTCTTTATGTGGGGAATACCTTATTATAGAAGATCCAGCTTTCCCGTCTCTAAATTTAACTTCTGCTTTTTTGGAGGTTGTGGGGAATCTTTATGGGAAAGACAAAATTTGGTGTCTTAGACGTATCAGGAATAACCATGTTAGGGCTATTGGAAGAATAAATCTAAGGTGAAACAGATCTTGTAGATGAATATGGAACATAGTCATTTGGAGGTCTCATGGCCTGAGACATAGGAGCAGTGAGTGTAGAAGCATTAAAATCTTCAATTCTAAAGACATTTGTGTTGATACGGTAAATACCAGTCGATTTGAAGCCATTTACTGCTTTGTCCTGGTATATACTATAGATAATTAACAACTATTAGCCATCAATATTATACTCAAAACTCATTTTTTAACTTTATATTTATTCAGTATATCTGTTTTGACTCTACACAATAAACAAACACTAGCAGTGGACTTTCACTATTTAATTTCACTCACTCCATGCACTACCTCTCTCGAGGTTATTGTTGCATACAATGAAGTTTATTTTACAATCAACTAGAGGGCGCTGTTCGTTAACAAAGGTAACATACCGCCCCGCATTGCAATGGTTTAACCATGCAATCATTGTTACTAAATTAACATTCATATTTGTTACATCTAGAACACTTAACACATTCAACACTTGAAAATTCTCAAGAAATAAAATTACATAAATCACTAAATGCAAGATTTCAAATAACAATATTTTTTTATACGCGTACAAAATCACTTTACTAACAATGAGTCAAATTTACACACCACCAAAAGTACACTAAATGAAAAATTAAAATTATATTTAAGGATCTTCCATTGGTAAAACACTAATTTTTTATATGGCTCGTTCTCACATATACTATATACTGAGTTTTAATTTTAACACAACACGAACTTTTTTATCTTCGCCTTAATACAATTCTACCTAATGTTCATTTATAGGTTGGTAAATTTTCTTCAATTATTAAAACCAAGTCTCCAATTTTAACTTTACTTTTTTCAAACATCCATTTTTCCCGCTGTTGTAATTGATTCAAGTAATTACGACTCCAAAATTTCCCCATTAATTGAACTATCTCAATTATTTTTTGCCACCTTTTGAGATTATTCGCTTTACATTTTGTCATATTAGGCTCTTCTGGTGAATTTAAAGACCTATTAATTAAAAAATGGGCTGGTGTGAGCACTTGGAAATCATCATTGTTTGATAAGGGACAAAGCGATCGAGAATTTAAAATTCCCTCAATTTGTATAGTGACCGTAAGTAGTTCCTCGTACGTTAAATTAAGTCCGTTCACAACTCTTTTTAAGTGATATTTACATGACTTTATGGCCGCTTCCCAAAGTCCTCCAAAATTTGGTGACCTCGCGGGAATATATTTCCATTAATTAGCGAATTTTTCATCTGGGTTTCTGATTATTTCAAGAATTTTTTTAATTTCATTGCTAGCTCCGACGAAATTTTTACCATTGTCCGAAAACAGTTTTGCACATTTGCCTCTTCGAGCTGTGAACCTTTTCAACGCTGCAATGAATGCTTGGGATATTAAATCTGATATTAACTCAATATGTACCGCTTTAAACACAAAACACACAAAAATATAAATATACACTTTAAACAAATTTCGTTTACGTTGTCCTTTATTTTTAATGAAAAAAGGACCAGAGAAATCTATTCCTGAACAATTAAATGGATAATCAGTAATAAACCTCTCTTTTGGCAAATTACCCATAATTTGAGTTGACACAATTGGTTTCGCTTTAAAACACATACAATACATTTATATACAATTTTTCTGCAAATTGAACGACCATTTAACGGCCAAAATTTTTCCCGAATATGATTAAGTAAAGATACAGTTCCCACATGTAAATATTTCTTATGAAAATTTTCTATTATTATTAAAGTTAATTTACTATTTTTTGCTAAAATTATCTCGTGCTTTTTATTAAAATTAAACTATATATATATATATATATATATATATATATATATAATCCAATATAAAAAATTTCAATATATAATTATATACATATACATACACATGTATATAAATTTATACATATATATACTTATACACAAATATATAAACAAAAATATAAAAATAAACAGATAGTTATATACCTAAGATAACTAAAATTAGGAAGAAGGCACATAGTATAATGACAAACTCCTGGCCTTAGGAACGAGGATTGCAGGTTTAAACAAGTTTTGCGGCCAGCCAACCTTCACTTGTAATTTGTCATACTATGTACCAAGAGGAAAGGAAAGAATTATATATGTAGAATTTAAATATTAAAAAAATCATTAAACTAAATAACATAGGAACAAAAACATAACCTACTAATTCGGAGTGTAAACGATGGCCAAGAGTGCAGTAACGTGTTCCCGCCAAATACGAGGGGTGAGAGCAGAACCACATAAAATTAATTGCGATACGATAATAAGAAATATATATATATATATATATATATATATATATATATATATATATACTTTTAAAAAATCATAAAAATAATAATCATATAAAAATTAGCGTAAAATATAAAAGTAACTCAAAAAATATATATTAAAAAATTTAATAAGCATGTGGCGCCATCTATTTAATAATTGTAGAATAAATTAGATATTGTCTAAATTTAAAAAATCATTACAAAACATAATAGTAAATAATTACGGTAATACAAATTGTATCATAAAAAACCATTATAAATATAATTACAAAGAAATTTAGCAGGATATCCATGTTCAATACAGTGATTAAAAGTTTTTTTAAGATTTAAAAAAATATTAGCTTTATCGCTAACTAATACATTATTGCGATAAATATAGTTAAAAATAATATTTCTATATATAGATATTGATAAATTAGGATTCCAGTAAGGCACTTTGATGATATTAAAATTAAAGGCATCTCTTTTATCATAAATATTACAATGTAGTTTCAAATCCTTAATATACACACACATATATATATATATATATATATATGTATATATATACATATATATATACATATATATATATATACGTATATATATACATATATATATATATATATATATATATATATATATATATATATATATATATATATATATACAATCGTCCTCCAACTCTTAAGACACCATTGTCATCTAAAAAGGGATTCAATGTATTTAAATTACTGTTTGTTTGCACACTTCTCTTACTTTTATGATTGTTAATGTCACTCAAAAGTTCTTGCTTTTGAATCTTTTTTAGGTTTCAGCCTTCTCAAATTCATTCTTTTGTTGTGAGTGAACCAGTCACTCTACTTATTCCCTTTAAATTTTCCACCAACCTGAAAATAAAACTCAATACACGTAAAATAGTTGTATAATTTTTGCTTAGATTAAGTAGATCGTTTCAAAATCATTAACATGAATATTAAGTACCGATTGATAGTTCTCAATTTGTTCATTAGCTGAGTTTTTCAGTTCTGAATTATATTCATCTAGTTTATCTCTACAGTTTATATTTCGATTGAGATAGTCATCACCTGAAAAAAATGTTGGTCCATTAAACCATAATTTTTGTTGCAAAAGTTTATCAGAATCGACTCCTCGGGAGACTAAGTCAGCGGGATTTTGATCAGATGGTACGTATCTCCATAGCTGATTAGAATAGAGTTCTTGTATCTTGGCAACCCTATTTTGAACAAAGGTTTTTAAGTCCATCGGTTTCTTTCGAAGCCACGCCAAGACGATAATCGAATCCGACCAAAGATATATTTCAGCAGTTTCTGGTTTTAAAGCAGCTACAACTCTTTTCACAAGTTTTGCCAATAGCACTGCAGCACATAATTCATGTCTAGGAATTGTCAGGCTTTTAATAGGCGCAATTCTCGATTTGCTTGCGTGATTAACTGAAAAGTTTCACTCTTTAAATTTTTAGATTTTCAGTAGACTGCTGCCCCGTAGCACCACTCTGAGGCATCGGCAAGGCCATGGATCTCAATATCTTCTGGAAAAGTGACACAAGAATACGTCTCGGTATCTCTATATTGTTGATATTCTCTAAGGATACTAGGAATTGATGCCATTCTCGATATTCTTCAGCTGGCAGAAGTTCATTGAATTCCATTTTACTTCTCCACAAATGCTGGAGGAAAATATTTGCTTTTGAAATTACTGGTGCCATCAGTGTAACAGGATCAAGATCTTGGCAATAGTAGACAAGACGTATGTTTTAGTATAAGAGCTGTCCAAACAGACATTCACTTTAATCAACAAGCAATCTAGGATCGGCTTCCATGTTACTTCTAACGAATTTGTCTCTGTTAAAGTTGCGAAATTGTAATTTTGTTCGGTATCTGGTGACAATTTCTCGTGATTGGCGCAAAGTTTATGCAACTCCATTCCAGCACTTTCCAAAATTCCTTTTATTTGTTGTCTGAGAACAATTGCCTCCTCTAACGTTGCAGCACCACAAAGGACATCGTCCATGTATAAATTTTTCCTTAAAACGGAAGCTGCTATAGGGAAGTTGGCATCTTCGTCCATCGACAATTGGGTTAAAGTTCTCTCTGCTAAGTAGGGAGCACTTCAGTGCCATATGTAACTGTCGAAAGTTCGTAAATTTTGGGCGATTGATGTTCATTTTCACACCAGACGATCCTCTGCAGATTATGCTGTTTAGGGTTAATTAATATAGTTCGATACATCATTTTAATGTCTCCTATAAATGCATACGTGTAAGTTCTGAACCTCAGTATTTGTGCATATAAGTCCTTTTGTATCACTCCTCTAATATATTGAATGTCATTTAAAGATATGCCATTATCAGTTAACGAAGAGTGGTTAAAGACAACTCTAAGTTTTGTTGTGGACTTTTCTGGACGATAATTTTTATGATGGGTTGCATAATACGTGATTTCGAGTTCAATTTCGTTAGTCACTTCCTTCATATGACCAAGTTTCTCATAATCTTTTAAAAATTAATGGTAAAAATTTATGTAATTTTCATCTCAAGCTAAGCGATTCCACAGCGATCCAAGTCGTTTGACGGCTGTCTTTCGAATAACCCAAACATCAGGGTTCCTCTTTTAAAGATATAGATAAAGAGTGTTTATTTAGAGGTATAGAACTTTAAATTGCAATAAAACAACGATGTATTATTCGATTGACATGAATTTCTTTTATTCGAAAGATAATCTTGTGGCATTACATTTTAAATATGATTTCTGCAATACGACTGCCACGGCTGTCTCGGATCTAGTCCAATCTGGACGTCCAATTTTCGATGACTTTTTCCAACATTTGTGGCCGTATATCGCAATAACACGGCGAATGTTATCTGCCAAATGGTCAAGCGTTTGTGGCTTATCCTCATAGACCAATGACTTTACATAGCCCCACAGAAAATAGTCTAGTGGTGTTAAATCACAAGATCTTGGAGACCAATTCACAGGTCCAAAACGTGAAATTAGGCGGTCACCAAACGTGTCTTTCAATAAATCGATTGTGGCACGAGCTGTGTGACATGTTGCGCCGTCTTGTTGGAACCACAGCTCCTGGACATCATGATTGTTCAATTCAGGAATGAAAAAGTTAGTAATCATGGCTCTATACCGATCACCATTGGCTGTAACGATGTGGCCTTCATCGCTTTTGAAGAAGTACGGACCAATGATTCCACCAGCCCATAAAGCGCACCAAACAGTCAGTTTTTCTGGATGTAACGGTGTTTCGACATACACTTGTGGATTAGCTTCACTCCAAATGCGGCAGTTTTGTTTGTTGACGTAGCCATTCAACCAGAAGTGCGCTTCATCGTTAAACAAAATTCGCTTATGCAAATCGGGAACAACGGCAATCTCGTTTTGGGCCCATTGACGAATCTACGCCTTGCTTGATGATCGTTTTGATGAATTGCCAAACCAAACTGAGAATAAATCACTCCACAGCTGTTAAATCAGTCACCATCTTGGAAAGTAATGCCAACTTAAACTTCTATACCTGCTAAAAAACACTCTTTACTACATATTTACCTGCTTTAGTTATAAAAAGAGTATTCGCGTAATGCTCCTCACGAATTAGCCTTTCTTTATTTTTAACTATTGGTGCCTCTATCTCCTCTACTTTCCAAAATTTGTCTAAAGTTTTATTTAAGTCTTCGTCATGAATCAAACCGCAGTGAACCTTAGTTTCATTTATTGATTCTAAATTACCTGTTACTATATAACCAAATACGCTGTTGATCAACAGTAATTACGAATTTTTTATTTTAATTCTTTCCGGTTTCAATAAATCATAAAATATATTTGTACCTAATAATAAATCAATTTTGCCGTTAATATTAAAATTAGAGAATCCGCTAATTCCACAAAATTAGAAAAATCAGAATTTATTTCTAAAGTTTTCTTCGTAATAAAATCAGTGATTTTTTTTAGCTACGAACATTTCAATTGCCTTTCGAAGGATCTATTTTTATTAGAAATCGCCACTTCAACACACCCATTGACAACCATAGAGACATCATTTGAACACGAAATTAATGTAATTATTTTTTCGGTCTTAAGTTGTAATTTTTTGACTCACTCGTTTGAAATTAGACATGTTTCACTTCCCGAGTCTAACAAGGCCCTAAATGTCTGCCATTCTGAATATTTATCTTTCACGAGAATTAAAGCAGTACTCAAGAAGCATTTTTTTAAAAACCCGCCGTCACCACGACTTGAGTTACGTCTACCTTCGGAACGGAAGATTCAGCACTTACACTCAAGGTGAATTGTGATTCATCCCGGTTAACCTCTGGCGTCGTCTCCATGGGGGAGATAGAATTTTTTTTCATTTCTCTGAGATAATGTAATAATTTATTATGCGGTTTAGAGCGGAAACAATATTTTGATCAACACCTTCTAACGCTACATTGAGGTGAAAAACATTTAAAACAAAGTCTGATTTTTTTAACAAATTCTACTCCTTCGTTTACCAAAAACATTTTAAATTGTGGACAAAATTGTAAAGCATGAACTTCATTATTTTTGTACAATACACATTTATCATTTTTTAACTCAGATAAAAATACATTCGATGTACTTCGCGGTATTTTCGCATTAAATTTGTTTTGTTTATTATAAAGGAAACGCTTGGCATTTTCACATAATGGCTTAGAAAATATCTCATTTTTAATTTTGCCTTTCGATGACAAATATCTATCGCACTCACGCCCTAACTCATGTGGTTTAAAATATTTCTCTCCCTGTTTTATGCTCATATGAGACATTAATTCTCTATCGAGCGTGCTCATTATTTTTTCCGATACAATTAACTCACACAATGTGTGATTTAAAATCATTCACATTGTGCAGCTGACAATAATATTTAAATGTCGCGCATAATCTTGATGCAAATTGTACATAACTCTGTGAAAACTTATTTTTAGCACTTTCTGAAATCTATTATAGCATTCTTGCGGTGTGGGGGAAAATTATTTTAATACTACATCTTTAATCTTACTATAGTTATTTAAATTTTCTTTGGAAACATGAACAAGTGAATTATTAACTCTTTCACCTAGAATATTTAAAAGAATTTCGCCTTTAAATTGTTCGGGAACCTCTTTTATTTTGAATGATTTTTCAAGCGACTGGAAAAATAAATTGTATGACCCCACTCTTGAAGGTAAGAGTATTGTTAAAGTTTTCACGGACTTTAACAAAGTTTTAATATTAATATTGGCGGCAGTTTCAAGCACACTCTGATTTCGAATATTGGAATTTTGAGGTGAATTCTTCTGAATATTTGCAAGCTCGAATTTTTTTTCCAATTGCACTAGTTTAATTCGTTCAAATTCTAACTTAGCTTCACTGGCCAACCTTTTATTTTTAACTTCCGCCAAAGAATAATCGATTGCGGACTGAACTAACTCTTTATCATTTTTGTAAACATGACTATTTACAATTAAGCTTTTTAAATCAGCTATTTTTTCACCTTCTGGTACAGTTAAATGTAACTCTTCTGCAACGATTTTTAACTCGTCTTTCTTTTAATTTTTTTAAAGACATATTTATGAATTAAGGCCACTAAAGAATGGTCATTTGCACCTACCTCCTCAGATCGCTGTTTCACGCCGTTAGCTTAAGTTTCGGTTTCGAAAAAAATCAGCCGTTATTCACACTTTAGTCGTTACAATTTTTTCACTGGATTTTGATAATTCAACGGCTTTACAAATATACATATCCATGCGATCGCTTATCTCCGGAGGTACGGATCATGTTTTGACTCTACACAATAAACAAACACTAATAGTGGACTTTCAATATTTAATTTCACTCACTCCATACACTACTCTCTCGAGGTTATTGTTGCACACACTGAAGTTTATTTTACAATCAACTAGAAGGCGGTGTTCTCGTTAACAGAGCTAACAATATTTTTCGGGTTATATCAGTGCTTCTCAAACTGTGGGGCGCGGGCATATTCAAAATAAAAGGTTTAAAAAATAATTTTTTTGGAATGAAGTGAAACAAAATGCTTTTTCTGTGTGTGACATAATAAAAATTGCACATTTACACTGATATAATTTTTATATATCATCTGGTGATCATCAAAAATAAAAGATTCCACTTCAAACACTCATTAGCTATCTTTGATCCTATAACCAAGTAAAAGAAAACATTTTGTTTGCTTTACTGTAATCCCACGATGAGAGATTTTTTTATTACGTTCCTTTGAATCCCTAAAATTCTACTTTTGAGTATCATATATTTGACCTTCAAACTTACTGGTATGTTTCACTCCATCTCTTTTTCTTTTGGGAAAGTTGTAAATAATATTTTTCTGTTGCTTTTTTTACATATGAATGAGTTATATGATATATGGATAAGCATATTGAGCACTTTGAAGGATTATTTGGCCAAGATGTTTTTTATGAGTATTCTGAAACATATAATGCATAACGAAAAACTTTTAACGCAATTCTTTTTTAGAACTAATATCCATGTTTTATTGAATACACTTTTAACACGGGATAGGTCGCGCGATGCGCAGTCCTCTCATGCTCACGAAATCGTTAATTCTGGTTAATTCAGATTTGGAACATTTTCTTTAGTTTTATTTGATTTTTTCTCAAATTATCAAAGAAAAATTGAAAATTCCTTGAAAGTAGGTAAGTATATTTTCTCTTAATTAAATTATTCACTGGATTTGTGATTTTTATAGTGTATAATAAAAATAATTATAAAATATAAATTATAGTTTAAAAACAAACTAAGAACACGCTTTTATAGTGAATCGAACTAAAAAGTAAAAAATAAATAAAAATATTTATTACTTAAAAGTAACATATACAAAATGTAATACTTATCTTGTTAATTTGTACGGTTCATAATTATGATGGTATTGTAGCTTTAGCGCCAAAGTGCATTATTATTGCATTCAATACATTATTATTATTATTTTAACAGGCCTCGAAATATTCTTCTTTAATACCCATTTTAATATCTTCCTACTCTGGATTTTATTTCCACTCAATATTAAATTTTTCTCCATCAGTTCTCCAACCTCTCTCTGAGTAACTCAACCCTTCAATCGGATGCGATCTACTCGACCAATCGAGAGCTAGGCTCTCCTTGCATCCCTTCCTGATTTTTTTAATCTTGACTTTCTCTCTCCCATCCAACATCGTTGTGATGCTTTTTGGAGTACATAGTCCTAACCTCCTATCCTGAAATGGAGATGACTGTACATTTTTACTATTGCCCATTTTTAAAAAAATAATAACATTTTAAAAGTTACTTTAAAAATAATGAAGAAATTAAATAGATACTACATTAAAATAAAAATAAAAAGCTCTTTTAAGAGCTCAAAAATTTTCATCGAAAAATCAGAAAAGTAGGCGGAGTTAAACTGGTCAATCAGGGTGCAGCAAGGAACCAAGATCAGAAAGTGTGGGAAAATTAACATAAAACCGAAGCTGGATCTGAAAATTGAGAGGGAGCGTTCCTATTGGCCGAGCCAGGAGTTCGGCTAATAGGGTATATGTAGTTTTGCGAAAGTGGAGAGCCAATCAGAGTGGTTCTGTGATTCAACAGAGTTGGATCACATGAAAGGGAAGAAAAAATGAATGAAATAAGAATTTGAAGAGAAATATTAACTAAAATCAGGGTTGACCAAGTCTCTTGGTCTTCTAACGGAGAAATGGGAGAAGTGTGAGGGAATATCTTGTATAGATGGGTTTACATGCCCATCTACGTTATTAAAGAAATTAGTAGCAATTTTTCGGATTGTTTGTCTGATAGTAGGGATTTTACATGCTGCTCTAATGTCAGCGTTTCTCATATACCAATGGGCATCGAGAATTTGTCTTAGTATTACATTTTGAGATCTTTCAAGGATATTTATATTTGTTCTTGTTGCGTGCCCCAGACTGGTGAATCATAAGTGAGAAGGGCTTTTATGATCAGCGTGTAGATAAGCAGTTTATTACGTCTATTTAATTTAGAATTTCGGCAGAAGAGGGAATAACAGTTATGCGTTGCATTTTTAAACTTGGTTCTAATTTGTGTAATATGTTGTCGGAAAGCGAGAGTTTTATCAAGGTAGACACCAAGATATTTGGTGTGGTGAGACCAGGGGATTCTTTGATTTTGGAGGGTAATTTCAGGGGGTGCGATTCTTTGAGAAAATAATACTGCCTCAGTTTTCGAGGTGTTTAGCGCGATTTTCCAAACGGAGAACCCAATTTCAAAGTGAGCTAGGTGTTGATTGATATTCTCAACAAGTGTGTTGAGGTTTTTGTGTCTGCTCAAAATTGCGGTATCATCTGCATACATACAAAGCATTGTGTTAGGGCTTTTAATAATGTCATTTACATAAATATTGAACAATACCGGGCCTAGGATAGACCCTTGGCTTTCACAGATCTGATTGGTGAGAATTTGAATAGAGAAAGTTCTATTACTAATACAGGAATCAATGATAAGGGTGAGTGGGGGAGGAATTTGATAGGTAATTAGTTTGAAGAGTAGGCCAGTGTACCAAACTCTATCAAAAGCTTTTTGAATGGATAGGAACACTGCGCAGCTGTACATTGACCTTTATTATTTCCTTCCTTAATGTACTCGGCTACGCGGAGTAACTGATGAGTCGTGGAGAGACGAGGACGCAGCCAATGCTGCTTTGGAATTATAATACTTTTGCTTTCAAGATAATCATTAAGTCTGGCATGAATTATTTTTTTCTGCCAGTTTGCTGAGACTGGAACTAAGAAAATTGGTCTATGAGATTCTGCTAACTTGGGGTTTTTTCCCAGGTTTTAGAAACGGAACTGCAACTGCAGTTTTCCATGCATTTGGAAAGTATCTTAATTTTAGCATATTATTAATGATGTTAGTAATTTTGAATACTGTTAGTAATGGGAGATATTTAAGCATTTTATTCGTAATACCGTCTCTTCCTGGACTTTTCCGAATTTTGATCTTTTAATGAAAGTAATGATTTCCGATGGAAGAGCGGGAGGGGGGTCAGTATTGTTAGTATGAGTAGTAAAGTATACATCAACAATGTTTGTAATGACTTCGTCTTTGTGTGAGTTCTGTATATCATTTAATTGAAATTGACTCTCAAGCGATTGAGCAATTAATTCTGTTTTGTGTGTGTCGCTGAGAGAAGTACCAATATGGCTATTAAGGGCTGAGATCCGGATGGCCTTCCTTTTGAACGCTTTTGTGGTTCCCCAAAGGGGGCCGTCTTCAGTGTCCAGAGAAGTAAGGTAATCCTCCCATACTTGTTGTCTGTAGAGGTTAACTTTTTTAATGGTATTTTGTAATCTGTTGAGTTCAGTTTTGTGTTGTGGGTGTCTGGTGAATTGCCAAAGATTTCTGGCTCGGTTCCTCTTCTTGAAGAGGTGTTTAAGCTCACCATGCTCAAATGGTAGCTCCGAGTGGGTCGTTGGTTTTGAGGCTTTAACGTGTGCGTTGAGAACCTCACTTGTGAGATCTCTGACTTAGGACTCTATCTCATGGGTGGAGCTGGCCGAATGAAGATAGAGATTTTCGTTGTTTGCAAGATTTTTAGTAAATATGCTCCAAGTGGTATTTAGGTGAGGGGGGATTAAAATTTTGAAGTTCTGGGAAAGTGAAGTTTGATCGGGTTGAGCTCAGAGCTTAGTTCAGGGATAGAGTTAATGGTGCAAGGCCAGTTGAGATTTTTAATTAATGCATAATCTATAATGGAGGCTGAAGCAACTCCAAACCTAGTAGGGGTCGGTGGAGCGAAAACATCAATACTATTATTTACTGTATAGCTGTAGAGTCTATTACCTCTAGTGTCGCTACAATGGCAACCCAATGAGGTATGTTTGGCATTAAAATCTCCCACGAGAACAGTCTTGTTATTAATATTAAAAATGGCGTCGAGGGTGGCACCAAGGTTTCTGAAATAGCTATTGTTCGATGGGATGTAAATTGAACCGATGAGGATGGGTTCGTGATCAATGGGGGTAATCGTGATCAGGGTTACCTCGACACCTCTAAGGAGGGGCGGGGTGGGAACATGGTAGTGAGAGATGGAATTTTTAATTAGGATAACAGTTCCTCCTCGGCCAGGGGCTGGGTAGGTCCTGTTGTTCCTACAACAAACGTAGTTGGGGATTTTAAAAGAATGCTCTGGTCTCAAGTGTGTTTCTTGTAATAAAAAGATATCTGGGGAGTGCTTATCAATGAAATCGCGTATCTCAACAATACGCGATCTCACTCCGTTCACGTTCCAGGAGAAAGTTGAGAGTCCGAAAAAAAAGAACTATACATCATTAACTGTTAGGTTGGTAAATGAGGAGCAAACTCCTTTAAGCAGACAGATAAGTTTATCTGCTGGATTTGTACACTTGTATGATTTTTTCATTTCGCTTAGAAACGATGGAAATAAATTAAAAATCTTTTGAATTTCTAATATGGCTTGGAGGAATCCAAACTCATTTGATTCGTTTTGGATTGCATTAATTGCTTCCATGTTTACTGCTTCATTTTTATTATTTTTAGATTGATCATTATTTTGCTTTGATGCCGAGGAGGCATTACCTTGTGCTACCATCTGTTGGTTTTTATCAGGGTTTAAAACTTGCGCAAAGCTTAATTTGGGAATGACGAGGGGAGAATTATTTTGGTTATTTTCATTTCGTTTTTGATTTTCGGTAGCGGATTTTCCCGTACCCGCTCTCCCATCCTCCTAGACACACACTCCAACGAGTACCTGCTCCCTGATTGGACAAGCGTTGGTCAGCCTACTGCAGTTGTCTACCCACCGATTCTCGTCGCACTTCACTCGGCTGGTCGGCCTGCGAGGTGACGGGTTCTCCCGGACGCTAAACTTGCCGACCATGCCTTTGCTTCGCATTGTTTAAGACGGCTGGTATCACTTCTCGTTCGAGTTTGATGCTCGGCTGTCGCAGATTATCAATTTTCTACTTGATTATTTCATTTATGTATTATTTTACTTACTGGTTCCAGCATTTTTCTTTTTTAAATTCACATATTTATTTAAATCATGAGTGCAATCCTTTTAACGGTAACTTTTAATTGAATGCTCAATACTTAAAATCTAGCATGTCAAGCTCTATCTTATGAATGTCAACCCACAATTTTATGAAGATAGGGGATTAAGACCTCTTTGGAGATCAAGGGCCCCGATGATCATTCTACCCATTATTTTTGGGGGCGGGCGATAAAAATTATGATTGAAAATTGGGTCGCCAGTAGTGAAAGTTTGAGAACTACTGGGTTATATGAAATACTGTACATTTATGTCCGTTATTATGGAATATGCCTAGTATTCCATAATACCCGACTAGCCATCTTGGAAAATGAACCTTTAAACTCAAGTACAAAACATTGTCAGCTAAAAAACACCACAGTATTACAAACTATAATCCTTTCAGTGTACATTATACTTAACTTTCATGTTCAAGTCTCATGCGTTCTAATAGTTTAAAATGTTTGAAAACTTATCCACAAAATATTTTGCAAATCATAAAATACTATTTGTTCTGTAGTGAGTGGTATGGCAACAACAAGTGGTCATCTCTCATTGTGATACATCATGAGAGTTTTTCTTCAATAATTCAAGGTTTTCCCTTGCCTTAGCAGCTACAAACAGAGCCAAAAGCTTGCTTTTCCATATTACCCGACTCTTCCCTACACCCGACTCCCATACATATATATATTTACCTTTCCTTAGATACCTTATTTTTTAATTTCTTCAATAATTAAACGCTTCACAAAATTTAGTTTTAAAATATTTCTGAAGCTGGGCCATACCCATTTAAATAGCAAAAAATGTTAACAAGGCACTTCATTTTCGTTTGACAGTTGAGTATGAGACTCCAGCTGAAACATTTAGCTTTTACTGTAAGCCGAGCCTTATGTTTATTAAATTTCTGGGCTAATAAGCTGTATCTTAAACGGACAAATCTGATTTTTTGTTTCCACTTTAAAAGCGCGTTGTTATCTTCGATCTTTCACGAGTTAGTTCAATTTGGCTAGTGTTTATGTGCCACTAAATTCAGCTAATTTTCTAAATATTTGTAATGTGCGAGAGAAATTTTGTCATACCTGAATCAACCACAAGAGTATTTAAGAATCTTAATGGACAGTTTTTTAAATGAAGATGCAAAAAAGCCAGTAATGAATGTAAAAATGATTTATCAAGAGGCAGATAATGTAAACAATTTTACTGATGGAATTTATTATCTAATTCTGAAAAACAGTTGTAACTTTCTCTAATTCAAATCCATTCAGGAACAGGTCCATGTTACCAACTTCAGGATTGAATCTTGGTAACAACTTTTTTAATTCAATTTTTGTTTTGTGTAGGGTTTGTGGACCTAAGATTCTTTGAGTCTCATTTTGCACTCGTATTTTCTGCAGATCAAATTCACGCGGTGTTTTCTTTTTCTGTTTGTTTTCCTCGTCTATCCTATTTGATACGATTCCCTCAAAGATACATTTCACAAATTCAGGGTCTTCCTTATAAGCATCATTTGTTAAAATTTTTGCCCTTAATTCAATTATTTTTAGCTCTTCCCCATCCGACTCACATTCACCTAACTCAATAGCAAGATTAATGAGATCAGCTTTTTCCCCTTTTCCCAGAAATGACATGACTGAGAAATTTAAGAGTTGCAAATAAATAAAATAAATAACTAAGGTCCAGGCCTGATTGCCAACCAAAGCTCTTACAGATATGGGAATACACTTTAAAATATGGCTAGCTTTAAAACCTTATAAATTATTTTGCACTTCAAAAAACAATAAAATTTGTAAATAGATTAATAACATATTCAAAATACCAACAAGGAACACTAATTCAAATAATAAAATAATATAAAGAAAAATTAGGAATCACCGGTTGTAATGATACAAAAATTCAATGCAATGAAAATACTAAACAAAACTAAAATAATCAGGCATGTAATGCTACCTAAATTCAAGATTAAATCAGTAAAATATGAAGAAAAATAGTAATTATTAATGTGCAATTCACAAAATATTAAACAGGAAACGTTATCTCACAAGAAATAAATTAATATACAGCAAAATTAAGAATTATCATTGCATAAGAATACCAAAAAATCAATGAAATAAAATAATAAAATAAGATTATGCAAATAAAATTGTGTAATGATACATAAATTCAATATAAAATTCTATAAAATATCAAGCAAAATGATTATCGAAATCAGGATTCATGTGTAATGATGAATTTAGTATATATCAGGTGTTTTGACACCTAGCTGGTAGCAGAGTTGCTATCCCTTTTTTTTGTCTTGAAAAAAAAAACACCACACTGTAGCAGGATTCCTACCGCGAATTTCGAAGAAATTATCACTAGCACTAACACACTGTAGCAGGATTGCTACGGCGAATTTTTGAAGAAATTATCACTAGCGCTAACACACTGTAGCAGGATTGCTACCGCGAATTTTTGAAGAAATTATCACTAGCGCTAACACACTGTAGCAGGATTGCTACCGCGAATTTTTGAAGAAATTATCACTAGCACTAACACACTGTAGCAGGATTGCTACCACAAATTTTGAAAACTTTCAACAGGAAATAGATTTTCTTTTTCCTCTACAAACAATTGAAGTCAGGATGATTCACTTTGTCTCTTTCGATTTCCTGAGATTTTTGGCAAGAACGTAGAAAATGAAAAAGTATTCGGGGTTCATCTCTTGCTTTAGAAGGATTGCGGTGCAATACCAGTAATTTCTTCCGGGACAGTATGGTTTTACAGAGCCGGTTAAATTTTCATTTTCCTGCGGCGTTTCGTCACAGCGGCGGTTTCTGCTTCTACGGGGTCGTAAGGCTTAGGCCACGGGTCTGGTTGCCAGTTTTAACACGCTGGGATGAATGGATAAATCTTGATGAAATTTATTCACCTCAGGGCTAAATACGGTTTATTTACTGCACACAGGTACATTAATGCAGCTCTAAGATAAATATATAAAATGCAGGAACATGATAAATATATAAAATGCAGGAACATGATAAATATATAAAATGCAGGAACATGATAAATATATAAAATGCAGGAACACGTGGGGAACGATTTCCCGCGCGATGCGTACACTAGCAGTTACACCGTCTTAATCAATCTTTTCCCCGGTTTCCCGCCAGGGGGAAACTCAACTAGTACTCTCTCTGGTGGCGCTATCTGGCGGTCATTACAATAAATAAATAATAAATATTACCATATTTGTTACAGTGTTCTATGTGTGAAAAATGGGAGGGGGTGCGTCATCAATTTCTTACCATAATATAAACTATAACCCAGTTTTTCTGAAAATGGAAATAAAAAAAAAATAAAGACTCGAGCATGTGAAAAAATAATTTATGTTCTAATTGCTAAACTCAGGCATATATTTCTTTTGTCGGATCTGTCGAATGAAACATTATTCATTGATTCATTTTACCAAAACAGCTGAGAACTGATTCAGAGGTCACCGAATTAAAAAAAAAAATTCTCACAAACTCTTCGATTCAAAACGTGCACTTTTATGCCTAATGCTCATGCTGAATTATGGACAGCTTTAGCCAATATTAGGCAAGTCATTCCCGTAATACGTTTCCAGAAACTTGTTGAATCTATGCCGCGTCGTGTGGCAGCCGTTTTCAAGGCCAGAGGAGGCTCAACTCGTTACCAGGTTGGAATCCTTAATTCAGTGGCACTTCAGTGTATAAAACGAAGTACATGGTTGCTAATTCAGCGCGTACGACGCATGTGAATTCGGGGCTGACAACTTGGGGAATTATCTTTAACGTTGGCACTTTTGCGATAATGCGTAAGTACCTTTTTGTTGCACACAGTAAATGCAAAAATAATTTGTATTTTCGAAGTTAAGTGGTAAAAACTTCATAAAATGTGAATTAAATAAGATGTAAGATGAAGAAAATTAAATTTACAACTTAGGTATCACATATATTTAGATCCCTTAAAATTTGAGAGAGAGAGAGAGAGAGAGTGATATATATTTTACTGTTAAAAATTTATATTAAATACAACAGTATCGAAAGGCAAATGCTATGCATACCCATTTTATTGTTTCAGATTCATATTTGATATAGCAACAGCTTCAACAAGGAATGCAATGTGTACTATTTTTATTGTTTCATTTTCGTACTCAATCAAGTAACAACTTCAAAAATAAGTGCATTACCTACTCATTTTTTTGTTTAATTCTAAAATTTAAAACAACAAACTCAAAAATTAGTGTGCATTACATACTCATTTTGCTCTTTCCTTCTCAAATTTGATCCCGTAACATATTCAAAAATGAATGTGTGAAGTTTCCGCTTTGAGTACGTACCTGTGACCAAAAATGAGTACACGCGAATCTCAAATTTGAACACGTTTTCATCGGAGCTATTTTGAGTATGTGAAGTATTCAAAAGTGAGTATTTTGTTCTCAGTTTTGAATAGCCGTTTTTTGCAGGGCACAACAAGATAGATTTATATGAAAAAATGAGTGCTAGTTCCTTTGAAAACTTTTTGTTTTATCTGGAGTATAAAAAGTAGATTTCTACAAGCCTGAAAGAAAATTACAAATTATTGAGATCAAAATGGATACTATAAATATTTTTCTTTTCTTTCCTTTTTCTTTTGTATTTAAAATGTCTATGGTATCAAAGTTATATATTTTATATTGTGTTAATTTGATAATAATTTATTTATGTATTTTTAATACTTACAATTTATTATCTTTCAAATGTACTACTGAAACTAAAATCGATATCTATTCTGCTGTAAGGATATTTTATCCACTGGTTCGATTTTGAAGTTATGTAGCTACAAGTAGCATTCCAGCCACTTTTAAATTAAATAAATCTGTGTGCTATCTGCTAGAACTAACTAGAGTTTCTTTGCCGGGAAATCATAAGATTTCTGTACTTTTTCTATTTCTTGGAATTATACTTAGTTCCCGGGATTTCCCGGGAATCTAAACAAGATTAGAAATGTAATAAAATTATTCCGAAAATCACCTCTCAAGAATGATATTTTACAAACATATGTTAAAGAAGAGTTTGACTGTGAAAAGATGGGTTATTTGGATACCAACACATGCTGGAATAGTTTGTTGGCAATGCTTGAATGATTTTTAGAAATAAAGTCAGTAATTTTAAAAGGATTAATTGACATTAAAGAAAAACAAATGATGGCCAATGTAAAGTTTGAAACTGTGACTACAATTGTAGCAGGCTTAAAGCCACTAAAAATTGACTTAGAAAAATTATACAGTCTAAATACAGAGGGTGTATTTCTTTCTTAATTGGAGAATTGAACGAACAAATTTCAGACTTGGTTAAAAATATGAAATATTCTCTAATCTAAAGAATTAATGAGAGAAATAGGATAATAGCAATAATAGGATTAATGCAATACCTGAATTTTGGGAGAAAATACGAAGCAGCTGCAGTTATTGTCAATATTTCGCGATTGCCTAGAAGTTATTTGGTTAGACAAGCCCAAATAATAGGGACAAGACTTTTCTGCGAAGAGGAATCAATATCCAACTCTTCGCACTCAGAAGAAGAAAGCATGGAGATTTTGAAAGAAAAACCTCTGACGTTGGACGAAAAATTAGATACAGTAATGTATTCTAAAACAAAAGTTTTATATTGTTAAACCAAAAGAAGTACTAGAGTTTCAACAAAATCATGAAACAAGAGATGCTGTTGTTCGAGTCAACTGAAAATCCATCACCAAACATTATAAAACCATGTGTTGTGAGGTTTTAAATACAATTCCTCCAACTTCAGTTGAAGCCGAAAGAGCATTCTCTGCTGCCGGATTGTTCGTCACAAAGCTTAGAACTAGGCTGAGTGATAAAAGTATATAAATTGCTTATGCTTTCTGAAATCCTATTTTATAAATGAATAATCAATTTATTATAAATGTTTTAGCTCATTATATAGATAAGTATTAATTTTGGAATTTACATGCATCCTTATATTATAGTATAATTAGTATTTATTTAATTTAAAAATAACTTGTTTTTAAATTTTTTGAAATTTTGATGTATTCTCGGGAATCCCAGGAACGACAATTACATTCCCAGGATTTCCCGGACATTCCCGGGAATGGAAAACCCCGGGAAATCAGAAACCCTAGTACTAACTTTTAACGTAAATGCACCTACAATTAAAAATGTCTTAAAACTTGAAAGTAATAAACGTAATAATAGTTAGATTAATGAAATATTATTTATGCTAGTAATGTTTGCTGTAATAAAGATCTCTAAAAATAATTTTAAAAATTCATGGCCTAAAGCAAATACGATTAAAGAATATTTCATTAATAACAATAAATTAATTATAGAACGAGATATTTGTTGCGTTGAACGCGACTATAAGATTCATTCTGCATTATTTACTATTCATTCATTTCTGTATTTATGGAACGTATGTATTCTGGAACATGTGGTTGACTTCTGAGCTGGCACTTGACTCTTTAAATTTCCGTACCATGGTACAGATTTTAGCCTCGATAGATTTCACTTGCCCTTCATGTCTATAGTGGTCACTAGTTTTCAGACTCAATCTGATAACGACTGAATGAAATTTCATTTTTAAAAGGAACAACTACAAAAATTCCTGTTTCTTCGTTTGGATTGGACTTATCATTTTATGTACACTGAAGGGGGAAAATCCCAACACCAAGAAAGACTTGTGTTTGATAAACGAAGTTTGGTATAGGCGTGTTTATACATCTAAAAGATCACATCGATTCAAATTTTGTGCTACGCGCTTAAGTGAGGCGCTAGTAGCGCCACTCAAAACTTAAAAATCAGGGTTGCTTTAAATGCGTGCTGTAAAATGCGTAAAGTTCGTGAGCGTTATTTGTCTGTGAAATATGACGTTTTGAGTTGATATCAGCCAAGAATACCTTTAACAAGACGAAGAAGCCATTATCAACAGCTCACCGAGTTTTAGCGAGTTCGTGTAATAGGGCAACGAGAAAGTGGATTTTCTTTCCGTAATATTGTAGAAAGACTTAGCCAGGATGTGTGTATCCACTGAGAATGATTGCTGGGAGCAGTGGCTAAGAAATGGTGCTGTCTCAAGAAGACCGGACTCCGGGTGTCCAGTGGGCACTACTGAAACGGAAGACCGCAGTATTCGGCGTTCTGCTGTGGTGCATCATACTGCGTCTGGAGCAGAAATTCGAGCTGCAGTTGGTACCACAGTTACGCAACGAACTGTTATAACTCGGTTACTTCAAGGCACTGCCTCCAAATCATTGCCGTTTGAGACACCAGTGGTGCCAAGCAGAACTTGTTGAAAGACCTAGTGGAGATCTGTTGTGTTTTCTGATGAAATCAGGTTCTACCTTGGTGCCAGTGATGGCCATGTGTTTGCTAGAAGGAGGCAAAAGAAACGCCTGCAACCAAACAGTATTCGACCTACACCTGGAGTCATGGTCTGGAGAGCAATTTCCTGGAGCAGCAGGAGCACTCACGTCGTAATCCCCAACATACTGACAGTAAATTTGTTCGTCAGTCTTGTAATTCAAGCTATAATACTGCCATTCCTGAGCAGCACTCAACAACAGGATAATGCTCGCCATGTAACGCAACGTGTTCTACAGTGTTGACATGTTACCTTGGCCTGTGAGTTCACCATATGTGTCTCCAATTCAGCATTTATGGGATATCGTTATATATAGACGACAAATCCAACATCATCAATAGCCCGTGAGGACCGTCCCAGTATTGAAACAACAAGTACAACAAACATGGAACTCCATACCACAAAGTAAAATTCGGCACCTGTATGACACAATGCATGCGCGTTTGCAGGCTTTTAATCAAAATTCTGAAGGTTAGACCGTCTATTAATGTAGCAGCATTTCACATTTGAATTGCACTTCTTGGGATTAAATTGACCTGTGATCTTGAAAATTTTATCAATTAAACATGTTAGCTAGACAGTTGCATTGTCCAAATTTCATTACTCTACAACAGGCATGTCAAACACGCGGCCCGCCGATGCATAAGTTGCGGCTCGCCATGACTTTTTAAAAAAATATTTCGAGCTTTTAAAGTTTTTTCATCTTAAACTTATTTGAGCTGAACTTGTTAAAATTCACAACATATTTACTTGTTACTTATTCTTATTTTAAAAGAAATAGAGAGCAATTTCTTAGTGGACTGAATAAACTACATTTCTTACACAATATAATGCGGTTACGCTAAAAGTTGATGAGATTAACATCACGTTACGAGTCCTTCTCCCTCTTCTATACCGTTCTTATAACCTCAGTCCCCTTTTGGTCAGTGACCTGTGGGACTGCCCATTAAATTGGAATTGGAGAGTATTAGGACAGTGTTAACATCTTGATGACTTAACAGATAATTGATCGTGTGTGCCACTCTTTTTTCATCCTTAAAAGTATCCAATCAGCGAAAAGCTTTGTCACATGTAGTCACAAGACGAAATACAAGATAAAGGGCAGAGTTAGCTCAAACGTTTGCAGGTGAAAGTGGATTTGGGTAAAAGTGGATTTAATCTAAACAATTATTTAATAATAAAAAAAACCAAACTTCAAATACAATGAGTAAAAAAGATCAATTGAAGATGAACGTCGCATTTTTCAAGAAAAATGAGAACTGCAGTATTTTTGTGTCCAAAGCAAGAGTAAATATTATGTCTGATTTGCAAAAAGTCTAGTTCCGTTTCTAAGGAGTATAATATTAAAAGGCACTATGAGACAAATCATAAAACAAACTATGATCAATACGTTTCAAAATTTCGTCAAGAAAAATTGGCGGATTTGAAATCAAGTCTTCAAAAACAATAAAATGTATTCATTTAATTTTCTGAAGACAATTCAGCTGCTGTAAAAGTAAGTTATATGTTATCCCATTTAATAGCAAGCATATCGAAACCAATTACTGAAGGTGATTTTATTAGTGAATGCTTAATCAAAGCGGTGGAAGTATTATGTCCAGCACAAATAAAAAAAACTTAAAAGTGTTAGTTTAAGTCAAAATACTGTAGCTAGCAGAGTTGATGAAATAGCCGAGAATTTGAGAGGTCAGCATCCTTCAACAATATCAGCATTTCAAGCCTACTCGATTGCAATTGATGAAAGTATAGATATTCGAAATATCGCTCAGCAGGCCATTTGATGTTAATTTAAAGAACTTTTGGAAGTCATTCCTATGCATAATACTACCACTGGAGCTGATAATTTTGGTGCACTTATGGAAGTTGTAAAAAACTATAAGTTACCATTGGATAAGTTGGTATGTCTTGCAACTGATGGCGCACCTACCATGAGCGGTATTACCAAAGGAGTTGTTGCAAGATTAAAAGAAACATGCAAACAACACGGAAACAATAATTTTGAACATTTTCATTACATTATTCACCAATAAGTACCGTGTTCCAAAGTGTTAAATATCGGACATGTTTTAAAAATTGTTACAAAAATCGTAAATTATATTCGAGCACATAGACTTAATCATCGTCAATTCACTTCATTTCTGGAAGACATAGAAAGTGAATTCACCGATCTACCATACCATACAGAAGTTCCATGGCTTTCGAGTGATAAAGTATTAAAACGATTTTTCAAAATGCTGGACGAAATGATAATTTTCTTAGAAACAAAAAAATACGAATGTGCAGAGTTAAAAGATGGACAATGGCTAAAGGACCTGGCCATCTCTGTTGACATCACAAGTCACCTTCATCAACTTAATCTTAAGAGTTTCAAGGCAAAAATAATCTTGTTACAACACTGTTTGATAACATTAACGCTTTTAAACAAAAATTATTTCTTTGGTGAAAAGAAGTAGGAAAAGAAAATCTGTCTCACTTTGAAAGCTGCCAATATATTTATTCATTACATCCCCTAAATTAAAATTAACGGAATATGATCACCAAATTAAATTGTTAGAAATAGAATTCGATCGAAGATTTTCTAATTTCAAATGGAATTGATTGAAATCCAATGGGATTCTTTGTTGAAGTAACAATGTATGGAAGTTGGACATCTTAGGAAATCAATAGATCGATTTCTCCAAAGATGGTATCCTTTGTTACGTGTCTAATGGCTATGTTCGGAACTACTTATTTATGCGAGCAGTTATATTCTTTGATGAAAAACAACAAAAATTCAGAAAGGTCAAGAGTAACATTTATCATCCATTTTAAAGATTGCATCAGCTCAGCATATTCAACCAAACTTGGATGATTGGCTTTATGAAAAACGGTGCCAAACATCTTCTAAAAAGTAATATTGGGATCGAGACGTCCTAGTCAGGTAAAAATATAAACTTATTTTAAGCCATAATATCTGTATAATTATGTGCCTGTATATGTAAAAAAATCACATTTATAAATACAAATAATTATGTATGAGCAATTAATAGCTATCATATTTTTCAGTCATTTACTTAACTTTAGGTACAACTTGCATAAAGTTTCCTGGAATATAACTTTTAAACTTTGTAATGCTTGTTAACGTATCATTCTATACAATAAATGTAAGTAAAATAATTTTTTTAAAAATTTAATTTTGTGATTTAAATATTAATTAATTTTTTATTTAGATAATGTGAAACATCTAAAAGTTTTAAAAGCTTATTTTTTTTTAAAAAAAAGTATTTATTGTGTACTGGAAATACCGTATTTTCCTGTATATAATCCGCAGCGGCGTATTATCCGCAGAGCCCTTTTTTTCGAGTAAAAAAAAAAAAACATCGTATAATCCGCAGCGGCGTATAATCCGCGGCAGTTTTGGCGGCGAATAATCTTGCTCCTTGAACGTCGACGGTCCTGGTAGGTGGAATATCAAATGATAATGGAACTTCGTCCATATTAAAAATCAAATCCTCTGTAAAATTATTTTCAACAATAATTTGCTTGCAAAATGTCAAAAAGTCGTCAGATTGTTTTTCCCAGTCATCAGGTAATTTCTGTCCGACCGTTGAACGACTAAATTGTTTCTCTTCATAAACCGGTAACACCACGTGGGCCCACCAGAAAAGTTAACAATATTCATTTCGCGTGCAATAACACTCGGGCTTTCATTCTGATGCTAACTGTCGAGACAGCTTTCCCATCGTCCCTTTCTTTTAAAATCCATTTATTTATTTCTGCCTCTAATTCTGGCCAGTGAGGTTTTCCACGACGATCGGCCCTTTTACGTCTATCGAAATTTTCGAAGTTAGTCTTGTTCCTTCTCTACAAACAAATATTCGATTCGTCAACGTTGAAAAATCTTGCAACTTCTCGATTTCCGACTTCGTTAGCCTTCTCTACAGCTTTTAATTTGAAGTCTGCGGTATAGCTAACACGCTTACGCTTCATCATGATTAAAACTTTCAAAGGGATGCAACACCTCTAGTCAAGACAATGTTGTAAATGACGCCAGCGACTTGTAACTGCTATTTCCTTCCGAGGAACCGAATTCGTTCTTGAAAGTAATTGGGCAAACACTAATTATGGCCGTAATACGTCAGCCGAGTCGTGAAAGCGCCATCTATTATTTATTTTATAAAACATAAACAGCATTTCTTTCAAAACGTTGTTAACTTTTCTGATGGAGAATGTTTTTTCTCAGATAATCCGCGGCGGCGTATAATCCGCACAACGAAATTTGAAACTTTTTAAACACATAATCCGCGGATTATATACAGGAAAATACGGTAATTAAATTTTGTAACATGCAAGATATATGAGTGTTACTAGCTGCATGGCCCGGCGTTGCACGGACTTTCTCTAATTTTATATATTTTCCGTTTCTTTAACAAAATCAGCACTTCTAATACTCTTTTTCACAATGACTTCCATCCCCTCCACCGCTTAGCCCGGCGTTGCTCTGGCTTTCTCTTTTCCTCATGACACCAGTATTTCTGTGTGTGTGTTTGTACGCGCACAATGTGAGTGATTTCTAAAATTGTGTCAAAAAATTTCCCTTTTCGAAATTTGTTCCATTCCACTTATTTTTCATTTAAGACAGGTTTCTTTCCTCTCTCTATAGCCCGAACACGTTTTTTTTAGTGTAAAATTATTGTTCTATCTTCCTCTACTTCTCACAGATAATATATACCTTCAAATTTTGATGTATGATTCATAAAAAAAATTGCGTTAGAATTAAAAAATTATTAATGTGAAGCAATAAAAAGAAAACGATGCTAAGAGTAAAACAAAAAAACGTTCATCATTTTTTAATAATAGTTAATTTCTAAGAATCTAAAATAATAAAATAGATTTCAGATTTTCATGAAACAATCAATCGCTACATATAGTTAGCTTAAAAATGTCTCTAAAATGTATTTTTGATCCAAAATAATAGACAATGTACTTTTTAATTAACAAAGAATTAATTTCGTAATGAAATAATAGAAATAATCTTTTTATAAAAAACATATATATATTTATTAAAATCAAATTTCTATAAGTAATAAATGAAAGAAAAATTAACAGATAGCTATTGAATCGATTGTTTTATTCTGAACGTTTGATTAAACATATAAATATATAAATAAGAGAAAAACAGTATGGGGAAAGCCTATATATATATATACATGTACTGAAAAACATTAAAAAAACCGATCTGCTAAAAACATTTTGATATTTTATTTTAATTTATATAAACCTTTTTCATTCCACTGAAAAAAAATTTAACTTTAAGAAGTAGCGTAGTGCGAAATTGAATGTCTCTTCCTTTTCAGTTTCAAAACTCATAAAGCAGTGGGTTAAACAATCACGCTGTCAGTTCCTCGGAGAAGAGCAGCACAAATTCTTTTTAAAATAAAGGAAAGTTTTTCAATTTCTCATTTCGTTGTTTGTTAAAGTAGAAAATGTTTGTCGGGCTTCATTTTTAAGTTAATGTTTTCAAACTTCATGCATCGATTGCAAACAACGGTAATTTTTAAACAAAAAACTTTAAAAAAAGTATTGTTTACATATTTCTTGCAAAAGGGAAAAAACACATTTTTTTAAACCGTAATTTTTAAGATATTTTATCAATCTTTGTACAGATTACGTACAACATTGTTCTACACACAGAAAAAAAGTTTCGTGAGATTATTTTTATAAATAAAGAAGTTATTAGGTATTTAAATAAAATTTTGAGTATTTTTTGAAAAATCGTAAAAAAAAAAAATAGTTTTTGACATTAAATTTTTTAAATGGCTGGATCTAAAAGAGAAAAGCATGAACGTTTTAGTGTAAAATATTTTTTTCATTAACGTGCAAGAAAGTGCAAGCGAAACCATTTAGAAATCGTATTCATAAAAACGTATCGATTACGACTCATTTTAAAAAAATTGTAAAATATACAAAATATAATTATTTTGTAAAATAAATTACAGGATATCGTGGCGAAATAAATGATCTTTCCGAATCTTTAATTATTTTTTGTGTGAGTTTCATGAAAAAAATTAGATCGCATTTTAAAAACGTCTGGGAAAAAAAAGTTCCGAATTTCCTCCTGGTGGTCAAAAATAGTACTAATTATGCGTTTTAAGATTTTTAATTAATAACTTTTTAACTAATTGGAATATCGGAATATAAATGGTCAAAACGGATTCCTCGGATCATTCCCAAAATTTTGGTACCTTTGGCGAGTTTCTGCGTCGTGTGGTTCGTGAGAAAATTGGGTCTCAAAAATAGATACGTTTGTTTACCTTCGGATTTTAACAGTGTAGATAGGTAAAGTAGTTTTTCAGAAAATGTATCGGAATCCACACACACACAAAAGAACTCATTTTAAGAAAATCAAAAATAAGGATAATTTTCATCATGATTTAAAAAAAAAATATTTTAAAAATAAGTATTAAAAATCAATAGGATAAGTGTGCTTTATTTTATTACCATTATTTTTTTAAGTTTTAAATTTTTAATGTTTAGATTTCTTTGTAAGCTTCGCAAACACATGCGTCATCAAAAACTCACAGTATCTTCCATATAAAACACTAGTATTTTATACATTAATTTTTTACTACTTTCATACTTCACTTTGAGCACTATCCTTGCATGATTTTATAGCGTTATGTAGATTACTTTATTAGATAAATATGCAGCTGAAATGTCTTGTTAAAACTATAAAAATAAATCTTGTTTTTAAATTGTCATGCCTAACAGTTTAAAATTAATTTTAAAAACAAAAAAAGAGAGCACAGTGTTCAAAATTTTGTCGCTTTAAAAGGGGGAGTAGTATTTCGCTTATCATATTAAAATTCAATTTTCTAGCCTTTTTCTGTAGAATTATAAAAAAAATAATGCAGCAACAGAATTAGCGAGAGAGAGAGAGAGGTATCCTTTATTTTTTAAGACCAAAATAAAAAGTAAGGCAAAATTTGAAGCATTTTAAAATTTTGGTATAACCTTAAATTCTTAAATAATAATTTACTATTATAACTTTTATATTCGTTTTTTTTTATTAAAAAAACCCCTTGACACTGAGTCTGATAAATGCATAACATAATCATTCTACAAATCCTATTTTATTAATTTTTTGAAAGTTTAGAGTTTGCATTCCACGACTTAATATAAAATATATCATGTGGCCCCGCAATATCATATGAGTTTGAAATGCCTGCTCTACAATAATTTTTTCTTGGTATTGGAATTTTTTTCTCATTAATGTAACTGATAGTTGTAACTAAACTAATTGGAAACTACAGGAGGAAACATAGTTATCTATTAAATTGTAATCGCGGGATAAAAATGAAGTACAGATTTTGTTTTGCATTGTATCAGTTTTTATGAGATTTTTCCTTGGAATTCTAGTTCCAATTACCATTCAGATAAGAATTTTCAAAACCAAGAATATTCAGCCTGATAGATGTATACTATGTTTAGGAAATATGAAGCACACAATGTATTTTATTTAAAATTAAATGAATGGGTGAAAAACCAAAGGCTCACACACCGACAAGAAATAAAATTTGTGGTTAGGGATTTTTCGTTATTTGTGTTGGGGGCTTCACTAAGCTTCTCAATACTTGAAACTTTGCACAATTACTTAATCAGAAGCGCGATAATGAACATTTTAGCATGAACAACAATCGCTTATTGGACACAAACAAACAATTAAAATTTAATGAGTTTAGTTACAAATAGGTTGAAAAATAAGCAATAAATTTACACACATTATAAACTACACGAGAGTATCAATAAGCAGGCGGGAGTCTACTTGTAAAAGAACATCTCCGCATTAAAGAACATTTTCTATTTTTGGCACCAAATTTGTACAGAGTAAGTTGTTTGAAGCAAAGTTTAGTCAAAAAGTCAAACATAATGACTAAACATAAGAGGAAAAATCGCTCAAATGTAATTTCTCGCAATGATAAAGCTTCGTCTTATAGACAGTAAATTAAGACTTTGATTGAAAAAAATGTTACTTATAAAGTTTTCCTTTTAAAATAGGTCATCAGTTTTTATTAAATATAACATTTTCAATTACCTATTTCTGCATAAAGTTAAAAATTAGTTGACTTTCCTTCAGGATATTAAACTAAACGTAGCTAAAACATCCAGTGAAATATTTAACAACTATGAATTCATTGAAAAATGCATAAGAATAGGGAATAGGGTGGGCAGCTCAGGGATGCTGGGTTTTTTCGAATTCCGAGATTAAAATTTTGTTTGAATATATTTTAAAATTTTATATAGTTTAGAGAATTTAATTGTTAGAAAATTTAAATTTTGTTTCTGAACTATGTACACACACGACATGTAGAATTTTTTTTCTGCAATTATAAGTGCTAAAAGTAAAAAAAAAAAAAATCTATGCAGCTCTCATTTCTCATATGGGCGCACAGATCTAAGTATAGCTCACTGCAATGCTTGCATAATAATTTACGTAACATCTCAAGAAAAGATTTTGTCACAATTAAATTCCGTTCATTAATAGCGAATCCCATTGCATTACTAACAGCTCATTCAACTAGATCTTCTATTTCAAACACTTGAAATTAATTCCCATTCGGATTCAATAACTGGGATCAATTCTCCAATACAGTCTATTAGGTTTGAGACACTGTCATCCAAAATTCAAAAAGAAATGTCTCTTTTCTGAAAATGGAGGAAGACATGCTGGCTACCTGAAAAAACATACTCCTCTTTAATGACGAACTAACATTTCTTCGGCAGCCCAATTTGTAACAAAAATAAGAAACCATTTGAATGATGAAACGCTGGACGAGCTGTGTTTTTTAAAAGCATATTTATACAGAAACACAAGAAATGAAAAAATACTTTTTTAATTTAATGTACTATTTTTATTTGTTTTTACGATGAATTAAGTTTTTTTTATTTGTTTAAATAAAACTAATATAAAACCATTTTTAATTATATATTTCAGTTTTATTATGCAATTTCAACTATGCTAATGTGTAAGTATTTTTCATAAATAGTCCAATCCTAGTCCTGGAATTTGGATAATGTAATCCCGAAATTGAAATTTTAACAAGGGATTGCAAACCCTAATATGGATTTCCAAACGATAGTTACACGAAAAATGTCACAAAACTATTTAAAGGCTGCATTCATTATTTAGCAGCTTTTCAGTACACATCTGGTATAATTTAAGTTGGTTCTGTTATCGTTTCATTTGATCAGATTTTTTTCGGAGTTTACTCCTTAAGAATCGATTTTCATATAAAGCCCCCGCTGTGAAAATATTATGAGGAATAAAATATTAAAAAAAGCGTTAACAAAAATGCGTTACGCGTGCTTCTGTATATGCGCTAAATCTCTGTCCGAAGAAAGAAGGAAGAGCTTCTACTTTTTCTTCGTTTTAAAATTGCGATCGTTCTTTTCATATCAAAATCAGACAAAAAGTACTTACAGAATCTGAAAGATCATTTATTTCGCCACGAGAGAAACGGTATAATTTTTTTTTTACAAAATAACGAAATTTTTTATTTTTTACGATTTTTTTCAAAATGACTCAATATTGATGCGTTTTTTGAAAAGAGTTTTTCAATTGTTCTGTACGGATTTTTTTAGAATTGTAATGTATCGAAATTCTGTACTAAAAAGTTCGTACTTTGTTTTTTTTTAGAATCAGTGATTTTAAAGATAAAATGTCGAAAACTTTTTTTTACGATTTTTTCAAAAAATACTCAAAATTCTATCTAATTTAACATATAAAAACTTCGTTATTTATAAAAATAATTACACAGAACTTTTTTTTCCAAGTGTCAAAATTTATTATCCGTGTTTTGTTTAAAGATTAAAAAAAATGTTTAAAAATTACGGATTTAAAAAAAAAGGCTTTGTGTTTTTCTTCTAATACTCTTTTTACAAGAAACCATCATTTCAGCTTCTTACTTACATTTTTTGTTAAAAAATTACCGTTATTTGTTATCTATGTGGGAAATTTGGAAACTATATTTTAAAAACTAAGCCCTAAAAAAATCGCAAACTACGTTTACTAGCGTTTTAGTGTAATTTTTAGCGACACTTCATGCCTCAGCTCTTTTGACTATAACAACTGAAAATCATCAAATTTGGCGGGAAGTGAAGCTGATCGCTCAAAAGAAAGAGCTGCCGGAGAGAAGCTTCATAAACTCAATACGATTGACACTGGAGGGTTACCATACGAAATATTTTCATTGCAGATAAACCCTACATGATAACTGCTGTAACGTCGTGAGAAGGTAGCGTACGAAAATAACAGCACATCAAGGTTGTGGGAGTAAAAAAAATACTTTTAACTTTTTCTCCTACAGGATAATTAGATTTAGAATTTAATTGTCTCTGTGCCTAGCCAGTATGGTAGCCCCTTTTTCAAGTCGTTCTCTCCACAGCTTGTCTCGGTACAGTCCGCAAGGCATTTTTCTTATCCGCGTCCATAACTCCTCGTCAGCTTCACGGTCCAAAACTCCGAGATCCTCCTTTTCTCCGCTTTCCGAATGCGACCAGCCCTCGTCTTTTTCGATCTTTTTCCTCTTCTCTTTTCTTTTTTCAGCCCTTTTAAAACATCAGGGGCAGTCCATTTCTCCCCCTCACACTTTCTCATTGGTGGGCCCCAATGAGTCGATCCTTGAACCTCAATTCATTAGAGCCCATTGGTGCACAATCCGCCAATCGTCCTCTCTCTTGGTTTCTTCACATACCAGCAGTGTCCGACACATGCTCCGACGGCCAAACCCTTCGGCCCACTGTCGCTGTTTTACCGCCTTTGATGACAGTGCGCCATTGTGTATGTAAGACAACAGTCAGCTGCCTCGGAAGCGATTTCGTCTACAGTAGTATGACCAAACTATTCTATGTCCAGTCGCACTGGCACCAAAGTTCAGACTCTAAATAAACTATAATGAGCCCCCAGCTGCAGGTGCACCAAAACTCAGTCTAGTATTGTCCTGAAAGAGTGAACCTCGTTTCAAAAGGGGACGTCACACTGCAAACATCGACGTTGCTGATGACTTAGCCAATGGAGCTTCTATAAACCGTAGATGAGCAGCAGGTCCTCTCAACCGAAATAGATCGATTCATGCTAAAAGGAATCATTTCCCATTGAAACCAGCCTGCTCCTTGACGATTTACAAATCGCAAGGAGGGACATTTGAGGAATTTGTTTACAAATACAGCTAGGCAGATTCACAACCTTTGGTCTATGTAGCGTTATCTAGGGTCATTACTCAAGAAGGACTTCATATTGTACTTACTGATTGGCGCCAACCTTTTTACCATGGCATATGAAACAACGAAGTGAGACTTCCATTACAAAATGAGTTAACCAATGCTTCTACTGTTCATCTTACTACAATTGATCAAATTATGATCAATAAAATGAATGGAGGGGATATGGTTCTCTTTTCTCTCATTTACCGAAGTCTCCGGGCACATGCACGTGATCTGCGTGGTAATATTGTGCAAAAAACACACATTTTGATGTTATCAGAAACATTCCTTCGCAATGAGAAATTAGTTGAAATTGAAAATTTAAAATGCACATAACACAGTATTGACCAGATTTTGTGAGAAGTACGTTACCAGTACGTTAATTAAATTAAATCTAATTTAGGAGATATATTTGCCACGAGATGCACTTTACCTAACGGTAAACCGTGTGTCAATCACAGTATCAATCAGAATGTTACTGACATTATAGATTATATCCATGAGGCATTACTAGCATATACAGATGGTGGTTCTAAACTACTGGGAAAACAGTATCATGCACTTCCACTCTTACCTGGTGGTGATTTCAATATTGATTTCGATAAAGATGATGGATTGAGATTGGTGCAATTTTTAAAATCAGAGCTTAATATAGGCTTTGTTTCTGGTATAGCACGGGGATGACTAAGTATGGTGCAACCATTGATGCGATGTTTTCACGATTCGTAAATCACGTATCAACTGACATTCACGTATCATACATTAGTTATCCCAATCCTCTTGTCACAGGGATTAATAATGGCGAGAGAATGTAATTAATACTCACAGTGATATTAATAGTGAAGTAAATCAAACTTCTTAAAATGTACTCTCATGTACATTGAGTAAAATATATTTATGTAACATAATTGATGACTATTATTTTATATTAGCTGGTATACCCGTTCTTTGCAAGGGTGAACTGAAAAATTAAACAATACAGATTGAAGGATAATAAAGTTTTTAATGAGTTAATTTCACGTGAATTGCAAATTAAACAAAAAAAAAACATTTTGCATATCACAGCTGAACAAAAAAAGAAAGAAAAAAACACCTTTGTTAAATTTTAAGTCTGTAGATCTAATAGCTGATAAAAAGGATTTTTTTTAAGTTAATCTCTTATGGAACGGTAGGGAGAAATTTTCGTTACGCGTGATGCGTTACCAGTTACGGTTAGCAATGAACGTAAGGTAGAAATGAAAAAAGTTCCGAATTTTCCCCCCGTTTTAAGAAACGCCATCTCATTCATACTATCTATCTCAGACAAAAAAATAATTGCAGAATCGGAAAAGTCATTTTTTTGCCACGATATAGTATATTTTTTTAACAAAATAATGATATTTTCTATTTCTTACGATTTTTTTAAAATGAGTCAAAATTGATACGCTTTTATAAAAATGGTGTTTAAATTATTCCCTTTAAGTTTCCTTTCGAGTTAATGAATTGATATTTTATTCTAAACAAGTTCATGCTTTTCTCTTTTAGAATCAGTCATAAAAAAATGACAAAATCTTTTTTTTTTTTTTTGCGATTTTTCAAAAAATCCTCAAAATTTTAATTAAATATTTAATAACTTCATTATTTATAAAAAAATAATCGAACGAAACTTTTTCTCCATATGTTAAATAGTATTATCCGTAATATGTTCAAAGATTGAAAAAATAGATTAAAAATTACAGCTTTTAAAATTACTTTTGTGTTTTTCGTCTATTAGCCCTGAGCTAGCACCCACCTCCCTCTCCTCATTCAACAGCAGCTTTAACAAGCCTTTCCTCTTTTAGCTTTGCGATACATACTTTGTTTTGTTTTTACGTTACCTAAAGCAGTGCGTCGGAGCTGACATACAGTTTTTTTTTCACATCAAAAAATCTAATTTTTTATTTAAGATGGAACTTTATGAAGAGAAATATCTTTCTTAATTATTCTAAAATTTCTAAAACAGCAACAAAAAAAAAAGGTTATCGGATAGAAAATAAATTTTCATATACTTCGCTTATGTATCATCGTGTTAATTTAGATGATAGTTAATTGCTACAAATGTGTACTGACCACAAATGTATTTATATTCTGAACGGTGTAGAAGCAGACCTTGAGTTTTGTAGAACTTGTCTACTTCAACCAAATGCCTGTAATATTAAATGATGGTTATTGAGCGACGGTTGGTGCGTCGTGTTCCGTGGCTACATTATTAAATACTAATTCTAAGCAAAAGATGACTACTAGCTCCATCTGCACATGCGGATCGTAACAGAGACCTCGCCATTCAAATGTAATTTCAATACAAATACATAATACAAATTACAATAATTAAATGCAAAATACACAATATATTTTATGATACTTAAATACGACTTAAGTTAAATTATACATGTACAATATATATATATATATATATATATATAACTACTAATAACAAAATATTCACACATATTCATACAAAATATTCATACAGTTAATACATAGATTTCTAACTGTTCTTTTCGTTTGGCCTTCACAACTTGAACCTTACCTTCGGGCCAGGAAATACTTCAGTTATCCTACTAGTTCTCCATTTAGTACTGGGAAGATTTTCATTTTTTATTAGTTCTAAGGTTGCTACAGAAACATTACTTTTATTAAATTTCCACTTGTGATGTTCTCGCAAATTATATTTAAATAATCTCGTTTCCAAAACTTATGTACGTGTTGGGCAATTTTTTTTTTTTGTTGCTTTTTCCCATCTCAACAATCTCTTCTCGTTTTTATTAATTATTTGCGGGTTTAGGGGTGAGTGTATCGAAATTTGAGTGAGTGGTCGGGAATATTGTACCGCCTCAATTTCACAAAATATTGTAATGAATTCTTTGCGACTGCAACTCTTTTGAAGTGGAATTGAAATGACTTGAATCCTATACTTCTCATAGCCCCTCATGGTTGGGAGGATAAACTTCCACTCTATGGATTCATTAGTCAAAAATTCTGCTAATATTTGATCAGGTAATGGAATGATTTTGAACCATTTTTTTAATTCAATCCGACAAATGTTGGAGCGCACTTTCCTCTCCTACCAAAAAAAACACTTTAAACCTAAACCTAATTGGAATGCTTGGATGGGAGAGCAATCCCAAAACCTAAATGAATTGCTTTTGTACAGAAACATACCTTTTCTTCAAATTTTCAGCTTAATAAAGAATGGGCCTGCAAAATCAATGCCCGTGACATTAGTTCGGAGTGACACCATCTCTCGGGAGCTTGGCCATGATTGGATTCATTGGGATGGGTTTATTTTTGAAAAAAATCACACATTCGTAAATAATTCTACAATTATTTCTGCCATTAATTGGCCATAATTTCCAACGAACAAGATATAAAAGGGAGTGGAGTTCTGCGTGCAAATATTTTTTATTATGATAGCACAATATATCAGTTAAAATGTTTGGACTCGGTCAAATCATAGGGATTTTAGTCTTCTTGTTTCAATTTGAATTTCCAAGTCTGCCAACTACACTAATGATGTTACTCTCCTCAAAAAAAATTACGGGGAGTTCATTTGCTTCTTATAAAAATAGGCCAATCATTTGCTCATTTCTTCGGGGAACTCTTTTTCATGGAGAAGCCAGTTCTCAACCTTTTGTAAAGTAAGGGGTCCCTTTATCTTTGCAGTTCTGGTTCTTCAGTTATGTATGCACCTGTAAAGGAAACTTACAACTTAATTTTATAGAACCATTTGAAATATGAATTAGGTTTTCAAAGAAATAGAAAACACCTTTTTTTTCCTTTTTGTATTTGTCGCACATATTATTTTACTTAACATTGAAAAGTATTACCATAAACTAGTTTACGTAGCGTATTACAGATAAGTAAAACTCTTTTAAACTTATTTTACATTTGTGTGGCGCCAATTTTTTAAATTGTTAAAAGTGTACCGCAACAAAAAAGGTTACGAATCACTGGTCTAGATGTTGAATGATCACAAAAATTAACATTGATTCATACAAAACGTTCGGCTCTAATTCTAAGGCCATAAGATGACTCAGAATGGAATCTATTAAATTTCTAAGATGAAATGCGGATTCAAATTTTATTTTGTTAGGATTCTAAAGTTCAGCAATGTGACTATTTACAATTAATCTTTTGTTTATATACCTGCGTTTTAAGGCTTCAAACAAAAATGCATATGAATCGTTAACTGTTTGCAACTGTTTTGCATGGTCTTAGCGGGCAGATTATAAATAATACAATTTTTGAGAGTCTGAGAGTATTATCATCAATTAATGTTACAAATTGAAATTTGAATTGTAACCAAACCAAAACTCAGATAAATTAATGGATGGCAGCTTCCCATTGTGCAATTAGCAAAATCATTGCTTACAGATAGTCTAGAGGTATTCACATTGGAAGGTTCAAAGAAAGTATTGAGACTCACCTCTCAATTATTTGCGTCCATTTTATCCACAAACTGTTTCCGAAGTTTAGAAGTTCATCCGAAAGAACACTGCAGCTTTCGTTTCGTAACACCTCGATTTTCGCTTTGACATGGCCAAGTTTACTTTTTAATTCCACTTTAATTCAAGAGTGAATACACACTTTCCAAAGAGTTTTTAATGCGCGTGATTTGCCCAAGCAAATGTGATTTTCTTCTGCTCAACGCGGTGAGCTCTTGATTGTTCTTTTGGAGCCATTGGATCAATTTCGGTTCACCGGTGGCTCGTGCTTCTACAAATCTGATTGTAATTGCTATAAATGTGTATTGCCCACAAATGTATATATATATATACTGAATGGTGTATTAGCAAACCTTGAGTTTTGTAGAACTTGTCTACTTCGACAAAATATGATCTTAAATGATGGTTTATTGAGCGACGGTTGGTTCGTCATGCCCATGGCTATAGTTAACAGGAATACTGAAAACAAATTGTAAGCAAAATATGACTACTAGAGAGCAATTTGCATATACGTCTCATAACATTAGAACAGGTAATAAAAATACTCCACACAAGTTCAAATATACTTTTTTAAACTTGTAGTAGATGACACTTGATGTTCATACAGTTTTTTTCAAATATTAATTCATCAATGAAAATGAATTAATGAATATATAACAAACAAAAATAATAATAATAATCCAACATGATATATAAAAAGGAAAATCGCTCGTTGTGTCCCTGTAGCGCAATGGATAGATCGCTGGACTTCTAATACAAAGGTCATGGGTTCGAATCTCAACTGGGATGGAATGTGATTTCTCTTTACTATACTATTTTATTGGAACAGTTAAATTTAATGAATGAATAAATAGTAACAAGCACAAATAATAGTCCAACACCATATATATAGAAAGGAAAAAATGGAAAAATGCTTTCTATTTATTTATTTTATTGAAAACAATTATAATATCCTCGTAAACCACAAAGTATCACTCGGGGCTTACAAAAGTAAGCATAAACACTTATCACAAAGCCAAGGGAAGAAATAATTAAATTCATGAAAGATTTCAAATATTTACAATAACTTTACAGAACTTTTCAAAAGCATTTCTGGTGAAAATAAGTTGAAGATTGGAAGGCCAATTTATATTAAGTCTTTTAAAAGCACGTCTTAGGATGTTTCATTCTCTTTCAAACTTGGAGCACAGAAGGAGTACATTTTTCTCTCCACCAATATCACAATCACAAGAAGATGACGGAACTAAATTAAATTTATTCAAGTAGCCTTTAAAGTTACCATGACCAGTTATAAATTGGTTTACTTTGTAATTAATATAAAAAAGAATGGCAGACCAATCGCTCCTTAGTTGTTAGGAAAAATTTCTTCGTTAAGCTCCCTTTATTTGAAATGAGATATTCTTGATTCCAAGGCTTCACCATTCTTTCTTTCATAATCTTCTTGTAAAATGATTTAGGAATATTAATGGTACTGTTAATTTTGCGTTTGGTTGCAGCCTTTGCAAGCCAATCGGCCCGCTCACTTCCAAGAATGCCCGTGAACAAATGCAAAATCTATTGAGTTTATTTTTATCCTTTAAGCTTTTAATTTGCTTTTGGATCATGACAGTTATGTTGTTAGATGAACAAATTCAATTAAGAGAATCCAAGGAGGAAAGAGAGTCTGAACAGATGAGATAGTCTGAGATGACACTGTTTTCTTCGGTGATCCATTTAATGGCCAAGTTTAAACATAAAAGTTCAGCTACAAAAACTGTACATTCATTGCGAATTCTAAATTGGAAGTGCTCTGATTTGAACACCACTCCTGAACACAACAAAAGCGAAATCAACTCTGCCATCAGTATAGCAAATAACAGGGAAATCATCTGTGTTTTTGTCACTAAGTTGAATAATATTGATGGAATTCCTCTCTGAGAGAGAGAGGAGAAAAAATGGAGACAAAATGCAATCATAATTACAGATGGAAGAGATTTTCTCTAAAAGCAATATTATGAAAAATAGCAATGTCGATTGAAGGGAAGCTAGAAATAACAAAAACTGACTCGTAACTTATGGTACAATAACCGCATATGACCCGCAAAAGTATCCTTCTTTGTATGCGTCGCAGATTTTTACAATTCATCTTCCTTTTAAGTGCCTCACCCCAAACTCTAGAGCCATACATAATGAAAGATTCGATCCCTTGCTTACAAATGAGTGAATGCACGGTGAACTTTATACCAAACGTAATGCGAGCAATCCAATTGAATCCAAGCTGTAATTTGTCACATTTCTCTGATATGTTACTAACTACGTTCGGAACTGTGATTTTGCAAAAGCGTGTAAATGGATAATATTTTTTATATTTAGTGTCACTTAAATTAGAAAATGTATAGAAAATTGTTTTGAGAATACTATTACAATAAAAAATTATTTAAGTACAATATTTTGACAAAAAATGAACGTAGAATGACCAATTTTCAAAGTATTCTCCTTTTCCGAAAAAGGCTTCCATTATAATATTTTGCCTGTATATAGCTCAGACCTCTGTACAGAAACTCAACTAGAATTTTTGAAATATATAATTTAGAAGTGGGTTTATCCATGGTTTTACGTCAACAGAGTGGAGAAATTTTAAGAAAAAAACGCCGATAATTTTTTCAAATGGTTGTAACTCTGAAAATAATGTGATTTTTTCAAAACTCATGGTTGAGCCTCTGTATAGAGATCTGAGCTATATACAGGCAAAATATTATTATAATAGAAGCATTTTTTACAAAAGGAGAACATTTTGAAAAACGGTTATTCTAAGTTAATTTTTTTGCCGAAATATTGTATTTAAATAATTTTTTTATCAAAATGTCATTAAAATAATTTTATACATGTATTCTAATCTAAGTGACACTAAATATCATGAAAATTATCCGTTTCTGCGCTTTTTTAAAATCACGGTTTCGAACGTAGTTGGATACTGCTTCAAGAAAATTTAATATCGAGAGAACCCCAAGATATTTCATTTGTTTTACCACAGTCAAGAGAGTTCCATCGAGATGTAGCTGAAATACATCATAGCAAACGTTTTGTTTTTCAACAGCCCTAACTCTGGTTTTCACAGGATTCAAATCCAATTTAAAACCTTTTGACCAGTGAAAAGAGAGGTTCAAAGTTTCCTGTGCTTGCAGGGAAGTTGCAGGGCGGTCCCTACCTTGGAAACAAACTAAAATGTCATCAGCAAAAGCTATGATTTCACAGCAGGTGAGATTATTAAGCTTAAATAGGAGGTCATTGATAAAATGATACTCCAAAAAATAGGTCCAGAAATTAATCCTTGAGGGCAACCCCTTTCAAGACAACGGATTGCAGAAGTCGAACCCAGTTGCATTTTGACCATTCTGTCATTTAAAAAGTCAGCAGCAAGTGAAAAAATATTTATAGGAATTTTCACTTTCTTAAGAAGATTCAGAATGCAAGGCCACATGCATAGTCAAAAGCCCCTTTTATATCAAGAGAAATCAAGATTGAGTGGGAATTATTCTTTTTACCTCTTTTAACTATTTCATTCAAATGTAAAAGAACATCTTCAGAACTCTTATGAGGTTTCATTTGAAATAGAATCCTCACCAGGTGATTCATTTAGCTTCAGCATAGAAACAATTATATTTTCATCACACAAAAAGGAAGAATCAAAAAAGGAAGGGTAAACAGTACTCGTGGTTTGACGATAGTCTTTTGAAAGTTATTGTCCTTTTTCTCTGAATCAGAAGGTAAGGATTTCTGAAGCACACACAGCCTTTTTGTCTCATCTAAAGAGGTGGTTGTTTCTTCAGTGTGTAGTTTAATACCAATTATTTCAATTTTTGTTACGAATTCTTTTATAGCACCATATGTATAAACCTTCTTCCACATATTTGGAGCATCAATCGTCAAATGAAGAAGAATCAGATTGAGCAGCAATAAGCATTGGATTATAATCTTTTCTCTATTCAAGATATTTATTTCAATGTAACACTAACTGACTAACAACGCTGACATCTATGCCTAGAGGCATTAAGCCTCTTCCTCGTATCAACAGACATTTTTCTTGCTAATATTCTTAATAGGAATTGAATACAAGTAGGCCTGATAAATAACAGAACTCAGTTCCTCAACGACTGTTTTAGGCACGAAATGTTATTGCAACCATTGAGAGGCTCAAATATATGACTTATACGAGAAAAACAAAATTTCCTCAAACCATGCTAGTTTGCTTTTTTTGTATTGAATATTACCAAAGGAACACTTGATGTATCTTGCATGGCAGTGGATAGACAAAACTCAAATTCTATTATCACATGATCAGAAAGGGACTCGTTTACAAAAAGACATCAACTCGAATTATCCTAGAGTAGATCCAAATCAACAACTGTAACGTCAATATAGCCTGAACCCTGAGTTGGGTGTGCACGAATCTTCATTGATAATAAATAAGTTGTTGGCAGAAATAAATTCGCATAACTTATCTCCTCATGCATCTGAATAGGGTCTAAACCATAATTCAGATTTGCTATCGGAGTTTATACTCCAAACCAATCAATTGAGACTTTTGCAACTAAAAACTTGGCTGTTTTATGAAGATCCGAGTCAATGTTTTTTGAAGTTTCAAAATAATAAGAGAAAAGAGTAAACGCAGTTGCGCCTACGGTAACTTCTAAAGCAACCATATTGTAATCAGTATTTTTATAATCAAGAAAAGTTGAAAGAGGACGTGAACGAGCAATAATAGCTGCCTTAATAATGTCAGAATTAGAATCATAAAAAAGTCTCTAAGTTCTAGGATATCCCGGAAGTGAACTGCTGTAGCTATGAGGTTCTTGAACCAGCGCACAATCAATGCTATCTGTTTCCATACATAAAATGAGTTGCTGTGTCGCAGATTCAAACGTGTGTGGGTTTAACTGCACACACTTTAGAACTTGTTTATTTGACCTAATCATAGTTAATTCTAGATTGGGTATTCTTCTTCATAAAAATATGACAAGGTCAGCACTCAGAAAAGGGTTTATGATTAACATTCCCTTCTTTTATGTATATTTTTGATTTTGTGATTTTGAAACGGATACAGTTTATACAAGCCACTTCATCTCTATTTGAACAATCTTCCCTTTGTGTTCTCCAGAACAGTTTGTTGCATTCGTCAGCACGATTGTTGTATCCAAGAAAGTTAAAAAATCTACTCATAATCAGAAAATCATCTACATCCCATGCACTCCAATTGATTTTCAATCTTGTTTGTCGTAGGATGGATTTGCGAACCATGAGGGGATTATAACATGCCTTGTATGTTGAAAGGTTTTCAAAGTAAAGCGAACTCTGCACTACCTTATACTTTCATCATTTACAGCAATTTCAGGATTTTGTTCAGAAATCCCTTTTAGAAGATCTTCATTATTTATTTCATTTGGCACATTTTTTACAATTATGGCTGGATTTCTCCTTTTTGGAGGGGGGGTGCCACTAATTCCTGTGATTTTTCTTCAAGTTCTGTCAAAAGTCAGTTCCGATCGTTTTCAAAACATTTAACTAATAGTTTGTTACCTCTGCTATTTTTCAAGTCACATACACCTAATTTAGACTCCACTGTGTTTATTTTTGATTTAATGATTTTCCTAACATCATCAGAAGTGCAGTTATCCGAGTCAATAACAAGACAGTAATCAAAAGAATTTTCCTTATTTTTCGTAATATCAGATCGGGTAACTTGGCTTGCAATGGCTTCCTTTAAACTGTGTGTTTACAACCTTCCAAAAAATTAGCAGCCTTAATCTTTTCAAAATTTTTATATAGAGAGAACTTTAGCTCACCCAAAGCTTGCTTGCCTGGACTCTTCACGCACCTGATGGTTCATACTACATTTCGACAGAAGCGCAGATTCAATAATCTTGCAAAGTTTTTGAAGAGCATAAAAAAAACGTCATTCTTCATCTCCGCCATTTCTTGGATCTCTGCTTTCTATTTTGCCACTTAATATTGTGATTCTGTCATATGTATATACATAGTTATACCTTCCAAAAAATTAGCAGCCTTAATCTTTTCAAAATTTTTATATAGAGAGAACTTTAGCTCACCCAAAGCTTGCTTGCCTGGACTCTTCACGCACCTGATGGTTCATACTACATTTCGACAGAAGCGCAGATTCAATAATCTTGCAAAGTTTTTGAAGAGCATAAAATTATTTAATAAAAAGTAACTAAAATAAATTTCTTTATTGACTTAAGTAGGAATTGACTTAATTTTTTTTATATCACTTGTTTTAAACGAAATTAGAAATAAAATCTCTTTTACGTTTATTTTTATTACCACCATTCCTTCAGTATTTTTGCTAAGTTTTAAAATTTTAAATACCTTATGAAGAAAATATCGCATTTTGTTCATGAAAAGATGTTACAATTTGTTAAATGTTAAATAATCTAAGGAATACATTTATGTCAAAAATCAGTATAAACATGCTCGTGGACAAAGCGGCATTTACTTGGGGGCAAAAATTCGAAAATAAGAGGGCTTACTTAAGAGGGCTGAAGCAACTTTATATAATAAACAAAAAATATTGCTTTTTGTATGGCTACAAGTTTCATTTTTTTTTTACATTTATAAGCAATCTGCTAAAACTTTTTCTAGAAGAACTAAGATTAATTGATTGAATATTAACGTCGCACTGTTCAGCTACACGAGGGCTTTTGGCGACGGACCACGTAGTTTTGAACCATGGTCAAGTGACGTGGACGACACCTGGCTGAACGGGAGGACGTTTCAGCTCTCGACAGATTTAACGTGCATCGCTGCCCTACATGGTGCGTCTTTAGAGGTACTGGGCTCGAACTCGTGACAAGACCAAGCCTCGGTCCGATACCTATACCACTCGGCTACCGCGGCCACTATAACTAAGGTTTATTGCTGTGCATAATTTTTTTTTCATGAAAGTTTAAGATTCTTCTAAGTTTGTTTAACTTTGTTTTATATATATATATATTTGTTTCCTGTAGTAGAGGAAGGTAAGAAGACAAAATGAGTTAGCAGCTTCAGTCAGGTGTCCGCGAACAATTGAAAGATCGTGTTAACAAAACAAAGTTTTTCGCAGCACTGGGAGGTATGAACATTTGAAGCAATAGGTTGAAGCGGAAAATACTTTCACAAAAAGAAAAAAATGCATCAAATCTTTTACATATCAGTTTTAGTTTTTCATACGTATATATCCGCTTATTTTCTATTATTCAAAAGGATATCATTTATTATTTTCTTTAGATATCAGTCACAGATCAGCATATTTTGTCAAAAGCCTCATTGTCCTCATCTTGAAAAGCTTCACTTGAGATTTAAAGAAAACTATTCCTTTTTTGAACATTAAAGAACAGATGATAAATTTCTCAAATTAAAAAGCGTCTTTCTGCTCTATCTGATGTCACCGTAGCCAAAATCACTCTATATGATTTCTTCTACTATTTTTTCACTTAATAAGATATACTTAAAAAACTTTCATCTCCTTCATCTTAACAAGTAGGAGCCTTTTTGGAAAGTATCTATAAATAATAAAAAGTATTCAAGAAATTTTTCGATTTTATAAAATTATATGAATTGACTCTCTAAAATTATACCAAGACAATGGATATCGTTATTTTTAAAACCCAATGTTCAGTCGATTGATTTCTTATTAACGACACTCTCTGAACGAACATGAAGGCAACGGGTCTCGGTCAAGTGACGAGGAGGACATCTGAACCGAGGACGTTGGGCCTCAAAAGATTGAACGTGTATCAACTCCATTACACTGCGGATCTTTTGAGACTCTTTGCGACGACTTAACATAAACAACGCAAGTTGACGACATGAGTTGATTTCTTTTTCAGAATATTTCCTATTATGAGAATTTCCTTCCCTCCAACTTCTCTTTAAATGCACGTCTTTTCTCATGGAATTTGAATTGATCATTCACATACAGAATTAGGAACAGAAAATTAAGAAACAAATACTCTATGTTTCATTTTTGTACAAAAAAAGCTACAACATTTGGCCTAAAAGCTAGTTCTATTCCGAATCATTTACAGAATTATTTTAAAAAGTAAAAAACAGAAATGGTTCTATTTTTCATAAAAAAAAAGGAGCTGCCTCTGCAAGAAAGACAAGATATCAATTTTGCTTTTTTATTAAATATTTGCTACTAATAGTGAAGAATAAACTGTTACTCTTAGATGTAGAAAAAATAGGATAGAACATGTTCCTTTTTCAGAGAAAGGTGTAAATTACAAAAAGTACGTACAGTTCTAAAAATAGGATAATCAAAATGAGTTGTCTCTTTTTCGTGAACTGTGTTGAGAGAGGTGGGTTCCTCCCCCCCTCTTCCTTTACTTTTCTGGTGACGCTATGTTTCGCGTTACATGAGGTCTTCCTCCCATAGAAATGTGATTCTCCTAAAGAAATGTGAACTCTCTCCTATACCTATACATTATAATGCTGCGTAGGAGTCGGAGGATTAAGACATCTCTTCTGGGAGAATTAGTTTCCCTTACCAGAAATAGAACATTTCTTCTTAGTTTCGTTTGATGTCACTTGAAACAAAACAATAAGTACAATAAAAGAAGTCAAGCTATTCAGAATAAAATTTGTTTCGTTTTCTTCCAATTTAATTCAATTTGAAAGCATATACTATTCTTTGGAATTTATCTAATACTTTCAAATTAACTCTTTACTTTGAAACACATTCATATATATTTTGGTTTTCTTTTATTTTTTTTCAAAAGAGCAGTTAATATTTTCTTGATAAAAACTAATGGAGCTTACCTTTAATGCTCGATCATAGATTTCAAATGTTTTAAGGTTTCCACTACGTTCGGAAGTGTGATTTTAAAAAATCGCATAAATGAATAATTTTCATGATATTTAGTGTCACTTAGATTAGAATACATGTATAAAATTGTTTTAAGGACATTTTGACAAAAAACTTATTTAAATATAATATTTTGGCAAAAAATTAACTTAGAATAATCTTTTTTCCTAATGTTCTCCTTTTGTGAAAAATGCTTCTATTATAATAATATTTTGCCTGTATATAGCTCAGACCTTTGTACAGAGACTTAAGTATAATTTTTGAAAAATTGACATTATTTTCAGAGTTACAACCAATTGAAATAATTATCGGCGTTTTTTTCTTAAAATTTCTCCCCTCTGTTGTCGTAAAACGTGGATAAACCCACTTCTAAGTTATATATTTCAAAAATTCTAGTTGAGTCTCTGTACAGAGGTCTGAGATATATACAGGCAAAATATTATTAAAATAGAAGCATTTTTTACAAAAGGAAAAAATTTTGAAAAAAGTTTATTCTTGGCTAATTTTTAGCCGAAATATTGTATTTAAATAAATTTTTTTCTCAAAATATCCTTAAAACAATTTTATACATGGATTCTAATCTAAGTGTCACTAAATATTGCGATAATTATCCATTTATGCGTCTTTTTAAAATCATGGTTCCGAACGTAGTCGAATACCATTTATTAAAACTTTCAAAGTAATCGTGTTGCTCTTAAATCAATACACAATCACTTGGCGTTTGAATCAGACTTTAAAAATACCCTTTTTATCTATCTTTAATATTCTCATTTTTTTTTTTAGTTCATCTCCAAAAAACAAATTACACTAGGGAAGTTCCTGCAAAAGCTGACCTGTTGAGTTAATATTCCAAAAGAGTTTAGCACTTGTTACTTTTCTATCCAAAACAATTTTTGGCATTTTTTTTTTACAAAATCACCTAATTTTAAATAATTTAATTTTAAATTCGTAACTCAAATTGAAACAATACATTTTTTTAAAAGTTCAAACTGACTCAAACTACATTAATTTTAACTAAACGAGGAAAGTTTTTTTCTTTATTTGTGACTGTGATTAATAACAAGGCTATGTCAGATCACGTTAGTGAAAAAATTACAGTAAAACTGTAAAATTTGTGTTCACGGTACCTAATGATGTGATGGAGGGTGTCAACTTTCCACATTTTCAAAATATGCAGGTCCAAAATATGCTTAACCAAGTGATATGAACTATTTTTTTTATTTTTCCCAGAATTGATATGAATCCTCCGCTTCCTTTGACGATTAGTTTCAGGACGCCCTGTTAAGAAAGCCAAACTTCTTTGACATAAGGTATCCGACTACGTTCGGAACCGAGATTTTAAAAAGGCGCATAAATGGATAATTTTCCCGATATTTAATGTCACTTGATTAGAATACATGTATAAAATTGTTTTAAGGACATTTTGACAAAAAAAATTATTTAAATACAATATGTGGGCAAAAAATCCACTTAGAATAACCTTTTTTTCAAAATGTTCTCCTTTTGTGAAAAATGCTTTTATTATAATAATATTTTGCCTGTACGTAACTCAGACCTCTGTACAGAGGCTCAACTATGATTTTTGAAAAATTCCCATTATTTCACAGTTACAACCATTTGAAAAAATTATCGGCGTTTTTTTTTCTTTTTTTTTTTCTTAAAATTTCTCCCCTCTGTTGTCTTAAAACATGGATAAACCCACTTCTAAGTTATGTATTTCAAAAATTCTTGTTGAGCCTCTGAACAGAGGTCTGAGCTATATACAGAAAAAATATTATTATAATAGAAGCATATTTTCACAAGCGGAGAATATTTTGAAAATGGGTCATTCTATGTTCATTTTTTGTCAAAATATTGTACTTAAATAATTGTTTACTGTAATACTATTCTTAAAACAATTTTATATACATTTTCCAATCTAAGTGACACTAAATATAAATATTATCCATTGATACGCTTTTGCAAAATCACGATTCCGAACGTAGTCGGATACCTTAAATAAGAGGAAAAAGATAAATGTATTTATATATTAATTTAAAGAAATTCAAAATAAATCCAAAAAACCACTTAAATTTTGTACATTTTTAAATACTATTAACGTCAAAAGTGGTAAGTGTGTTTTTTCAAATAAATGATTTTAAGAAGTAGGCGGATATTATTTAATTAGTTAATTATTAATTATTTAACACTTATTTTACTCAAGTTATTTTATTATTATTAAATTTATAATTGTTTTAATTAAACGAGAATTCTGATTACAATATATACAGATATACTTGAGAAATGTTTGCAAATATTCAAACCAAAATAAAAACCCAAAAGTGTTCTAAAAAAATTTATCAATGCAGAAAATGTATAAAAAATTGATACTTATCTATCCAAACAGGAGCGTTCATCTGCTAGTGGAACAGTTTGCGAAGGGTTCAGGCACAGATACATACGTACCATTTGCGAAACGTTCGCGGCAAATTTTTCCCTGTGAATTTTTTGATAAACTCAAAGGATTTTGCAACTCAAATTGGGGACAGTGAGTGAATGAATATTAACTTCACACTGTTCTGCTACTCTACACCTGACCTGACACCTCCCTCTCCTACTTCTACACCACACCAACGGGAGGACATTTAAGCCTGGCCATATTTAACGCACATCGGACCCCTTTGCAAGATGTGTCTTCAGCTGTACAAGGCTTGAACTCATGACCCCCCGGCCATATGAGTCCGTTACCTTAACCACTAGGTTACCGTAGCCACAGCTCAAACTGGGAGGCGTCGTGTGTAGGGTCTGTATCCTCGCCGACCGATGGTATGTGTTAGACTAACATCAAGGCATCGTCGCGACCGCAGGGAGTGGGCAACAGAGCATGTGAACTGGAGGAGAAATGAATGGAGCAATGTTCTTTTTTCTGACGAGTCCCATTTTTCTGTTCATCCGGATAATAGGCGTATTTTCATCTGGATGGACCGTGGCAGTAAGAATAATCTTGCGTTCGTGCACGAAAGTGTCAGATTTGGCGGTGGGGGAGTGTTGGTGTATGGTGGCATCTCCATTGACGGGCGCACAGACCTCTACATCATTCGAGATGGACCTCTGACTGCTCGCCGACATAGGGATGATATCCCAGACCTATTGTAGTCCCTTACGCTGCAGCAATCGGAGATGACTTCATTTTAATGGATGATAACTGAAGGCCACATCGTGCTAACCTAGTGGAGGATTTCGTTTTCGAGGAAGGAATCGTACGAATGGAATGACCAACGGGTTCTCCAGACATGAATCCAATAGAGCACGTTTGGGACGCTCTAGGAAGACGAGTTACTGGCCGCCAACCATCCCCACAAACTCTCCAAGAACTGGAAAGAGCTCTTCTGGAAGAGTGGGACAAAATACCCTAACTTGTGATTAAAAGCCTCATTGACTCCATGCCTCAAAGGTGCTCAACGTTGCTGGCCTTCCGTGGAAACCATACCCCCTACTGAAAATGATTTCCTTTGAAGAAAACACCTTTTCTTATTCTTTTTTTCTCATATGCACAAATTGTGTTTTTTTCCTTTTGTACACAAATGCGCAATAAAATGCATTTTTTTTCTGCCAAACATGTGTAATTTATTCTCACATAACCTACTACGTCTGTCAACCATGTATCAATCAGCTAAAAGGTTTCCCAGGCACAAGATCCACCTAAAACTGCAATATCCTTTAATTATTTTGAGCAGTATATATATATATATATATATATATATATATATATATATATATATATATATATATATATATATATATATATATATATATATATATATATATATGAATTATTTTCAAGGAGATGAGTAAAGATCGACCTTTTCTCACCCATCGACAAACTCGTTTTATGTATTTTCTTTAACATTAATACTCAGTCAAAATAAAAAATGCTGGATTTTTTTCAACAAAATCTTTTATATTAAATAGAGAAAACAGGAAAAAAATAACAATGTTAAACTATTTGTAACAAATGTCTTCGATTATATTTCCTTCTCACTTTCACTGGGTGAATCGTCACTGGGCCATTCAGTAGCAGCGTCTTGAAAGGTATCAGCATATCTAAGACTTGGTATTTTTGTCTGAGTGTCATTATGGTGCCAGTATCCCAAGTACCAAAGTACAGATACAACATGTGCACAAAAGCCAACAACTTTAGCACCAACTTTGCACTTACAATACCATTCAATGTTTGGATTATGACATATACCTGTTCTTACCCATATGTCCACTTGTGTGTCGTGATCTCAACTGGAGTCGAACAACTGAGGAATCTTCACGATTTACGTAAAGAGAGTAAAGCCCCAATTAAGGTATTTGTGAGTGTATGATTGGCTTTTCTTAAGCTGATATATCCCAAGAGTTAAATATCGTAGCTCGTTCCATGTTAACCGTAGAAAATCTGGAAGATCAGAGTTACTTAACAAAGTCCATATCGCCCTTTTCTTGCCCAGCCATTTTCTTCAACTGTTTGTTGTAAGTAATTAGGCTTTACTAAATCTAGCATTCGTTGGGCAATTACATTGTCGTCTTCAATATTGTTGAGTCTTGCTGGGTGGAAAGCATTAAGAATTGCACAGACGATTTTAACATAATCTTCAGTATATGGTGTTTGAACATTTCGGATAATATTGATTAAAGTTCTCCAATTCGTGATCTGGCCGTTTACTGCTTCGACTACTTAATGAATCGATGTCACCAAACGTGTTTCGTTAGCATCTTCTGTAGATAACTGTGCTTGTTTGTCCAGGAATGCAGGTATTTTAGGTACTAGGTTCATTTCTTCTAAAAGTTCCAAGTATTCTTACCGATTCGTGGACAAGCTATTTAGTTTCGTATCATATCAACGTGCTCAATGCACCAAAACAAATGTGCGAATGTCAGTTTAAAAGCCTTGTTATTGTAGTATTTGTAGACTAAACATATATAGTGGTGCTTAAAGCGTTTAACAGTTTTTTTTTTAAATGAAAGTTAGAAAAAGCGCTTAAAATAACAAAACTCAACAAATTTTCCAAGTTTTATGACTTTTTTATGTGACTTGTTATTTTTTTCTTGCTATTTTAGAATAAAAATAAAAATCAATACCTAAAGTTCACATAAATATAATAATATAGCTCCAATAAATACTTTGAATTTTCATGACTATGTTGGGCGAAAAGAGGCCGATCTTTACCCACCTCCTTTGCCTCTTTTCAACTACTGTATTTACTTTAATTGATTTCTTCAACTCTACTTTATCGATGTTTATTTCGGTTTCAATTGTAGGTTCAGAAAAGAATGACCGTTCTGTTTGTTTCATTGTCAACCACTTGGGACCAAGTCACCATATTTTGTTATTTTTAAGATCATTTATAGACTTATTAAATCAGCAGGATTATCCCTTCCTTTACAGTTACGCCATTCTTTGGGATCACTTAGTTTTTATATTTCTTTAATTCTATATTTTACAAACACCTTATGTCTATTAAAATCCCTCTTGATCCAGTAACATGTTATAGACGAATCAGTCCAATAAAATCGACTTACAAGCAGTTTGAGTGCAGCTTCAATTTTACTGCTTAACCCTGCTGATAAAAGTGCACCCATGAGCTCAAATCTAGGGATCGAAAGAGTTTTTAATGAATCTACTCGACTTTTTGATGCTACAAAACAAGAAATAATCTTTCTATCTTTCAGTGCTATGCGTAAATAAGCAACAGTGCTTTTTGGAGGCATCTGAAAAGAAATGCGACGGAACGGTCATTGCATTGGAGAATTTTGAAAGTAACATCTAAAAATATTTATTTCACTTAAATAATGAATTTCATTACACCATTTATACCATGAAACTTCTAATTGTTTGGGCAATTTGTCATCCCAACCCAATCCTAAACATCAAATTCCTGAATTAAACATTTTATTCCAATAGTATAAGGACCTACGAAACCCATTGGGTCAAATAATCGACCTGTTGCTTATAACAAATATCACTTTGTATTAGTTCTTTTAGAAAGAAATGTTTCTAAATCACTGGAATGAATATAAAGCGTATCAGTTTGTTTATTCCAACCAACTCCCAAGAGCTTTGAAAGTATCAACTTCGCGCTCAATGATTCTTTAGATTCATCTACTTCAAAATTTAAATTCTGCAATCTTTGATTTAGCTCGGAAGAGTTGGCTCTCCATTTTCAAAGGTCCATCTGTCAAACTTTGTTTACTTTCTATACAGGTTGTCCAGGCTTTTTGAACACTGATATCTCCGCACAAAAAATCATCAACGTACAATGGCTGGTTAAGATGGTTAAAAGAATCAGGAAAAATATCGACATATTTATAAGATGATGCTTTATAGTAGCTACAAGAAGAAATGGACTCGATTTCACTCCAAATAAAACTCTAGTCATTCGGAAAATCTCAAGCCCTTTATTTTCTAAATCAATTTCTGGATTGTCACCCCAGAAAAATCTTGTAAAATCCCTTTCACTTTCGTCTATCTCAATCATCAAAAATTCCATTTTTTTTGTCAGCTACAAATGCAATTGGATTCATTTTAAATTTGATTAAAAGAAAAAATAGATTAGGTATAAAATTTAGCGCTGTGGTTAAGCAATCGTTCAAAGATAGTTGTCCTTTCGTATGTGACGACGCATCAAGTACGATTCGCAACTTGCTTGTAGGTTTATCGGTACGTTTTAATGCTCTATGTGGTAGATAAAATGTATATTATGCTTTAGATTTTCTTCTTCAATTGGAATGCGTTCTGTGATATTCTCAGAAAGAGATAATTGTTTCCAACTAATTTGTAATTCTCAAATAAGGAACTGTCATTTTTAAAACGTGATTTCAACTTTAGAATTCTTTTGCTAGCAATTTCTTCATTATTTTCTAACAATGTATTCATGTTGGGATTCCAAGGGAATTTAACTTTATACCGCTTATTTTGGCAGGAAATTCCAGCTTCAAATTCAGACATTATATCATTATCAGTATTTTCATCATCAGAAATTATCTAAATCCCAAAATTCGCTGAGATATTTTGGAATATTGGATTCATTACAATAACAATCATTGTAAAAGTTCCTCACGATCTGTATTTTGCCCTTGGAAAGACCACCCAAATAATATCTCTACTGCTACAAGAGTTTTGTTCAGACGTGTAATTCTACCAGACAATAATAGCCCACGCCAATAAGAATTTATAGTAATTTATCGTTAAATTCGTAAGAATCGGCTAACTGTACATTTTTAAATATCTAAATTTTTTTTTATCAATACATTTATCAGGGGTTAGCAAATGTGTTCTGTCTTGAACGCTTCTATTTCAATGCATAAATTTCTATCATCCTTGTTTTTTAATTTCATTTTACTATTTTTAAAGTTTTTGTTTCAGTTTCTAAAGCACCAAATATGCAAATGGAAAGGTTTTCTTTTCTAAGAATTGGAAAGTTAAATTTCTCAGAAGTACTCTTTAAAACGAAATTCTTTGTGAGCTGTTATCGAAGAATAATCGAACAATTTCTTGTTCTTTTCTGTCATCTATCAATGCTGAGCATGTTTGTAAAAATATACTATTTATTTCTGTTTTAAGCCCTGTTGAGACCATATTATCCGTTTCATGTTTCGGAGAAAAATCGCCATCATGCCGATTTCGAAAACATATTGAAACAGGGTGTCTCTCAACCTTAACAAATAGAATATAAATCCTTTTTCGAACATCCAGTTGCACGATGGTGAAGCACCTAACTCAAATAACAACATCCCTTCTTTCTTAAAACTTCTCTTTTTTCCTAGTGCTTAACGCAGTGCTTCTCAAACTTTCAATGTTTGTTTCAATGTTGTTCAATCATCCTTTTCATGGCGCCCCCCTCATAACAATAACAATGTACTTTGACACTAAAGCTACAATAGAATTGTACTTATAAAATTATCAAGAAAAGTATTCAATTTTGGACATAATTTGGTATATGATGAGGTCTTAACTTAGTATTGATGAATTCATGATCAAATGCATTGCGCAGTACATTCATTATAAGTACATTTAATGACATTTTTAGTCAGAAGGAGTTTATAAGTCACTATAAAAGTTTATTATTTCAGAATGTATTTTGTCTTTTAGTAAGTTAATACTTTTTTTAATCTTTTATTTTCGGTTTTTCGATATGCCCTCTGGTGAGATTATCCTGCCCTCCTAGGGGGAGGGGTGCATCCCACAGTTTGAAAAACACTTAATTATAAGCCGTAAAAATTATAAAAATAAGTGTTAACTTTTGTATATAATTTTATATATGACAATCCCATGAGGTCACTGGCAATTATTAAACTTGTTCTTAATTTAGTATTGTTATATTTGTTATAAAATACATTGTGTAACACTGTTATATTTATAAGTGTAATATATCAGTGTAAATGTGTGTTTTATTTTTTATTATGTCTGAATATATTTTGTTTGCTTACTTTCAGCAAATTAATAATTTTTTTAATAATCTTGTTTTTGACTTTTCAATATGCTCACGCCTTCCTCGTAGAGTCGTCAAGCCCCCCACTTCAAGGGGGGCGCGCCCCACTGATTGAGAAACGCTGGCTTAACGAATGGCATGCTTCAAGTTCATGACCTTTGTTATAGTATAAACATTTTCGCTTCTAGTCGTTGCTCTCCCCACCGTGGTGGGAAAAAATGTGGACAGGGGTATTCTGTCATCGAGGGTGGTGTCCTGCGATGTCCGGGGGAAAGAAGTTTTTGTTTTTTGTTCTGTCTTATGGTGGAGGGGAATGATGGCATGGCTTATGATTGTTTATTTGAAAGGATCGTTCTCGACTTTGAATTTCCAAGTTCAGGAACCGCGAAAGAACACTTAGGTTAAACCTTCCATCTTTTGAGAGCGGTTAAATTTCAAAACAAGTTCTGAAGGAATTTTGTTTCATTAAAGTTGGTGTTAATAAGTTTGAATAAAATTCTCCTTTAACTCCTAAACCTTCAAGACTTCTTATTTGCGTTTCTACTATTTCGTACAAATTTCTTAAGCTTAAAATATTATTAGGATTTTTAACAGGTGTTAAATTTAATAAATTGCACAAGTGTGAGCGTTAATTAATCTGTTTTTATTTCCAAACCTACCTTTTAATAGACCAAGAGCTATATCATAATTATCATCAGAAATTGGAAATCCATTAATGCAAGCAAGCGCATTACCACATAAAAATGATTTTAAACAATTAAATTTAACAACTTTGCTTATTCTAGTGTTATTGTGGACAGAGTTTTCAAATAAGTTCTAAAAATTCAACCATTGAGAATACTTTCCAGAATACTTATTTATATGCAATTTAGGTAAATTTTATACCAAATTTTAAAAACAAATTTAACACTTGGAAATGTATCCTGTATTAAATTTTTCAATATACACAAATATTTCCTGCTGTAGGGAAGATATAGTATGATATGTGGAGTGCGGTTGTGAAAGAATGTTTTCGTACGTGTAGACTATTTTTGAAAATTTAAATATTAAATTAAATATTAAATTAAATATTTAGCTGATCATATAACTGCAAATGAGCTTTATTTTAATGTGTGCTGGTATCAAAGTAAAACACTTTACAATATTAAACAGCCTATGGGTTTATACTCAATATCAAACTATTCGCAAAATGGCTTACAACTTCTATTCAAATTGTAAAGAAACTGAAATATAAATATATCTTACTGCAGTCAAAAATATTCATAATATGTAAGTATCCTATTCCTCCACTTATTTCAGTACATTTTAAAAACTGTAGCTGAATGCAATTTTTTATATTTATAAACGAGGCATAAAAGCTCACACAGTCGTAAAAATGTCTTTATCATTTTTAAATATACTACTATAAAACGTATATGGATTGTAAGATCAGTTGTAAAATCCTAAAAGCTTTTAGAGGAGCTAAAAACATGTAATTTTGGATTGATCAAATTTTTAATATAATACACAAATATACATGTTATTAAGCAAATACATTTGAAAAATTAAACTTCCTTCTGAAATAAACGTAACTGAAAGAAAAATGTTTAATTGCAAATGAGTGGAAATACATGTTTATCTAAGGGGTATCCCCAAAGTGAGGTAATCCTCAAATTTAAGACTCAAACTCAGTGGCACAACAATCCATGAGGGCCAGGAACTACTGTACCCATCATAATACACGTGACCATTGGACGCTGAGGTGCATGAACAGATGTCCCGATTTGGTGGTATGTCTGAAGAGAGACCTTCAGTGTTTAAGTCCCGAAGCAAGCTTAGTACTCATTTATCGACCCAATGTAGCGGCGATGAAAGGCAGAGTCGACCTTGCGCAGCCCGTTAATAGAACCCCAGACCTGTGGTGTGGAAGCACTATACTCTACCACTCGATTCTATTCGGTGAAAAATAAAATTTAATGTTAGAATCTTATATAAATCCCTAATGAATGAGGGAGTCCAAACTTTTTTTTTCATGTAAACTGTTTAGACGGAAATGGTTCATTATGAACATTTCACAAGTTGCATAAATTAAAATTAACCGTTATAGTTTACATAAATTTTTAAGGGTGCAAAAGGTGTATTTCGGCTGCACGAATAAATTTTAAAAGAAATACGGTTACGAAAAAGTAGTACAAATCTATCTAAAGTAGGGTTGGTTACCTTACATAGTGTCAAACACAACAATGTATTGGAAACCAATCCCACAATTCGTTGTTATAAAAATGTATGAAAAATTACAAGATTTATTTTTGCATTTGTAATTTATATATATATAATTTTTCCTGGGAACTTTAAAAGCTAGAGCGGCATCCATCAAAACCGCGGTTCTCTCTCCGTTTTTCCAGATCGCCCCTGACTAAGCCGCCTCTGCCATAGTAAGTGAAAATGCCGGATTTTGTTTGTCAAGATCATTTTATAGCACACTGCATTTTTCATGTATTTTAGATGGTCGTTTTATATTTTCTACATCAATATCTTAATGTCTGAGTTTAAAATTGCATAAAATTCTTGACATTCGCATCAATGACCATGATAATTTTTATTAGTATATGAATGTGTCATCAAACGATTACATGACTAATATTATCACATTATTTTAACCATTTAATTAATATTAAGTATAACATAACGCACACAAATTTTCTGAACTTTAAAATAAATATTTCGAAAACTACTTCAGATATACTAAAAATTTTTCATTCCTACGCTTTAGCTTCTCAGTTTTGCTTCTATGTAAGAATTTATTGTAATTGTATATTCATCCTTTTTTTTAGTATATTTTTTGCTCTTAGCATGTAGTTTTCATCTGAATTGTATGAAATCTTCGAAATATATTAAAAGATACCAAAGAAGCTATATAATAAAATTTGAAATTTTTATTATACTCAAACAATTGCTAAAACTTATGGTAAATAATTTTTAACTGCACGATGCATTTTTTTTTCTCGAAATTTCAAATGGAATTTCTAACATAAAATTTCTAGCTTTATACGGTCGAGATTTCAAAAAATATCCAGATTTTAATTACTTATTCAGTTAGCCTTTAAAAAAGATAAATGTTGAGGTATTTTGTATAAATAGATATTTTTGAACAATAATTCGAATGTTTTTGAATAGCTCGAATTTAAAATTGATTTTTATGTTTATTTATATGCATAAATGTCTACTGTAAATGTTTCCGTACATTTTTGATTACCATTTATTCCAACATTCAAGTTATAAAAAAAAATGTGTGAAAATCTTCATTCATGTTGTCTTTGATGGAAACTGAAGTTCAAGCACTTAAAATTCAGATATAATTCGGTGTATTTTAACAATATATAACTAGGCACTGTACTTAAACTTCTCTGAACACTTAGGCTTTGAAATCTAAAAAAAAAATACTAAATCTTAATTAGTTTTTTTTTCGTTATTATTTTTTATCAAAGTGTAAGAAAATGTTTCAAATGATTTGATGAAGTTTAAATTTATTCATTTTTAGTGGTTGGAAAATTGAAAAGGTTTCAAATTTTAAAGAGTTTGGTGTTTTATTAATTTTTTCGGTATCTTATAATAAAATAATCATGTTTCAAAAACTGTAAGCTTTGATTAAAATAAGAAAAATGAAGCGAAAGAATATACTTAAAAAAAGATAATTTGTCTAACTATATAAAATAGCAGATTGTACTGACAAGCCCCAACTTGTTACAGTTTCAAATTAATATGAAACCAAAAGGGAATTGTAACATATTTTACTTATGCGTTGGGACTTTCAAAACTTTTAAAATGCGAGGTAACAAATAAATACTTCCTGGGGTCTAAAGAAATTTCCCGCGGATTTTTTACGATTGCCCCAGGGTCAAAACACGGGGTTTCTTGCGAGCCATAAAACTTCCTATCAGTGTCCTGCTGTGTTGCTTCCACCGTCCCCAATTATTTTTCAAGATGTTAAACCTTTAAAACGGGGAAAGGATTTCAGAAAAGTGCGGCTAATCCGCTTTTGAAAACGTTACTTGAAGGCAGAAAAATCCGTGCAGTGCATTTTCGAAGCATCTTTACACTGACGGAATTTTCCGTGCTATCCACTTAGAGGGTTAAATAAGTTGGCAAGGGGAATTTTAAAACTCAAATATACTCTTTCAAAAAGTTTGATAAATATCTGCATTGTAAAAACCTATTTTATTTCTGCACGCATTTAGTGGCAGTGACACGACATCTGCATTTTTAAAGGGGGGTGACTTTCATTCGAATATTATAGAATTTCCCGAATTTGGATCAACTAGCTCAAGTATTCCAAGAAGAAAACTGTCCTGTACAAACATTGCATGAAAATTATGTACAAGTCTTGTTGGAAATATACAATGCTCCTCAATCTGAGAACAGTATTGATAATCTTCGATACACTCAATTCATCAAGTCAACAGAGCTTAATAAACACGCGATATTATTAAATATTCCACCAACAAGGGCAGCGGCTCATTAACACATCAGCCGCGTATATTATCAAGTTCAAACTTGGTTAGGGAATCATTTAGAACCCCAGGAATGGGATTGGATTCTGCGGAATGATTTCTTGAAACCAATTATGACAATATTACCACCTGCTCCAGATGAATTACTCAAAACAATATATTGCAACTGCAAAAATGTTTGTGGCTTACGCAGTGGATGTAAGAAATCCGGGTGCAATGTTCTTCAGCTTGTGACCAGTATAATGGGCAAGCTTGTTTCAATGTTTAACGCTATGAGAGCAATTTCGATGAAGATTGTACTTTTGATCCCGAAATCCTTCAAGATTTGGAGACAAATATCCTTGACAACGAAAATAATGAGAATGAATAAAAAATTTTCGAGTGGCTGGAAGACAATGAAAAAGAGGAAGAAAAAAATTAACATTTATGTTTCTCTTATTATTAAAATTTTTGAAAAACCTCTTCACATCTGAATTTCAACTGCAATAATAGTATAAAACGATATTTCTAAATAAAAATATAATTAAAAATTACTTACTTTATTTTTTTCTACTTTAAAAGTAATTAGTATATATATAATAGAATATAATAAAAATACTATAGGCATACTGTAACATCGTCTTGTAGTTGAATTAATCAGCTCTAATTAACCAGATTTACCGTTTTTATTATTTTCTTCAAAACACATCACTATATTATTAATTTCATTTACAATTAAAAGTCGCCTTGGTAACTACAGGCAGCTTCCTCCATTTTTTCGTTTGAGACTCTCTTCTTCTCTCCTTCCCGCTCAAAGGCCAAAACAGTTCACAGCAGCGCCCTCTTTCTAGTCTATCGTGTGCTATGTGTCAAGCCTCCTAGTGTACTATGTGCCACGCCGTTACAATACACACACATATCTGTCATCAACTCTTTTGAACTACGCGAACAATGTAGTTCAAAAGTTAGTTATAAAAGAAATGTATACTTGATTAAAAAATGAAATAAGTTACAAAATGAAATATAATAATTAATAAAAATAACAAACGTTTTTAACTATGTATATTTATAAGGCTTATAGACTTTACACGCCATATTATATCATGTGACTAAAGGTTAACCTTGCATTCATTATGCTGTATCAACTGAAAAATTAATTATATACATTCTTCACTTAAAATAAATAGTCAAATCGTTTACTAAGGTTTTCATTAACATGCAAAATAAATAAATAAATAAGACTCTTACCTTTTGACATTAACTACTTTTTCGGAACAAAAATGACAATCTTCGCAATCCGGGTAAATTGTCAGCTGAAAATGCAACTTGTGCTATAAATTATTCGCTCTCCCTGCCAAATACTCATCATAGAGCATGTGCTGCCATGTATTCTGGAAGAGTGGATTTAAGGTATCCGACTACGTTCGGAACCGTGATTTTGCAAAAGCGTATCAATGGATAATATTTAATGTCACTTAGATTAGAAAATGTATATTAAATTGTTTTAAGAATATTATAACAATAAAAAAAATTTTAAGTACAATATTTTGACAAAAAATGGACATAGAATAACCAATTTTCAAAATATTCTCCTTTTGTGAAAAATTATTCTATTATAATAATAATTTGCCTGTATATAGCCCAGAACTCTGCACAGAGGCTCTACTAGAATTTTTGAAATATATAACTTAGAAGTGGGTTTATCCATGTTTTACAACAAAGGAAGGAAATTTTGAGAAAAAAACGCCGATAATTATTTCAATTGGTTGTACCTCTGAAAGTAATGTGAATTTATCAAAAATCCTAGTTGAGCCTCTGTACAAAGGTCTGAGCTATATACAGGCAAAATATTATTATAATAGAAGCTTTTTTCACAAAAGAAGAACATTTTGAAAAAAGTTAATTTTTTGCCGAAGTATTGTATTTAAATAATTTTTTGTCAAAATGTCCTTAAAACAATTTTATACATGTATTCCAATCTAAGTGACACTAAATATCACGAAAGTTATCCATTGATACGCTTTTTTAAAATCCCGGTTCCGAACGTAGTCGGATACCTTAAAAGAATTACCCTGCTAAATATCGTCAGTGTCTTCGTAAAAACGGCTATTCTATGTAGTTTTCAAGTGAGTGGTATAAGCACCATCGGTAGATAAAGGGTTTCCGCAACCTCTTTAACTTTGGACCTGAATAGAGCCGAATCTCCGAGTCAATTATTCTCTTCCTGGTCATAGAGTAACACTTTCTTGGCTTGAACATTCATTTGTGCCACTGGTGCTGGTGACTCAACCCATACCCTTCTACTTTTAACCTTATCCGTAATGATATCGTACAGAATGATTTCTTTTGTACAAATTCATGCACTCTTCGGCATTTTATTTTCATCCGTCAATTTATAGGAACTCATTTTCTTTCCCTTTGCCAAGTGATATTGTTCGGTAATTTCCAACTGTTCTGAAAGCTTTTCTTGAATTTGACATGGAGCTTCATCCAGTAAAATTTCAAGTTCTTTGTCTTGAAATTTTTTTACTGCACCTGGACATCCTCAAGACTAAAATTCACACGACGAAATCTTGTTCTTTTACTCTTGCCTGACTCACGGAATGCTCACGCAAAATCGAATTAGTAAATTCCATAGCTATTCATCATTTTAAAACAAATTTGAACGTGAATGTGTTACTTATTGACATCCATCTCTTATAAGATTTTTACACATGGAATGACAGTTTGTAAGGGACTGAAACTTATATCCAAACTGACTAGAGTGACTAAGGTACTTATATTCCAAACGGCGGGTGAATTGGATGCTTTAAGACATGTTTTTTAATGCACACGCTGAGTTTCTACTTGCACACCAATTTACAATTACAATTGAATATGTGTAAAATATGCTAGTTTCTTCTTGAGAATGTTAAGAGGTATATTTTCACTTCCAAAGGCATAGCTTTCTGTGCACACACTGGTGTGATGTGCAAGTTCAGAAAGGAAGAGCTAGCTCTGATGTCGTCCTTGTCATTTGAGTATGGTTAAAAATGACGAGGTGCATCGCCCTCTTTCCCTCTCGCTTCAGCCTTTGAGAGGAGAGCTCGTGTTTCTCTTCGTCTCATCGGAAATTCAGTTTTCACTTCACCATTCACCCACTCGCTAGTAGGCTTGTTCTTTCTCCTCCAGCAAACATTGGGTATTGATTTTTTTACTTCAGATAGAGCTTCTTTTGCTTATTCAATAGACTTATTATATTATCCTCTTAAGACTGTTTACGAATTCAACTCAAAATTTGCTCAACTTTGTTTCTATTTATATATTACCAATTGTTACGTCATGTATTGTAACAGCTCACTGAAGCGCCATCTGTAATAATTTTGTAAGAAGTCGAGAGCTATGTTCCACATGACAGGCGGGTGCACGAAAGGACGAATAAAAAGGCAAGGCTTAGCGTTACAAAAGATTTGTTTTTTGTCGATCCCAATTACATAATACGATGAAACATCGGTCCTTAGAACAGCCAGGAAATGGATAAAAAATGGGAAGGTAAAAATGCAGCTAATGAAAAGAAATAGAATCGTCTAAAGGGTTCATTAAAATGAACTTAAACCAGGATAGGGGCATTTACCTCGGAGAAGACAGTGTCAAAGGATACTTGTGTCACTGAAATAGAAGCAAAGTGCAAAAAAATTGAGCAACTGGATTGCAACAGTCTGCAACAATCTAGATAAGACAACTGAGAATTATTTTGAAATCGGAACTTCCAAAAATTTGGAAACTATCCAGCTAGACATGAGAGAAATAAATGAACACATCGAAAAAATAGAGGAAGGTCTCAAACTCTTAATGCATTCTTTGAAAAATCCTGAAAATGTAAGCATTAATTTGAATGACGGCGGTAAACCTAGAGTATCCGCTTACCTCAAATTCCATTTTCTGAATTTTTGGGTTTAATAGCAGAATTTTTTAATTTCAAAAATAAATTTATAAATTTAGTAAATAATAAGGATCAATTTAATGATTTGCAAAAGCTGTACTATCTTAGAGCACCTCTAAAAGGAAAAGCAAAGCTCTTGGAGTAGTCTAGTAATAATTTCGATTCCCTCTTTAAAACATTAGAAGATTGTTATAAAAATAAACGTCAACTGATAAATTCTTATGTCCTTGAAAAAATAAATTAAGAGAAAATTTATAGTAAATGAGAGAGAGAGCAAAAAAATTGCAGGCTTTAACTTTAACTGAAAACAGCAGAAATTCTAGTATTTATATGAAATATTTAGAGAAGAGAAGTGTGATGTTATAGAAAATATTCCTCGCATTCCTAATGCTAAAATGATGCATAAAAATACTGAAGTGTCAACTAGACACTCGCAAAAACACTCGCAGTTAATAGTAAAAAAGGAAATGTTAAACCTTGTATTCTGTGTCGAAATTAAATGGATTGTATTTCAAAATATGCTGTGGAATGCATATAGAAATTTGCAAGTAATAACAAACTTGGGAAAAGTTGCCTCAGACTCCATACTATTGCCTACATGTCTAAATACAGATGTATAATTTGCGGTTACAAGGGTTAACATAAGGTGTCAGCAACCTACGTCACGGGTGTCACATGTGGCCCGTGGAGCAATTCTCAGTGGCACTCTACACTGCTCTATAAATTTGTCAATTTTTGAGTGGATGGAAGTTGATAAAATTGTAATAGACCTTATTTGACACACATCTTCAGAATTATGGACATTTACGGAATTGTGAAAAAATCTGAAAGATGAAAATAAAGCAATTTTGTAAATTATTGAATATCATTGCTGGAGAAATTTAATTGTTTGAAGAGAGAAAATTGCATGTACTATGCTTTTCGCTTTTGGTTCTACATATTTAAGTGAAAATTCTTTCCTCACATGAAAAATATTTCGAGTACGCAAAAAGATTGTTTAACTACTGAAAGCTAAGAATTGTGTCAAATTGAAAGTCACAAATTATACCTCTGATTCTAGAATATGAAAGTAGAGTGGTGGAAAGTAGCACTGTAGGTTTACATTAAAATTTTTCTTTATCTTATTTACTTTAATGAAGGGAGATACTTGTATTATATGTTGTCTATTTCTTATATTAATAAAAATATGTTTAAAAAAATATATAATATATGTACAATTTTAATTTTTGATTTTTGTTGAATAGTTCTATTTTATGCTGTGTGTGTGTGTGTTTATTTTTATTTTAAGAAATATCTTTAAATGATGCAAAATTAATATTTAACAAAAAACTGTAAATATCTCTACATTATTGACCTCTCTAACTCTGCACCGCGGGCATCGAACGGTTTCAAAAATGCCTTGTGCGGAATCCTATGGGTAGATGGGTTTGGTTCATCCCGTTTGAAAGGTTGCCGACCACTAGTTCGCATCACGAGTCAAATGAGCATCCCACTGCAGCTAAACATCTTAGTGGGGGGAGAGACCAATTCCGATGCACAAGCTTCTCTTCTGACGTTTGGTTTTATTAAATATATTTGTGGTTTACTTAGAGGCTGGTGATGGGTGCAGAGAAAAAAAGCGTTTGATTACATAACGTCACAAAATTGTGTATCATGCGAGAATATATATCAAGGAAGTAAGAAATTAAATTTAGGTCTGTAAATCAAGGAATATAACAGGCAGAAATGGAATTAAACAGTCGACAAAGTATGCAGTTAATATTGAAGTTTGAAATCGTGATTATACTTTTTCAAGCAATGTGCAATTCTCAGTACTACCTAAAATTACCGATGCGATTCCTGTGTTGATGTTAAATATATCGGATTAAAATATTCCAGCTTCAATTGATCTCGCAGATTCTAAATTCATATACAAAGTAAAATTGATATATTGGTGAGAAGTGAACTCTTTTTTGAAGTTTTAAGGCTAGAACAACATTATTTTCGGGCTACTTAGTTACAGGTACTCTTCCTGAGTTACCAAAACAAGTCGTAAGGGAAATAAGCTTACATGCAACAACAAAGAAATTCTTTGATTTTTCATCTTTTCCAGATTATTCCAAAGAAATTACTAAAAGTGAAGAGGGAATTTATTGTGAAGAACATTTTGTTAAAACCTATAAAAGAGATCAGAGGGGAAAACTTATAGTTCCATAAGGCTTTTTTCGGTTAATGTTAAAGAATAGGACCCGAATTTGGAACATTTTTTCAGATATAAAAGAAATGAAAACTTAATATGATATTCTGGCGTCACTATCCTTTAAAGAGCAGTATTTTTTATCCTACTTCCCATTTTTAACCATTCATTTTTCTGGTATAAAATGTGTTTCGTGTTTTTTCTCCTATTTCGTAATGTTGAATGGGCTACGCCTTCACGTATTAAAACGAAAGAAAATATTCATGGAATATTTTGAAATTTTTAAAAACACTATATTGTTAACAGACGTATGAGCTAAGATATTGCAAATTTCCACGGAAGTTGAGACATTTTTCTGTCTGAAAATGTGCTTCGCGTTCAGTTCAAGCTCTCGTACTTTTACCGAAGGCAGCCTTAAAGGAAAATGCAGAAGCATTGTTAAGCTATTACAAAGTGAATGCAGTCAAACTACTGTAAATGGTATTTGGGAAAATCTAAGCAAACATAATAGTGTGGGAACTCTGTATACGTAAGTTATAAGTGAATATATGAACTTTTAGGACATATATGGAAGAGATTGAAAATGAAGCTATTGACAAGATGAACTATTCATTCATCATAATTCCGTTTATAAACCAGAGAAGGTATCCACCCTATTAAGAGTTGTCTTTGATACAAGTGTAAGGAAAATTAGCGGATTTTCTTTAAACTCCATCTCACTAAACAGAGGAAGTATTCAACAATACCTCTTTTCCATATTCAGTTGATTTAGAAAACATTTTTGTGAAAATATTATGCAAAGGCACGGACAGATACTTGTTGATCCTGATCAAAGGGATTTACAATGAATTATTGGGAAGATTAGAGCGGATGCTCTAGTCAAGCCTTATAAACTATCTATCGTAACCTATGGGACCGTTTCTGCTCCATTCTCAGCTACCATGACCTTAAATACCTTAGCAGATTAGGCAAGAACGGACTTTCCTGACGCTGTAGATGCGGTTTATAACAATATTTACATGTGTGTGTGGATGATGTTCTTTCTGGAGAGTCTACATTAGTGGGGCTAAAAAAAACTGTAAACTAAAATCCCTCAACTATTCCTGAGAGCTGGATTTGAGTTGCACAGACGGGTGTCAAATAGCCCAGAATTGTTGAAAGATTTATCCTTATTTCCCTATTTGTTTGATAGGATATTTCTGAATGCCTCAGTGAAAACATTGGGTATGTTATGGGATCCAAAAGTGAATTGTCTTAAAAACAAAGTAAATATTAGCAACAAAGTCAATTTCTTAAAAAGAAATGTGTTTTCATAAATTGCGAGACTCTATGACCCTTTGGGTCTCATTGGACCCATTGCTACCAAGACTAAGATACTTATTCAAGGACTGTGAAAAAATAAAATAAGATTGGTGTCAACAGCTACCACCAGATGCAATGGAAGAACTATCAAATATTATCGGAAGTAAATAACTTCTAAATTCTAAGGCGTATTCTACTTCCTGGAGCAATGTGTATTGAGATACACGGTTTTTTCGATGCACGAGAGAGAGTGTCTATGCTTCTGTTGTCTACATAAAATGCTTTAACGAATATGAACAGTTTCAAATTACACTAATATGCAGCAAGTCCAGAGTGGCGTTTTTCAAAACACTTAACATATCTAAGTTGGAACTATCTGCTGCTTTACTACTATCGAGACTAGTTAGAAGGGTTGTACCAATTGTCTATTCATAAAATTTGGTTGTAGTCAATAATCGCTTTAGTATGTTTGAAGACTGAACCCCTCATAAACTCAAAACAAGGTAGTGAGGAAGTGGAGATTCAAACAGTTTAAAAAAAAAGACTGTCGCTGGAAACATGTGAGTTGGAGGCTGCAATGTAGATGAACTTATAGAGAACGAAATGTGGTTCTCTGGTCCAGATTTGCATGCTGATGAATACGACGATAGCCAACTCCTTCCAGATCTTTGCGAGTTAAAATGTGATGTGACTCTTCCAGTTATTTATAATGTACTACAAATTTTTATGATGAACTCTTTAATATTATAAATAATTTCATAAACTTAATTAGAACTTTTAGCTATATTTTAGTTTCATTAATAACATCAAAACTAAGATGCTTTGCAAAAAGATGGGTAAATATTTAACTGAAGATAAATTTAAAAAAGGATACTCACAATTTTTATCTAGATTAGAACAGTTGAGCGAGTTTAGAGCGGAAATCGAATCACTGAAAAAAGGTAAAGGGGTTTCCGAAACAAGTAAGTTAAGGGCTTTAGATCCTTTCTTAAATGAAAATTCTTTATTTGATTGAAGGCTTGATTATGCTGTTGTACCATTTGATTCAAAACATTAAATAATTTTACCGAGTAAGCATAAATTTGCTAAAATACTTCTTGAGCATGTGTGTATGAAGTTTCTTCATATTGGGGCTCAGGGTTAAGTACGTCCAATTAGAATTCTGTTTTGGACCATTAAGGGCAAGAATATTGCATGAAAAACAGTTGAAGATTTTATTGGAGGCTTTAGTCGGAGGCCTACTGAGGTAGATCAAATAATGGGAAAGAGAACATCAGAGAGAGGGTGACTTCGAGTGCACCATTTTCAAGCCACATGGTAGATTTTTGTGGTTCTCTTCAAATAAAATTTAAAAGTTAATGAAAAGAGAGATTTTTTAAGGGATTATGCAGCAATTTTTGTATGCTTAGCTACTAAAGCTATTCCTTTGTAAACTGTGACAGATTTAATAACTGAAGCATGTATTGCAACTCTAAAGAGGATATGCGCCCGTAAAGGCCACGTTTCAACGCTAATGTCCGATAACGCATCTAATTTTAAAGAAGCAGCTTCAGAATTAAATCGTTTCAGAAAATTAATTTGTAATACAAACGAGACATTAGCAAATTATTTAGCTTTGGAAGCTATCCAGAGGAAATTTATTCATTTTCGCTCTCTAATTTCGGTGGTTTGTGGGAGGCAGGGGTAAAATAATTTAAACATCATCTCTACAGAACTCTAGTTAATAGTAAAATAGCTTTCGAATAATTTGAGACAGTAGCAATTATAAATGGAAGGTATCCTTAATTCCCGTTTCTATTAGTTCCATTCTCAGATAATAATAAGGAATAGGAAGTTTTAACTTCTGGATCCTTTATAATTGGTCGCCCTGAGAACGAAATTTTAGATTTTTCAGATAATATGTTATCTAGGTGGCAATATACAACTAAGTGTGTACAAACAATTTAGAAACGTTTGCAAAATTATTATCTTAATCATTTACAATAGAGAAACAAATGGCAGTTTAAAAAAGATAATATTACTGTAGGATGTTTAACGCTATTACAGGAAAATAATTAACCTCCTGCATAGGGGCAATGACAAGAATTTTGGAGGTTATCTATAGAAATGCGGAAAAGATCAAAATAGTTAAATAGGAAACTTACACTGGAGTTTTCACACGTTCGATTTCAAAAACATGTTGCTTGTGTCGATAAAAGATGTTGCTGTTGTCGTGTCCTTCCCGAAGGGAAGGAATGAAAGTTGCCAGAGCCTGAGACAGGTTGAGCCTCTACACGATAGATGGTGACACAAACCTATCTCCACCTCCAGAATCTAGGCATGGAGCTAAAGAGTTGGGAAATATTCTCCAGTATCCTGCACCTGTGGTTTCTGCTGAGACCACCCACAAGACTTTCGGACCCACTGATTTAACGAGCGCGTACTTCGTGTGTACGGCTCCCCGGTCTGGAGTCTGATGCTCGAACCACTAGGCTACCCACGATCGCCAATAAAAGATAATTACGTAAATTAAATTGCAATGGAATATAGTTGTATATTATATTCATCTTAGAATATTGTGTTTATTTGTAAGAAATAAATTGATATATTTGTAAAATTTTACTTAGCCAATTGCATTTTAAGTATGGTTTGAAATATTGTGTATTTCAACGGGGTGCGGAATGTTACGTCATCTATAACAACAACGCACTCTAGCGCCATCTGTAATAATTTTGTTAGAAGTAGAGAAGTCGACAGATGTTCCCCATGACAGGCGGATGCACGAAATGCTTAGCGTTGCCAAATATTTGTTTTTTGTCCATCCTAATTACAGTTCACATAATACGACGAAACACCGATCTTGACTTAAATATATATATATATATATATATATATTATTTCCTTTTATTTATTTTTGTTGATGCTGTTTTTTCACATATATTTTATGCATTTATAATTGCTTTATTGTTGCACTATTTTTCTACTTCGGATGCCATGGGCACAGACACTGATCCTTCTGACACGGATTACGTCACAGGTCTGGCATCCGAAGAAGATGAGAGCCTTTTAGAGGCGGATTTTAAACAAGTGGCAGATAATCCTCTGAAAGCGCCCCTTTCGCCAATTTCGCCCAAAAAATAACTTCCCTGGTTTATTGGAACTGTCGTGCTATAGATCGCATACAGAGACGTAAAAGACATCATACGTCAGTATCATCCAGTATGCGTAGCACTTCAAGAGACTTTCTTGAAGTCTTGTCACACAACAAAGATACGTCGGTATGGTTGTGTGCGGAAAGACACGGAGGGATCATCTGTGTCTGGAGGTGTACTTATTTTTACATCCCTCGATGTTTCTTCTAGTGCTCTCCCACTCCATACCTCGTTGCAGGCTGTAGCCGTGAGAATCCACTCCACGAGCCTAATCACAGTCTGCTGTCTTTACTTGCCACCAAATGCTGTTACCCACCAACAAGACTTGAACAACCTGGTTGATCAGTTACCAGCACCCTTTGTCATACTTGGTGACTTCAATGGACATAGCACTCCGTGGGGTAGTGTGAACATGAACCCTCGTGGCAGGCAGATTGAACAGGTACTTTCGGATCACTGTCTCTGCCTGCTTAATCACGAGGAACCAATGTACTTTCACGAACCCATACGATCTTTTCACACATTAGATTTGGCCATCTACTCACCGTCACTCTTCCCTAATTTAAATTTGCCTGTTGAGAAGGACCTATATGATAGTGACCACTTCCCTGTTATCCTTTCTCACGATTCTGATACGCGTGGAAAAACCTTCCCACCTACGTATTCTTATAGTCGTGCAGACTGGGCCCATTTCACACAGTTGGCTGTGATACCTGATGCAATGGTCAAGACAGAAAGTGTTGATACTGCTGTACAAGAAGTCACCAATGTTTTTATTGCTACTGCTGATTTATCCATACCAAAAGTTTCAAGTAATTCATTCCAACGTTACAAACATTGGTGGAATACTGATTGTCAGACAGCGTATAAGAACCAGCGGAAGTTATGGGGAATCTTTCGTAGATATCCCACTACGGAGAATCTCTTGCCGTTCAAAAAGGCAAAAGCAAATGCTCGCAGAGTAAGGCGTCAGAGTCAGAGGCAATCCTGGATTCGATATGTGTCCTCACTCACTTCGTCAACGTCCAGTAAACAATTATGGAAAAAGGTTAAGACTGCAAACGGGATATATCGGGACATTTCCTTCCCTATTTTACAAACCTCGAACTCTGTCTTTTCTTCCCCAGTCGAAATTGCTAATATTCTGGGTGAAACTTTTTAAAGTGTATCTAGTAGAGCCTCTTATAATTCTCGTTTTCTCGAGGTTAAGAGGCGTGCAGAACGTACTCCAATGAATTTTTCCTCCCGATCCTTTTTTCCATATAATTGTGAATTTACGATGACTGAGTTAGAAAAAGCACTCTTACAAGCGCACAATACAAAACCCTGGACCGGATGGAATCACTTACACGATGCTACGTCATCTAAATCTAAACTCTCTAACCAACATTCTTTTTTATTCAACAGAGTTTGGAAGGAGCATTGCTTTCTCTCCAGCTGGAGAAATGCCATTGTGATTCCAATCCTTAAGCCAGGCAAGATGGCAACAGATCCTCTGAGTTACCGTCCTATTGCTCTGACGAGCTGCTTCTGCAAGACTTTTGAACGCATGATAAATACTCGTTTGGTATATGTTTTGGAGAAAGAAAAGTGTATTTCTCCTCTACGGAGTGGATTCCGCAAGGGCCGATCCACTCTTGATAACCTTGTATTCTTAGAATCCCAAATCAGGGATGCCTTTGTTAGGAGAAACCATTTGGTTTCTCTTTTCTTTGACATAGAGAAAGCATACGACCGAACATGGCGTTATGGGATTCTCCGTAATATGTATGATTTTGGTTTAAGGGGAAATCGTCCCATTTTTATTTTTAACTTTTTAGTTGTTCGTTATTTTCCTGTACGCATTGGTCATTCATCTTCTCATAAATTCATACAAGATCAGGGTGTTTCTCAGGGTAGCGTTTTGAGCGTTACCCTTTTTAATATTCATATGAGTAGCATACTTAATCACCTTCCACCTTCAGTGCGAGGAATGCTTTATGTTGACGATCTGCAAGTCTCTTGTCAAGGTTCAGATATGCGACTAATTGAGCGACAGCTGCAAACAACTGTCAATCGATTAGTTAAGTGGTGCGATCAGAGTGGACACATGATCTCTCCTTTCAAGAGCAGCTGTGTCCATTTTTGCAGAAAACGTAACCTACACCCAGATCCTTTTATTCATATAGGAAATATTCAAATACCTGTAGTCAGTGAGGTGCGCTTCCTCGGAGTAATCTTTGACTGTAAAGTGACTTTCCTTCCGCATTTCCTTTACTTGCGGAAGAAGTGTGAACGATCCCTCAACATCTTAAAAGTACTATCAAACACCTTATGGGGAGCCGATAGTCTCGTTACTCCGAGTATATCAAGTACTAATCCTTTCACGTTTGGACTATGGTTGTGTAGTGTACGGTTCTGCTCGTGCATCTGTGTTAAAACGACTGGACACAATACATCATTCTGCTCTGAGAATCTGCTCTGGTGCCTTCAGAACTTCGCCTGTTACCAGCTTGTATGTAGTATGCCATCAACCACCTGTAGAACTAAGGCGGAGGCAATTAAGTGCAAATTATTTTATTCGGGCCATGTCTGTTCCTTCTCACCCATTAAAACCCTTTTCTCTTGCCTTTGGTCTCAATCGACTCTATGAAGTCCGTTCATTTAACATCAAGCCTTTTTCGGAAAGAGCAAAGGCTGTTCTAAATGACGCCCACTTAAGTAACATAAATATCCAGGAAAATAATATCCTTGCTTTTCCACCCTGGGACATCCAAATTTTTAATTATAGTGACCCTTTTTCAGGCTATGACAAAGCAGGCACTGCGGATGGTATTTATCAGCAGCTGTTTTCTTTCCATCGCATTAAGTTTTCTAAGTACATACCAGTCTACACGGACGGGTCGAAGACTGCAGGATATGTTGGGTGTGGTGTTGTTTTTAACAACACCATTCCTAATTTTACCTTACATAATTCCATGTCTGTCTTTAGTGCTGAATTAACTGCCATTCTTGTCACACTTCAGCATATATTAGTTTCTAATCACCGTCATTTTTGTGTGTACACTGACTGCATGAGTGCTCTAGAATCCTTACACTTTTTGACAGAACGCCGACACCCCACTGTGATGGAAATACTTATTCTTCTGCGAAAATTAGAAAGAAAGGGTTTTGATATAATTTTTTCCTGGGTACCTGGACACGTGGGTATAGTTGGTAATGAACAGGCTGATAACGCTGCATTATCCATGTCTGATTACATGCAGCAACCTGTCTGTTACCAGGATTTAAAAACTTATATACAGAACTATATCCATCATAAATGGCAAGAGACTTGGGATCAACAGAACCTCAGCAAACTGCATAGCATTCATCCTTCCACATCTTATTGGGCAGCACTACCAGTTCGAAGACATGATGTCCGCCTGACTCGACTTCGCATTGGTCATACTGTTTTTACGCACAGGCACCTTCTGTTGGGTGAAAATGCCCCCAGAATGTCCCATATTCTGTTTATCACATTTTAGTAGATTGTCCCGTTTTTAACCATCATCGCATCACCATTCATACATCTGTTTTAATCTTATCTGACTTGGTGGGGGAATCTCCCCCACCAAAATATATTTGCCTTCCTTTTAAAAATTGGATTTTTACCTTTGATTTAAATTGTGTGTTTCTTTGGATTTTTACTATATTATATGTATGTATGCATGCATGCATATACATGAGTACATATACTTTTATACATATATATTTTTAAAATTATACATAAATATAAGTATGACTTTTTCTTTTAACAAGTGTTTGGCGCAGCTTGGCCAAAGTTGGCCCTTGCGCCACTAAACTCCACATTCACATTTACATTAACTATTTTTCTTTTTGACCAATATTATGTCATATTAATCCTTTATTAATATTTCATTATTTTTTATAATTTATCTCCCAGCTCTGTATTGAATCTTGTCACTGCTTATGTGCATATAACTCTAATGAAGTTACGTTTTCGATATTTATGATTGGTATATTTTATCTTTTGTTCCATCTATTCAAAATAGAATTTAATTATTACCATTATTACACATATTGCATTATTGAAGCCCAGTGGCTGAGTGGTTATTGCATCATGCTTCTGTACCATATGTTCGAGATTCAAACCCCGGGCTGAGCAAGGTTCACTCAGCCTTTCATCCCTTCAATGGGTGGATAAAATGAGTACCAAGCTTGCTTGGGAACTTAACACTGGGGGTTTTCGCGTCAGACTGACCTCCTGACCATAACATCTGCTCATGCACCTCTGGGCACAAGGTCGCGTATAGTGAGTTGAGCAAAGTAGGCCTTGTCTGTCATGGGATGCCGCGCCACTGAGTTAAGTTTATTATTACACACATGTTTTAGTATTAATATTTTGTCCTTTTGTTTTATTTTTGTATACCATTTGTTCGGTTGTATTTGTTCTTAGTGCTTCCCGTTTTCGTTGCGCATCTAATCCTATGCTTTATTTTACTGTTACGAACACTTCCTTATGGTTCTCTACAATTCAACCCATAATTTCCATCATATCTAAAGATATTTCGGAAAAATCTCCAAGTCTTAAAAACCCAAAGAAAGTAAGAACAAGGATGAAGACATTATTATTAGCCTTCTTCGATCCTTCCCAGGAGCAGATGACAATAGAGGATACACTCTCAGTGTTTGAAAATTTCCTCCGACTAGAAACGCCTCAAGAGTTCCTCCTTATGGAATACCGGTTTCTTATCTACCATATTTTTAGTTACCTTTTGGTCAAGATTTTTCCATTATCGAGCACCTTACCTTCTGGAGATGATTCCAACATTCCTACTCATAAGGTCCTGGATGACAGCTATCAACTCATTCGAGAGAGAAGTGGATCTCTCCGAAGGAAGGAATCTCATTACTGTTTTGTCTCAGTCACTTCCAGCCTGGCTTCACACATTGAATCAACCGTCTCTTGTGTAAACGATCTTAAATCTTCCATATAACATAACACCGATACTCTCGCCTCCCTTCTAGCTGCCCTCACTAAGCAGAGTCCTCCTAGTCGGACCTCTGGGACCTAACGCTGATTCATCCACCATTCGTAACTTCCCTTCTGTTGAGCAACAGGTTCCTTTTAAAATGACACGAATTCAAAATATCAACAATGGTGGAATTGCAGTCTGCTTGACCATCGACGAAGATGTAAGCAAACTGATCCAAGAATAATGCTGACTTCGCAGGTTTCTCAAGAACGAAGACTCTATTACCGAAGCTTTATTATTAAAAAAGTATATTTTTAAGGATAGCGCACTCGAGGTCAATTTCTCAATGAAACCTCCAATAATTGAGTCAAATCCGTAATTCTCGTTCTCTAACTCATCATCAAAAATCACGGTTACCTTTATCTGAATTTTGAAAGAGTTCAAATTGGCACATTTACATTCGTCATGCAATGCTCTACTTGAGGCACCTTATGCCACATCAAGAACCATTTCCGTAATAATCAAGCTTGCTTTAGATGCGGTTACACACAAAATCATGATCGAATTTCCTGCGATTCTCGCTGTATAAACTGCACAACTTAGAACATCATATTTATAGATCTGGTTTTTCAAAAATTCACGGATGCCGGGATAAAAACTGCCCAGTATTACTCCAATTTGTAAAACGTACAGTCGATCCCCCTGATTACGGCCATTAATCCTTGTTCATTTACTTTTTTTTTTTTTTACTTATTTTATCACGCCTTATGTTATTCATATGGTAAAGTATTTTAGTTATTTAGCTGCATATTGTAATTACTATTTATTGAACTTAATGTCATGTTTAACCCCCCTAGACGTTATGCACATGTTATCCTGCTCGACTAGAGATGCTTCGAAAACGCACCGCATGTATTTTCTTGACTTCCAAGAAAGTATTTCAAGAGCATGTGAGCCGTATTTTTCCAAAATGCTTCCCCCTTTTAAAGGTTTAACATCTTGAAAGATAATTAGGGAGGATTGCAACGACACAATGGACATTGACAGGAAGTTTTATGGCTCACAGGGAATCCCATGTTCTGACCGTGGAGCAATCGTAAAAGAACTTCTTTAGACCCCTAGTGTACGAACTAGAAGTTAGTGCTTGTAAGTTGGAATGATTTGAGATTTTCCTGGGCTTGAATTAAACAAAAATTCTCTTATGTACATTTCATGATATAACCATTTTTTTTTAAGTTTTGAAAAGTTCCAATGCATAAATAAAATATATTATAATTCACTTTTGGTTTAATATTAATTTTAAGCTTTAACAAGTTGGGGAATGGGGAGGGTAGTCTACTACTTTATATAGTTGAGCATATATTACTTTTTAAGTATCTTCTTTGCTTGGTTAACTCACATTTTTTTCTTTAAATTAAAATTATCAAGCAGAATTAATTTTTTATAATGTATATACCTCCATAAAATATCTGTAACTATGTATATTGGTTCACTTTTTTTCTCTTAATCAATGCTTTCAGTTTCTTAAAACATGATTACTTCATTATAAGGGTGTCAAAAAAAGTAATAAATACTGCAAAATTGCACTCATTCCTACTTTTAAAGTTGCAATTTTTAATTCTTAGGTATACTCGACATAAAACCCGCACCCCCTTCATACGAAGAAACTTTCAATGTACTTGCGCACTGATCTTATGTTTTGAAGTCATTTATTTTGAGGCATTATTCCAAGCTTCAGGAAAAAATAGAATACTTCTCAAACTACAACGCTTCAAGTCCATTAGGAATCCGTTCTTGAAGTAAATACTCTTTTGCTCCTCTTTTTTGATTTGTCAAGCTCTCCTTTTTATATTCGGTGTAGAACGCGCACCCGCACATTGCCATCGGATTTTTGTGACGCTTTAGGTGTGACGGTCAATCAAAAACCGAAGGCTTCCAAATTTAAAACCTTTTCAAGTACTAAAAAGGAATAATTTTTAAACTTCTTCATCAAATTATTTGAAACAATTTCTTACAATTTGATACAAACAACAATGAAAAAAAAACTAATTGAGATTCATTAGTTTTTTTTTAAATTTCAAAGCCACATGATCAGGGCATCTTACGTATTGTTAAGATAGACCGAATTATATTTGAATTTTCAATGTTTGAGGTTCAGTTGACTTCAAAGAAAATATGAATGAGGGTTTTTCTACAAATTCATATTTTTAAACTTGAATATTTGAATAAATAGAAATCAAAATTATCCGGACACATTTACAGTTGACAATTACGCATATAAATAAGTATAAAGACCAATTTTAAATTCAAGTATAAAAAATATCTATTTATGCAAAATTCTCTACATTTATTTTTTTAAAAGGCTAACTGAAAAACAAGTAATTAAAATCTGGACATTTTTTGTAATCTCAATCATACAATACTAGGAATTTTATATTAGAAATTTCATCTGAAATTTCGAAAAAAAAATATTTATGTATCGCGCACACGCAGTTAAGAGAAATTATTTACTATTAGTACTAACAATTCTTCGAGTATAATATTAAATTCAAAATTTAATACATAGAATCTCCAGCATTTTTAACACATTTCGTAAATTTCAAACAATTCGGTTAAAAACTGCAAGTTAAGAGCAAAAAATATGCTGAAAATTTGATGAATATACAATAAATTTTTATGTAGAAGCAAAGCTGACAAGTTAAAACACCGGAATGAAAAATTATGATTATATCCACAATAGTTTTGAAATATTTGTCTCAAAATTGAGAAAATTTGCGCGTTAAGTTATACTTAATATTAATTAAATAGTCAACAAATAATGTAACAGTTTGAAAAGACATTTCTATTAAAAAAATTATAAAGTTGCGAATGTGTTCATAATTTTATAAATTTATACTTTAACAGATTGATGTACAAGATGTGAAACGAACATCTAAAATACATGATGCAATGCCATGCTCTTGACAAACCGAACTCTCTAAGGTTAAGTCGGCTTAGGCAGTGGTGAGCTGGGCAAACAGTGAGAGGCCCGCGGTTTTGATGGAGGCCGCTCTAAAAATTACAGTTTTCAGGAAAAAATATAAAAATTACGAATACAAAAATAAGTCCTGTAATTTTCCCATACATTTTTATTACAATGAATTGTGGAATTAACTTCCAATACACACACTATTGTGTTTGACAATATCTAAGGTAACCAATAGTTCTGCTTGAGATAGATTTGTACTACTTTTTCGTAAGCCGCCTTTTAAAACTTGTACAGCCAAAATACACCTTTTGTACTCTTAAATAAATTAAAAGTAAAAATTTTTTTAAAAACAAGCTTTTATTTAAATTCTCTGAAAAGAATAAAAAATATCATTACTTTTTATAAAAAGTTATACCGTATCGTGGCGAAATAAATCATCTTTCCGATTATGTAATTATTTTTTGTTTCAGTTTGATAGAAAGTATAAGATGTTTTTTAAAAAAGGTCAAAAATTGGAACTTCCTTAAATTCAATCCGATAAGCTGCTCAGCAGAATAAAAAGCTAACAGATATCTTTTTTAATTAATTACAATATCGGAATATAAATGGTTAAAACATTCATTGTCATCCAAACTAAACATGTATACAAAATTTCAGCCCAATCGGTTCAAGACATCAGCTTCAAAATTGAGTTGCAAGATTCCACCCGAACAATTTTTATATTGCAAGTTAAATGAAAGATTGTAAAAATTATGTGAACTCTACAACGGTTAATTTTAATTTATGCAACTTCTTAAATGTCCATATTTAGTCATTCCCGTCAAAACAGTTGACGTGAGAAAAAATTTGGACTCGCTCATTCATTAGAGAATTGTATAAGATTCCAATAATGTTTTGTTTTTCACTGAATAGGATTGCATCACTTCGGGGATATCCTTTATATAAACGTTTATTTGCAATCGTTTGTAAATTAAACATTTTTCTTTTAATCATCTTTATTTCAGAAGGAACTTTGATTTACTTTATTCATAAAATATAAGTTTTAAATAAATTTCTTTTTCTTTTCAAGCATATTTGCTTAGTAATATATTATATTAAAATTTTGAACTGTCAACACACAAAAATACATGTTTTTTGCTCCTCTAAAAGGATTTTAGAAATGGTCTTACAATCCCTGTACGTTTTATATTATTAAAAATGAAAAAAACATTTTTATGACTGAATTTTTATGCCTCGTTTATAAATATAAAAAATTGTTTATAGCTACAATTTGTAAAATGTATTTAAATAAGTGCAGGAATAGGATTTTTACATATTATAAATATAAGATTGCAGTAAGTCATATATTTATATTTCAGTTTCCTTATAATTTTATAGAAGTTGTAAGCAATTTTGCAAAGAAGTTGGTATTGAATATAAAATCCTTGGCTATTTAAAAGTGAAGTATATTATTTTGATACCAGCCCACATACTAAAATAAGACCCATTTGCAGTCATACGATCAGCTTCGGTGATATTTAAATTTTAAAAAATACTGTACATGTACGAAAACATTCTTTCAAAACCATGCATCACATCTCATACTCTGTCTTCTCCACAACAAGCATTATTTTTCTACACTCAAAAAATTTAACACAGAATACATTTCAAATGTGAAAATTGTTTTAAAAATTTGATATGGATATATCACGAAATTGTCGGTTAGCTTCTCTGAACAAAATTGTTTTAAGAAAACTGTTTTGAAAGACAAAATTAATTGGGGAGAAATTTTTTTCACAATAGAATTTGTAAGGATTGAATTTTGTGAAAGATGAATTATCGAGAATTTTCTATTTAACACTAAAGAAACAGAAAGATAAAAAATTAAACTTGAATAGAAAACGGTTAGAAATACTTTCACATTTTGATGAAAAATATATCCCCATTATACTAAAAAAAAATTGACTAAATTTGTTTTATGCTACGCCACAAATGCCGATGCAGAATAGATATTTTTGATTAATACAAGTTGTTTGAAAGGGACAACACTATGAAACAAAATTTAGATTTTTTCCGAAAAAAATTCATTTAACATTAAAGCTTCATTTATAGGAATAAAATTTAAAATTAAAAGTATTGAAATTCCCCTCTCTGTTTGTTATTTTAAATTTAAAATATAATTCAATAGAGAAAGATTAATTTTGTTTCACAAATCTGATCATTATATATAATGATACTCTATTTATTCTGTTATAGTTTAAAATAGAGAGAGAGATGGTCATCTTTACTCTTTTTCACCTTATTACTTTTTTAAAAAAAACATTTAAGATGTGCTTGCGTTTTCTTAGTTTCATATTCAACGATAAATGCAAGGTGCTGTTTCCTGGTTCAAATCGTAATACCAAAATATATTTTTTAAAAGTTAATTTTAAAAATTTTGTTTTTTTAAAATAAACAAGTAAGAAGCTTGCCAAAAAGAAATAAACGCTTTTTGATTGATTTTTCAAGACTGAGACAAACGCTCAGAGGGTTAATTATTGAACTGCATATTATGCTTATTTATTAAGCTTATTTACTTTGGTGCACCTGAAGACCAATATGTCTGAAACTAACTATGGCTGATTTAATCAAAATCCTGCCACTAAATACTAAGCATTCTCGTACCGCTCATCTCCAAGCCCTTTGGGTAGCTTCAGAGCTCAGGTACGACTGCCAACTCTATGTATATGTTACCCGCAAAGTATGAAATCCGGCATTCTATAGAATGCCTAAAACTAGCCGGCAATGTATGAAATGGTTCTTATTTCACACATTGCCTAGGCATTCTATAGAATGCCTAATGAGAAACCGGCAAAGCATCTCCCATTCGTTTCGATTATTGGGTGACAAGGCACGAGACTTTTAACGCTTGTCTCAGGCTCAGAATTTGTCAGTTGCACATTGTGGTTTGTTCGGGAGTGTAAAAATACTCACACACACAATTTTACTTTAAGTTATTCAACAAAAAATTGTTTTTTTCCTGCCCTGTATGAAAATGGAGAAGGAATCGTGGTCTATAGCAAGGGTCGATAAAGTATATCATACGGTACAATTATCAGTCGTATTCAGCACTACTCAACAAATTTGTCAATTTTTGAATAAATGGAACTTCATAAATTGGTAATCGACCTTATTTGACAAACATCTCCAGAATTATGGACAACTACGGAATTACGAAAAAATCTGAAAGATAACTCTAAAGATACATTTACAGCTATTTTGTAAGTTTTTGAATGTCATTGCTGGACAGATTTAATTGTTTGGAGAGAGAAAATTGCATGTAATCTGCTTTTCCGCTTTTAGTTCTACATATCTAAGTAAAATAGCTTTCCTCATATGAAAAATATTTCGAGTCTGAAAGAAATTATTTAACAACTAAATGTTTAGAATCATGATAAAGTGGAAGTCACAAATTACATCACATTTTTTGCGATATGAAAGTGAAGCAGCAGTAAGTTAACATTAAAAATTTTATTTAACTGTAATGAAGGGAAATACTTATATTTTACGTTGTCTATTTCTTATTTGAATAAATATGTTTAGAAAACATAATATATGTACAATTTCGAATTTTCTTAAATTTTTGTTGAATGAGTGAGTAAATGAGTGAATATTAACGTCGCACTGTTCAGCTACTCGAGAGCTTTTGGCGACGAACCTGGTAATTTTGAACCATGGTCAAGTGACGAAGACGACACTTGAGCTGGCACCCCCTCTTCTAACTACCACACAACATCAACGGATGGACGTTTGAGCTCTCGATAGCTTTAACGTGCATCGCTCCACTACACGGCGGGTCTTTCATGGCACCGGGCTGAAACTCATTATTTTTGTTGAAGAAAGTTATATTCTGTGCTGTTTATTTCTATGTTAAGAAATATTTTTAATTGATGCAAAATGAATGTGTGATAAACCTATATAATTGAACTCTAACTCTACATACATAATCGTGGGAATAGAATTGTTTCAAAAATACCCTACTGTGTGGCACGCTGAATCATAATTGGAGATTTGTTTTTGACGTGTCACAGATGTAAGGTGGCCGACCCCTGGTCCATAGGCATGAAACAACTATTCGACGCCGAGCTGCCGAAAATTCAAGTTAAAGCTGCAAAAAAAGTATTTTTTAAACTGAAATTACTTACTACAAGTTAATAACTGATGTACAAAAAGCCAAAATGACTACTAAAAAGGAACCCAAGGTCTATTGGTAGCTGAATAGCTATGATGTGATGTTTGGGGGAAATAAAAGTAAACTCATGTAACCTGTTAAAGAAGGCGTCAGTACTATATAGAATGGTTCCCCAAAATCGGTTCGTGGATCAAATACTGTTGAACCACTCAAGGAGTATTACATTATTTCTATTTTATTTACTGGGGTGTATTTATCTAGTGTCAATTTGACTTTCCATGGAAATCACTTTATATTCATTTTTGGAGTAACTGAATTTTATTTTTAAGACATGTTTAAATAGAATTAAATTATTAAAACAAACGTTGACCGGTCAGTGAGGATAAAAAGGTTGGGAAGCACTTCTATACAGTATTACGTCGTGGATTATGAGTTATTTTACGTACTTCATGAAGCTCATTTGGCTATTGGACACGGAGGACGTGATAGAATTCTGAAAAAACTTTCAAACAAATACAAAAACGTTACACGTTATGATACTGAATACCCACCTTTGTGAACCTGGCCAGAAAAAACAAAAAAAATTATTTTTTAAAAAAATGCATTATTGTGAAATTTTTTATTTATTTTTTTTTTGAATGCCAATATACTGGCACTTGTAACAAGTGGGAAATACAATGGTTTTTATCGACTCGAAACTTCTGAAGAAGTTTTAAAATAAGTATATGTTAAATAAGAATTTACTTTGTGCCCTAAGAACTTGATTAGAATTAAACATATTCTTGACCATGATTTTTTTTTCCTCTTCTGTCAGTTGCAATTGCTCATTCCAATGGAAGCAACGGAAGATTCGTCAAATGTATGTGTAAAGCAAAGTACCAAAATAAGAATGGTCTTTGAGAGAAAAATGTAATTCAAAATGACATTCAAGCTTACCATGTTCCAATAAGTTGGTTAATCACGATTTACTTCATGCCCTAAGAACTTGCTTAGGATTCAAGACATTGCTCACCACAAAATTCTTCTTCTGTCAGTTCCAATTGCACATTCCAATGGCAGCGGCCAAGGATTTGGCAAATGTATGTGTAAAACAAAGTACTAAAATAAGAATTGTCTTTGCGTACAAAATGTAAAGAAATGTAATTCAAAATGCCATTCAAGACTACTATGTTTTGCAAGTAGGTTAATTTCAACTTACTTTTATTTGAAAATTTTGTTTTCCTTAAGAAGAAAGGCATATACATTTTGTTTGGTACAACTTTCATTTTCATTACGTAATTTCAATAATTTTTTAATGGCGCTCTCGTTATTTTTCTCAGAATAGCAATTGTATTTTTTAGAAATGCACATCATTGATATAATAGCCTTATCATGGCCTTATATTTCATACCTTGCCTAAATAGCTTTGGTCATTCTATAGAATGCCTAGGCAAAGTATGAAATAATTCTCATGCTTCATACTTTGCCTAAAAATGTCGGGAATTCTATACAATGCCTAGACATTCTATAGAATGCCGGCATTTCATAATTTGCCGGTAACATATGTTACATACTAGCTGGTATACCCGTTCTTCGCACGGGTGAACTGAAAAATTAAACAATACAGACTAAAGGATAAAGGGGTTTTTAATGAGTTTAGAAGTGTTGATTTTGTGAACGAAAGAGAAAAATTATAAAAGTCGAGAAAGCATGTGCAATGCCGGGCCGTGCATCTAGTTTTAATTAAAAAAAGTACTCTTTTTTCCATGATGATAAAAAAAGATGTAAAACTTACAAAATACTGACCAGAAAATCTCAAATGATAAATTTACTCTCACATAAACTGGTTTTGGCTTGAAATGACACAAATATTTAAATAACAAGTAATATATGGTTTTTATTTTTAATTAATCCTTATATTGCTCATAGCTTTTTTAGAATTAGCCTTTTTTTCTGTTCTTATGGTTATATCAAATATGGTTGCTTGTCTGGTAAAATCTTTTGTACTTACAGAATAAAGAGAGTCAGTAAAAATAAATTATTCTTTTTCGTTAAAAATGAGTCATCGCGTTTGTTCCATGAGGAAATGCTTTTTAAATGTCTTTTAGTATGAAAAAAATAATAAATAATCCCTATTTGATTCGGATGTTGTTCATTATTTTATTGGTTTTAATTTTGTTTTCGCGGAACCCTATTTTTTTTCTGAAATAAAAGTAGCCTAAGTTACTCCTTGTAACATTAGCTATCTGCCAATGAAAATTCCGTCAAATTCGGTCTAGCTGTTTCAGAAATTAGAGATAGACAAACAAAAATTTTAAAAAACTTTATTTTTTTTATATACCGTAAAATGCGGCATATAGCGTGGAACACCAAAAATAAGATAAGGGTGCGCGTTCTACCCCGGAATTTAAAAAGATGAGCAGAAAGAAAAAAAATGGACTTCCATACGTATCCAAGAGTACTGTTTATTTAAAAGAAATGACATACCATAAGTTACTCCTTGTAACATTAGCTATCTGCCAATGAAAATTCCGTCAAATTTGGTCTAGCTGTTTCAGAAATTAGAGATAGACAAACAAAAATTTTAAAAAACTTTATTTTTTTCATATACCGTAAAATGCGGCATATAGCTTGGAACACCAAAAATAACATAAGTTGCGCGTTCTACCCCGGAATTTAAAAAGATGAGCAGAAAGAAAAAATGGACTTCTATAGGTATCCAAGAGTACTGTTTATTTAAAAGAAATGACATACCATAAGTTACTCCTTGTAACATTAGCTATCTGCCAATGAAAATTCCGTCAAATTCGGTCTAGCTGTTTCAGAAATTAGAGATAGACAAACAAAAATTTTAAAAAACTTTATTTTTTTTATATACCGTAAAATGCGGCATATAGCGTGGAACACCAAAAATAAGATAAGGTGCGCGTTTTACCCGGAATTTAAAAAGATGAGCAGAAAGAAAAAATGGACTTCTATACGTATCCAAGAGTACTGTTTATTTAAAAGAAATGACATACCATAAGTTACTCCTTGTAACATTAGCTATCTGCCAATGAAAATTCCGTCAAATTCGGTCTAGCTGTTTCAGAAATTAGAGATAGACAAACAAAAATTTTAAAAAACTTTATTTTTTATATACCGTAAAATGCGGCATATAGCGTGGAACACCAAAAATAAGATAAGGGTGCGCGTTCTACCCCGGAATTTAAAAAGATGAGCAGAAAGAAAAAATGGACTTCCATACGTATCCAAGAGTACTGTTTATTTAAAAGAGATGACATACTATAAGTTACTCCTTGTAACATTAGCTATGTGCCAATGAAAATTCCGTCAAATTCGGTCTAGCTGTTTCAGAAATTAGAGATAGACAAACAAAAATTTTAAAAAACTTTATTTTTTTATATACCGTAAAATGCGGCATATAGCGTGGAACACCAAAAATAAGATAAGGGTGCGCGTTCTACCCCGGAATTTAAAAGATAAGCAGAAAGAAAAAATGGACTTCTATAGGTATCCAAGAGTACTGTTTATTTAAAAGAAATGACATACCATAAGTTACTCCTTGTAACATTAGCTATCTGCCAATGAAAATTCCGTCAAATTTTGTCTAGCTGTTTCAGAAATTAGAGATAGACAAACAAAAATTTTAAAAAACTTTATTTTTTTATATACCGTAAAATGCTGCATATAGCGTGGAACACCAAAAATAAGATAAGGGTGCGCGTTCTACCCCGGAATTTAAAAAGATGAGCAGAAAGAAAAAATGGACTTCTATAGGTATCCAAGAGTATTGTTTATTTAAAACAAATGACATACCATAAGCTAATCCTTGTAACATTAGCTATCTGCCAATGAAAATTCCGTCAAATTCGGTCTAGCTGTTTCAGAAATTAGAGATAGACAAACAAAAATTTTAAAAAACTTTATTTTTTTTATATACCGTAAAATGCGGCATATAGCGTGGAACACAAAAATAAAATAAGGGTGCGCGTTCTACCCCGGAATTTAAAAAGATGAGCAGAAAGAAAAAATGGACTTCTATACGTATCCAAGAGTACTGTTTATTTAAAAGAAATGACATACCATAAGTTACTCCTTGTAACATTAGCTATCTGCCAATGAAAATTCCGTCAAATTCGGTCTAGCTGTTTCAGAAATTAGAGATAGACAAACAAAAATTTTAAAAAACTTTATTTTTTTATGTACCGTAAAATGCGGCATATAGCGTGGAACACCAAAAATAAGATAAGGGTGCGCGTTCTACCCCGGAATTTAAAAAGATGAGCAGAAAGAAAAAATGGACTTCCATATGTATCCAAGAGTACTGTATATTTAAAAGAGATGACATACCATTAGTTACACCTTGTAACATTAGCTATCTGCCAATGAAAATTCCGTCAAATTCGGTCTAGCTGTTTCAGAAATTAGAAATAGACAAACAAAAATTTTAAAAAACTTTATTTTTTTATATACCGTAAAATGCTGCATATAGCGTGGAACACCAAAAATAAGATAAGGGTGCGCGTTCTACCCCGGAATTTAAAAAGATGAGTAGAAAGAAAAAATGGACTTCTATAGATATCCAAGAGTACTGTTAATTTAAAAGAAATTACATACCATAAGTTACTCCTTGTAACATTAGCTATCTGCCAATGAAAATTCCGTTAAATTCGGTCTAGCTGTTTCAGTAATTAGAGATAAACAAACAAAAATTTTAAAAAACTTTATTTTTTTATATACCGTAAAATGCGGCATATAGCGTGGAACACCAAAAATAAGATAAGGGTGCGCGTTCTACCCCGGAATTTAAAAAGATGAGCAGAAAGAAAAAATGGACTTCCATACGTATCCAAGAGTACTGTTTATTTAAAAGAGATGACATACCATAAGTTACTCCTTGTAACATTAGCTATTTGCCAATGAAAATTCCGTCAAATTCGGTCTAGCTGTTTCAGAAATTAGAGATAGACAAACAAAAATTTTAAAAAACTTTATTTTTTTATATACCGTAAAATGCGGCATATAGCGTGGAACACCAACAATAAGATAAGGGTGCGCGTTCTACCCCGGAATTTAAAAAGATGAGCAGAAAGAAAAAATGGACTTCTATAGGTATCCAAGAGTACTGTTTATTTAAAAGAAATGACATACCATAAGTTACTCCTTGTAACATTAGCTATCTGCCAATGAAAATTCCGTCAAATTTTGTCTAGCTGTTTCAGAAATTAGAGATAGACAAACAAAAATTTTAAAAAACTTTATTTTTTTATATACCGTAAAATGCTGCATATAGCGTGGAACACCAAAAATAAGATAAGGGTGCGCGTTCTACCCCGGAATTTAAAAAGATGAGCAGAAAGAAAAAATGGACTTCTATAGGTATCCAAGAGTATTGTTTATTTAAAACAAATGACATACCATAAGTTACTCCTTGTAACATTAGCTATCTGCCAATGAAAATTCCGTCAAATTCGGTCTAGCTGTTTCAGAAATTAGAGATAGACAAACAAAAATTTAAAAACTTTATTTTTATGTACCGTAAAATGCGGCATATAGCGTGGAACACCAAAAATAAGATAAGGGTGCGCGTTCTACCCCGGAATTTAAAAAGATGAGCAGAAAGAAAAAATGGACTTCCATATGTATCCAAGAGTACTGTATATTTAAAAGAGATGACATACCATTAGTTACACCTTGTAACATTAGCTATCTGCCAATGAAAATTCCGTCAAATTCGGTCTAGCTGTTTCAGAAATTAGAAATAGACAAACAAAAATTTTAAAAAACTTTATTTTTTTTATATACCGTAAAATGCTGCATATAGCGTGGAACACCAAAAATAAGATAAGGGTGCGCGTTCTACCCCGGAATTTAAAAAGATGAGTAGAAAGAAAAAATGGACTTCTATAGATATCCAAGAGTACTGTTAATTTAAAAGAAATTACATACCATAAGTTACTCCTTGTAACATTAGCTATCTGCCAATGAAAATTCCGTTAAATTCGGTCTAGCTGTTTCAGTAATTAGAGATAAACAAACAAAAATTTTAAAAAACTTTATTTTTTTTATATACCGTAAAATGCGGCATATAGCGTGGAACACCAAAAATAAGATAAGGGTGCGCGTTCTACCCCGGAATTTAAAAAGATGAGCAGAAAGAAAAAATGGACTTCCATACGTATCCAAGAGTACTGTTTATTTAAAAGAGATGACATACCATAAGTTACTCCTTGTAACATTAGCTATCTGCCAATGAAAATTCCGTCAAATTCGGTCTAGCTGTTTCAGAAATTAGAGATAGACAAACAAAAATTTTAAAAAACTTTATTTTTTTATATACCGTAAAATGCGGCATATAGCGTGGAACACCAAAAATAAGATAAGGGTGCGCGTTCTACCCGAATTTAAAAAGATGAGCAAAAAAAAAATGGACTTCTATAGGTATCCAAGAGTACTGTTTATTTAAAAGAAATGACATACCATAAGTTACTCCTTGTAACATTAGCTATCTGCCAATGAAAATTCCGTCAAATTCGGTCTAGCTGTTTCAGAAATTAGAGATAGACAAACAAAAATTTTAAAAAACTTTATTTTTTTTATATACCGTAAAATGCGGCATATAGCGTGGAACACCAAAAAATAAGATAAGGGTGCGCGTTCTACCCCGGAATTTAAAAAGATGAGCAGAAAGAAAAAATGGACTTCTATAGGTATCCAAGAGTACTGTTTATTTAAAAGAAATGACATACCATAAGTTACTCCTTGTAACATTAGCTATCTGCCAATGAAAATTCCGTCAAATTCGGTCTAGCTGTTTCAGAAATTAGAGATAGACAAACAAAAATTTTAAAAAACTTTATTTTTTTATATACCGTAAAATGCGGCATATAGCGTGGAACACCAAAAATAAGATAAGGGTGCGCGTTCTACCCAGGAATTTAAAAAGATGAGCAGAAAGAAAAAAATGGACTTCTATAGGTATCCAAGAGTACTGTTTATTTAAAAGAAATGACATACCATAAGTTACTCCTTGTAACATTAGCTATCTGCCAATGAAAATTCCGTCAAATTCGGTCTAGCTGTTTCAGAAATTAGAGATAGACAAACAAAAATTTTAAAAAACTTTATTTTTTTATATACCGTAAAATGCGGCATATAGCGTGGAACACCAAAAATAAGATAAGGGTGCGCGTTCTACCCCGGAATTTAAAAAGATGAGCAGAAAAAAAAATGGACTTCTATACGTATCCAAGAGTACTGTTTATTTAAAAGAAATGACATACCATAAGTTACTCCTTGTAACATTAGCTATCTGCCAATGAAAATTCCGTCAAATTCGGTCTAGCTGTTTCAGAAATTAGAGATAGACAAACAAAAATTTTAAAAAACTTTATTTTTTTATATACCGTAAAATGCGGCATATAGCGTGGAACACCAAAAATAAGATAAGGGTGCGCGTTCTACCCCGGAATTTAAAAAGATGAGCAGAAAGAAAAAATGGACTTCCATACGTATCCAAGAGTACTGTTTATTTAAAAGAAATGACATACCATAAGTTACTCCTTGTAACATTAGCTATCTGCCAATGAAAATTCCGTCAAATTCGGTCTAGCTGTTTCAGAAATTAGAGATAGACAAACAAAAATTTTAAAAACTTTATTTTTTTATATACCGTAAAATGCGGCATATAGCGTGGAACACCAAAATAAGATAAGGGTGCGCGTTCTACCCCGGAATTTAAAAAGATGAGCAGAAAGAAAAAATGGACTTCTATACGTATCCAAGAGTACTGTTTATTTAAAAGAAATGACATACCATAAGTTACTCCTTGTAACATTAGCTATCTGCCAATGAAAATTCCGTCAAATTCTGTCTAGCTGTTTCAGAAATTAGAGATAGACAAACAAAAATTTAAATTTTTTTTTTTATATACCGTAAAATGCGGCATATAGCGTGGAACACCAAAAATAAGATAAGGGTGCGCGTTCTACCCCGGAATTTAAAAAGATGAGCAGAAAGAAAAAATGGACTTCTATACGTATCCAAGAGTACTGTTTATTTAAAAGAAATGACATACCATAAGTTACTCCTTGTAACATTAGCTATCTGCCAATGAAAATTCCGTCAAATTCGGTCTAGCTGTTTCAGAAATTAGAGATAGACAAACAAAAATTTTAAAAAAATTTATTTTTTTATATACCGTAAAATGCGGCATATAGCGTTAAACACCAAAAATAAGATAAGGTTGCGCGTTCTACCCCGGAATTTAAAAAGATGAGCAGAAAGAAAAAATGGACTTCTATACGTATCCAAGAGTACTGTTTATTTAAAAGAAATGACATACCATAAGTTACTCCTTGTAACATTAGCTATCTGCCAATGAAAATTCCGTCAAATTCGGTCTAGCTGTTTCAGAAATTAGAGATAGACAAACAAAAATTTTAAAAACTTTATTTTTTTATATACCGTAAAATGCGGCATATAGCGTGGAACACCAAAAATAAGATAAGGGTGCGCGTTCTACCCCGGAATTTAAAAAGATGAGCAGAAAGAAAAAATGGACTTCTATACGTATCCAAGAGTACTGTTTATTTAAAAGAAATGACATACCATAAGTTACTCCTTGTAACATTAGCTATCTGCCAATGAAAATTCCGTCAAATTCGGTCTAGCTGTTTCAGAAATTAGAGATAGACAAACAAAATTTTAAAAACTTTATTTTTTTTATATACCGTAAAATGCGGCATATAGCGTGGAACACCAAAAATAAGATAAGGGTGCGCGTTCTACCCCGGAATTTAAAAAGATGAGCAGAAAGAAAAAATGGACTTCTATACGTATCCAAGAGTACTGTTTATTTAAAAGAAATGACATACCATAAGTTACTCCTTGTAACATTAGCTATCTGCCAATGAAAATTCCGTCAAATTCGGTCTAGCTGTTTCAGAAATTAGAGATAGACAAACAAAAATTTTAAAAACTTTATTTTTTTATATACCGTAAAATGCGGCATATAGCGTGGAACACCAAAAATAAGATAAGGGTGCGCGTTCTACCCCGGAATTTAAAAAGATGAGCAGAAAGAAAAAAATGGACTTCTATAGGTATCCAAGAGTACTGTTTATTTAAAAGAAATGACATACCATAAGTTACTCCTTGTAACATTAGCTATCTGCCAATGAAAATTCCGTCAAATTCGGTCTAGCTGTTTCAGAAATTAGAGATAGACAAACAAAAATTTTAAAAACTTTATTTTTTTTATATACCGTAAAATGCGGCATATAGCGTGGAACACCAAAAATAAGATAAGGGTGCGCGTTCTACCCCGGAATTTAAAAAGATGAGCAGAAAGAAAAAATGGACTTCTATACGTATCCAAGAGTACAGTTTATTTAAAAGAAATGACATACCATAAGTTACTCCTTGTAACATTAGCTATCTGCCAATGAAAATTCCGTCAAATTCGGTCTAGCTGTTTCAGAAATTAGAGATAGACAAACAAAAATTTTAAAAACTTTATTTTTTTTATATACCGTAAAATGCGGCATATAGCGTGGAACACCAAAAATAAGATAAGGGTGCGCGTTCTACCCCGGAATTTAAAAGATGAGCAGAAAGAAAAAATGGACTTCTATACGTATCCAAGAGTACTGTTTATTTAAAAGAAATGACATACCATAAGTTACTCCTTGTAACATTAGCTATCTGCCAATGAAAATTCCGTCAAATTCGGTCTAGCTGTTTCAGAAATTAGAGATAGACAAACAAAAATTTTAAAAAACTTTATTTTTTTTATATACCGTAAAATGCGGCATATAGCGTGGAACACAAAAATAAAATAAGGGTGCGCGTTCTACCCCGGAATTTAAAAAGATGAGCAGAAAGAAAAAATGGACTTCTATACGTATCCAAGAGTACTGTTTATTTAAAAGAAATGACATACCATAAGTTACTCCTTGTAACATTAGCTATCTGCCAATGAAAATTCCGTCAAATTCGGTCTAGCTGTTTCAGAAATTAGAGATAGACAAACAAAAATTTTAAAAAACTTTATTTTTTTATATACCGTAAAATGCGGCATATAGCGTGGAACACCAAAAATAAGATAAGGGTGCGCGTTCTACCCCGGAATTTAAAAAGATGAGCAGAAAGAAAAAATGGACTTCCATACGTATCCAAGAGTACTGTATATTTAAAAGAGATGACATACCATTAGTTACACCTTGTAACATTAGCTATCTGCCAATGAAAATTCCGTCAAATTCGGTCTAGCTGTTTCAGAAATTAGAAATAGACAAACAAAAATTTTAAAAACTTTATTTTTTTATAAACCGTAAAATGCTGCATATAGCGCGGAACACCAAAAATAAGATAAGGGTGCGCGTTCTACCCCGGAATTTAAAAAGATGAGCAGAAAGAAAAAAAAGGACTTCTATAGGTATCCAAGAGTACTGTTTATTTAAAAGAAATGACATACCATAAGTTACTCCTTGTAACATTAGCTATCTGCCAATGAAAATTCCGTCAAATTCGGTCTAGCTGTTTCAGAAATTAGAGATAGACAAACAAAAATTTTAAAAACTTTATTTTTTTATATACCGTAAAATGCGGCATATAGCGTGGAACACCAAAAATAAGATAAGGGTGCGCGTTCTACCCCGGAATTTAAAAGATGAGCAGAAAGAAAAAATGGACTTCCATACGTATCCAAGAGTACTGTTTATTTAAAAGAAATGACATACCATAAGTTACTCCTTGTAACATTAGCTATCTGCCAATGAAAATTCCGTCAAATTCGGTCTAGCTGTTTCAGAAATTAGAGATAGACAAACAAAAATTTTAAAAACTTTATTTTTTTATATACCGTAAAATGCGGCATATAGCGTGGAACACCAAAATAAGATAAGGGTGCGCGTTCTACCCCGGAATTTAAAAAGATGAGCAGAAAGAAAAAATGGACTTCCATACGTATCCAAGAGTACTGTTTATTTAAAAGAGATGACATACCATTAGTTACACCTTGTAACATTAGCTATCTGCCAATGAAAATTCCGTCAAATTCGGTCTAGCTGTTTCAGAAATTAGAAATAGACAAACAAAAATTTTAAAAAACTTTATTTTTTTATATACCGTAAAATGCGGCATATAGCGTGGAACACCAAAAATAAGATAAGGGTGCGCGTTCTACCCCGGAATTTAAAAAGATGAGCAGAAAGAAAAAAATGGACTTCTATAGGTATCCAAGAGTACTGTTTATTTAAAAGAAATGACATACCATAAGTTACTCCTTGTAACATTAGCTATCTGCCAATGAAAATTCCGTCAAATTCGGTCTAGCTGTTTCAGAAATTAGAGATAGACAAACAAAAATTTTAAAAACTTTATTTTTTTTATATACCGTAAAATGCGGCATATAGCGTGGAACACCAAAAATAAGATAAGGGTGCGCGTTCTACCCCGGAATTTAAAAAGATGAGCAGAAAGAAAAAATGGACTTCTATACGTATCCAAGAGTACTGTTTATTTAAAAGAAATGACATACCATAAGTTACTCCTTGTAACATTAGCTATCTGCCAATGAAAATTCCGTCAAATTCGGTCTAGCTGTTTCAGAAATTAGAGATAGACAAACAAAAATTTTAAAAAACTTTATTTTTTTATATACCGTAAAATGCGGCATATAGCGTGGAACACAAAAAATAAAATAAGGGTGCGCGTTCTACCCCGGAATTTAAAAAGATGAGCAGAAAGAAAAAATGGACTTCTATACGTATCCAAGAGTACTGTTTATTTAAAAGAAATGACATACCATAAGTTACTCCTTGTAACATTAGCTATCTGCCAATGAAAATTCCGTCAAATTCGGTCTAGCTGTTTCAGAAATTAGAGATAGACAAACAAAAATTTTAAAAACTTTATTTTTTTATATACCGTAAAATGCGGCATATAGCGTGGAACACCAAAAATAAGATAAGGGTGCGCGTTCTACCCCGGAATTTAAAAAGATGAGCAGAAAGAAAAAATGGACTTCTATACGTATCCAAGAGTACTGTTTATTTAAAAGAAATGACATACCATAAGTTACTCCTTGTAACATTAGCTATCTGCCAATGAAAATTCCGTCAAATTCGGTCTAGCTGTTTCAGAAATTAGAGATAGACAAACAAAAATTTTAAAAACTTTATTTTTTTATATACCGTAAAATGCGGCATATAGCGTGGAACACCAAAAATAAGATAAGGGTGCGCGTTCTACCCCGGAATTTAAAAAGATGAGCAGAAAGAAAAAATGGACTTCTATAGGTATCCAAGAGTACTGTTTATTTAAAAGAAATGACATACCATAAGTTACTCCTTGTAACATTAGCTATCTGCCAATGAAAATTCCGTCAAATTCGGTCTAGCTGTTTCAGAAATTAGAGATAGACAAACAAAAAATTTGAAAAACTTTATTTTTTTTATATACCGTAAAATGCGGCATATAGCGTGGAACACCAAAAATAAGATAAGGGTGCGCGTTCTACCCCGGAATTTAAAAAGATGAGCAGAAAGAAAAAAATGGACTTCCATACGTATCCAAGAGTACTGTTTATTTAAAAGAGATGACATACCATAAGTTACTCCTTGTAACATTAGCTATCTGCCAATGAAAATTCCGTCAAATTCGGTCTAGCTGTTTCAGAAATTAGAGATAGACAAACAAAATTTTAAAAAACTTTATTTTTTTATATACCGTAAAATGCGGCATATAGCGTGGAACACCAAAAATAAGATAAGGGTGCGCGTTCTACCCCGGAATTTAAAAAGATGAGCAGAAAGAAAAAATGGACTTCTATACGTATCCAAGAGTACTGTTATTTAAAAGAAATGACATACCATAAGTTACTCCTTGTAACATTAGCTATCTGCCAATGAAAATTCCGTCAAATTCGGTCTAGCTGTTTCAGAAATTAGAGATAGACAAACAAAAATTTTAAAAAACTTTATTTTTTTATATACCGTAAAATGCGGCATATAGCGTGGAACACCAAAAATAAGATAAGGGTGCGCGTTCTACCCCGGAATTTAAAAAGATGAGCAGAAAGAAAAAAATGGACTTCTATAGGTATCCAAGAGTACTGTTTATTTAAAAGAAATGACATACCATAAGTTACTCCTTGTAACATTAGCTATCTGCCAATGAAAATTCCGTCAAATTCGGTCTAGCTGTTTCAGAAATTAGAGATAGACAAACAAAAATTTTAAAAACTTTATTTTTTTATATACCGTAAAATGCGGCATATAGCGTGGAACACCAAAAATAAGATAAGGGTGCGCGTTCTACCCCGGAATTTAAAAAGATGAGCAGAAAGAAAAAATGGACTTCCATACGTATCCAAGAGTACTGTTTATTTAAAAGAGATGACATACCATAAGTTACTCCTTGTAACATTAGCTATCTGCCAATGAAAATTCCGTCAAATTCGGTCTAGCTGTTTCAGAAATTAGAGATAGACAAACAAAAATTTTAAAAAAACTTTATTTTTTTATATACCGTAAAATGCGGCATATAGCGTGGAACACCAAAAATAAGATAAGGGTGCGCGTTCTACCCCGGAATTTAAAAAGATGAGCAGAAAGAAAAATGGACTTCTATACGTATCCAAGAGTACTGTTTATTTAAAAGAAATGACATACCATAAGTTACTCCTTGTAACATTAGCTATCTGCCAATGAAAATTCCGTCAAATTCGGTCTAGCTGTTTCAGAAATTAGAGATAGACAAACAAAAATTTTAAAAAACTTTATTTTTTTATATACCGTAAAATGCGGCATATAGCGTGGAACACCAAAAATAAGATAAGGGTGCGCGTTCTACCCCGGAATTTAAAAAGATGAGCAGAAAGAAAAAAATGGACTTCTATAGGTATCCAAGAGTACTGTTTATTTAAAAGAAATGACATACCATAAGTTACTCCTTGTAACATTAGCTATCTGCCAATGAAAATTCCGTCAAATTCGGTCTAGCTGTTTCAGAAATTAGAGATAGACAAACAAAAATTTTAAAAACTTTATTTTTTTATATACCGTAAAATGCGGCATATAGCGTGGAACACCAAAATAAGATAAGGGTGCGCGTTCTACCCCGGAATTTAAAAAGATGAGCAGAAAGAAAAAATGGACTTCTATACGTATCCAAGAGTACTGTTTATTTAAAAGAAATGACATACCATAAGTTACTCCTTGTAACATTAGCTATCTGCCAATGAAAATTCCGTCAAATTCGGTCTAGCTGTTTCAGAAATTAGAGATAGACAAACAAAAATTTTTAAAAACTTTATTTTTTTTTATATACCGTAAAATGCTGCATATAGCGTGGAACACCAAAAATAAGATAAGGGTGCGCGTTCTACCCCGGAATTTAAAAAGATGAGCAGAAAGAAAAAATGGACTTCTATACGTATCCAAGAGTACTGTTTATTTAAAAGAAATGACATACCATAAGTTACTCCTTGTAACATTAGCTATCTGCCAATGAAAATTCCGTCAAATTCGGTCTAGCTGTTTCAGAAATTAGAGATAGACAAACAAAAATTTTAAAAACTTTATTTTTTTTATATACCGTAAAATGCGGCATATAGCGTGGAACACCAAAAATAAGATAAGGGTGCGCGTTCTACCCCGGAATTTAAAAAGATGAGCAGAAAGAAAAAATGGACTTCTATACGTATCCAAGAGTACTGTTTATTTAAAAGAAATGACATACCATAAGTTACTCCTTGTAACATTAGCTATCTGCCAATGAAAATTCCGTCAAATTCGGTCTAGCTGTTTCAGAAATTAGAGATAGACAAACAAAAATTTTAAAAACTTTATTTTTTTTTATATACCGTAAAATGCGGCATATAGCGTGGAACACCAAAAATAAGATAAGGGTGCGCGTTCTACCCCGGAATTTAAAAAGATGAGCAGAAAGAAAAATGGACTTCTATACGTATCCAAGAGTACTGTTTATTTAAAAGAAATGACATACCATAAGTTACTCCTTGTAACATTAGCTATCTGCCAATGAAAATTCCGTCAAATTCGGTCTAGCTGTTTCAGAAATTAGAGATAGACAAACAAAAATTTTAAAAACTTTATTTTTTTATATACCGTAAAATGCGGCATATAGCGTGGAACACCAAAATAAGATAAGGGTGCGCGTTCTACCCCGGAATTTAAAAAGATGAGCAGAAAGAAAAAAATGGACTTCTATACGTATCCAAGAGTACTGTTTATTTAAAAGAAATGACATACCATAAGTTACTCCTTGTAACATTAGCTATCTGCCAATGAAAATTCCGTCAAATTCGGTCTAGCTGTTTCAGAAATTAGAGATAGACAAACAAAAATTTTAAAAACTTTATTTTTTTTATATACCGTAAAATGCGGCATATAGCGTGGAACACCAAAAATAAGATAAGGGTGCGCGTTCTACCCCGGAATTTAAAAAGATGAGCAGGAAGAAAAAATGGACTTCTATACGTATCCAAGAGTACTGTTTATTTAAAAGAAATGACATACCATAAGTTACTCCTTGTAACATTAGCTATCTGCCAATGAAAATTCCGTCAAATTCGGTCTAGCTGTTTCAGAAATTAGAGATAGACAAACAAAAATTTTAAAAACTTTATTTTTTTATATACCGTAAAATGCGGCATATAGCGTGGAACACCAAAAATAAGATAAGGGTGCGCGTTCTACCCCGGAATTTAAAAAGATGAGCAGAAAGAAAAAATGGACTTCTATACGTATCCAAGAGTACTGTTTATTTAAAAGAAATGACATACCATAAGTTACTCCTTGTAACATTAGCTATCTGCCAATGAAAATTCCGTCAAATTCGGTCTAGCTGTTTCAGAAATTAGAGATAGACAAACAAAAATTTTAAAAACTTTATTTTTTTATACCGTAAAATGCGGCATATAGCGTGGAACACCAAAAATAAGATAAGGGTGCGCGTTCTACCCCGGAATTTAAAAAGATGAGCAGAAAGAAAAAATGGACTTCTATACGTATCCAAGAGTACTGTTTATTTAAAAGAAATGACATACCATAAGTTACTCCTTGTAACATTAGCTATCTGCCAATGAAAATTCCGTCAAATTCGGTCTAGCTGTTTCAGAAATTAGAGATAGACAAACAAAAATTTTAAAAAACTTTATTTTTTTTATATACCGTAAAATGCGGCATATAGCGTGGAACACCAAAAATAAGATAAGGGTGCGCGTTCTACCCCGGAATTTAAAAAGATGAGCAGAAAGAAAAAATGGACTTCTATACGTATCCAAGAGTACTGTTTATTTAAAAGAAATGACATACCATAAGTTACTCCTTGTAACATTAGCTATCTGCCAATGAAAATTCCGTCAAATTCGGTCTAGCTGTTTCAGAAATTAGAGATAGACAAACAAAAATTTTAAAAAACTTTATTTTTTTATATACCGTAAAATGCGGCATATAGCGTGGAACACCAAAAATAAGATAAGGGTGCGCGTTCTACCCCGGAATTTAAAAAGATGAGCAGAAAGAAAAAATGGACTTCTATAGGTATCCAAGAGTACTGTTTATTTAAAAGAAATGACATACCATAAGTTACTCCTTGTAACATTAGCTATCTGCCAATGAAAATTCCGTCAAATTCGGTCTAGCTGTTTCAGAAATTAGAGATAGACAAAAAAAATTTTAAAAAACTTTATTTTTTTTTATATACCGTAAAATGCGGCATATAGCGTGGAACACCAAAAATAAGATAAGGGTGCGCGTTCTACCCCGGAATTTAAAAAGATGAGCAGAAAGAAAAAATGGACTTCTATACGTATCCAAGAGTACTGTTTATTTAAAAGAAATGACATACCATAAGTTACTCCTTGTAACATTAGCTATCTGCCAATGAAAATTCCGTCAAATTCGGTCTAGCTGTTTCAGAAATTAGAGATAGACAAACAAAAATTTTAAAAAACTTTATTTTTTTTTATATACCGTAAAATGCGGCATATAGCGTGGAACACCAAAAATAAGATAAGGGTGCGCGTTCTACCCCGGAATTTAAAAAGATGAGCAGAAAGAAAAAATGGACTTCTATACGTATCCAAGAGTACTGTTTATTTAAAAGAAATGACATACCATAAGTTACTCCTTGTAACATTAGCTATCTGCCAATGAAAATTCCGTCAAATTCGGTCTAGCTGTTTCAGAAATTAGAGATAGACAAACAAAAATTTTAAAAACTTTATTTTTTTTATATACCGTAAAATGCGGCATATAGCGTGGAACACCAAAAATAAGATAAGGGTGCGCGTTCTACCCCGGAATTTAAAAAGATGAGCAGAAAGAAAAAATGGACTTCTATACGTATCCAAGAGTACTGTTTATTTAAAAGAAATGACATACCATAAGTTACTCCTTGTAACATTAGCTATCTGCCAATGAAAATTCCGTCAAATTCGGTCTAGCTGTTTCAGAAATTAGAGATAGACAAACAAAAATTTTAAAAAACTTTATTTTTTTTTATATACCGTAAAATGCGGCATATAGCGTGGAACACCAAAAATAAGATAAGGGTGCGCGTTCTACCCCGGAATTTAAAAAGATGAGCAGAAAGAAAAAATGGACTTCTATACGTATCCAAGAGTACTGTTTATTTAAAAAAATGACATACCATAAGTTACTCCTTGTAACATTACTATCTGCCAATGAAAATTCCGTCAAATTCGGTCTAGCTGTTTCAGAAATTAGAGATAGACAAACAAAAATTTTAAAAAACTTTATTTTTTTATATACCGTAAAATGCGGCATATAGCGTGGAACACCAAAAATAAGATAAGGGTGCGCGTTCTACCCCGGAATTTAAAAAGATGAGCAGAAAGAAAAAATGGACTTCTATACGTATCCAAGAGTACTGTTTATTTAAAAGAAATGACATACCATAAGTTACTCCTTGTAACATTAGCTATCTGCCAATGAAAATTCCGTCAAATTCGGTCTAGCTGTTTCAGAAATTAGAGATAGACAAAAAAAATTTTAAAAAACTTTATTTTTTTATATACCGTAAAATGCGGCATATAGCGTGGAACACCAAAAATAAGATAAGGGTGCGCGTTCTACCCCGGAATTTAAAAAGATGAGCAGAAAGAAAAAATGGACTTCTATACGTATCCAAGAGTACTGTTTATTTAAAAGAAATGACATACCATAAGTTACTCCTTGTAACATTAGCTATCTGCCAATGAAAATTCCGTCAAATTCGGTCTAGCTGTTTCAGAAATTAGAGATAGACAAACAAAAATTTTAAAAAACTTTATTTTTTTATATACCGTAAAATGCGGCATATAGCGTGGAACACCAAAAATAAGATAAGGGTGCGCGTTCTACCCCGGAATTTAAAAAGATGAGCAGAAAGAAAAAATGGACTTCTATACGTATCCAAGAGTACTGTTTATTTAAAAGAAATGACATACCATAAGTTACTCCTTGTAACATTAGCTATCTGCCAATGAAAATTCCGTCAAATTCGGTCTAGCTGTTTCAGAAATTAGAGATAGACAAACAAAAATTTTAAAAAACTTTATTTTTTTTTATATACCGTAAAATGCGGCATATAGCGTGGAACACCAAAATAAGATAAGGGTGCGCGTTCTACCCGGAATTTAAAAAGATGAGCAGAAAGAAAAAATGGACTTCTATACGTATCCAAGAGTACTGTTTATTTAAAAGAAATGACATACCATAAGTTACTCCTTGTAACATTAGCTATCTGCCAATGAAAATTCCGTCAAATTCGGTCTAGCTGTTTCAGAAATTAGAGATAGACAAACAAAAATTTTAAAAAACTTTATTTTTTTTATATACCGTAAAATGCGGCATATAGCGTGGAACACCAAAAATAAGATAAGGGTGCGCGTTCTACCCCGGAATTTAAAAAGATGAGCAGAAAGAAAAAATGGACTTCTATACGTATCCAAGAGTACTGTTTATTTAAAAGAAATGACATACCATAAGTTACTCCTTGTAACATTAGCTATCTGCCAATGAAAATTCCGTCAAATTCGGTCTAGCTGTTTCAGAAATTAGAGATAGACAAACAAAAATTTTAAAAAACTTTATTTTTTTTATATACCGTAAAATGCGGCATATAGCGTGGAACACCAAAAATAAGATAAGGGTGCGCGTTCTACCCCGGAATTTAAAAAGATGAGCAGAAAGAAAAAATGGACTTCTATACGTATCCAAGAGTACTGTTTATTTAAAAGAAATGACATACCATAAGTTACTCCTTGTAACATTAGCTATCTGCCAATGAAAATTCCGTCAAATTCGGTCTAGCTGTTTCAGAAATTAGAGATAGACAAACAAAAATTTTAAAAAACTTTATTTTTTTTATATACCGTAAAATGCGGCATATAGCGTGGAACACCAAAAATAAGATAAGGGTGCGCGTTCTACCCCGGAATTTAAAAAGATGAGCAGAAAGAAAAAATGGACTTCTATACGTATCCAAGAGTACTGTTTATTTAAAAGAAATGACATACCATAAGTTACTCCTTGTAACATTAGCTATCTGCCAATGAAAATTCCGTCAAATTCGGTCTAGCTGTTTCAGAAATTAGAGATAGACAAACAAAAATTTTAAAAACTTTATTTTTTTTATATACCGTAAAATGCGGCATATAGCGTGGAACACCAAAAATAAGATAAGGGTGCGCGTTCTACCCCGGAATTTAAAAAGATGAGCAGAAAGAAAAAATGGACTTCTATACGTATCCAAGAGTACTGTTTATTTAAAAGAAATGACATACCATAAGTTACTCCTTGTAACATTAGCTATCTGCCAATGAAAATTCCGTCAAATTCGGTCTAGCTGTTTCAGAAATTAGAGATAGACAAAAAAAATTTTAAAAAACTTTATTTTTTTTATATACCGTAAAATGCGGCATATAGCGTGGAACACCAAAAATAAGATAAGGGTGCGCGTTCTACCCCGGAATTTAAAAAGATGAGCAGAAAGAAAAAATGGACTTCTATACGTATCCAAGAGTACTGTTTATTTAAAAGAAATGACATACCATAAGTTACTCCTTGTAACATTAGCTATCTGCCAATGAAAATTCCGTCAAATTCGGTCTAGCTGTTTCAGAAATTAGAGATAGACAAACAAAAATTTTAAAAAACTTTATTTTTTTATATACCGTAAAATGCGGCATATAGCGTGGAACACCAAAAATAAGATAAGGGTGCGCGTTCTACCCCGGAATTTAAAAAGATGAGCAGAAAGAAAAAATGGACTTCTATACGTATCCAAGAGTACTGTTTATTTAAAAGAAATGACATACCATAAGTTACTCCTTGTAACATTAGCTATCTGCCAATGAAAATTCCGTCAAATTCGGTCTAGCTGTTTCAGAAATTAGAGATAGACAAACAAAAATTTTAAAAAACTTTATTTTTTTTTATATACCGTAAAATGCGGCATATAGCGTGGAACACCAAAAATAAGATAAGGGTGCGCGTTCTACCCCGGAATTTAAAAAGATGAGCAGAAAGAAAAAAATGGACTTCTATACGTATCCAAGAGTACTGTTTATTTAAAAGAAATGACATACCATAAGTTACTCCTTGTAACATTAGCTATCTGCCAATGAAAATTCCGTCAAATTCGGTCTAGCTGTTTCAGAAATTAGAGATAGACAAACAAAAATTTTAAAAAACTTTATTTTTTTTTATATACCGTAAAATGCGGCATATAGCGTGGAACACCAAAAATAAGATAAGGGTGCGCGTTCTACCCCGGAATTTAAAAAGATGAGCAGAAAGAAAAAATGGACTTCTATACGTATCCAAGAGTACTGTTTATTTAAAAGAAATGACATACCATAAGTTACTCCTTGTAACATTAGCTATCTGCCAATGAAAATTCCGTCAAATTCGGTCTAGCTGTTTCAGAAATTAGAGATAGACAAACAAAAATTTTAAAAAACTTTATTTTTTTTTATACCGTAAAATGCGGCATATAGCGTGGAACACCAAAAATAAGATAAGGGTGCGCGTTCTACCCGGAATTTAAAAAGATGAGCAGAAAGAAAAAAATGGACTTCTATACGTATCCAAGAGTACTGTTTATTTAAAAGAAATGACATACCATAAGTTACTCCTTGTAACATTAGCTATCTGCCAATGAAAATTCCGTCAAATTCGGTCTAGCTGTTTCAGAAATTAGAGATAGACAAACAAAAATTTTAAAAACTTTTTTTTTTTATATACCGTAAAATGCGGCATATAGCGTGGAACACCAAAAATAAAATAAGGGTGCGCGTTCTACCCGGAATTTAAAAAGATGAGCAGAAAGAAAAAATGGACTTCTATACGTATCCAAGAGTACTGTTTATTTAAAAAAAATGAAATACCATAAGTTACTCCTTGTAACATTAGCTCTCTGTCAATGAAAATTCCGTCAAATTCGGTCTAGCTGTTTCAGAAATTAGAGATAGACAAACAAAAATTTTAAAAAACTTTATTTTTTTATATACCGTAAAATGCGGCATATAGCGTGGAACACCAAAAATAAAATAAGGGTGCGCGTTCTACCCGGGAATTTAAAAAGATGAGCAGAAAGAAAAAATGGACTTCTATACGTATCCAAGAGTACTGTTTATTTAAAAGAAATGACATACCATAAGTTACTCCTTGTAACATTAGCTATCTGCCAATGAAAATTCCGTCAAATTCGGTCTAGCTGTTTCAAAAATTAGAGATAGACAAACAAAAATTTTAAAAAACTTTATTTTTTTTTATATACCGTAAAATGCGGCATATAGCGTGGAACACCAAAAATAAGATAAGGGTGCGCGTTCTACCCCGGAATTTAAAAAGATGAGCAGAAAGAAAAAATGGACTTCTATACGTATCCAAGAGTACTGTTTATTTAAAAGAATGACATACCATAAGTTACTCCTTGTAACATTAGCTATCTGCCAATGAAAATTCCGTCAAATTCGGTCTAGCTGTTTCAGAAATTAGAGATAGACAAACAAAAATTTTAAAAAACTTTATTTTTTTTATATACCGTAAAATGCGGCATATAGCGTGGAACACCAAAAATAAGATAAGGGTGCGCGTTCTACCCCGGAATTTAAAAAGATGAGCAGAAAGAAAAAATGGACTTCTATACGTATCCAAGAGTACTGTTTATTTAAAAGAAATGACATACCATAAGTTACTCCTTGTAACATTAGCTATCTGCCAATGAAAATTCCGTCAAATTCGGTCTAGCTGTTTCAGAAATTAGAGATAGACAAACAAAAATTTTAAAAAACTTTATTTTTTTTATATACCGTAAAATGCGGCATATAGCGTGGAACACCAAAAATAAGATAAGGGTGCGCGTTCTACCCCGGAATTTAAAAAGATGAGCAGAAAGAAAAAATGGACTTCTATAGGTATCCAAGAGTACTGTTTATTTAAAAGAAATGACATACCATAAGTTACTCCTTGTAACATTAGCTATCTGCCAATGAAAATTCCGTCAAATTTTGGTCTAGCTGTTTCAGAAATTAGAGATAGACAAACAAAAATTTTAAAAAACTTTATTTTTTTATATACCGTAAAATGCGGCATATAGCGTGGAACACCAAAAATAAAATAAGGGTGCGCGTTCTACCCCGGAATTTAAAAAAGATGAGCAGAAAGAAAAAATGGACTTCTATACGTATCCAAGAGTACTGTTTATTTAAAAGAAATGACATACCATAAGTTACTCCTTGTAACATTAGCTATCTGCCAATGAAAATTCCGTCAAATTCGGTCTAGCTGTTTCAGAAATTAGAGATAGACAAACAAAAATTTTAAAAACTTTATTTTTTTATATACCGTAAAATGCGGCATATAGCGTGGAACACAAAAATAAGATAAGGGTGCGCGTTCTACCCGGAATTTAAAAAGATGAGCAGAAAGAAAAAATGGACTTCTATACGTATCCAAGAGTACTGTTTATTTAAAAGAAATGACATACCATAAGTTACTCCTTGTAACATTAGCTATCTGCCAATGAAAATTCCGTCAAATTCGGTCTAGCTGTTTCAGAAATTAGAGATAGACAAACAAAAATTTTAAAAAACTTTATTTTTTTATATACCGTAAAATGCGGCATATAGCGTGGAACACCAAAAATAAGATAAGGGTGCGCGTTCTACCCCGGAATTTAAAAAGATGAGCAGAAAGAAAAAATGGACTTCTATAGGTATCCAAGAGTACTGTTTATTTAAAAGAAATGACATACCATAAGTTACTCCTTGTAACATTAGCTATCTGCCAATGAAAATTCCGTCAAATTCGGTCTAGCTGTTTCAGAAATTAGAGATAGACAAACAAAAATTTTAAAAAAACTTTTTTTTTATATACCGTAAAATGCGGCATATAGCGTGGAACACCAAAAATAAGATAAGGGTGCGCGTTCTACCCCGGAATTTAAAAAAGATGAGCAGAAAGAAAAAATGGACTTCTATACGTATCCAAGAGTACTGTTTATTTAAAAGAAATGACATACCATAAGTTACTCCTTGTAACATTAGCTATCTGCCAATGAAAATTCCGTCAAATTCGGTCTAGCTGTTTCAGAAATTAGAGATAGACAAACAAAAATTTTAAAAAACTTTATTTTTTTATATACCGTAAAATGCGGCATATAGCGTGGAACACCAAAAATAAGATAAGGGTGCGCGTTCTACCCCGGAATTTAAAAAGATGAGCAGAAAGAAAAAATGGACTTCTATACGTATCCAAGAGTACTGTTTATTTAAAAGAGAAATGACATACCATTAGTTACTCCTTGTAACATTAGCTATCTGCCAATGAAAATTCCGTCAAATTCGGTCTAGCTGTTTCAGAAATTAGAGATAGACAAACAAAAATTTTAAAAAACTTTATTTTTTTTATATACCGTAAAATGCGGCATATAGCGTGGAACACCAAAAATAAGATAAGGGTGCGCGTTCTACCCCGGAATTTAAAAAGATGAGCAGAAAGAAAAAATGGACTTCTATACGTATCCAAGAGTACTGTTTATTTAAAAGAAATGACATACCATAAGTTACTCCTTGTAACATTAGCTATCTGCCAATGAAAATTCCGTCAAATTCGGTCTAGCTGTTTCAGAAATTAGAGATAGACAAACAAAAATTTTAAAAAACTTTATTTTTTTATATACCGTAAAATGCGGCATATAGCGTGGAACACCAAAAATAAGATAAGGGTGCGCGTTCTACCCCGGAATTTAAAAAGATGAGCAGAAAGAAAAAATGGACTTCTATACGTATCCAAGAGTACTGTTTATTTAAAAGAAATGACATACCATAAGTTACTCCTTGTAACATTAGCTATCTGCCAATGAAAATTCCGTCAAATTCGGTCTAGCTGTTTCAGAAATTAGAGATAGACAAACAAAAATTTTAAAAAACTTTATTTTTTTATATACCGTAAAATGCGGCATATAGCGTGGAACACCAAAAATAAGATAAGGGTGCGCGTTCTACCCCGGAATTTAAAAAGATGAGCAGAAAGAAAAAATGGACTTCTATACGTATCCAAGAGTACTGTTTATTTAAAAGAAATGACATACCATAAGTTACTCCTTGTAACATTAGCTATCTGCCAATGAAAATTCCGTCAAATTCGGTCTAGCTGTTTCAGAAATTAGAGATAGACAAACAAAAATTTTAAAAAACTTTATTTTTTTTATATACCGTAAAATGCGGCATATAGCGTGGAAAACCAAAACTAAGATAAGGGTGCGCGTTCTACCCCGGAAATTAAAAGATGAGCAGAAAGAAAAAATGTACTTCTATACGTATCCAAGAGTACTGTTTATTTAAAAAAAATGAAATACCATAAGTTACTCCTTGTAACATTAGCTATCTGCCAATGAAAATTCCGTCAAATTCGGTCTAGCTGTTTCAGAAATTAGAGATAGACAAACAAAAATTTTAAAAAACTTTATTTTTTTTATATACCGTAAAATGCGGCATATAGCGTGGAACACCAAAAATAAGATAAGGGTGCGCGTTCTACCCGGAATTTAAAAAGATGAGCAGAAAGAAAAATGGACTTCTATACGTATCCAAGAGTACTGTTTATTTAAAAGAAATGACATACCATAAGTTACTCCTTGTAACATTAGCTATCTGCCAATGAAAATTCCGTCAAATTCGGTCTAGCTGTTTCAGAAATTAGAGATAGACAAACAAAAATTTTAAAAAACTTTATTTTTTTATATACCGTAAAATGCGGCATATAGCGTGGAACACCAAAAATAAGATAAGGGTGCGCGTTCTACCCCGAATTTAAAAAGATGAGCAGAAAGAAAAAATGGACTTCTATACGTATCCAAGAGTACTGTTTATTTAAAAGAAATGACATACCATAAGTTACTCCTTGTAACATTAGCTATCTGCCAATGAAAATTCCGTCAAATTCGGTCTAGCTGTTTCAGAAATTAGAGATAGACAAACAAAAATTTTTAAAAAATTTTATTTTTTTATATACCGTAAAATGCGGCATATAGCGTGGAACACCAAAAATAAGATAAGGGTGCGCGTTCTACCCCGGAATTTAAAAAGATGAGCAGAAAGAAAAAATGGACTTCTATACGTATCCAAGAGTACTGTTTATTTAAAAGAAATGACATACCATAAGTTACTCCTTGTAACATTAGCTATCTGCCAATGAAAATTCCGTCAAATTCGGTCTAGCTGTTTCAGAAATTAGAGATAGACAAACAAAAATTTTAAAAAACTTTATTTTTTTTTATATACCGTAAAATGCGGCATATAGCGTGGAACACCAAAAATAAGATAAGGGTGCGCGTTCTACCCCGGAATTTAAAAAGATGAGCAGAAAGAAAAAATGGACTTCTATACGTATCCAAGAGTACTGTTTATTTAAAAGAAATGACATACCATAAGTTACTCCTTGTAACATTAGCTATCTGCCAATGAAAATTCCGTCAAATTCGGTCTAGCTGTTTCAGAAATTAGAGATAGACAAACAAAAATTTTAAAAAACTTTATTTTTTTTATATACCGTAAAATGCGGCATATAGCGTGGAACACCAAAAATAAGATAAGGGTGCGCGTTCTACCCCGGAATTTAAAAAGATGAGCAGAAAGAAAAAATGGACTTCTATACGTATCCAAGAGTACTGTTTATTTAAAAGAAATGACATACCATAAGTTACTCCTTGTAACATTAGCTATCTGCCAATGAAAATTCCGTCAAATTCGGTCTAGCTGTTTCAGAAATTAGAGATAGACAAACAAAAATTTTAAAAAACTTTATTTTTTTATATACCGTAAAATGCGGCATATAGCGTGGAACACCAAAAATAAGATAAGGGTGCGCGTTCTACCCCGGAATTTAAAAAGATGAGCAGAAAGAAAAAATGGACTTCTATACGTATCCAAGAGTACTGTTTATTTAAAAGAAATGACATACCATAAGTTACTCCTTGTAACATTAGCTATCTGCCAATGAAAATTCCGTCAAATTCGGTCTAGCTGTTTCAGAAATTAGAGATAGACAAACAAAAATTTTAAAAAACTTTATTTTTTTTATATACCGTAAAATGCGGCATATAGCGTGGAACACCAAAAATAAGATAAGGGTGCGCGTTCTACCCCGGAATTTAAAAAGATGAGCAGAAAGAAAAAATGGACTTCTATACGTATCCAAGAGTACTGTTTATTTAAAAGAAATGACATACCATAAGTTACTCCTTGTAACATTAGCTATCTGCCAATGAAAATTCCGTCAAATTCGGTCTAGCTGTTTCAGAAATTAGAGATAGACAAACAAAAATTTTAAAAAACTTTATTTTTTTTATACCGTAAAATGCGGCATATAGCGTGGAACACCAAAAATAAGATAAGGGTGCGCGTTCTACCCCGGAATTTAAAAGATGAGCAGAAAGAAAAATGGACTTCTATACGTATCCAAGAGTACTGTTTATTTAAAAGAAATGACATACCATAAGTTACTCCTTGTAACATTAGCTATCTGCCAATGAAAATTCCGTCAAATTCGGTCTAGCTGTTTCAGAAATTAGAGATAGACAAACAAAAATTTTAAAAAACTTTATTTTTTTATATACCGTAAAATGCGGCATATAGCGTGGAACACCAAAAATAAGATAAGGGTGCGCGTTCTACCCCGGAATTTAAAAAGATGAGCAGAAAGAAAAAATGGACTTCTATACGTATCCAAGAGTACTGTTTATTTAAAAGAAATGACATACCATAAGTTACTCCTTGTAACATTAGCTATCTGCCAATGAAAATTCCGTCAAATTCGGTCTAGCTGTTTCAGAAATTAGAGATAGACAAACAAAAATTTTAAAAAACTTTATTTTTTTTTTTATATACCGTAAAATGCGGCATATAGCGTGGAACACCAAAAATAAGATAAGGGTGCGCGTTCTACCCCGGAATTTAAAAAGATGAGCAGAAAGAAAAAATGGACTTCTATACGTATCCAAGAGTACTGTTTATTTAAAAGAAATGACATACCATAAGTTACTCCTTGTAACATTAGCTATCTGCCAATGAAAATTCCGTCAAATTCGGTCTAGCTGTTTCAGAAATTAGAGATAGACAAACAAAAATTTTAAAAAACTTTATTTTTTTATATACCGTAAAATGCGGCATATAGCGTGGAACACCAAAAATAAGATAAGGGTGCGCGTTCTACCCCGGAATTTAAAAAGATGAGCAGAAAGAAAAAATGGACTTCTATACGTATCCAAGAGTACTGTTTATTTAAAAGAAATGACATACCATAAGTTACTCCTTGTAACATTAGCTATCTGCCAATGAAAATTCCGTCAAATTCGGTCTAGCTGTTTCAGAAATTAGAGATAGACAAACAAAAATTTTAAAAAACTTTATTTTTTTTTTTATATACCGTAAAATGCGGCATATAGCGTGGAACACCAAAAATAAGATAAGGGTGCGCGTTCTACCCCGGAATTTAAAAAGATGAGCAGAAAGAAAAAATGGACTTCTATACGTATCCAAGAGTACTGTTTATTTAAAAGAAATGACATACCATAAGTTACTCCTTGTAACATTAGCTATCTGCCAATGAAAATTCCGTCCGTCAAATTCGGTCTAGCTGTTTCAGAAATTAGAGATAGACAAACAAAAATTTTAAAAAACTTTATTTTTTTTTATATACCGTAAAATGCGGCATATAGCGTGGAACACCAAAAATAAGATAAGGGTGCGCGTTCTACCCGGAATTTAAAAAGATGAGCAGAAAGAAAAAATGGACTTCTATACGTATCCAAGAGTACTGTTTATTTAAAAGAAATGACATACCATAAGTTACTCCTTGTAACATTAGCTATCTGCCAATGAAAATTCCGTCAAATTCGGTCTAGCTGTTTCAGAAATTAGAGATAGACAAACAAAAATTTTAAAAACTTTATTTTTTTTTATATACCGTAAAATGCGGCATATAGCGTGGAACACCAAAAATAAGATAAGGGTGCGCGTTCTACCCCGGAATTTAAAAAGATGAGCAGAAAGAAAAAATGGACTTCTATACGTATCCAAGAGTACTGTTTATTTAAAAGAAATGACATACCATAAGTTACTCCTTGTAACATTAGCTATCTGCCAATGAAAATTCCGTCAAATTCGGTCTAGCTGTTTCAGAAATTAGAGATAGACAAACAAAAATTTTAAAAAACTTTATTTTTTTTTATATACCGTAAAATGCGGCATATAGCGTGGAACACCAAAAATAAGATAAGGGTGCGCGTTCTACCCCGGAATTTAAAAAGATGAGCAGAAAGAAAAAATGGACTTCTATACGTATCCAAGAGTACTGTTTATTTAAAAGAAATGACATACCATAAGTTACTCCTTGTAACATTAGCTATCTGCCAATGAAAATTCCGTCAAATTCGGTCTAGCTGTTTCAGAAATTAGAGATAGACAAACAAAAATTTTAAAAAACTTTATTTTTTTATATACCGTAAAATGCGGCATATAGCGTGGAACACCAAAAATAAGATAAGGGTGCGCGTTCTACCCCGGAATTTAAAAAGATGAGCAGAAAGAAAAAATGGACTTCTATACGTATCCAAGAGTACTGTTTATTTAAAAGAAATGACATACCATAAGTTACTCCTTGTAACATTAGCTATCTGCCAATGAAAATTCCGTCAAATTCGGTCTAGCTGTTTCAGAAATTAGAGATAGACAAACAAAAATTTTAAAAACTTTATTTTTTTTTATATACCGTAAAATGCGGCATATAGCGTGGAACACCAAAAATAAGATAAGGGTGCGCGTTCTACCCCGGAATTTAAAAAGATGAGCAGAAAGAAAAAATGGACTTCTATACGTATCCAAGAGTACTGTTTATTTAAAAGAAATGACATACCATAAGTTACTCCTTGTAACATTAGCTATCTGCCAATGAAAATTCCGTCAAATTCGGTCTAGCTGTTTCAGAAATTAGAGATAGACAAACAAAAATTTTAAAAAACTTTATTTTTTTTTATATACCGTAAAATGCGGCATATAGCGTGGAACACCAAAAATAAGATAAGGGTGCGCGTTCTACCCCGGAATTTAAAAAGATGAGCAGAAAGAAAAAATGGACTTCTATACGTATCCAAGAGTACTGTTTATTTAAAAGAAATGACATACCATAAGTTACTCCTTGTAACATTAGCTATCTGCCAATGAAAATTCCGTCAAATTCGGTCTAGCTGTTTCAGAAATTAGAGATAGACAAACAAAAATTTTAAAAAACTTTATTTTTTTTTTTATATACCGTAAAATGCGGCATATAGCGTGGAACACCAAAAATAAGATAAGGGTGCGCGTTCTACCCCGGAATTTAAAAAGATGAGCAGAAAGAAAAAATGGACTTCTATACGTATCCAAGAGTACTGTTTATTTAAAAGAAATGACATACCATAAGTTACTCCTTGTAACATTAGCTATCTGCCAATGAAAATTCCGTCAAATTCGGTCTAGCTGTTTCAGAAATTAGAGATAGACAAACAAAAATTTTAAAAAACTTTATTTTTTTTATATACCGTAAAATGCGGCATATAGCGTGGAACACCAAAAATAAGATAAGTGCGCGTTCTACCCCGAATTTAAAAAGATGAGCAGAAAGAAAAAATGGACTTCTATACGTATCCAAGAGTACTGTTTATTTAAAAGAAATGACATACCATAAGTTACTCCTTGTAACATTAGCTATCTGCCAATGAAAATTCCGTCAAATTCGGTCTAGCTGTTTCAGAAATTAGAGATAGACAAACAAAAATTTTAAAAAACTTTATTTTTTTTTATACCGTAAAATGCGGCATATAGCGTGGAACACCAAAAATAAGATAAGGGTGCGCGTTCTACCCCGGAATTTAAAAAGATGAGCAGAAAGAAAAAATGGACTTCTATACGTATCCAAGAGTACTGTTTATTTAAAAGAAATGACATACCATAAGTTACTCCTTGTAACATTAGCTATCTGCCAATGAAAATTCCGTCAAATTCGGTCTAGCTGTTTCAGAAATTAGAGATAGACAAACAAAAATTTTAAAAAACTTTATTTTTTTATATACCGTAAAATGCGGCATATAGCGTGGAACACCAAAAATAAGATAAGGGTGCGCGTTCTACCCCGGAATTTAAAAAGATGAGCAGAAAGAAAAAATGGACTTCTATACGTATCCAAGAGTACTGTTTATTTAAAAGAAATGACATACCATAAGTTACTCCTTGTAACATTAGCTATCTGCCAATGAAAATTCCGTCAAATTCGGTCTAGCTGTTTCAGAAATTAGAGATAGACAAACAAAAATTTTAAAAAACTTTATTTTTTTTATATACCGTAAAATGCGGCATATAGCGTGGAACACCAAAAATAAGATAAGGGTGCGCGTTCTACCCCGGAATTTAAAAAGATGAGCAGAAAGAAAAAATGGACTTCTATACGTATCCAAGAGTACTGTTTATTTAAAAGAAATGACATACCATAAGTTACTCCTTGTAACATTAGCTATCTGCCAATGAAAATTCCGTCAAATTCGGTCTAGCTGTTTCAGAAATTAGAGATAGACAAACAAAAATTTTAAAAAACTTTATTTTTTTATATACCGTAAAATGCGGCATATAGCGTGGAACACCAAAAATAAGATAAGGGTGCGCGTTCTACCCCGGAATTTAAAAAGATGAGCAGAAAGAAAAAATGGACTTCTATACGTATCCAAGAGTACTGTTTATTTAAAAGAAATGACATACCATAAGTTACTCCTTGTAACATTAGCTATCTGCCAATGAAAATTCCGTCAAATTCGGTCTAGCTGTTTCAGAAATTAGAGATAGACAAACAAAAATTTTAAAAAACTTTATTTTTTTTATATACCGTAAAATGCGGCATATAGCGTGGAACACCAAAAATAAGATAAGGGTGCGCGTTCTACCCCGGAATTTAAAAAGATGAGCAGAAAGAAAAAATGGACTTCTATACGTATCCAAGAGTACTGTTTATTTAAAAGAAATGACATACCATAAGTTACTCCTTGTAACATTAGCTATCTGCCAATGAAAATTCCGTCAAATTCGGTCTAGCTGTTTCAGAAATTAGAGATAGACAAACAAAAATTTTAAAAAACTTTATTTTTTTATATACCGTAAAATGCGGCATATAGCGTGGAACACCAAAAATAAGATAAGGGTGCGCGTTCTACCCCGGAATTTAAAAAGATGAGCAGAAAGAAAAATGGACTTCTATACGTATCCAAGAGTACTGTTTATTTAAAAGAAATGACATACCATAAGTTACTCCTTGTAACATTAGCTATCTGCCAATGAAAATTCCGTCAAATTCGGTCTAGCTGTTTCAGAAATTAGAGATAGACAAACAAAAATTTTAAAAAACTTTATTTTTTTTATATACCGTAAAATGCGGCATATAGCGTGGAACACCAAAAATAAGATAAGGGTGCGCGTTCTACCCCGGAATTTAAAAAGATGAGCAGAAAGAAAAATGGACTTCTATACGTATCCAAGAGTACTGTTTATTTAAAAGAAATGACATACCATAAGTTACTCCTTGTAACATTAGCTATCTGCCAATGAAAATTCCGTCAAATTCGGTCTAGCTGTTTCAGAAATTAGAGATAGACAAACAAAAATTTTAAAAAACTTTATTTTTTTATATACCGTAAAATGCGGCATATAGCGTGGAACACCAAAAATAAGATAAGGGTGCGCGTTCTACCCCGGAATTTAAAAAGATGAGCAGAAAGAAAAAATGGACTTCTATACGTATCCAAGAGTACTGTTTATTTAAAAGAAATGACATACCATAAGTTACTCCTTGTAACATTAGCTATCTGCCAATGAAAATTCCGTCAAATTCGGTCTAGCTGTTTCAGAAATTAGAGATAGACAAACAAAAATTTTAAAAAACTTTATTTTTTTTTATATACCGTAAAATGCGGCATATAGCGTGGAACACCAAAAATAAGATAAGGGTGCGCGTTCTACCCCGGAATTTAAAAAGATGAGCAGAAAGAAAAAAAATGGACTTCTATACGTATCCAAGAGTACTGTTTATTTAAAAGAAATGACATACCATAAGTTACTCCTTGTAACATTAGCTATCTGCCAATGAAAATTCCGTCAAATTCGGTCTAGCTGTTTCAGAAATTAGAGATAGACAAACAAAAATTTTAAAAAACTTTATTTTTTTATATACCGTAAAATGCGGCATATAGCGTGGAACACCAAAAATAAGATAAGGGTGCGCGTTCTACCCCGGAATTTAAAAAGATGAGCAGAAAGAAAAAATGGACTTCTATACGTATCCAAGAGTACTGTTTATTTAAAAGAAATGACATACCATAAGTTACTCCTTGTAACATTAGCTATCTGCCAATGAAAATTCCGTCAAATTCGGTCTAGCTGTTTCAGAAATTAGAGATAGACAAACAAAAATTTTAAAAAACTTTATTTTTTTTATATACCGTAAAATGCGGCATATAGCGTGGAACACCAAAAATAAGATAAGGGTGCGCGTTCTACCCCGGAATTTAAAAAGATGAGCAGAAAGAAAAAATGGACTTCTATACGTATCCAAGAGTACTGTTTATTTAAAAGAAATGACATACCATAAGTTACTCCTTGTAACATTAGCTATCTGCCAATGAAAATTCCGTCAAATTCGGTCTAGCTGTTTCAGAAATTAGAGATAGACAAACAAAAATTTTAAAAAACTTTATTTTTTTTATATACCGTAAAATGCGGCATATAGCGTGGAACACCAAAAATAAGATAAGGGTGCGCGTTCTACCCCGGAATTTAAAAAGATGAGCAGAAAGAAAAAATGGACTTCTATACGTATCCAAGAGTACTGTTTATTTAAAAGAAATGACATACCATAAGTTACTCCTTGTAACATTAGCTATCTGCCAATGAAAATTCCGTCAAATTCGGTCTAGCTGTTTCAGAAATTAGAGATAGACAAACAAAAATTTTAAAAAACTTTATTTTTTTTATATACCGTAAAATGCGGCATATAGCGTGGAACACCAAAAATAAGATAAGGGTGCGCGTTCTACCCCGGAATTTAAAAAGATGAGCAGAAAGAAAAAATGGACTTCTATACGTATCCAAGAGTACTGTTTATTTAAAAGAAATGACATACCATAAGTTACTCCTTGTAACATTAGCTATCTGCCAATGAAAATTCCGTCAAATTCGGTCTAGCTGTTTCAGAAATTAGAGATAGACAAACAAAAATTTTAAAAAACTTTATTTTTTTATATACCGTAAAATGCGGCATATAGCGTGGAACACCAAAAATAAGATAAGGGTGCGCGTTCTACCCCGGAATTTAAAAAGATGAGCAGAAAGAAAAAATGGACTTCTATACGTATCCAAGAGTACTGTTTATTTAAAAGAAATGACATACCATAAGTTACTCCTTGTAACATTAGCTATCTGCCAATGAAAATTCCGTCAAATTCGGTCTAGCTGTTTCAGAAATTAGAGATAGACAAACAAAAATTTTAAAAAACTTTATTTTTTTTTTTATATACCGTAAAATGCGGCATATAGCGTGGAACACCAAAAATAAGATAAGGGTGCGCGTTCTACCCCGGAATTTAAAAAGATGAGCAGAAAGAAAAAATGGACTTCTATACGTATCCAAGAGTACTGTTTATTTAAAAGAAATGACATACCATAAGTTACTCCTTGTAACATTAGCTATCTGCCAATGAAAATTCCGTCAAATTCGGTCTAGCTGTTTCAGAAATTAGAGATAGACAAACAAAAATTTTAAAAAACTTTATTTTTTTTTTATATACCGTAAAATGCGGCATATAGCGTGGAACACCAAAAATAAGATAAGGGTGCGCGTTCTACCCCGGAATTTAAAAAGATGAGCAGAAAGAAAAAATGGACTTCTATACGTATCCAAGAGTACTGTTTATTTAAAAGAAATGACATACCATAAGTTACTCCTTGTAACATTAGCTATCTGCCAATGAAAATTCCGTCAAATTCGGTCTAGCTGTTTCAGAAATTAGAGATAGACAAACAAAAATTTTAAAAAACTTTATTTTTTTATATACCGTAAAATGCGGCATATAGCGTGGAACACCAAAAATAAGATAAGGGTGCGCGTTCTACCCCGGAATTTAAAAAGATGAGCAGAAAGAAAAAAAAATGGACTTCTATACGTATCCAAGAGTACTGTTTATTTAAAAGAAATGACATACCATAAGTTACTCCTTGTAACATTAGCTATCTGCCAATGAAAATTCCGTCAAATTCGGTCTAGCTGTTTCAGAAATTAGAGATAGACAAACAAAAATTTTAAAAAACTTTATTTTTTTTATATACCGTAAAATGCGGCATATAGCGTGGAACACCAAAAATAAGATAAGGGTGCGCGTTCTACCCCGGAATTTAAAAAGATGAGCAGAAAGAAAAAATGGACTTCTATACGTATCCAAGAGTACTGTTTATTTAAAAGAAATGACATACCATAAGTTACTCCTTGTAACATTAGCTATCTGCCAATGAAAATTCCGTCAAATTCGGTCTAGCTGTTTCAGAAATTAGAGATAGACAAACAAAAATTTTAAAAAAATTTTTTTTTTTTATATACCGTAAAATGCGGCATATAGCGTGGAACACCAAAAATAAGATAAGGGTGCGCGTTCTACCCCGGAATTTAAAAAGATGAGCAGAAAGAAAAAATGGACTTCTATACGTATCCAAGAGTACTGTTTATTTAAAAGAAATGACATACCATAAGTTACTCCTTGTAACATTAGCTATCTGCCAATGAAAATTCCGTCAAATTCGGTCTAGCTGTTTCAGAAATTAGAGATAGACAAACAAAAATTTTAAAAAACTTTATTTTTTTTTATATACCGTAAAATGCGGCATATAGCGTGGAACACCAAAAATAAGATAAGGGTGCGCGTTCTACCCCGGAATTTAAAAAGATGAGCAGAAAGAAAAAAAATGGACTTCTATACGTATCCAAGAGTACTGTTTATTTAAAAGAAATGACATACCATAAGTTACTCCTTGTAACATTAGCTATCTGCCAATGAAAATTCCGTCAAATTCGGTCTAGCTGTTTCAGAAATTAGAGATAGACAAACAAAAATTTTAAAAAACTTTATTTTTTTTATATACCGTAAAATGCGGCATATAGCGTGGAACACCAAAAATAAGATAAGGGTGCGCGTTCTACCCCGGAATTTAAAAAGATGAGCAGAAAGAAAAAATGGACTTCTATACGTATCCAAGAGTACTGTTTATTTAAAAGAAATGACATACCATAAGTTACTCCTTGTAACATTAGCTATCTGCCAATGAAAATTCCGTCAAATTCGGTCTAGCTGTTTCAGAAATTAGAGATAGACAAACAAAAATTTTAAAAAACTTTATTTTTTTATATACCGTAAAATGCGGCATATAGCGTGGAACACCAAAAATAAGATAAGGGTGCGCGTTCTACCCCGGAATTTAAAAAGATGAGCAGAAAGAAAAAATGGACTTCTATACGTATCCAAGAGTACTGTTTATTTAAAAGAAATGACATACCATAAGTTACTCCTTGTAACATTAGCTATCTGCCAATGAAAATTCCGTCAAATTCGGTCTAGCTGTTTCAGAAATTAGAGATAGACAAACAAAAATTTTAAAAAACTTTATTTTTTTTTTATATACCGTAAAATGCGGCATATAGCGTGGAACACCAAAAATAAGATAAGGGTGCGCGTTCTACCCCGGAATTTAAAAAGATGAGCAGAAAGAAAAAATGGACTTCTATACGTATCCAAGAGTACTGTTTATTTAAAAGAAATGACATACCATAAGTTACTCCTTGTAACATTAGCTATCTGCCAATGAAAATTCCGTCAAATTCGGTCTAGCTGTTTCAGAAATTAGAGATAGACAAACAAAAATTTTAAAAAACTTTATTTTTTTATATACCGTAAAATGCGGCATATAGCGTGGAACACCAAAAATAAGATAAGGGTGCGCGTTCTACCCCGGAATTTAAAAAGATGAGCAGAAAGAAAAAATGGACTTCTATACGTATCCAAGAGTACTGTTTATTTAAAAGAAATGACATACCATAAGTTACTCCTTGTAACATTAGCTATCTGCCAATGAAAATTCCGTCAAATTCGGTCTAGCTGTTTCAGAAATTAGAGATAGACAAACAAAAATTTTAAAAAACTTTATTTTTTTTATATACCGTAAAATGCGGCATATAGCGTGGAACACCAAAAATAAGATAAGGGTGCGCGTTCTACCCCGGAATTTAAAAAGATGAGCAGAAAGAAAAAATGGACTTCTATACGTATCCAAGAGTACTGTTTATTTAAAAGAAATGACATACCATAAGTTACTCCTTGTAACATTAGCTATCTGCCAATGAAAATTCCGTCAAATTCGGTCTAGCTGTTTCAGAAATTAGAGATAGACAAACAAAAATTTTAAAAAACTTTATTTTTTTTATATACCGTAAAATGCGGCATATAGCGTGGAACACCAAAAATAAGATAAGGGTGCGCGTTCTACCCCGGAATTTAAAAAGATGAGCAGAAAGAAAAAATGGACTTCTATACGTATCCAAGAGTACTGTTTATTTAAAAGAAATGACATACCATAAGTTACTCCTTGTAACATTAGCTATCTGCCAATGAAAATTCCGTCAAATTCGGTCTAGCTGTTTCAGAAATTAGAGATAGACAAACAAAAATTTTAAAAAACTTTATTTTTTTTTTTATATACCGTAAAATGCGGCATATAGCGTGGAACACCAAAAATAAGATAAGGGTGCGCGTTCTACCCCGGAATTTAAAAAGATGAGCAGAAAGAAAAAATGGACTTCTATACGTATCCAAGAGTACTGTTTATTTAAAAGAAATGACATACCATAAGTTACTCCTTGTAACATTAGCTATCTGCCAATGAAAATTCCGTCAAATTCGGTCTAGCTGTTTCAGAAATTAGAGATAGACAAACAAAAATTTTAAAAAACTTTATTTTTTTATATACCGTAAAATGCGGCATATAGCGTGGAACACCAAAAATAAGATAAGGGTGCGCGTTCTACCCCGGAATTTAAAAAGATGAGCAGAAAGAAAAAATGGACTTCTATACGTATCCAAGAGTACTGTTTATTTAAAAGAAATGACATACCATAAGTTACTCCTTGTAACATTAGCTATCTGCCAATGAAAATTCCGTCAAATTCGGTCTAGCTGTTTCAGAAATTAGAGATAGACAAACAAAAATTTTAAAAAACTTTATTTTTTTATATACCGTAAAATGCGGCATATAGCGTGGAACACCAAAAATAAGATAAGGGTGCGCGTTCTACCCCGGAATTTAAAAAGATGAGCAGAAAGAAAAAATGGACTTCTATACGTATCCAAGAGTACTGTTTATTTAAAAGAAATGACATACCATAAGTTACTCCTTGTAACATTAGCTATCTGCCAATGAAAATTCCGTCAAATTCGGTCTAGCTGTTTCAGAAATTAGAGATAGACAAACAAAAATTTTAAAAAACTTTATTTTTTTATATACCGTAAAATGCGGCATATAGCGTGGAACACCAAAAATAAGATAAGGGTGCGCGTTCTACCCCGGAATTTAAAAAGATGAGCAGAAAGAAAAAATGGACTTCTATACGTATCCAAGAGTACTGTTTATTTAAAAGAAATGACATACCATAAGTTACTCCTTGTAACATTAGCTATCTGCCAATGAAAATTCCGTCAAATTCGGTCTAGCTGTTTCAGAAATTAGAGATAGACAAACAAAAATTTTAAAAAACTTTATTTTTTTATATACCGTAAAATGCGGCATATAGCGTGGAACACCAAAAATAAGATAAGGGTGCGCGTTCTACCCCGGAATTTAAAAAGATGAGCAGAAAGAAAAAATGGACTTCTATACGTATCCAAGAGTACTGTTTATTTAAAAGAAATGACATACCATAAGTTACTCCTTGTAACATTAGCTATCTGCCAATGAAAATTCCGTCAAATTCGGTCTAGCTGTTTCAGAAATTAGAGATAGACAAACAAAAATTTTAAAAACTTTATTTTTTTTTATATACCGTAAAATGCGGCATATAGCGTGGAACACCAAAAATAAGATAAGGGTGCGCGTTCTACCCCGGAATTTAAAAAGATGAGCAGAAAGAAAAAATGGACTTCTATACGTATCCAAGAGTACTGTTTATTTAAAAGAAATGACATACCATAAGTTACTCCTTGTAACATTAGCTATCTGCCAATGAAAATTCCGTCAAATTCGGTCTAGCTGTTTCAGAAATTAGAGATAGACAAACAAAAATTTTAAAAAACTTTATTTTTTTATATACCGTAAAATGCGGCATATAGCGTGGAACACCAAAAATAAGATAAGGGTGCGCGTTCTACCCCGGAATTTAAAAAGATGAGCAGAAAGAAAAAATGGACTTCTATACGTATCCAAGAGTACTGTTTATTTAAAAGAAATGACATACCATAAGTTACTCCTTGTAACATTAGCTATCTGCCAATGAAAATTCCGTCAAATTCGGTCTAGCTGTTCAGAAATTAGAGATAGACAAACAAAAATTTTAAAAACTTTATTTTTTTATATACCGTAAAATGCGGCATATAGCGTGGAACACCAAAAATAAGATAAGGGTGCGCGTTCTACCCCGGAATTTAAAAAGATGAGCAGAAAGAAAAAATGGACTTCTATACGTATCCAAGAGTACTGTTTATTTAAAAGAAATGACATACCATAAGTTACTCCTTGTAACATTAGCTATCTGCCAATGAAAATTCCGTCAAATTCGGTCTAGCTGTTTCAGAAATTAGAGATAGACAAACAAAAATTTTAAAAAACTTTATTTTTTTTATATACCGTAAAATGCGGCATATAGCGTGGAACACCAAAAATAAGATAAGGGTGCGCGTTCTACCCCGGAATTTAAAAAGATGAGCAGAAAGAAAAAATGGACTTCTATACGTATCCAAGAGTACTGTTTATTTAAAAGAAATGACATACCATAAGTTACTCCTTGTAACATTAGCTATCTGCCAATGAAAATTCCGTCAAATTCGGTCTAGCTGTTTCAGAAATTAGAGATAGACAAACAAAAATTTTAAAAAAACTTTATTTTTTTTATATACCGTAAAATGCGGCATATAGCGTGGAACACCAAAAATAAGATAAGGGTGCGCGTTCTACCCCGGAATTTAAAAAGATGAGCAGAAAGAAAAAATGGACTTCTATACGTATCCAAGAGTACTGTTTATTTAAAAGAAATGACATACCATAAGTTACTCCTTGTAACATTAGCTATCTGCCAATGAAAATTCCGTCAAATTCGGTCTAGCTGTTTCAGAAATTAGAGATAGACAAACAAAAATTTTAAAAAACTTTATTTTTTTATATACCGTAAAATGCGGCATATAGCGTGGAACACCAAAAATAAGATAAGGGTGCGCGTTCTACCCCGGAATTTAAAAAGATGAGCAGAAAGAAAAAATGGACTTCTATACGTATCCAAGAGTACTGTTTATTTAAAAGAAATGACATACCATAAGTTACTCCTTGTAACATTAGCTATCTGCCAATGAAAATTCCGTCAAATTCGGTCTAGCTGTTTCAGAAATTAGAGATAGACAAACAAAAATTTTAAAAAACTTTATTTTTTTATATACCGTAAAATGCGGCATATAGCGTGGAACACCAAAAATAAGATAAGGGTGCGCGTTCTACCCCGGAATTTAAAAAGATGAGCAGAAAGAAAAAATGGACTTCTATACGTATCCAAGAGTACTGTTTATTTAAAAGAAATGACATACCATAAGTTACTCCTTGTAACATTAGCTATCTGCCAATGAAAATTCCGTCAAATTCGGTCTAGCTGTTTCAGAAATTAGAGATAGACAAACAAAAATTTTAAAAAACTTTATTTTTTTTTTTATATACCGTAAAATGCGGCATATAGCGTGGAACACCAAAAATAAGATAAGGGTGCGCGTTCTACCCCGGAATTTAAAAAGATGAGCAGAAAGAAAAAATGGACTTCTATACGTATCCAAGAGTACTGTTTATTTAAAAGAAATGACATACCATAAGTTACTCCTTGTAACATTAGCTATCTGCCAATGAAAATTCCGTCAAATTCGGTCTAGCTGTTTCAGAAATTAGAGATAGACAAACAAAAATTTTAAAAAACTTTATTTTTTTTATATACCGTAAAATGCGGCATATAGCGTGGAACACCAAAAATAAGATAAGGGTGCGCGTTCTACCCCGGAATTTAAAAAAGATGAGCAGAAAGAAAAAATGGACTTCTATACGTATCCAAGAGTACTGTTTATTTAAAAGAAATGACATACCATAAGTTACTCCTTGTAACATTAGCTATCTGCCAATGAAAATTCCGTCAAATTCGGTCTAGCTGTTTCAGAAATTAGAGATAGACAAACAAAAATTTTAAAAAACTTTATTTTTTTTTATATACCGTAAAATGCGGCATATAGCGTGGAACACCAAAAATAAGATAAGGGTGCGCGTTCTACCCCGGAATTTTAAAAGATGAGCAGAAAGAAAAAATGGACTTCTATACGTATCCAAGAGTACTGTTTATTTAAAAGAAATGACATACCATAAGTTACTCCTTGTAACATTAGCTATCTGCCAATGAAAATTCCGTCAAATTCGGTCTAGCTGTTTCAGAAATTAGAGATAGACAAACAAAAATTTTAAAAAACTTTATTTTTTTATATACCGTAAAATGCGGCATATAGCGTGGAACACCAAAAATAAGATAAGGGTGCGCGTTCTACCCCGGAATTTAAAAAGATGAGCAGAAAGAAAAAATGGACTTCTATACGTATCCAAGAGTACTGTTTATTTAAAAGAAATGACATACCATAAGTTACTCCTTGTAACATTAGCTATCTGCCAATGAAAATTCCGTCAAATTCGGTCTAGCTGTTTCAGAAATTAGAGATAGACAAACAAAAATTTTAAAAAACTTTACTTTTTATATACCGTAAAATGCGGCATATAGCGTGGAACACCAAAAATAAGATAAGGGTGCGCGTTCTACCCCGGAATTTAAAAAGATGAGCAGAAAGAAAAAATGGACTTCTATAGGTATCCAAGAGTACTGTTTATTTAAAAGAAATGACATACCATAAGTTACTCCTTGTAACATTAGCTATCTGCCAATGAAAATTCCGTCAAATTCGGTCTAGCTGTTTCAGAAATTAGAGATAGACAAACAAAAATTTTAAAAAACTTTATTTTTTTTTATATACCGTAAAATGCGGCATATAGCGTGGAACACCAAAAATAAGATAAGGGTGCGCGTTCTACCCCGGAATTTAAAAAGATGAGCAGAAAGAAAAAATGGACTTCTATACGTATCCAAGAGTACTGTTTATTTAAAAGAAATGACATACCATAAGTTACTCCTTGTAACATTAGCTATCTGCCAATGAAAATTCCGTCAAATTCGGTCTAGCTGTTTCAGAAATTAGAGATAGACAAACAAAAATTTTAAAAAACTTTATTTTTTTTATATACCGTAAAATGCGGCATATAGCGTGGAACACCAAAAATAAGATAAGGGTGCGCGTTCTACCCCGGAATTTAAAAAGATGAGCAGAAAGAAAAAATGGACTTCTATACGTATCCAAGAGTACTGTTTATTTAAAAGAAATGACATACCATAAGTTACTCCTTGTAACATTAGCTATCTGCCAATGAAAATTCCGTCAAATTCGGTCTAGCTGTTTCAGAAATTAGAGATAGACAAACAAAAATTTTAAAAAACTTTATTTTTTTATATACCGTAAAATGCGGCATATAGCGTGGAACACCAAAAATAAGATAAGGGTGCGCGTTCTACCCCGGAATTTAAAAAGATGAGCAGAAAGAAAAAATGGACTTCTATACGTATCCAAGAGTACTGTTTATTTAAAAGAAATGACATACCATAAGTTACTCCTTGTAACATTAGCTATCTGCCAATGAAAATTCCGTCAAATTCGGTCTAGCTGTTTCAGAAATTAGAGATAGACAAACAAAAATTTTAAAAAACTTTATTTTTTTTATATACCGTAAAATGCGGCATATAGCGTGGAACACCAAAAATAAGATAAGGGTGCGCGTTCTACCCCGGAATTTAAAAAGATGAGCAGAAAGAAAAAATGGACTTCTATACGTATCCAAGAGTACTGTTTATTTAAAAGAAATGACATACCATAAGTTACTCCTTGTAACATTAGCTATCTGCCAATGAAAATTCCGTCAAATTCGGTCTAGCTGTTTCAGAAATTAGAGATAGACAAACAAAAATTTTAAAAAACTTTATTTTTTTATATACCGTAAAATGCGGCATATAGCGTGGAACACCAAAAATAAGATAAGGGTGCGCGTTCTACCCCGGAATTTAAAAAGATGAGCAGAAAGAAAAAATGGACTTCTATACGTATCCAAGAGTACTGTTTATTTAAAAGAAATGACATACCATAAGTTACTCCTTGTAACATTAGCTATCTGCCAATGAAAATTCCGTCAAATTCGGTCTAGCTGTTTCAGAAATTAGAGATAGACAAACAAAAATTTTAAAAAACTTTATTTTTTTTTTTATATACCGTAAAATGCGGCATATAGCGTGGAACACCAAAAATAAGATAAGGGTGCGCGTTCTACCCCGGAATTTAAAAAGATGAGCAGAAAGAAAAAATGGACTTCTATACGTATCCAAGAGTACTGTTTATTTAAAAGAAATGACATACCATAAGTTACTCCTTGTAACATTAGCTATCTGCCAATGAAAATTCCGTCAAATTCGGTCTAGCTGTTTCAGAAATTAGAGATAGACAAACAAAAATTTTAAAAAACTTTATTTTTTTATATACCGTAAAATGCGGCATATAGCGTGGAACACCAAAAATAAGATAAGGGTGCGCGTTCTACCCCGGAATTTAAAAGATGAGCAGAAAGAAAAAATGGACTTCTATACGTATCCAAGAGTACTGTTTATTTAAAAGAAATGACATACCATAAGTTACTCCTTGTAACATTAGCTATCTGCCAATGAAAATTCCGTCAAATTCGGTCTAGCTGTTTCAGAAATTAGAGATAGACAAACAAAAATTTTAAAAAACTTTATTTTTTTATATACCGTAAAATGCGGCATATAGCGTGGAACACCAAAAATAAGATAAGGGTGCGCGTTCTACCCCGGAATTTAAAAGATGAGCAGAAAGAAAAAATGGACTTCTATACGTATCCAAGAGTACTGTTTATTTAAAAGAAATGACATACCATAAGTTACTCCTTGTAACATTAGCTATCTGCCAATGAAAATTCCGTCAAATTCGGTCTAGCTGTTTCAGAAATTAGAGATAGACAAACAAAAATTTTAAAAAACTTTATTTTTTTATATACCGTAAAATGCGGCATATAGCGTGGAACACCAAAAATAAGATAAGGGTGCGCGTTCTACCCCGGAATTTAAAAAGATGAGCAGAAAGAAAAAATGGACTTCTATACGTATCCAAGAGTACTGTTTATTTAAAAGAAATGACATACCATAAGTTACTCCTTGTAACATTAGCTATCTGCCAATGAAAATTCCGTCAAATTCGGTCTAGCTGTTTCAGAAATTAGAGATAGACAAACAAAAATTTTAAAAAACTTTATTTTTTTATATACCGTAAAATGCGGCATATAGCGTGGAACACCAAAAATAAGATAAGGGTGCGCGTTCTACCCGGAATTTAAAAAGATGAGCAGAAAGAAAAAATGGACTTCTATACGTATCCAAGAGTACTGTTTATTTAAAAGAAATGACATACCATAAGTTACTCCTTGTAACATTAGCTATCTGCCAATGAAAATTCCGTCAAATTCGGTCTAGCTGTTTCAGAAATTAGAGATAGACAAACAAAAATTTTAAAAAACTTTATTTTTTTTTATATACCGTAAAATGCGGCATATAGCGTGGAACACCAAAAATAAGATAAGGATGCGCGTTCTACCCCGGAATTTAAAAAAGATGAACAGAAAAAAAAAAATGGACTTCTATACGTATCCAAGAGTACTGTTTATTTAAAAGAAATGACATACCATAAGTTACTCCTTGTAACATTAGCTATCTGCCAATGAAAATTCCGTCAAATTCGGTCTAGCTGTTTCAGAAATTAGAGATAGACAAACAAAAATTTTAAAAAACTTTATTTTTTTATATACCGTAAAATGCGGCATATAGCGTGGAACACCAAAAATAAGATAAGGGTGCGCGTTCTACCCCGGAATTTAAAAAGATGAGCAGAAAGAAAAAATGGACTTCTATACGTATCCAAGAGTACTGTTTATTTAAAAAAAATGACATACCATAAGTTACTCCTTGTAACATTAGCTATCTGTCAATGAAAATTCCGTCAAATTCGGTCTAGCTGTTTCAGAAATTAGAGATAGACAAACAAAAATTTTAAAAAACTTTATTTTTTTATATACCGTAAAATGCGGCATATAGCGTGGAACACCAAAAATAAGATAAGGGTGCGCGTTCTACCCCGGAATTTAAAAAGATGAGCAGAAAGAAAAAATGGACTTCTATACGTATCCAAGAGTACTGTTTATTTAAAAGAAATGACATACCATAAGTTACTCCTTGTAACATTAGCTATCTGCCAATGAAAATTCCGTCAAATTCTGTCTAGCTGTTTCAGAAATTAGAGATAGACAAACAAAAATTTTAAAAAACTTTATTTTTTATATACCATAAAATGCGGCATATAGCGTGGAAAACCAAAACTAAGATAAGGTTGCGCGTTCTGCCCCGGAAATTAAAAGGATGAGCAGAAAGAAAAAATGGACTTCTATACGTATCCAAGAGTACTGTTTATTTAAAAAAAATGAAATACCATAAGTTTCTCCTTTTAACATTAGCTCTCTGTCAATGAAAATTCCGTCAAATTCGGTCTAGCTGTTTCAGAAATTAGAGATAGACAAACAAATTTTTAAAAAACTTTATTTTTTTTATATACCGTAAAATATGGCATATAGCGTGGAACACCAAAAATAAGATAAGGGTGCGCGTTCTACCCAGGAATTTAAAAAGATGAGCAGAAAGAAAGAAATGGACTTCTATACGTATCCAAGAGTACTGTTTATTTAAAAGAAATGACATACCATAAGTTACTCCTTGTAACATTAGCTATCTGCCAATGAAAATTCCGTCAAATTCGGTCTAGCTTTTTCAGAAATTAGAGATAGACAAACAAAAATTTTAAAAAACTTTATTTTTTTATATACCGTAAAATGCGGCATATAGCGTGGAACACCAAAAATAAGATAAGGGTGCGCGTTCTACCCCGGAATTTAAAAAGATGAGCAGAAAGAAAAAATGGACTTCTATACGTATCCAAGAGTACTGTTTATTTAAAAGAAATGACATACCATAAGTTACTCCTTGTAACATTAGCTATCTACCAATGAAAATTCCGTCAAGTTCGGTCTAGCTTTTTCAGAAATTAGAGATAGACAAACAAAAATTTTAAAAAACTTTATTTTTTTATTGTACCGTAAAATGCGGCATATAGCGTGGAACACCAAAAATAAGATAAGGATGCGCGTTCTAAGGATGCGCGTCCCGGAATTTAAAAAGATGAACAGAAAGAAAAAATGGACTTCTATACGTATCCAAGTACTGTTTATTTAAAAGAAATGACATACCATAAGTTACTCCTTGTAACATTAGCTATCTGCCAATGAAAATTCCGTCAATTTCGGTCTAGCTTTTTCAGAAATTAGAGATAGACCAACAAAAATTTTAAAAAACTTTATTTTTTTTATATACCGTAAAATGCGGCATATAGCGTGGAACACCAAAAATAAGATAAGGGTGCGCGTTCTACCCCGGAATTTAAAAAGATGAACAGAAAGAAAAAATGGACTTCTATACGTATCCAAGAGTACTGTTTATTTAAAAGAAATGACATACCATAAGTTACTCCTTGTAACATTAGCTATCTGCAAATGAAAATTCCGTCAAATTCGGTCTAGCTGTTTCAGAAATTAGAGATAGACAAACAAAAATTTTTAAAAACTTTATTTTTTTTATATACCGTAAAATGCGGCATATAGCGTGGAACACCAAAAATAAGATAAGGGTGCGCGTTCTACCCCGGAATTTAAAAAGATGAGCAGAAAGAAAAAATGGACTTCTATACGTATGCAAGAGTACTGTTTATTTAAAAGAAATGACATACCATAAGTTACTCCTTGTAACATTAGCTATCTGACAATGAAAATTCCGTCAAATTCGGTCTAGCTGTTTCAGAAATTAGAGATAGACAAACAAAAATTTTAAAAAACTTTATTTTTTTTATATACCGTAAAATGCGGCATATAGCGTGGAACACCAAAAATAAGATAAGGATGCGCGTTCTACCCCGGAATTTAAAAAGATGAACAGAAAGAAAAAATGGACTTCTATACGTATCCAAGAGTACTGTTTATTTAAAAGAAATGACATACCATAAGTTACTCCTTGTAACATTAGCTATCTGCCAATGAAAATTCCGTCAAATTCGGTCTAGCTGTTTCAGAAATTAGAGATAGACAAACAAAAATTTTAAAAAACTTTATTTTTTTTATATACCGTAAAATGCGGCATATAGCGTGGAACACCAAAAATAAGATAAGGGTGCGCGTTCTACCCCGGAATTTAAAAAGATGAACAGAAAGAAAAAATGGACTTCTATACGTATCCAAGTACTGTTTATTTAAAAGAAATGACATACCTTAGTAACCAAAAGAGTTCTACAAGTATACTATTTTTTTTTCAAAAGTCTGGGATAATGACTTCGAAACGTAAGAGCAATGTATACTATTATTTCAATTTCTTCGTAAAAAAAGAGAGTGCGCGGCGTTATACGACGAATATGCCTAAAAATTTAAAAAATCAGCTTGAAAGCATAGGTGCGCATTATATATATATAGATATATATATATATGTATAATTTATTTACTGCTATATAGCTATATATAAACCGGTGCGCGTTATATGCCGGATTTTATGACAAGTACCGTATATACTTTTAAATACATTTAGTAAAAAGCTGTTAATTTCAAATTACAAACACACTTCAATTCTATTTATTTGTGTAGATTAGAAAGATTTGATTTTCTTTTAGGTATAGCTAAAGGGTGTAAAAATGCACTTTTTCACTTAAAACGTAATTAAATATATTTATTTTAGAATTAACTACCTACGTACTTAACTAAATAAAATGACCTATAAGAATGTATCGATTTCAAAGTAAATAAAAAACTCAACTATTTTAATGAAATAAAACCTAACGACGTTTAACATTGATTTCTTCTTATTAGAAAACAGTGAAAATGTAACGAAACAATTTGAATTAAGAACGGAATGGTAGCATCTGCAAACAGGGGGGGAGAATCTTTTGACCTTTGACACTGTCGACACATGAACGGGAAATATTGCGCGTATCAGTAACATAATCAAACAAAAAGTTTGATATAACTGCTAGAAACATTGAGACAGAAGGCTCACAAAATAAAATAATCCCTATTGAATAAAAATAATCCCTATTGAAGTAAATAATCCCTATTGAAATAAATAATCCCTATTTGAATCGGATATTAATCACCATTTCATCGGTTTTAATTTTATTTTCGCGCAACCCTAATTTTTTTTCTTTAATAAAAGTAACCTAAGTTATTTGTGATAACATTAGCCAATGAAAATGTCGTCAAAATTGGTTCAGCTTTTTCCGAGATTAGCCGGAACAAACAGACAGACAAACAAAAATTTAAAAAATTGATTTTTTCATATAACATAAGTACCGTATATACTTTTAAATGCATTTAGTAAAAGCTGTTAATTTCAAATTACAAACAGACACTTCATTTTTATGTACAAGTATATAATTTAAGATCTCTATCTAACAAGGGGAGGGCACGACTAAGGAAATTCATTTGAGGTCTAGAGCACTCCTTTAGGGTGTTCAACCCTCTATGTAATTCCGCCGAATGGTTAGTCTATTGGGAGAAAATAACCTTCGAAATTCATGCTTAGCTTTTATACAATTAAGTTTTCTTTTCTACCATTGATGGAATAGCACAGTTGGTAGAACGTCTGCTTTCTACGTGGGAGGATAGGGTTCGAATCCCCCGATGAACTTTTTTTTCCAATTCAGTTAATTATTTTTTTTAATTAAATAAACTTATTTATGCAAGATTTATTAAATATTAAATGATATTTTATAAAGTAAAAAAAATTAAATTTTTTATTTACATTATTTATTATTAAAATTACCTATGAAAATTATTTATTATTTAAATTATATTATTAAAATTATTTATTATTTAAATTATATTATTAAAATTATTTATTATTTAAATTATTTATTATTAGCTGGTATACCCTTTCTTCGCACGGTGAACTGAAAAATTAAACAACACAGATTTAAGGATAAAGAAGTTTTTAATTAGTTAATTTTACGTGAGTGGCAAATTAAACAAAAAAAGCTTTTTGCATATCTCAGCTAAACAAAAAAAGAAAGAAAGAAAGAAAACACCTTTGTTAAATTTTAAGTCTGTAGATCTAATAGCTGATAAAAAGGATTTTTTTTTATTTATAACTCCCCGTAACACTCTTGAGGGTTGATTTTTGAAAATACCTTCCTAAGCTGATCTCCGCTCAGCAAAAGTAACACATTGTTAAAAGTTTTGTGTAATGAACGCTTAAGATAGCGTAAATAATTTATATCTGAAAGTGTAATGCATTATTATTACTTTCTGTTGTATTTATTTTATATTAAAATTGTAATATTCGCAAGCAACGCCATTTCTTAAATTATAATGGCGATTCAATGAAAAAACATAGCGAAATGTTATCGATAGAGTCAAATTGGCAAATGTCTAGCTACTTTCATAGCTCAAGCTTTATTAGAGCCGCCGTGTAGGGGAGCGATGCACATTAATGCTTTATCTACCGCATTATGATTTACTGCAGTTTTTTTCATACAATATTTTTTTTGGACCACTACATTGAAAATTAAGGGATATACATAAACAAAATACTCCATTTTGGGAAATTTAATCCGTTAGAGCTAATAAATTCCCCTGTAAAATTAATTATATATTCCGTTCACTCAAAATAAATATTCAAATCATTTTCTAAGGTCTTCATTAACATACAAAAACATAAGACACTTAAATTCTGACATAAACTATTTTTTCGGGACAAAAATAATAATCTTTGCAATCCGCTGAAAACGCCGTCAGCTGAAAATGCAATATCTGCTACAAAAACTATTCACCTTCCCCGCTAAAATATTCATCATAGAACCCGTGAAGAACCATATATCTTGGAAAAGTGAATTTCAAAGAACATTCCTGCGAAGTATTGGTAGAATATTCCTGCTAAGCTGGTGTGGTGTGGTAGTTAGGAGAAGAGGGTGCCAGCTCAGGTGTCGTCCATGTCTCTTGACTATGGTTCAAAATTAAGTGGTCCGTTGCCAAACGCCCTCGTGTAGCTGAACAGTGTGCGACGTTAATATTCACTCACTCACTCCAAAAAGTACAGTACAGTAGTTATAATTAGTTTTATACTTAAAAATGCAATATCTGCCTATTCAATTAAAATTATAGCGTTGTAATTAACTACTAACCACAAACAAATTTTGAAAATTTGTCCAAATGATGTAGTGTGAAAGAGAAAGTTTATTTACTTTAAGTACCAGAACCGATAAAAGCATTTTTTTTTAACAAAGATCAACTTCTTACTACCAAATGTGCATAATAAAATCATTAAAAACATTCAAATAAAGAGAGATTTATAACAACCTCTCTCTTCAAAGCTTAGTTTTAGTCTGAAATAAAAAAAAGGGATTATGCTGATAACAGGAATTAATTAGAAGCGAGCGTTTTGCTTAGCCAAAACAAAAAGGGTTTCTTCACAAACAAAAGATAGATGTATTCTGTCGTGGGCTTTTTTGCAGCGCACGCCAGAATGGCTTGCAGATGGCAGAATTTTTCCTACTTGACATATATCTTTATATTTTGGACACTTCGCACAATATCGTGATAAATTATAGCCTATGTGTTATTCTGATGTATAAGCTATATTACAGTAAAATTTCATTAAAATTCATTCAGTTGTTTTTGCGTGAAAGACGGCCAAATATCCTCACAAACTTTCACATTTATCAAATATATATCTAGATTAAGATTACTCATTATTAAAATACTTTATTATCCACAAAATTTAACCACTAATATTAAAAATTTTAAAAATACACTGCTGGCCACCGAAAATGCAACAACAAGAAAGACAAGAGATAGCACAACAAGATTTATTTTGTAGATAACATGTTGACCAAGTAACAAATGATTAAATTTATAGACTTCTGTGAAGTGTGGTTCCAGCCAGAATCAGTAGCCAGAGTAGACGTCATTATTGGAGATCACTGCTGCCACATGCCTCGACATTGATTCAAAGATACTTTGAATGTGTTCTTGGGGTACAGCAGACCAAGTGGCTTCCCCACGTTGCCAAAGTTGATTTGGTGTGGCAGCTGGGGGTGTAATCTGGCTTAATCATTGAGCAACCATGGACCACATGTTTTCTATCGGTGAAAGATCCGGAGAGTGAGCCGGCCAGGGAAGCAATTCAATCTGGTGATTGAGAAAGAACCTTTGAACAATGCGTGCCACGTGTGGTCACGCATTATTCTGTTGAAATATGGCTGTTGCCAAGCCCTGAAGGTAAGGAAGGACAACTGGCTCCAACACCTCGGAGATGTAGGGCTGATTGTTTAAAGTACCGGCAATGCGTACTAGTGTGATGTGGCAATGATATCCAACACCGCCCCATAATATAATACTCGATGCAGGACCAGTGTGGTGGTGCATAACGCAGCTGTTTAGCATCCTCTCTCCACTGGGTCTCCAGACTCGAATCCGACCATCGTGGTATTGCAGACATATGCGTGACTCGTCAGTAAAGACAACTTCATTCCATTCTACCACCCACATCCTTTTCTTTCATCGCACCATTGACGGCGGAGACATCTCTGGTTCTGCGTCAAGGGTAGACCAAGTAATGGACGTCTTGCTTACAGACCACTCAGCTGTAAACGGCGTCGAATGGTACGTGCAGACACTGAATGAGGCGTTACAGACTCAATGTGCTGTGCTACGGTTCGTGATGTGACTGAGCGATCCGTCACTGCCATGCGCACAATTTGCCTGCCCTCACGTCAAGTAGTGCATCGAAGTGGATGCGATCGACCATGTCGGTCCGTCATACCCTTCTGCATCCAACTGTCACATATTCGCATTACAGTTGTTTGGTTTCGTCCAACACGACTACTGATTTCTCTGAAAGATTATCCACAATCTCGGTAGGCCACTATCCTTCCTCTGTCGAACTCGGATACTTGATCAAAAGCTGATCGCTGTTATCTACAAGACATAACTGATCGTTTTTTGAAAAACCTCAAGAAAAACACAATTGCCGAACTGGAAATTGTCGAAATATCCAAGCCTTAAATAGCGCTTTGAGGTGGCGCCACAGGCGCACGTGATGTGTGTCTGCGCTGAAATTCTTATCATTTGCATATCTCAAGTCCACTTATGCATGTTGTAAATTTCATGTTATTTGCATACTTCCTTCAGGGTGTTGCATTTACGGTGTGCAGTGTAAATACGATGCTTCATTAACCTTAACAGACAGTCAAACATAACATAAATTCCGTGTCTTTGATCATTATAAGATATCACATCATTTACAAAGGTTGATCTCCTCAATCACAAAATAATTTTTGAAATTTTCCATTTCCAAATGTTGTCCTCGGGGTCGATGCTTTCACTAATCTATTTTAATTCGATTCTAAATTGAAATAATAATAGATGCTTAATACAAGCATTGACCGATCATCTTGCAATTATATGAACCAGAAAAGAACAAAAGGCAAACCATGTCATTAATCAAGTTAAAAATGAATGAAAGAAACTAAAATTAGAAACTTGAATTGAAAAAAATGAAGCCGTTTGTTTTCAAATGTTCTCAAAATCATGGCCGTGGAGCACGTGATGGTTTTGTTTTCAAGAGGAACCCAATTTTCAAAATCAATAATAATTCTGTTAAAATTGTTAATCATGCGAAATGTTTAAGTTTAATAATTGATAATTTACTTTCTTGTCCCCACATATTAGTTACATTACAGGAAGAAGTTCTAAATTATCCACTCATTTTAATAGAGTCGCCAAATTTAAGTCTTATCCTAACAACAATAATTTCTAAGCGTAATATACTGTTTCAATTGATTTAATTATTACCTATGGCGCATGGGACAATTCGCACTCACTTCCCAACAAATAATCAAGCTGAAATCCACATTCAAAATATTTATTTACTTAAAATAACTAAAGCGCCCTACTGATGTTCTTAATGTCTTAACAGGTTTTCCATCACAATTCACTTAACAATCAGTAACATTTATCTTAAATATCAGATCAGAAATAAAAACAATAACAATTATTTTGAAATAATCTATTTGCAAAATATTGATCGTAATGTTTTGCTTCATAATATTAGTCCCATACACAGACTAATTTCTTAAAATTCTTCGAAAGGACGCTCAGAGTGGGATCAATTCGGAGACTGGTTTCTCTGCCTGCATTTTTTCCAGGGAATCTTTCATAAGACATTTTTTTTTAAACTCCAAACATACAACGCAGTCTTTCCGACAGAGATATCCGCAATTGGGTTCTCTATCTGGGGGGTTCACCATGTTAGAAGTCATATTTATGCCGACAGTCTATCTCCTCCACAATTTAATAAACAAATCCTCCTATTGAAATTTAATTAAAAACTTTCTATGTACCAAAATATTTACAACATTTTTTGGCCCATAATGAAAATTATTACAATGAAATTAGGGATTCCTATGGCAAACTTTAGATGCCGAAGAAGTATGTGTGCCTGTTCCTCGCTCCTACGTTTTAAATTTTTTTTAAAAATATACTTATGGAAAACCGGGAAAATTTTTAGATTAAGTTTTAATACCTGTCTGCAGGTCAAAAAATACTTAATGATCCCTGATATTAATATTAACCCGGGTCCTAGGCCAGTTTTTAACTAACCATGGCCCGTTCCCATGCTATTTACATAGATTTAAATTAAGAACTAACCCCGATTGTCTCTGAGGATGCATTGGGGGGTACGAATCACTATGTGTTCCATTGCACTTTTGCGAATAAAATTATCCCGTTACTGAGTCCACCGATATATCCCGTAAATTAGAGTTTAGCTATTTAGTTAAAAACACGAATATTCAAATGAAGTTGAGTTTCAAAATAGCAAAAGATATATCTCCAATAAAATTAAATATTTTTTTTCGGTTGTTTTCTTCCTTTATGTTTGAAATTGAAATAAAAAAAGGTTCTAATATGAACCATTTTCCTTATGATACTGATTCATTTTTTCGTAAAAATGAAGGATAAATGAAGGTGAAAGGATATGATCAGAAAATGGGGGCGTCAGCTGGAGATTATTGTTGTTTTGGATGTACTTGAAAAATGGCTGAAACAATGCTTTTCCCTTCTCTTGACCTATATGTTTTTTTATCATTATAATTATTATTCTTGGCTTTGTATATTTGTATTGTGAATTTGCCTTCATATATATATACACTCTGTCGCAAAAAAATATATGCACCCAGAAGAAATCAAGCTACAATCACGAAACTCGGCAAGAATGTAGTCTGGTAAGAGATATGCAAATGATTAAAATTTCGAAGGCAATGAGACAAGGCTAAGTGTGCTATGCGCATATTAGTTGCGCAACTGGGAGATTTTAAAAGCATGAGTACGAGCGCCGTACGGCTATCCAAACGAATCTGGTGACTTTGATAGACGATATTGAGACTTAGGATGCCTCTAAGACAGTGCTTCTCAAACTTTCAATACAGGCGCCCCCCTTTTCAATCACAATTTTTATCGCGCCCCCTTATACATAATAATTTACTGAATGCAGTAATAATGCACTTTTACGATAAAGCAACAATATTTATTATTAACCGTACAAATTCATGACATAAGTATTAAATTTTGTATATGTTACTTTTAAGCAAAAAAAAATTTAAATAATAGGATAATTACTAAGTTATTTTTCCTTTCTCTGATTTTTAAATTGGAACATATTACAAAATGCGGTGGTTGCTTAGACAAAATATAGATATCAACTAAATATAGAAAATGAACTCAGAGGGTCAATTTCTTATCTTAAAACTCCTTTTAAAAACTTTGCTCTGTAAGACAAGCCCATGGAAGTAGCTAATAATTATTAAACTTGTTCTTAATTTAGTATTAATTAATTAGTCATAAAATACTCTGTGCACCACTCATACATTAAAAGCAGTGTTTCTCAAACTTTCAATACTGGCGACCCAATTTTCAATCATAATTTTTGTCTCGCCTCCCTGTACAACAATAATGTATTGACTGCAATAAAAATGCACTTTGAGAGAGAGACGCTAAAGTTACAATACGATCTTAATTATAAACCGTACAAATTAATACGATAAGTATATTAAATTTTGTGTATATTTTAAGTAATATATATTTTAAGAAAATTACTTAAAATATATATTACTTAGAATTATGTTATTTTTCTTTCTCTAATTTTTAAATTGGAACAGATCGCAAAATGATGTATGTAATTAAAGATTTATTTCCTTCAGCATTCATTTCTCAAAGTACAAATGTCATTAGAAAAATAGTCTAGTCAATGTCGCTCTCTATCATATCCATCACATCTGGCATTATAGGGTACGTTTGCGTGAGTCTGGGCAACCTATCGGACGTCTGCGCAAAACATGTAAAAATGCTTTTCCTCGTACAATTCCAGTCAGTTTTGGTCGACTCGATACTCCTATAGCTACCGAATCTAGCTTGAATGTACATTTTTTAATTTCCACGTTAATTGTAATTCACGGTAATTAAGTATTTACGGCAGTAGATTAAAACAATATCATACATACATTTTTAAGTCGTAAGCAAACATTCGACCATAATAAAGAATCAACAAGTACACAGACAAACGAGCATGGTTCGAAAATTAAATCAAGGCGATCTTCTCAAAATACTTAAATTTTGGATTTACCACTACTGAAGTAAATGATGAAAAAAAAGCCCCAGCTCGATATGTGTTAAAACTTACAAATCTGTAGAACAACATGTGAAAGTTGTTTTTAAAACATGTAAAATCATTTAGCTATGTTGGCAAAGAATTTTAAAAAGTATTTTCTGGATGAGGACAGCTTGGTAGCAAGTTACGAGTGGATTAGGGATCTATTTCAAGATACTCCAGATGGGCTCTCAACTTCCGAAGAAGAAATTTTCATAGATTTCACATCCAGTGAAAAATTAAAAGGCAATTTTGTAATAAATCGCTCTTTGAATTTGAGGTAGAGGTGGATGAGGAATTATCTGTACTGAAAACAAAAGCTCTTCGTATACTTCGAACTCGTGACAAGGCAAGCCACGATCCGATACCTATAACACTCGGCTACCGCGGCCAAATTCAGTAATAAGAAATTATTTATAAAATACCTTCTTCAGTACTGATACATCAAACATATACTGGCTGAAACACCGACTCTTCGCACGAGTTCATTTTTTTAAAAAAATAAAACATTATTCTTGATATAATAGCAGAACTGTAAGGAGAGTAAAACTGTGTGCACACGACATTGTATACAAAAATGTAAAATGATTTTTTTTTAGATAAATGCTATAATTGTAAATAACTGTTTAAAAGAACTGTAATTTTTTAAACCTCACACAATTAGCATTTAGAATTAATGTTAAATTATGAAAAAGAATATAAAATTCCGTTGAAGAATAATTGTGTTACTTTTTAACATTTAAAGCGAGAAGACTTCAAAATGTTTTAACCCGGGAGCAGGCGCGTACTATATACTAACATTAATGGTAGTGCGGGGGGACTCAGTCACCCCAATCATTTGTTTAGAATTATTTTTACTGTACACGATACAAATCGGAATTCTAGTGAATATTTTAATTTATAGAAAGTATACTTACCTTCTTTCAAGGGCTATTCAATTCTTTGATGATTTGAGAAAAAATCCAATAAAACTGAACCAAAATGATTCAAAAGTACAAGACCATAATAAAGGACGCAAATCAGACACTTTTCAATTATCCTACAGAAATGTTAAACCAATCAATTCTTTTCCAAATATCGCAAAACTCAATTATTTACAATTTCCCTAAGCGAAAAGCAAACGCATAAAAGATGGGAGGGAACTAATATTGATAATAACCATACCATAAGATTGAAGGTCAATCAAATGATTATTAAACGTACTATGCAGCCTGGCTGAAAAGTGAATCATGACTTCCTTTTCTTTTTCTACAACTAATGTACAGTATTTCAATAATAATTACAGTGGTGAATTGTTTATCTTCTTAGAATTTTTCTCAGGGTCTGGGTTTCGTTTTTCTTTTAACGAGTAATATTTTATGTTGAAACGTAATAAAAAAATCTCTCATTGAGGAAATACAGCACATTAAACAAAATGTTTTTTTTTTCTTTAATTTGGTTTTGGGATCAAAGATAGCTATTTGTGGCCGAAAAAAGCCAGATAATAAACATAAATTATGTCAGTGTTGTGTGTATTTTTTTTATTATGGAAGAAAGCATTTTGTTTTACTTCTCTTTCCAGTTATTTTTTTTAAAAAAATCTTTAAATTTTCGATACGCTCGCGCCCCCCTTGTAGGGTCATCGCGCCCCCGCAGGGGGGCGCGCCCCACACTTTGAGAAACACTGCTCTAAGACGTAACCGGCGGCAGTACGAGCAGCTGACGGACTTTGATAGGGGCCGTATAATAGGCCTCAGAGAAGCAGGTTGGTCGAATAGACGTATCGACCGCCACCTCGGTCGGAGCGATATGGTAGTTGCTCGGTGTTGGCAACAGTTGATCACAGAAGGTAGAGTGTACCGTCGCGGAGGGTCAGGACGTCCCAGGAACACAAATGATCGCGAGGATCGTGCAATCAGAAAAGTGGCCACTTCGGCACCAACAACGTCGCTAGCATCGATTCAACGCCACTTACCTCCTTCCAGACATCCAGTGCCATCAAGAGAAACCATAAGGAGACGACTGACCGAAGTTGGCTTGAGGAGCCGACGTCCGCTAAGACGCTTACCACTGACCCCACATCATAGGCAGTGTCGACTGGATTTTTGCCGACCTCGGGCAACTTGGAGTGTGACAGACTGGAGACGTGTCATCTTCAGTGATGAATCCCGATTCAGTCTCAGTGCTGATGACCACCGCACACGTGTCTGGAGGCGCACCGGCCAGCGGTCCGATCCGGCATTTATTGTCGAGCGGCATACAGCAATTTTACAAGGTGTGACAGTGTGGGGAGCAATTTCTTGGGACACACGATCATCTTTAGTGGTCCTTCAAGGCACTTTGACAGCTCGCAGATACGTGGACGATATTTTAACGCCGATTGTGCTACCCATGCTATCAAGTCGCCCAGGTGCCATTTATCAACAGGATAATGCTCGTCCACATACTGCGCGACTCTCCCAACAATGTCTTCAAGGATATGACGTCCTACCATGGCCTGCCAGGTCACCAGATCTTTCGCCAATAGAGCATGTCTGGGACGCGCTGGGAAGGCAACTGCAGCCGTCCCGAGATACAGGAGAATTAACTGCGCAGATGCAAAGACTATGGCAGGATCTTCCACAGGGGGTCATAAGTGATCTAATTGAATCGATGCCACGCCGAATTTCGGCTTGTATAGCTGCCAGAGGTGGCTTTACTACTTACTGATTTTTAACCTTTTGCAAGCTGTAACCGCTTAATAAAAAGATATTTTGTTCTGAATTTTTAATCATTTGTTTATTTTCATATACACTACATGCATACCAAATTTCGTGAATGTAGCTCAATTTCTTCTGGGTGCATATATTTTTTTGCGACAGAGTGTATATATATATATATATATGTGTGTGTGTGTGTAAGGATAATTAAACTAGATTAAAAATTAAATTCCCAATCTAGCACACACTTGACTCATCTTTCTCAGTTCACATCTTCAAGTATCAAACTAATCACCCATTTATTTCTTCCGAACATATGGCCTAGCCAATAAACATGTCTAATTCCAGATCGTTAGATTTAATAGTCAACATATATCAGCATTAACTTTTCAAATACCCTTTTCAAATCCACGATACTTACCCCATGTTTTTCAAATGTTATCCACTTGAAAACACCACCATGGCGTGTTTTTTTCTTCCCTGCTCTCAGTGTCAGAACAGATGTAGGAATGATTGAATAAAGATCGTCTCTTTTTTCTAACTTTTAATCTGATTCTGTCTTCAAAATCATGACATATATATATATATATATATATATATATATATATATATATATATATATATATATATATGTCTGTGTGTGTGTGTGTAATTTGTATTGTGTAATTATGCATGTATATTGTGATTTTCCTTTTATTTATATTTATAAATAAAAATAATTTATAATAATTTTATAAATTTAAAATATATACTGGGATTTTATATATTTTTATTTGTATTTATGTGTATGTATATCATGATTTTATACCTTTTATTTGCAATTATATATGTATATTGTGAATTTACCTTTAATTTATATTATGTATTTATGTATGTATATTTCGAATGAATCTTTAATTTCTCTTATGTGGTGACGTTTGTGTGTTGTGAATTTGCCTTTGGGCTGTGTTATGTCAATTTGTATTGTACTTTTGTGAAAATGTAAAGTAAGATTTTCATCTGAATAGAGACTGAACGCGGGAGAATTGTTTCCCAGTTCACCCCTTTCGGGTGAGTTCGGTTCCCCTGGGTATTCCGCCCTCGTGTGGCTTTAGCGTACTCACTCCTGTAGACAGTTGGCCGAGGGGTCCTGATTGCAAACTTGTGGCGAGTTTTGTCCAGTGATGTGGTCGCTGTTAAAGATCCGCCATGTAGAAGGGTTGTAGCACGTTATATATGTCGAGGTTAATGTTGTTGTTGCGTGGATGTTTGGAGGGCGGAGTTTCAGTTCAGGTGCTGCCAATTGACCGTGGCTCAGATTTACGAGGTCCTTCATCAATAGTCTTCGCATTGTCTTAGAGTTAACAAAAAATCCATTCGAATCAGTCTTCGTGCTTTAAAGCCGGTGCATTTATGACGTTGAGACGCCAGTAAAACCAGACCTAGGACAGCACACTCAAGTCGATAAAACAATTGCAGTGACCTGTTTCTTTGGCATACTCCTCCCCCAAGTATCACATTTCATAGCTCTGGATACGCGTACTCCAATTGGAAGTCCAGATTCCTTTACCTCGTAATGGCACTGGATGCTGCAATAGTATAAACATTTTTAGAAATTAACTCGCCTTTCAGGGAAATTTATATTCAGAACTAATCTCTAAGCTGAACTTATTTTTAATCGATAATTTATACGTATATGAAACAATCTTTTTTTTTATACTGAGAATCTCACTTTGCAAGGAGATAGTCAATGTTGTCGTCTAAACAGTCATTTTAGAAATATGCCCAGTTCATAAATCTTATTACTTGATTGAGTATTTTTTAACCCGATACACACTTTGAAACGACACGAGAGCTATGGGTGACGGTCATTTTGAACCTTGGTCAAGTGACGAGGAAGGCATCTGCACTGATACACCATGTCATCATGAGGACTGTGAGCCTCAACAGATTGAATGTGCATTCACCTTGCTGTAGGTTGGATCTTGAGTGCACACGACTCGCCAAAAACAACGCCAGTCATGAATTCGCAACTCGACTATCGTGCCCACAAGAATACGGGAATGACAAGATACTGTTGTTTACTCAATATTGGTATCAATTAACATAATATAATCAATCCATACCAATAAATAAAATACTCAAATAAAATAAATACCTGAGAAGGCGTCTTTGCTAGAGAAAATGAAGAAACCATAAAAATATGCAGTATTTAAACGGGTAGGTAATATAAAAAAAAATTCTTAATTCCTCACTAATAGATCTTGGTGATAATTGCTATTGATACCGGCGAGAAATACGAGACATTTTTATATAAAAGATGGGAACATGAAAGCTTAAATCTTGAATCATTATCTACGGTTTTTTGATGAAAGAGTCTTTTTTATTCAAATAATACTGATTATAAACAAAACAAGAAAACTAAAAAAAATAAGTCAATTCCTACTTTGTTAGAGAAACTGGAACCATCTGTTGCAGATAAATCTAACTTCGTCAGAAAATAACGTAGAATAAATTTAAAATAAATTTAATTAATGAACTAATATTTGAAGAAAACTGTGTTAACATCAAGTGTCATTCACTACAAGTTTAAAAAAATGTATTTGAACTTGTGAATGGATGAATAAAAAGTATTTTATTAACGATTTAAAACTTGAACAAGATATATATATATATATATATATATATATATATATATATATATATATATATATTTATATATATATATATATATATATATATATATATATATATATATATATTTATATATATATATATATATATATATATATATATATATTTATATATATATATATATATATATATATTTTATATATATATATATATATATATATATATATTTATATATATATATATATATATATATATATATTTATATATATATATATATATATATATATATATATATATATGTGTGTGTGTGTGTGTATACACACATATACAGGGAGAGAGTGAACTAATAATAGGAATTGAAAAAAGCTTTTTGTGTACAGAAATTTTCTCTTGAAGCTTTCACAGAGGAAATGCTCCGAGAACCAGAATTTCGACTGACACAAGCTCAGTATGCACTATTGAGACAAAGAATGAGCTCCCTCTATGACCACATACGTCACCATCCAGCTCTACATCAGAGATACCTCTGGGTCGGAAAAGGACGACCGGATATAGATCCCGATATCGATGCTTCATTACAACCCGTCATACAAGTGAGTCCATTTTTTTATTTATCTTACACAGACACCTAGAAATATTTTATTAATTTAATTCAACAACTTATCCAAATTCCTTCCCTTCGTACCTGGATTTAAACACAAGTCAGATCTCTTTTTTATCAAAGCGAGAGATCCCAAACATCTGAAGCACGATTCTGTTAATCGATAGGCTTGCTGGGATTGCGATAGCTTAGTGGCATGAGCTGAAAACTAAGGACGTTCCGAAAGTAATCTTCTTCATTTGTTTTTTTAGCATATCAGGTGAAACAAATCATTACCGTAAGAAACTACACTCGATGCGATGGAAGGAGCGTCATTTTCGGATGAATGACACACACCCAGAGAGCCAAAGAACAGCAGAAAGGCATGCCCAGGAGAATTTGAATACAAATCCCGATGACAGACAGAAGAGGGTGGACAACGTAATCCGGTAGTAATGGGCACATGGGACTAGTGTGTCCGTCATCCATGAACGTCTACAGAGGTGAAAAGATCATGTCTCATCGAATGTTTGGTCACTTGTGTTGCCGGTTCAATGAATAAAGGCAGAATGTAGAAAATGAAAAAGCATCCCTCCGAATCCACAAAGCAAAACAACATTGCTAAAGTACAGAACATCGTGTTCCGCAATGACGTAGAAGCCTCCAAAAGTTGACAGGTGAAGAAAAATTCCTTATAAAACAGTGCTGAGATGGATGCAATAGTTTCTTACATGGCAGGACACCGAGTCTTAGCAAAGTGGTTTCTGACAACGTTTGTACAAGACAATAACTGACTAAATCTCGGTAATAACTCTGTTGAAAAAGGGTGTAATATGTATAGTTGACATAATTCCTTTATTTTTCTTCTTGGTTTCTATGTGTAAAAAACTAACGAAACTTACTGTCAGAGCGTCGAAGGACCCCAATGCCCCAATGACTCCCATTAGCGTGGGCTTAGAGAGACAAACAGCCCTAGTGTTGCTTTAAAGTGCGACGTCAAGAAACAACTGGGGAAGGAGACAAGAGGAAAAACTCAATTAGAAAAGGACCCTTCGATAAAATCCATGAAATGCCATAAAATCTCATTGGTCCATCCCTTTATGGATCGTTAGATTTATTTTACAATAAATTGTTCATACTTTTTAATGTATCCGCATAAAATCATATGCTTAAATCTAAATTTTTATATCAATTAAATTATTTTTCTCAAAATTATTAAATTTCAATTCTGAAAAAGAATCAAATCATCTTCACTTTCTGTCCGGGCACTAAATGCGAGTTCGAAAGGGTTAAAAAACCCTACATAAGTTTTTCTGGTATTTTGCTCGGACTGTTTCTTCAAAATATTAAAACGGAAAAATTTTGCTTCTAAATTCCTGTAAAAATAAATAAAAAAAAAGGAACAGATGCCCAAGGCGCGGAGAAACCAGATTCCTGTAAAGAATTAAATATTTAGTCTCCGACTGTAGATGGATTCTATACAAACCAATTGATCGGTCATTGAAATCTAAGCTTAATGAACTGATTTCTTAGTCCACAAGTAACAAATTCAGTTTCAGTTCCGTGATTGGTTGTCAAAAGCTTTTATTTAATCTTTGTGAGTGATGTCGCATCTGCGCAAAGTGTATGTTATGATATACTTAAACTATGTTTTAAACATATTTTATTGTTAAAAGAATTTAATTATTTAAAGCGGTGTTTTATTTCAACAAAATACAGTTATGACATAAGTGAAGGCCATATTCTCTCAAAAGAGCTCGCGAAACCTTTTCAATCTACGCTAAAAGGGCGCTCAGGCTCGTTTTTCAAATTCAAGACCAAGGAAACTGGGAGAAATAGGGTGTTATGTTCGATGGAGAAAAATGGAAAATTTTATCGTCTTAAGAACATATTCATGTTAAGTTTAGCTTCTAAAAAAGCACATTAATGACATTTTAAAACAAATAAATTGATAACCGAAGAACAAAAATGGAAATTTTTAAAACTTAGGGAACAATTAAATGAAAAATGTACTTTTTGAAGAAATGAAATTTAAAACCTTCTAAAAGAGAAGAAACTGATGATCGAAAGAGAGAAATTAAAATTTGTAAATACGAATTCCTGTCAAATCTAGCTTCTTAAAAATATTAAGGATATTCTCAGGAAAATAAATGATGCAAACCTCTCTACAAAATATATTCCAATATTTCAGTCAAGCACAATATTTTTATTAATTGGCAACTACAAATTCATTCATAACCTTTCCAAACCACTGTCACGAAAAAATAAAAATTTCACACCTACTCCAATGACTTTTGAATCACTTACACACATTGTGTCTCCAGCTTTTGAACGCCCTCCTACTGCTTTTCCCAATCAAAGCAGCTCCTTTCCTTCATATCACTCATGTACAAGAGGAACTGATATCTTGTTTGACTCGTGTTCTGAAAAAATAAACCATGCGTAGAATCCCCACAGGCCAAACCATCGGCAATCTCATGCCTGCAAACATTCACTTTGTGTGACACTGATATTAACAATGATATTCAAGCTATTTAATGCCTGGACAATATTCGCTGTCGTTTGGTCACCATGCCTCCACCTTTCAGATGGATGCTAAATAGAGCACTCAATATCCAAATATTTGTATTGATACTGTCACTAAAGCAAAATTTCCAAGACTCCTCTATAGTTAAGAACTCTGCCTGAAAAACTGAGCAGGATTTCACTTACAGATCCAAATACCATTCCCTTTTTTGATGAAAATTCCACTACCCGAGCTAGTGCCTACACCCATGTTTCCATCAGTAGAGATCTGTAATGCATCACACGGGACTTAAAGAATAGTCTTCAAAGCAAGCTGCCTAAGATACTTTGGATGTTGAGTGCCGTTGTTAATGTTCGAGGAGAATTCGGTCTTTTAAAAAAAACTGTTCATAGCGATGGAAATTTTTTGTAGAAAAAACGATTCTTAGAATACAGGTTACAGTACACAAATTCGCTTAATAAATCCCAGATGGTCTTCACTCCTTTAATAGTGCTATCAGTGACTAAAATACAAGTATGTTTAAAGATTATTCGCAAGCACTCGCTCGTCCCCTTTTTAATGCAATGTTAGGTACGTTACCTTTTTCTTGTAATGGATTTCGAAATTCGATTCATTATTTTCAATAGGATTCTACTCTATATTATAAACAGAAAGGGGGAAGGTTGGCTAGCCACAAAACTGGCTAAACCCTACTTTTATATAAATGTTTATATTTGCTATATAAGAACTGTTGTATAAGTCAGCAATGTTTATAATACTGTAGCATCCATATTTATAAAATTCCAATATATGTTTTTAAGTTTCGTTTATCTTAAGTATTCAATTGATTTCTGTCACTCTAGTTGAGAATTATTAAGTATATATGTACCCTGGTGAAAACAATTAAAGGGAAGAAGGTTTTTTTTTTAAGAAAAAAACAAAATGATTAACGCTTATACGTAAATAAGGTATCAGATGATACTTAAATTCTCGGGCACCTCTGCCATCCAGTGGCCTGTGACGTCGTAAGACAATGGCGCTGTGATCGCGTTTGCGTGGAGGTACCTCATTTGCTCCCTGAAGCTTGTAGCGTAAGGACGTTTTGAAGTATTGTAACTTAGCCCAATCCTTTTTTTTTTTAAATTTCTTTGTTAACCATCGTTAATATGACTAATCGTCATCAACAACACTATGGGTCTTCAATCTGTGGCCTGTGGGGCACGAGTTGTCCGCAGAAGGCATTTTTGTGGCCCTACTTTTGAATTTGATGCAGTTTGAAGAAAAAATACATTTCACACAACTTTTGTTGTAATAAATACTTTTTTTTTCTTATTCTTGATATTTAAAACATTTCATTGACGTGATTGATATCCATTTGAGATAAAATTTTGGGGAAATGACAAATGTTTCAGAACTTTCATTGTATTTTAAACCATTTTAAAAATAAAAATTTGACATTGCATAAAATCTTAGCAAATTCCTGGAAAAGGGTCAACTCACAGGTTCAGTTTGAACAGGTTTGCAACAGATGTCAATATTCCACCAATTCGTCACCAAAGGTGATCTTGAGCATACCACTACTATAGAGGGGGAGAGAGAATAATGGACAGAATTTTATTTCTCCTGATGTTGAAATCAGTCGTCAAAGGGACGAGTTTGTGTAAGCATCTTGTTTGGATGTTTTACAGTTCATTTTAAGCTATGGATTACTCACACTCACTCTCATTCTGAAATTCAGAAGCATTTATAGTCTCTGAATGAATGCACATTAGCAAGCTGTGATAACAAAAAAAAAAAGAAAGAAAGAAAGATAAGAGAAAATTAGAAGAAAAATTTCGATCTCTTTTCAAGAAAAGTGGTCAGATGCTTAATTTTTATTAAGGCAGTTTACCTTATTTGGAACAAGGTTGTAGAGTTCATGAAAGAATACAACATCAGCAGACATTATGATACAAAGCACTGTGAGAAATAGACTGCATTAGAAGAACATTTTCCAAGTAATAAGGTGAATGAATTAAAATCAAAACTAAATTGTGTTGGCAACCTTTTCTCACCTGAGTGAATAAAGAATCTGAAAATAGCGTTCGTGCTAACTACATGATAGTAGAAAAATTTGCTAAGCGCGGAAAACCCTTTGTTGAAGGAGAGTTTGTAAAAGAATGTCTTCAGAGAGTAGGCTTCAACATAGGCTCAAGCCATATTAAATAATATGGCTTGAGCCTATTACAGCTTGTTTGGTGTAACAGTGGCGAGACGCATGGAGGATCTTGCAAGAGATATATTCTAGAAATTAAAATCCAAATGCAAAAAATTTTTAATTCATTCTGCAGTGATGGATAATCAACGGATGGAGAATAGATACAGCACAAGTAGCCCTTTGTGTATATAGTATTACTTGACAATTGTAGAAAATTTAGTCAGTGTTGTTGTACTTAAAAGTACAATACGAGGGACAAGTTTGCATTCGAGTCTGTCACAGACTTTGGATAAATTTGAGCTATACTTTATCAATATATCTGCTATAACTCCACGTGGCGCTAAATCTGATTGGAAAGAAAATAGGAGTAATTACATTATTCCAATCTGATGTTAATTCAAGAGAGAAAGAGAGAAATGAAATATACTAAAATAACTTTTCACGATATCATCCATTAAGAAAATTTGTGCAGGAACTTTCCTGCACAAAGAACTTTCTCAAACTTTGAATATATGTGATGATTGTTATTTTAAAAGTAGTTAATTTTAACCTGCCTAACGGATTTAATCCCAAACAATTTCAACAGTTATTGAGTGATTTGAAAAATTGAACGTCATGTTGTGTATCACGTGGGAGTACATTGATTGAGCCAAGCCAAAATACTTGAGCGTCTGTTTCCCTCGAAGAATGAAATTCACCATGCCATGCAATCTAAAAGGAATTTTATTGATGAGATGAATGAGGAAACGAGACCACATTTCGTGTCGATATTATCTCAATGGTTTGATCGAACACTTGCTGTAAAAGGAGCTTTAGGACTCTGAAAGCTTTAATCCTAAGGGAAATCCAATCGTTAAATAAGAACTTTTCAAAATTGATGGAGGAATTCAAACGATAGGTACAGTAATTTTTAAATCGGAGAGAAAAAAAGATCTTAGGATTTTTTTTTTTTTTCGGGAGAAGGAAATTTTATTAGAATGTTCTCTTCGTTTTTAGTAGATATTGGAAGTGTTTTCACCTGAACTTCTATTAGAATTTATAGAATTGCAGTAGGAATCTGCAGTACAATGCTAGTTTCTTGAAAATCTTATATTAATCGATTTTTATTCAAAGAACGTGATAAAAGACGATTTTTATTCAAAGAACAAATATCCAGGAATTCTTAAACATGCAATGTCCATGTCTTCTATTTTTCACCGTACTTACATTTGTGAACATTTTTTTAGTAAAATGAAGAACACATAAAATAAAAAAACCAAAGCTGACAGACAGACAATTAAAGGAAACTTAACGATTTACAACAACACAGATTAAACCGGATATTGAAACTTTAATCAAGCAAAAACATTGTCAAAGTCAAACTCCGCAATAAGACTAAAGTGACTACCATCTTCCGCTATTTACGTAAATTTTGTTGCTGTTGTTCTTGTAGATAGATTTGTGGTAACATCAATACAATTTGGTAACATCAACTGTTCAATAACTTTTTCTTCCATAAGAAAAAAAATGCAAAGTTTTTTAATGTGACTTCCTTTAACTTTTTTGGAAAAGCAGTATATTATATATATATATAACTGTAATGCCATCTCTTCCCTTATAATCCATTGTAGTCTTGTAAAAAATCAAACCTCCCTTTTTATTATAAATTTTCTGACTACACAATTTTTTGACATACGTGTGGCCCGGGGATCTTACAGAATTTATTGATGTAGCTCTCGGGGGTAAAAGGTTGAAGACCCCTAATTTAAACTGTGGTACAAGAAGGTGGATAGTTGGAAGACTCTAGGCCGGTTCAAAGGCTACCAGGTGTAGGGACCTCAGTGTTTCGAGAAATATAAGGAAGCAGCTCACAAAAACAGCAACAGATCTGGCCAAGGCCGTAAAAGGGCAACAATGATGACTTAAGACCGTTATTTGAGATTTCTAGCTGAAAGGGATAGGTCCGTTACAGCTGTCTTGCAACCTGAATAATGCTACAGATACATCCATTTCGAGGATTATTATCGCCAAAAGACTTAATGCAAGCGGCCTGTATGTCAGGCACCCTGTTGTCTGCATGCTTTTGACTGTGAACTTAAAAAAGGACAGTCTAGCTTGATACAGAGAACATCTGTCTTGGACGGAGGTTGATTGAGGTGAGAGCGTTCACTTCAGTAATGATTCAGTCTAGGTAGCGACTCGAGACATGTTCTCATCTAAAGAAAACTCAGGAGTTGATTTCGGCTCTTTTACGTTGTCCAAAAGGACCACTAGGGTCGAAATGGTTTGATGGTTTGGGCAGGTATCATGGAAGACTGGCATGTTCTCGATAAAGGTACTCTGACCTTTGTCTATATGAAACTCTACCTTATTTCAACAATGTCCTTTCCAAACAAAGTTGGAATTTTTTCTTCAAAATTTGGTTCTAAAATACTTTGCCGATAGTAGAGGGAGTTAATTTTGGCTTTACATGAGGTTTTTTTTTTAAATTTGCGGTTGTTAGAAAGTCCTATAACTATCAAGAATCCCTTTGGGAACTACAGTGTACTATAACGAAGGCATTTCATACGGTCATTCTCATCAGTTGAGCAATAGAAAATTCATTTTCTCTCTTTCTCTACAATCACTTAAATATACCCATGCCTCATTCAATGTAACCACAAATTTCCATTTTACAGCAGCAAAATATTTTTATAATTTTCTACAATTTGATTTTCTTTCAGCAATAAGTTTTAAAAAAAGGAGACGAACTTTAGGTTTAAACATCTTTTCTAACTTTAAATCTTTCTGAATGATTTTAATTAAGTGCTGGAAGGCATTTTTTGTTTCTATGCAATGAATCTTTGAGTCAGCGGATTTTCTTTTAGGATCAGACACTTCACTTTCTTGAAAACTGCCTGCGTTTGAACAGTTGTAGGATAAGGTTTCGTATTCATATGTTCTCATTTTTACTTTCAACTAAACGCCTTTTTCCTTTTAAATTGTATGAATTCTAAATACTTTTTTTAAATGTTATAACCAAAATTTTTACATCGCTTTGTAATTTGTTGATAGAATTTTTCTCCACGGAAAGCGCAATTGTATAACCTTCGAGTCAAAAAAAAATCTTTTATTTCATTTTCCAATCAAACTAAAACATTATTCTGAAGTTACTCTTCATATAAGAAATCCTACAAAGTTGCAAATGCTCATTCTTGTGAACTTGACGAACATGAGGAATACAACAGGCATCATATAATGTCCACTCATTTTTGTGAGATTAACTACAAATGCCCCATGAAAGAGTTTTTTTCAATGCTTGGATTCTATTCGACTCCTAGAAACGAGAATAAGAGCAAAAAAAATTTGCATCTAAATGTTTTTCTTCTAAAGTACAATGTGCTGAATAGAGAAGCTCAAGTTTCTTAAAAATCTACTTTCAAGTTTCTTAATTGCGTCTATAAAAGACATTTGAAAGAAACAATGCGATTGGATTTATCCATTCTGGCTGGAGTTATCCGCTTCTGTTTTGATGCATCAATTATTTATATAAAGTAATACCCACCTATTCATTCCTTTTTATTAGTTTCTTTTGACCCTTTGAAGCAACACAAGGGTTCTCAACCTCGATCAAGAGCCTAAATCTCCACACTTAGATGGGGCTACTTTGAGCCTCGACAGTCTTTACATGGTGTTTCTTGAAGGATTCGACCAATTGTTTCATTTTTAAATCACAGAAAAGTAATTTCTGTATAAATTTAATCCAAAACACCAAGAAACAAAAATGTCTCGTCCAAAAGAATTTTAATGAGATGAATACAAGTACTTCTGTTTGAGTGCAGAGAGGAAATTTTCGGCAGCTTATTTTTGCCGCAAATATTTTAAAAGATTGGATTCCATCTTTGTTAGTTTCGAACAAGTTTATATTTCTTAACTCATTCTTTTTATGACTTGTTTTTTTTCTTCCAGAGCCGCACAAGTTCGAAGCGCAAAAGGTATCTCACAGAAAATTCCTCGGACGAAATCAAGTCGAACCCTCAGAAAAAAGCAAAGGCGAGTTTCCCTTCCGAAGAGATCTGTAAAACCAACAGGCAGTGGGAACAGATCAATAGCACACATGACTTTTACGATAAAGAAGTGGAATTAATTCAAGATAGCGTGCAGCAGTACGTCTTCTCGTACAGATGCATTGCAGAGACTGGACCGTGCATTGGAATATCCCCACTGTGAGTAGTAATCAAATTTCACATGCATTCATAAAGCTGATTTTTTCCACCTAGCATTACTGGTGACATTCGGAAAATATTATTTTTTTCTCATTTCTTCTTCCTCTAGAGATATATATTTTAAACGTCAGTCATAATTCGTTCACTAGAGAGGACAACGTTTTCAACAGAATTTGAGATTATTAGAAATGAAACACTGAATTTTGTTTATTAATTTTGCACACAATAAAGCTGACTATAAGTTACTGACCATGTTCCTTTGAATTTCGGTCAAGGGACGAAGACTGCGTCTTAGCTGACAAGCCACTCTCCCAATTTACACACCTCGCTAACGTAAGAAATAGGAACCTCGATAGATTTAACTCCTCTACAAGGTCAGTCTTGAGAGTGCCCATGACTTGAGGGAAGCAACTCGACAATGATCTCTTCTCCAGCACAGCACGTTAAAAGAAATAATCATATTCAAAGTAGAATCAACTGCAATTTTATGCACTGGATAGGTTTATTTATGACATACATTAAATTTTAAAAAAATATAAGGATAAAGTTGTGATGTTCCTCCCCTTGGAAGTACATCTCTCGAAGTATCAGCGTGAGCTAGAGGTGTAGGATTAGCGAAAGAACTAGGATCAAACATTATCTTAATATGACTTTATTAAGATATTCAACTTAAACCTTTAACAAATTCAATTATAATAATTAATATGAGAGAATCTACGATGACGAAATACGCAACGCACAATTTATATATTTATAATAAGACCTAATCCAATTCAGACCAATATCAATAAGCGAACCGCCTAATCCTCGATTCTAATATTAAATAATCAATCCTACCTTATTACAACTTGTAGTAACGATCAATCTTGTCTTTATATGCAATGGGATGTAACTTTGCGGGTTCCTTCTAATCGAGTACTGATATATGTATCCACGTCACGCAGAACCCATTCAAACTTGAAACACGAACTGTAATAACCATCAACTGCCACAAACTAACATCAATTATCTAACATTTTTTTACATTACCATCGCGCTTACTGTAAGATCATATATTTAAAAGTCCACTCATTTGCATCTTTAATTCATATTTCATTTATTGGATTTGGTTGGAAAAGAATTGCCATTAATTCTGGCCCAAAGAACCCAAAGGACTTGTTAAAGAAAAGACGCGTAAGACGTCACATCCCCTTCAAGAAACAAAACGTCATTTATTGCAGGGTCTTAATGGTCCTTAAGAAATTACGTGCCTAAACTTTATTTTTCTACTTCTAACTTTTCACGCTTAAAATTTTAACTTCGAATATCCATTCTAACCGTTAATTTCCAATGCTCCACTTAAATTTTTATTTTCACTATTCATCTTAAGCTTAATTTTTAATATTTCTCTTTAATTTTATTTTTCAACAGCCATCATAAATTTTACTCAATTAAATAGAGCAACATTCATAGTTATGCATTTTAATCACGGTATATTTTCACAGGCACAAAATAGATAGACGTGGCCCCATCCGGGTGACGGGACCGGGGGAAAACCATATATGACTTAAATGGCAAAAAACCGAGGTCCGCACGTCTCTTAACTAACTTAATACTACTTAAATGCTACTTAAAGTCTAACAATTCTGCTTCTTTACAGGTTCTTATCTTCGTTGCCCTTTATACAAAGAAAAATTAACCACTATAATCTTCATTTTTCTACATAGACCTCAGCTTTTAATTTCCTATCCAAATGAAAACTTTCAATAGACTTCAGGGTCTGTCATCCTGAAACAAAAACTTCCTAAGTCAATTGGTAAAAACAAAGTTTCACACATTATACAATTTTTATACATTACATATCACTTATAAATTGCAACTAATTTCTATACATATATTTCATCTGGCTCTTTCAAAAACTTCCCCTCAAATCGCGCAGCGCTGGTTAATGTTATGTTAGTATGCTATCTACGCCGCGTTTCCCAAAACCAGATGTTCATTAATATGAAACAATGTAGCAACACATATACATACACAATACAATTACAAACATTTTTCAATAAACAATTAAAACAAACAACCAAAGGAATTGTCGCATCTTAGCGAAATCATACACAGAAGTAAACAAATGCATTTTTATAATTGTTTTCTCCATAATTATATAAAAAATTTACAAGACAATAGTTTATTTTCTCTTCTAGAAAAAGGCACTCATTTTAGTGTCCACTTTTGCTTGGCTTCTTAAATTTTAAATATCTGAACGTGACTTGCTTCATTGCAATAATTCTTCCGACCACTTGTTCGAAAGAATATAAAAAGAAACGATACAACCTGGTTCTTATGACTTGTAGCTGGCGTTTCCTACCAAGACCTCCAGGGACAAAGACTTTTTCGTACACGCTCCTCTCCTTTCCTGGTCTTGCCGTTGTTGATCCCCTCCTCGTCTGGCATTCTTGTGTTCGTTCTTCGATGTAGGGGCTATCGTTCCTTCCTCTGCCTTTTCTGGATCGAACTGGTCCTCCTCGTTCTGTCTTGCTCTTTATGGTCGGTCGGGAATCCACTTTTGCTCTATTTTGTGGTCAGAGGTTGTAGCCAATTGTGGTGGGCGTTACTGTTTCTTCCTTTCGGCTTTTCTTTCTAAATTTTTGCACATTATAATTAGTCCTATAATTAGACGACAAAGCTCTTTTAGGTACTCTATGTTCTGAACCCTTCTGAATCTTCCTTTTTGGTCCTCCCGACCTAGATTCATGTGATCTTTTATAGCCTAACCTTTCATTTTTGCTTCTTTTAATCATTCTACTTTTCTCAAACCAAGAACTAGGTATTGATCTGATAAGTGGTCCGCGTCAATTGGTCTTATTTGTGTGTTTCTCACCTTGATCATTTTAAAAACTTAACCCTTTTTCCTCCAACTCACGCTTTACTTCTGACCCTTTCTTTTTACCATCTTGTGACTCATTTGATCTCCGTTGTACTCTGTCAAAACCACTCGATTCATCGCACAAACTACCGTTATCTGAACTACCAGTTCCTATCTCCGTTTCGTCACATTTCCTATGACGATATATTCTAACGTGATCTACATTAATCGTTAACCTTTTTCCCGCCTTCCATATCACTACGTTGTTATTCTTTACATCTAATACTCTATACGGACCTTCAAATTTTGGTTTAAATTTAGCTATACCACTTTTCTTGTTGCCGAACTTAAAGGATGTGTTGCTATCAAGACCCAATCATTAACTTTAATTTGCACATCACGCCTGCGTCTATTATAATATTTCTTCCATTTTTCATGCGTAGCTTTTGTGTTTCGTCTATAGTCTCCTCAAACAATCTCTCAATATCTCCTACTGCAAATTCCGTTCCGTCTGATACCATCACTAATTTCTTAAAAGGCGTAATCAACTTTAGACCTAAAAATAATTCCGCAGGGGTTTTCCCCGTTGTTTCGTTTACAGCCGTACGAATAGCATAAGCAAACTCACGTAAAAATTGGTCCCATATGTCATGTTGCTCATTGACATAATTTGCAATCATTTGCACCAGATCGCGATTTACGTGTTCTGTTCTATTCGCTTGAGGTCTATATACGACAGTCTTCACATGCCTTATTCCTAATCTTTCACTTAAATTCTCAAAAATATCGGAGATAAACTGGGGACCGTTATCACTAATTAATTTTATTGGAGCTCCAAAACGCGATACATAATAATGAAAAAAATTATCTGCGATAACTCGAGCAGAGGCTTTTTTAAGGGCTATGATTTCAACCCACTTGCTGAAATGATCCGTAATTACTAATACACAAATCGGTTACGTCTTACTCTCGACACAGGATACGGACCTAACAAATCTAGTGTAACTATTTCATTTGGATAATTTGATACAATTGGTATTAACCGACCAGCTGGTAACGCGTTTTTATTATTATTAACATGGCAGGTATGGCATGTAGAGACATATTGGTCAATAAATTTTCTCATATACGGGAAATAACAAACATCCTTTATTTTATGATAAGTTTTAAAACGTCCAAAATGACCTGCCAATGGATTATCGTGAAATTCTCTCATTATTTCATTCCTTAAAGATTTTGGGGGGAATGTATATTCGCATTTCTCCTAATGACGTTGCATATTTCGCATAAAATAACAAGCCTTCGACTAACCGAAAATCCCGAGACCAATTCTCACATATTGTCGCATTGACCGAGCTATCTTCTGGGTTTTCCAGATATCTATAGATATGGCCTAATTCTGGGTCTGTTCTTTGCTCTTTTATTAACTGATCTCGAGACGAAAGTACCAAATCACTGATTATTACACAGAATGAACTTTCTCTCCTACTATACTTTCAATTGGGTCAAAACGTCAGCCACTGTATTTTGAGTTCCGGAGCGATGTTCCCATTCTATATTAAATTCTGCTAATTTTAATATCCATTTGATCATTCCATTTGAAACTTTTTTACCATTTGTTAAATGTGTTAACGCAGCGTGATCCGTAATAACCTTTATCGGCAAAGGACCTAAATACGTTCTGTATTTATTCAGAGCCCAAAACACTGCTAAACATTCCATCTCTGTTACCGTGTAATTCCTGTCCGCAGTACTAAGCGTACGAGAAGCAAATAAAGAGTGTTTTTTTTCCAGGTATAGAAGTTTAAGTTGGCATTACTTTCCAAGATGGCGACCGATTTAACAGCTGTCAAGTGATTTATTCTCAGTTTGGTTTGGCAATTCATCAAAACGATCATCAAGCAAGGCATAGATTCGTCGAATGGGCCCAAAACGAGATTGCCGCTGTTCCCGATTTTCATAAGCGAATTTTGTTTATCGATGAAGCGCACTTCTGGTTGAATGGCTACGTCAACAAACAAAACTGCCGAATTTGGAGTGAAGCTAATCCACAAGTGTATGTCGAAACACCGTTACATCCAGAAAAACTGACTGTTTGGTGCGCTTTATGGGCTGGTGGAATCATTGGTCCTTACTTCTTCAAAAACGATGAAGGCCACAACGTTACTGTCAATAGTGAGCGGTATAGAGCCATGATTACTAACTTTTTCATTCCTGAATTGAACAATCATGATGTCCATGAGCTGTGGTTCCAACAAGACGGCGCAACATGTCACACAGCTCGATTTATTGAAAGACACGTTTGGTGACCGCCTAATTTCACGTTTTGGACCTGTGAATTGGCTTCCAAGATCTTGTGATTTAACACCGCTAGACTATTTTTGTGGAGCTATGTAAAGTCATTGGTCTATGCGGATAAGCCACAAACGCTTGACCATTTGGAAAACAACATTCGCCGTGTTATTGCCGATATACGGCCACAAATGTTGGAAAAAGTCATCGAAAATTGGACGTCCAGATTGGACTACATCCGAGCCAGCCGTGGCAGTCATATGCCAGAAATCATATTTAAAATGTAATGCCACAAGATTATCTTTAGAATAAAAAAAATCATGTCAATCGAATAATACATCGTTGTTTTATTGCAATTTAAATTTCTATACCTCTAAAAAACACCCTTTACTACTGGTCTCTGATCTTGGTTTAGAACTGCTCCTACCCCTATTGAGCTGGCATCCGTAAATAACTCAAAAGGTTTTTTGAAATCTAGGAATTTTAAAACTGGCGCTTTTGTTATAGCCGCCTTGACTGCATCTAATGCTTTCTGCATCTCAATCGACCAAATAAATATTTTTAATTTTCGTTTAAGTTTATAATGAGGTTTGCAAAAAATCGGCATAATTTTTAATAAATATTGCGTACCATTGGGACATTCCTAAAAATTTCGACACCTCTTTGGAATTCCGCGGTGGTTTCATTTCAACTATAGCTCTAACTTTTGTTTCATCAGTATTAATTCCCTCCTTATTAATAATTAAACCCAAATATTTTAACTCTCCACAACCAAATTTACACTTGTCTTTATTCAACGTTTCCCCCGCCTCATGTAATAATCGAAAAACTTCTTTCAAATGCTCAACATGTTGAGTGATGGAGATGATATAATCACATCATCCATATAAACATTCACAAACTTCCCTATCCCGGGATTGAGAACTATATCTATTGCTTTCTGAAAATTGGGAGCCGACCCTGATAAGCCAAATGGCATTCTGCGAAAAGCGTAGGTAACATTTTTTGTGACAAACGCAGTCTTAACTGTATCACTAGGGTTCACAGCCATTTGAAAATACCCCGACCGAAGGTCCAGGGCAGACATTATTCCTGAATGGGATATGTTCATTATTAAATCCTCTATTAAGGGTAAAGGATACTGAGGATACATTGAGATCGCATTCAGTTTCTGATAATCAACAGCAAATCTATACGCTTCCGGATTATCCGGCGGTAACCCATTATTCTTTCTACATAACACAACTGGTGACGCGTACGGGGATTGAATGGTAATTATAGTTCCTTCTTTCAACATTTTGTCTACGTGATCATCGAGAATCTCCTGCTTAACCCTATCATGCCTGTACGGCCTGGAAACAACCGGTGGGTTACCTCCCGTGTCAATCTCATAATATAGAACATGCGTAAGCCCTGGTTTATCCGAAAATAATCCTTGAAAACTATCAAACAAATCTTGTAATTCCCGTTTCTGCTCTTCTTCTAATTTTGTCTTAGAAAGATCTTTTTCTATTTCAACCGTTTTAACCACCTTATTAATCTGCGAATCCGAAATCCCCAAAGATTTTCGATCAAAGTCTAAAATAATCTTTGATCCACCTATGAAGTCTATCCCGAGAATACATGGGTATTCTAAATCTGCTAACACATGGAACAACCAAGGCCTTTCAAACTCCCTTATTCGAATATTTAATTCCACAACTCCAATATTCTGACATTTAGCTCCCTGTGCCGTGATCACCTGAGTACTTGACTTCTTTACTTGCTTATAAAAAAAATATTTTTGGTATGCCTCCTCCGATATAAATGATTTATCCGCTCCAGTGTCCCATAACGCTTTCGTAAAAGTCTCGTCTAATAACATAGAAACATATGGAAGCTCCACCGGAGACATGCATATTGCTGAAAGTTTAATCGGTGACTCATTTATCGACTACGTCTGATCATCTTTAACATCACTCACTTTCAAAACATTTAATTGTCCCATTTGTTTTCTACCGCCTCGACTAAAATTTTCACTCGAACCCCTATTTCTTTGGTCCCCTCTACTAAAATCGTCATTTTGACCTCGATTTCTAAATTGATATCCCCTATCATTAAATCGGCGATCATCGTTTTGAAACCTATTCCTGCTCTCGAACCACTGATTTTCTTGACGGCTATTCTAATAGTTACCCCTATAATCATTTCTACCATTATTCGGTCTACGCACCACTTCTGAATTTCTCCAATTTCTTCGATTATTACCACCATTAGACATCCTACGCTCATTCCAACCTCTTTCTTCCACATTATCACGATTTCTCGAACCCCGTGTTGCCTTGCATGAATATCTTTCCTTAAACTTAGCCAAGACCTCCAATAATTGGATCGTGTTTTGTGGGTTACGCACTTCAACATAAACTTGGACTTGGGGTTCAATTCTAACAAAAGTATGATCTACAAGGGCTTTCTCAGACATCCCCAGTTCTATTTTTTTTTTTTTTTGTGTGTTTTTAACAAATCGTAAACAAAATCTGTCGGCTCCTGGTTCTGTCTTTGTTGTGACGCGTAAAAATGTGTCTCTAAATCTTTCCTATTTTGGATGGCAGGGAATGCCTTCGACAATGTTGCTTTCAGCTGCGTGACGTCCGTGGCGGTATTCTGCACTAACGCTGATCCGAATATTTGGTACCAATCTAGGGCTCTCCCCAGGAGATGACCTTTCAAATAAGCACACGATAAGTCACTGGGTATTTCAAGTAATTTGATTTGATTGTGAATAGCCTTCAAAAGTTCTGTGACGTTCTCAGACCCAGAAAAGTACACTTCTGGCTAAACATTAAACCCTCTTGTGTTTCTCATCTAATGGTCATATAGATTAAACCTAGTTGGGCGCCATTGTGATGTTCCTCCCCTTGGAAGTACATCTCTTGAAGTATCAGTGTGAGCTAGAGGTGTAGGATTAGCGAAAGAACTAGGATCAAACATTATCTTAATATGACTTTATTAAGATATTCAACTTAAACCTTTAACAAATTCAATTATAATAATTAATATGAGAGAATCTACGATGACGAAACACGCAACGCACAATATATATATTTATAATAAGACCTAATCCAATTGAGACCAATATCAATAAGCGAACCACCTAATCCTCGATTCTAATATTAAATATTCAATCCTACCTTATTACAACTTGTAGTAACGATCAATCTTGTCTTTATATGCAATGGGATGCAACTTTGCGGGTTCCTTCTAATCGAGTACTGATATATGTATCCACGTCACGCAGAACCCATTCAAACTTGAAACACGAACTGTAATAACCATCAACTGCCACAAACTAACATCAATTATCTAACATTTTTTACATTGCCATCGCGCTTACTGTAAGATCCTATATTTAAAAGTCCACTCATTTGCATCTTTAATTCATATTTCATTTCTTGGATTTGGTTGGAAAAGAATTGCCATTAATTCTGGCCCAAAGAACCCAAAGGACTTATAAAAGAAAAGACGCGTAAGACGTCAGAAAGTATACTTATGACAAGATGCTGCGTGTTGCTGTTCGATTCATCTCGTTTCGTGAATCATGTCTATGTATTATACCAAGTGCAACGAATAAATTATAGGACAAAATATTATAGTATTAAATATTTTGGAACAGAAATTTTATATTTTACTGTTTTTATTTACTATTTATATTTTTTATATTTTTTTATATTTACTGACAGAAATTTTATATTTTATACATTTTGGAGAACGGGTAGTACAAACTTCAATTTAGAAAAAGGATGTTGTTTAGCGTTAGTTTTTGCAGAACTACTGGATTGGGACAGTTCAGGCATATGAAATTTTTGCCTCCCGTTTTGTGAATATTGCATTAAAACAAACAAGTCAGTCTGTTTGCAGTCAGAATGACTTCTCATAATCATTTAGATGATTCCTTAAGATGGAGAACCGCTGGTACGCTTGAAGCTCGCCAGTCTCAAGCAGAGATGGTTCGATGGTAACAAGGGGCCCGAAAGTGCTTTTCGGGTTATGGAATAAATTCCAAACAAGTGGTACTGTTATCAGGAAGATCGGCCAAGGTTGCCTCAGAGAATCGACATCCGCACAGGTTCGCTACTTGGCATGAAGTGCAAAATGACGGATAACGACTCCTCAGCTTGTTCATGACCTTATTGTTGTGTCTGAAAAAGAATTTCCAGACAAATAGTCTACGACCGTCTTGCAGAGACTGGCCTTTATGCTCAGCATCCCGTCTGGCACTTTCTTTGACTATTTCGAATAGATATTGTGAAGCTGAAAACATCAGTCGTGGACACCGCAAGAATATTGTTGTGTTCTTTTCAGTGATGAGTCGAAATGTACCAGACAAAGTGATTCTCGTCGAGTCTTCACCTGGAGAGAAATTGGAGCTTGCTTTCATCCCTCCTACGCAACAAAATCGACACATTGGGTGGCAAAGAAATCCTTGCGTGTGGTGGTATAATATTGGGCAGTCGTAAACCTCTGTACGTTTTTGAGCCGGGTGTTATCACCTCAAAGCCCAATAAAAATGAGATCCTGGATGCTTATGTCAGGTTTTTCTGGGTGCCATGGGCCTGGACTTCATTTTTATGGACGATAATGCGCGTCCACACAGATGACCCATTTAGTGACGATTCTAAAACCGTACAACACTTTATACTTTTCTATCCATAATAATAGGTTCCATTTTTTGCCTTCTTACAAAATGGTTTAATTTCAAAAAAATCTTAAGTGTGTAACCCAAATTGCGTCACCCTTTAATAATTGTGTTAACCTCATTAAGTGTGTAAAAATTGCTTAGTGTTCATATGTCCGGTGGAAAAACGATGATGACGCCATTTGAATCAAGTTGAAAACCTTTCTCATACTTGAGTGCGTTCAACTGAAAGAACCACGGGAAAGTATTACAAATCGTGTATTAAGAACATGCGAAGTTTATCCATATCGTGCACAAAGTCTCTCTTGGTCCAAGGCTCGAGTTTTGAAAAAAAATATTGGTGAGAAATAGTCAAGATCTCTCTCTCTCTCCTCAACAAAATATTGTGGACTGACAAATCCATATTTAAAGGGAATGGTTATTTAAACTTACGTGGATGGTATTTAATGCGTCAAGACCGCTTCCAATTTCATTTTTTAAAATCTACTTGTAAATCGAAATATTAAATGGAAAAATAAAAAATTACCCAAAAGTTAAAATGGAGCCAAATATTCAATTTTCTTCGAAACTATTTGTCAGCCCAGCTGGAAGATGTGTCACTCAATATTCACAGGGACAAGTGATTACAATCAGATGGAAGCCCAGCGCATTATGCACGTCCTGTATCTGGATATTGAATATTACGCATTAAATTCACTCATTCAATGTGGATTTTCTACATGCCATCCCTGTAAGTTTAAATATTCATTCCTAAGGTTCAGTTTTTTAAAATGGAATCATTTTGTAAAAGAAAACAAAAGGGCAATGGTTGTTATGGACAGAAATGTAGCAAGTGTTGTACTATTTTGGAATTAAATGGTCTTCTTTTGGAATATAATTTGCTTAGATTAGTATCTAATAATTTGCAGTTTTATGAAGCGTCAAAGTTAAATGACGTCATTTTCTCAAACCGGTTTGAACTACGTTAATTTTAACTAAGCTAGCAAAGATTTTTGCTCCATTTATGATTGTGAATAATAGCATGGCCATGAAAAATCACGTTAATGAAAAACTCACAGTAAAATTGTGGAATTTGCTGTTACAGAGTGCACCCAATGATGCGATGGAGGGTATCAATAGTTGTGTTTTTAAAATGAAGATTGCTCTACAAGTAAAAAAATTCTTCATAATTGTTATGCATAGAAAAGAACAAGAGTTGTATCATTTTGGAATCTTAACTAAATGGGCCAACTTTTTACATACTTGCTTGGAATTGCGTGCAACAGTTTTCTTTTTATGGAGAGTCAAAGTTAAATTATGCCTTTTTCACAAACCCCAACTCACACAAACTATATTAATTTTAACAAATTTTGTTGTCCGACTTGTGACTGTGATTAATAGTACGGCTATGTAAGATCATGTTAGAGAAAAATTCATCTTAAAATTGTGAAATTTGTGGTCACTGTAGCGAATGATATGATGGAGGATGTCCATTTTCCCCATTTTCAAAAATGTGCTCGTCCTCATTTAACCTAGTGTTAGGGTAAGGGGCTTCAAACTTTTACGCTCAAGGGCCAAGTTAATAAATTTACAATGATCCATGGGCTACATTAATAAATTCAGTGATCCTCGGGCCACACGACTGTCAAAAAAATATCGTAGTCCGAAAATTTATATCAAAAAGGGAGGTTTGTTTTACAAGACTACAACAGATCCTTGTTAAAGATAATGACTTAATATTTAATGTGTTAACATGATTTTGTTGTTATGCCAATAAATGGCTACTATATCTCTTGTATTTATAGCATTCTTTCTCATTATGAAAAATCATTCTAGCTCTCATCACCTAGTGTGCAGGTTGTATTTTACCTCTGCTAATGTTGCGTAAACAATAAAACAGGTTATGGGCCCAGCACAAGCTTAAACCAAGCTTGAAATATCAAAGACTATGAATCTTTTACGATGGAAAAGGCTCACGCGCCATTTTGAAAATATCGAGGAAGGAACAGAAGACGATCGTTGTTGTTTAACCCAGAAGTATAAATGCAGATTATTTAAGAATCTCCCCTGCAAATCTAAATTTCTAGAAAGAAAATAAGTATGGATTTCAACCATCATATTAAGCCTTTGAGAGGAGAAACAGATTGGCCAATGTGGAAACAGAAGATACGTGACTTACTCGATTACCACGAAGGAGCGATTGAGGTCATAAATGTCAAGCTGAAAAGGCCAAAAATTCATAGAGGCTGATGCACAAGAATCTGTAAGAAAACAGCATAAAGATCACTGTGATTTGTACATTAAAGCTAATAGCTATGCACAATCAAGGATCGCAAATACTGTCACGGATGGTGTAAACCAGAAAATTATGGACAAGAAAACATCCTTTGAAGCTTGAGAATCCTTAATGCAGCAGTTTGAAGCAACTTCAAAAGATCGGTTGCTTAAAATTTGTATAGATTTGTTTGCATTCAGCTGGGTTCCAGGATAGGATGTCTCTACACACATTGGAAAGCGAAGAAGTCTGAAATGAACTGAATAATGGACTTGAGGCTAGAGAGAAAAGTAAATTGCCATATTTGATGCTAGTCTGTAAAATGTTACATATTTTGCCTTGTCAGTTTGAAACATTTAAATCCAGTTGGATGTTGCTGGCTGGAGATGACAGGAAGTCATTTGAAGAATTAAAAGTGCAGCTGTGTATGTTTGAAAGAAATTTTATTAATGTTGAAGACAGTAGTAAAACAGAGCCCAGGAAGCCTTAATAGCTGCAAAATCAGAAAGACCTAGACAAGAGGGCAAATATAAGTTCAAGTCAAAAAAAGAGCTGCAATTACTGTAAACGAAAAAGTCATTGGGGGGGACTGCAGAAAGGGGATTTCAGATGAAAGACCATCAGAAAATAAATTAAGTAACACGCAATCAAATACAGTATCAGCTAACAAAGCATTGATGTCTATATCTGAGGAAATCTGTACATCAGAGACTAGTTTTACATCCTATTGGATTGGCAATGGAACCACTAGACATGTCACAAACTGCTCTACATATTTTGTCGACTTCATAAAATTCCTCGTGGTATTAAACTGCTGAGAATTAAACATAAGTGGCACTTGGGAAAGTCACAGTAAAAGTCAAATCAACTATTAATGGAAAATGCCAACAAGTTTTTCTAAAAGATGTTTGGTATGTGTGTATGTTCCAAAGATTAATAGAAATTTATTATCTGTACTTTCTGTTCAAGACAGAAATCAAAACAGTGAATTTGTGTCGACTACTTCAGAGTGCTGGTTAAAAGTCAACGGTGATGTGGTGCTCTATGGTTCTCGCAGTGTAAATATTTCCTTATTCAAAGCAAATATTGAACCAATTTTACCCACAGAAATGACAGGAGTTCATACTATTGTAACAGACAGCTCCTTGTATCATGAAAGATGGGGCCACCAAGATAAACGTACATTCGAAACACGCTTGAAAAGGAGCTAGGCATCTGTATCAAGCTAGATAAAGAATTATGTAAACCATGTATTTATGGCGAATCACCAGGAAGAAAGCCTCTGAGCCTGGTGAACTGATTTCAGCAAATGTTTGTGGATCATTTGGTGAGTCATTTCAGAAGAAGAGGTATCTGGTTGTATTCAAAGAAAGTTTTACAAAGTTTCGCTATGGTTATCTGATAAAAGAGAAATCAGAAGTAAAAATGTGTTAGAAAACATGCTTGCACATACAAGGACATTGAGATTCTGTGAAAGATTTCCTCTGCGATAATGGTGAAGAGTTTGAAACTTATTTGATATTAGGAAGCTACACGCCAAGCAACGCTTGTTGTCCCTGGAATGGAATCCGATGGCGGCGTACATGTAAAAATTGGGATTAAAAGGAATTTTATAGAATAAATGATTTCTCCGACGATAGTTTTGGAAGTTGGGAAAGAATCGGAATTTAGAAGGAAAATGAAATATTGAAAAAATTAATATTGTGTGTGTGTGTGGAGAAGTTTACTTACTTTTTTGTGTGGAGAACAGTATCAGGAATGAGGAATTCAGAGTGTTTACAGAAAAAGAATATGAGGAATTTTGAAATGCCGTAGGGTAGTAAATTATTGGAAATGCATTAGTAAAAAAAGATGAATGTTAAAAGAAACGTAAAAAAGGAACTGAAATGGTGCCCCCTCCCCCCAAAAAGAGCTAAGTAATAAGGAAATATTAAGAATGATCGAGGATTGAATCTTACGAAAGGTTATGGATTCGATTCTGAAACGATTTTACAGTCAGCCCAATTAATTTTGCGAACAAGGTCAAGAAATTTGATGAAAAAATCCTCTTTTAATGCGTAACAAATTTTCTAGTCGATTGTATTCAGGCAAAGAAGCTTTGAAGTGACGCCAGGTAACTTTAATTAGAATGAGAGCCGGTTTCAGAATCAACGAATTCGAGCGAAAGATGATTATAGCCTCTTTCACTCAATCTTTCATAAGATTTCCAACAGTTAGAAATAACTGTTGCTCCTGGTTCGATCCATGATTCGATAAAGCCGAGAAGTGTTTCTGCAGTCCTGTCGTGAACTGCAACCAGGAAACAGCGTCACGTCTCGAGCTGGACTCTGGCCTAAAAACAGAACGTCCTTCTACAAAATGACCAATATTATATTTCCTTTTCCCAATTTTTCTTCCGTCAATTTCAATAGTTTTACCCTCCCCCCGAAGCTTCTCTGTGTTAACCACAATATAATCAATTAACACATCGGATGCATAGTTGCGCCAATCGGCAACAGCCTGCGAAAAATTTCCGAGTTCCTTATGAATTTGAATGAACGAGGAACATTTGAAGAATTCATTGTTTAGAAGTAGAATGGTGGAAATTGGCAATTTTTGCTTCCTGAGAAAAATGAATTAAATCAGATGGATTTTTTATACAGGCAGCACAAATTTTTGTACCGTAAGATCCGCTGTAAAAGACTCAACCATAAAAATTTTTGCACTTTTCGGACATGATCTTCATTTCACTGACAAATTTGTCGCACATAATGACGGTAGATATCAGCGAAATATTACATAAAAAAGAGAACAGTTTATCTTTACTTTTTGGAAATAAAGTAGACCCAAAGTGAGAGTTCGGAATACCTTTTAGTCCGTAAAAATTAAAAGATCCTCCCTCATATTCTTCTAAAAAAAACCTCCTGGTACTCCCAAATGACATTGTAAGTATCCATAGTAGAAGGGAGAACCCCACCAGATTAGAGCAGAAGGTGAAGAATAAATACAGTGAAAAGGATAAAATTGTTAAAGAATTCGAATTAAAATCGTCTGAAATTGATAAGGTTACCACGAAAAAATAAAGAAACCAATAAGAAGGCACTATAATAAACGTCATCCCTGGGGCAACCACATCCCCAAACGATAGAAACATCAAAATACCCATATTGTAATGTTATTGCCCATCTTGTAAACATAAACAACAACTTGACGATAGGCAATTAGCACCGAGAATTTGATAACAAAGATGTTCGGGAAATTTTAAATTCCAATGAAATCGCTCAAAGGCTGACAGCACTTTACACCCCTAGAACAAAATGAAGAACAAGAAATGAGAACCACTATTAAAATGGCCGAAGCATTCAAATACTCCAATCCTGAAGTCAGTTTCCCAGCAGCCATCTGGGCTGCATTAGCTGTCTCTGCCATATACAGTGGTGGCCACTTCTTAAAATTGTTGTGTTTTTTATGTTTGTATGCTTATAGAAAGTGTTACGTTGCACGAAATGCAGAGTGTTTTATATCATTTTAAAGAGAATTTAATTCTAAATCCAATACAAAAAAATTAAAATACTGTCGAACCTCTATATTGCACATTTTTCTATGTAGCGAAATTTTTCCTGGAACCAAGAACATTTTTCACAATTTTCTTCGTAAAATAACCTCCTAATAGCGAAGTGCATTTTTTATATAACGAACTTTTTCTTGTGATTCAATTTTCTTCTCTCTATTTTTAAAGTATTTCTGGACATTTCAAGTTATTCTATCTTTTAACATGTATTATGTTGGTTATAAAGCTTTAACAGGTTTTATTAACTGCCGAACTCGCCGAGAGCAATAGAATTGTGGGCTTTTAACCCAAGAAGTGCAACCTTTAACCCCCTCATTGTCCAGTTCACTAGAAACATCTTCGATATCCCTTTTCACCTCAGTGCAGTTTTTTCGTGTCCCCGTGTCCTTGAACTAGTCTCCGTTCATTTGTATCGTTAATTAGTCCCACTGGTAACTTCTTTTTATGTAGCTGGAAAATGTCAAAACATGAGTACATAAGCATCAAACAAAAAATTTAATTCTTCAGGAAGTGGATAAAGGCGTCAAGAAAACGGCCATTGCCTTAAAATTTCCTATTCCTAAAAACAGCTTATCAACTATTATAAAAAAATCGAGATGAGTTTCAAAATTCTGGTTGATCGAATTTTTGTTCAAAACGTTTAAGAACATGTGTCTTTGAAGATGTCGGCGAGGCAGTTTTGAAATACAGTGTAAGATAAAAATGTTCCGATCTCTGTTAATTTACGAAGGCATTGGCAGTTTCTAAGTAGCAATGAAAAAATGTAAGAAAAGACACTGCAAAGAGGTGAGGTGTATTATGAGATATAAAGCATTTTTTCCAACAAAAAAAACTCAACCAAAATTAACAGGTTTTATGAGTAATTAAATTTATTGACGGTATTTTATTCTAGTATAAAATAATGCATGTTTAAATTATATAGAAAAGGTCTTCCAAATTCATTAATTTTATTATAAAACTATTTTCTTAATGGTGAAATATTACAATGTATTCCTCGACATTCTTTGTTCTTGTTTTCCTTTTATTTTTTATGTGGGTAAGATATATAAAATGATTAATTTACAAATATTGATATCAATTTACAAAAAAGTGGAAATAATTACTTTGTTTTAATATATAGTGTATATGAATTTAAAATTTGTTTTACGTGGTTTATAAAGTATATTGTAATGAACCTCCAGATAACAAATTTTTCATATAACGAACTTTTTTTAGGGATTTATCGACTTTATTCAACAGAGGTCCGACTGTATTTGCAACACAAAAAAGCTATGCTGCAATTACTAGTGACATGCATTATATTCTGATGATAGCAGTGAGTTATCAGTGCTTAGTGGGGTAGCCTTTATCTTTTATTACTGCTTCCCATCGATGTTTTATTGAGCTGAAAATAGTTTTTCCTTTGTTATTACATGATGTTGGGAAACAAAAATATCCCCAAATAGTTCCGTTTTATTGTATGGGTACCTCGTTCAGACAAGAGTTTTCAAACGGTGCCACAAGTTTTCAATAGAATTAAGGTGAGGGGTGTTTTCTGGTCAAGACGTCAATAATATTTATTTAAGAGGCAATAACATCAAATAAAAGAGTAGATTGGACACCTAGAAAGAGATGTTTGACGAGAAAGTGGTCATTCCAATTGCAAGAGAGGTGGATGGTTCAGCGACTACATCTAGAGGCTGAAAGTTTTGTTTAAGATATCAAGAGACAAATTGAATAAAAAACAAATCAGGAAAAGGCAAAAAATAGTGCACCACATCTGTTGATGACACAAGAACAAAAATACTATGTCTCCGAGATAGAAGAATGTCATCAACGGCCATCAGAATTTATCTGAATGATGCTTGTGTTTCTGTCAGTTCAAGAACAATCAGAAAAAAGATTAGCAGATGTTAGACTAAGAGGTAGAATTCCACGAAAGAAGCCTTATCTCAATTTACAGCAGTTCTAAAAAGGACTACAGGGGACAAATAAACACATTAATTGAATAGATGATTAAGGGTCACAAGTTATATGGAGCGATGAAACTAAGATATCATTATTCGGTAGTGATGGCCGAAATTATGTAAGAAGTACAATCAGAGAAAACCTACATCATGACTGCATACACGCGACTGTGAAGAGCCCGCAAAGTCTTATAATTAGGGCATGCATATCAACAGATGGTATTTGTCACACTTTCATATCATCGATGGGACACTGAATGTCAGAAAATACACTGACACCATTCTAGAACCCAAACTTCTAACTTCCCTCACGGATTTATTTACCAACAATGCTTCATTTATTTTTCAGCAAGATTCTGCTTCTTGCCACACAATAAAGTAATCGAAAGAATAGTATCATTCTAAGATCATTGAATTGTTGTCCTGATCAGGAAACCGTCCTGATCTCAATCCTATCAAAAAACTTGTGGCACCGTTTGAAAACTTGTCCGAATGAGGTACCCGTGAAATAAAAGGGAACTAGTTGAGGCTATAATTGTTTTTCCTTGCATCATGCAATAACGAAGGAAGTCAGTCAGCTCAATAGTGTCAGCTCAATAAACCATCGATGTGAAGTTATAATAAAAAATAAAGGCTACCCCACTAAGCACTGATAACTCATTGCTAGCTATCATCAGTATCTAATGTATATCAATAGTAATTGCAGAATAACATTTTGTACGTTGCAAATATTTGAATTCGTTTTTGTATTGAATTCAGTATTAAATTCTCTTTAAAATTAAATAAAAATTTTGCATTTCGTGCAACGTAACATTTTCTATAAGCATAAACGCTTAAAAAACATAACAAGTTTAAAAAGTGTCCACAATTTTGGCCACCACTGTATATACTAAACAGAACAGGAAAGTCGTCAATAGAAAATACAAGTCCATGTGAGCTTTGGCTCAAAAAGAAACCCCGGTTAAAACACCTGCGCATAATAGGATCTCCATGCTATGCTCATGTTCCGGCTCAGAAGAGAAGGAAAATAGACAAGAAGGCCTTCATGTCCATTTTGCCATCCATTCCATCCAGGGCTGCCTTGTGGGATATGATGGAGATGAACGACACAGAATCTGGCTAAAGAAAGAACACAGAGTAATTTTATCTAGTAATGTAATCTTTCAAGAAAAAGCAGGAAAGTGTGATGATCGTACAGCAGTGCTCCTCAAAGTTTCAATATTCGCGACCCAATATTTAATAATAATTTTTATCGCGCCCCCTCATGCAATAACAATGTATTGAATTCAATAATACTAGACTTTGATGCTAAAACTACTGTACGACTTTAACATCTTAAATGTCACCGGCGTATATAAACGTTTCACTCAGCTAAAGCGTTAATATCCCCGGACGTATATATACGTCTTTCCGAAGTATGATCTTTTCTGTGCACTGCTATCTATAAAATTATTTCAAAGGCTTTGGAATGCAATCAAAGGACCTTGACAATGTTTGCGAAGGATTTACTTATTTCAGATTATTTACTTCTTTATTCCTTTCCTCTCCCACAATACATCACATATACGCACCTACGTGGAAAACTGTTGGCAATGGGATTCGAATCGCATAACTTTTAATCGGCAGTTAAGGGATTTATTATAAACCGTACGAATTATCAAGATAAGTATTAATTTTTGTATATAATTTTATGTATGACAAGCCCATGGGTTCACTGGTAATTATTCAACTTATTCTTAACTTAGTATTAATTATAAAATACATTTTATAGCATTGATACATTTATAAGTAATATATCAGTGGAAATGTGTATTTTATTTTTTGTTATGTATTTTATTATGTTTATGTATTTAATTATTTTTTTATGTTTTTAGAATTTATTTTTTTCAGTAAATTAATAAATTTTTAAATAATCTTTTGCTTTCGTCTTTTCAATATGCTCGTGCCCCCTCGTTGAGTTGTCAAGCATCCCAAGGGAGGCATGCCCCACAGTTTTAGAAGATACAAATCATAGAAAGTATGAAGAGCAGCTCATGAAAGTTGAGGACAATCCTATAGAAAAGGATAACAAGTGATTCTGAGACATAGTAAAGAAGATGCTGAACCTGTATTTGTATATGTATGTGTAATAACTCCAATAGTTTAATTGTAATAGCTCTTGCATTATTTAATGTCCAGCTCTTCAGGACAACCATGTAAATATTTTAATTGGTTACCCGCCTACCGGGGACTTTTGAAACTATCGTCATCCACCTCCTAAATCCCGTGATATCTCGTTTCCTATAAATACCGAGATCTGGAAATCGCGCGCTCTCTTCTCTTCTGCTCTCGCCTCTTTGCTCTTCTCTGCAATCATGTAGCTAACCGGCTGCCACGCTTTGTGAGTTGTCTTTGTCTGTGATGTGTGCCGTCCAGTCCTTATTGTTTGTAAGATGCAAATGTGTTTTAAGAAGTACAATAAATTGGAGTTAACAAATTACTGGATTGCCTCTTCGTAATACAGTAATAATCAGTCACCACCGCGCAGCCACGCCCTTTCTTTGGTTCTCCATGTTAAAATCAACCATTCGCCACGACAAATTATGTCACACAATAAGTTTTATCATTACATATATATATATATTACGACAATCCTGAAACATGTGAAGAAGCAGTTAACTCCAAGGATAGCACAAACTGGAAGAAAGTCATGGAGATCGAAATGAATTCATTCAATGAAAATCATACACTACTGGCTATTAAAATTGCTGCACCAGGAAGAAATGCTGATAAAACAAAATGATATTTATTGGGCAAATATATTATTTTAGAAATAACAAGTAATTAAATTTTCAAAAAATTTGGATGCCTAGAATCTGAGAAATTAGTACTCAGAACAATCACCTCTGGCAGTAATAATAGCACTTATACGCCTGAGCATTAAGCCAGAGATTGGATGACACGTACAGGTACAGATGCCCATGCAGCTTCAACACGATGCCACAGCTCATCAATCGTAGTGACTGGTGTATGGTGACGAAGCAGTCGCTCGGTATCCATGGACCAGACGTTTTCTATTGTCGAGAGATCTGGTGTACGTGCAGGCCAGGCCAAAAGCCAAACATTTTCCGTATCAAAGGAGGTCTGTACAGTACCGGCAACATGGGATCGTTCATTATCCTGCTGAAACACAGGGTTTTGCGGGGCTCGAATAAAAGGTAGAGCTACAAGTCGTAACATACCAGAAATGTAGTGTGCACTGCTCAAAGTGCCGTCAGTGCGAACAAGAGGTAACCGAGACGTGTATCCAACAACATCCCATACCATCACGTCACGTGATTGGCCAATATGACGATGACGAATGCACGCTGCCAATGTGCGTTCACCACGATGCCACCAAACATGGATGCGACCATCTTGATGCTGTAGACAGAACCTAGATTTATCTAAAAAAAATGACGCCTCGCCTTTCGTGCGCCCAGGTTCGTCGTTGATTACACAACATTGAAGACAGTCCTGTCTGTGATGCAACGTCAAGGGTAGCAGCAGCCATGGTCTTCAAGCTTAGAGTTCATGCTGCTGCAAACGTCGTCGAACTGCTAGAGCATACGCTTGTTGTCTTGCAAACCAGTGGTCTCCAAACCCCGGTCCATGGATCAAACACTACCGTCCGCACAAAAAACAATAAATTATTTCCCTTTTATTTACTATGGTATATTTTTCTTGGGTTTGGGCTACTTTTTATGAAAATCACTTTATATTCCTTGTTAAATCACTTTATATTCATTTTTGGTGTAACTATATTTTATTCTGAAGTCACGATTAAATACAATTAAATTAAAATTATTAAATCAAAACAGTCTAAAATATAAACAATCAACGTCCTCCCCATCAGCGGGCCTCGGTAAAATTAACAAACGTTGACCGGTCCGCGGCGATAAAGAGGTTGGGGAACGCCGTTGCAAATGACCCCTATTCTTGACTCAGGGCCCAATTTTCAATCTTAATTTTTATCGCCCCCCCACAAATAATAATATATTGAATGCAATAATAATGCACTTTTTTTTGGGGGGGGGCTAAAGCTACAATACGATCATAATTATAAACCGTACGAATAAACAAGATAAGTATTAAATATTGTATACGTTACTTTTAAGTAATATATATATATATATATATTTTACTTTTTAGTTCGATTCACTATAAAAGCATGTTTTTTAGTTTGTTTTTAAACTATAATTTATTTTATAATTATTTTTTCTATACACGATAAAAATCACAATTCCAGTGAATAATTTTATTAAGAGAAAATATACTTACCTACTTCGAAAGACTTTTCAGTTTGTCTTTGATAATTTGAGAAACAATCCAATAAAACTAAAGAAAATGTTCCAAATGTGCGTGACCTTAATAAAGGACATAAATCACAGACACTTTTCTCTAACAATACAAGAACGTTATTTTCCAGCAAAACTGTTATATTTTGTTCACGCTATTGTAGTTTTGCTGTCGTTTGATGATCTACAAATAGCATTTTGAACTTTTCCTCCTTGTGTTTTTTTGACAAGGTGAAGTGCTACATTTATGGCTTCATAGTTTTCTTCATAGAGTTCTTAAAGCAGAATTTGAAAATTTCAATTCAACTCAAACGTTTCATGTCTATCGCTTTTCTCATATTTACTTTCGCTATCATGATTAATATGCCCTATTTCAGCAGGTTCTTCAATTGCTTGATCAATTTCAACTTCCTTCAATAGAGATCACAGATGCCCATTTTTTTTATATTTTGCTCATTTATATTTGTAAACCATAATAAGTCGTACAACACAGCAATCAAAACCACAAAGTTGTTCATAGGGGAAAGTGTAGCATTTTCATAGAAAATATTTTTGAACAAAAGTGGTCACGCAGGGAACTCGATCAAAACAAGTACCTCGATTGTAAAAAACGTTTGCCACTCTCAAAAAAGAGGCATTTTTGTGACAAATTCTTTTTAGTTCCCATTAAGACAGTCTAATAGGAGGATACCGTCAAGGTCACTGTTAACGAATAAACAGTTTTCCCAGAATTAATGATTTCGTGAGCCTGGGATGATTTTGCGCCTCATGCGACCGCTCCCATGTTAAAAGTGTATTCAATAGGAAAATATCGATGTCAGATCTAAAAAATAAATGTGTAAAACGTTTTTCATTATGCATTATAAGTTTCAGAATATTCATAAAAATACATCTTGGCCAACTAATCCATCAAAGTGCTCAATATGCTTATCTATATATCATAAAACTCATTCACATGGGGGAAAAAGCAACAGAAAAATATTATTTACAACTTCCCCAAAAGAAACAGAGACGGAGTGAAACATACCAGTAAGTTTGAAGTTCAAATATGTGATAATCAAAAGTAGTATTTTAGAGGTTAAAAGAAACGTAATATAAAAAAATCTCTCATCGTAGGATTACAGCAATGCAAACAAAATGTCATTTTATTTGGTTATAGGATCAAAGATAGCTAAGAAGCATTTGAAGTGGAATCTTTTATTTTTGATGATCACCAGATGATATATAATATAAATTATATCAATGTAAATGTGTATTTTTTATTATGTCAGAAAACATTTTGTTTTTTACTTCCTTCCAAAAAACTATTTTTTAAACCTTTTATTTTCAATATGCTCGCGTCCCCCCAGGGGGGCAACCCACAGTTTGAGAAACTCTGCATTAATACCGTGCAGGTAACATGCCTGTCTTCTCAGCTGCTAATGATAGGAGGCCGTTGAGATCCAGCACGGGGTTCTGCACTACCGTCCTGAGTCCATCGATTCGGTATTCTGCAAACAGGCATTGGATCTCGACCGACGCGTGCAGCAATACTGCGCTACGATAAACCACACACACAATCCTAGTGTGTGTCCACACAATCCTAGTGTGTGTCCACACAATTTCGACTTTTATTAAAGTCAGAAACGTGCTGGTACGCATTTCTGTTTCTTACACAAGGCATCACAACAACTTTTCAACAGGTAACAACGTTCAAATGCGATTTGCGTATGAGAAATAGACTAAAGGCGTCACTACAAGCGATTGCTTTGTCTAAATGCGTTGAAAAGCTAATCATTTTCATATAGCAGCACCTTCTTCTTGTCGTTTAAATTTCACGTCTGTAGCATGTCGCCTTCTTGATGTTGCAATTTTAATGGCCAGTAGTGTATTTGGAAGATAACAGCCCTACCAGTTGGAGTTAGAGCAATACCTTGTAAGTGGGTTTATAGACTTAAAACCAAATCCAGATGGCAGCATCAACAAATATAAAGCTAGACTTGTTGAGAGGGGCTTCAGTCAACTCCAGGGCATTAATTACAGTGAAACATACAGTCCAATGGCCAAATTAGGAACAATACAGACAGCTGAATTGCAGCTGAAGAAAGGATTCACTTGGCTCAAGTTGATGTATCAACAGCATTTCTTTTTGAAGATATGAAAGAAACCATATATATGCAACAACCAGAAGGCTTTAATGATGGCTCAGGAAGAGTATGTAAACTCAAGCGCGCAGACTGTATGGTTTAAAACAATCACCTCTCTGTTGTAACGTGTTTTTGTCAATTTTCAACAGATCTTGTCTTTAAAGGAATGAAGCTGATCCGTACCTTTACATTCGGGGGAAAAAGGTAGAAAATCATTGATAGTGTTGTATGTTGACGATGGATTAACTGGTGCAACTGACCAACGTGGCTGGCGTTGTCGCGAGTTCGAGCCCAGTACCACTAAAGACCCGCCGTGTAGGGCAGCGATGCACGCTAAATCTGTCGAGAGCTGAAACGTCCTCTCGTTGGCGTGATGTGGTAGTTAGGAGAGGGGTTCCAGCTCAGCTGTCGTCCATGTCACTTGACCATGGTTCAAAAGTACGTGGTCCGTCGCGAAAAAGCACTCGTGTAACTGAACAGTGAGACGTTAATATTCACTCACTCACTCACGCAACTGACCAACAGGACTCTGAAATGTTCATCAAGGAGCTGAAAACAAAAATCAAGATCTCAGTAGGAAAAGTTTCATGTTTTTTAGGTCTTAAAATTGAGCATCATAAAGAAAACTCAATAACTATCAGTCAAAAAGGATATGCCAGAAAGATACTTAAGTGTTTTTTATTTGAGGAATGCAAACTTGTGGCAACACCCATGTTAAAGGATTGCAGATTACAAAAGTCTGAAACCAAAAACTCTGATTTTTCATATAGGCAAGCTGTTGGTGCCCTTATATTAGGGGGACCGGAAAATTATGTCGTTTTTTTACAGCAAATTCGAATAATTAAATTTCTTACAAGTTTTTCTTTTTAGTCAATGATGTAATCACCCTCGTTGGCAACAACCTTTTACCATCTAGTGTGCAAATGTTCAATGCCGGGTCGATAAAAATCAATTGGTTTTTCTGTAAAATATCTGGGGATGGCATTTTTCATATCATCCAAATTTTGAAATTTTTTTGTTTGTTAAGAAGTGTTGCATTGAACGGAATAAATGGAAATCCGTTGGCGCAATTTCAGGCGAGTATGGTGGGTGAGGCAATGCCTCTTACCCCAATCCATTAGTTTTTTCCAGAGTTTTTCTTGCGCAGTGCGGTCTTGCATTATCATGTTGCAAGATAACGTCTTTTCTATTGATAATCGCTGGATACTTTTCAATTAATGATTGATTTCGTCGATCTAATTGTTCACAATAAAGTTCTGCATTAACTGTTTCTCCACGTTTAAGCACTTCAAAATGAACGACTCCACGAATACCCCACCAAATACACAAAAGCGCCTTTTTTGGATGTAAATCTGGCTTAGCAGTCCTTCGTGGCGGTTCATTCGGAGAGAGCTACTGTCTTTTGCGTTTCGGATTATCATACAGGACCCATTCTTCATCTTCAGTGATCAATCAATCAAGAAACGGTTCTGTATTGTACCGTTGAAGCAATAAGTTGCATGTCGTAGATCGATAAGCTCTGTTTTCTTCAGACAGATTATGCGGAACCCAAACACCTGCTCTGTTTGTTTTACCAATCTGTTGCAAATGTTCTTGGATGGTCGACCAAGGTTGGTTCAGAGCATTTGATAGTTCCTCGATTGTCTGACATGGATTTGCTTCCACTTGCGCCCTTAATAACGTCATTGTCTAAAGTTGTTGGTCTTCCTGGTCGATGTGAGTCGGAAAGATCGAAATTACCGGATCTGAACTTTTAAAACCACCTTTGGCATTTACGAATACCTAAGGCACTTGGGTAAACATTTCAAATGTTTTTGGTAGCAACTGTTGCATTACTACCCTTGTGAAACTCTAAAAGCAGGAAATAGTGGATATGAATCTCTTCTGGTATTTGGATAGCCATTTCACTCAAAATAGGGAAAGAAAATTTAAGGTTTAGGTTTTCACAACTAAACAAGTCACTTTAAACTTTGAAATGTCTCTGGCACGACTTTCAACTACGCAATGAACTCATAAACGGTAAAGCAGTATTGACATGCGCAAAAACGACATTACTTTTCGGTCCCCCTAATATATCTGATGGTGGGAAGTAGGCCAGATCTGGCGTATAGTGTAGGATTTCTTTCGAGATCACTCGAAAACCCATGTACTGAAGATATAGTCAGGGTGAAGAGCGTATTTTATTATAGTTGGCACAGTTGGATATGGAATAACATACCATGCTACAGAGACAAAATGTGTGCTTCATTGTTAAAGTGATTCGGATTTTGGTGGATGTACCAAAACAAGTCGATCAACCTTGGGATATGTTATGATATATGCTGGAGGAGCTATCTCATGGAGCAGCCAAAGGCAAGCAATTGTTGCCACTTCAACAACTGAAGTTGAAGTTATAGCAGCAACTGAAACAGCCAAAGAAATAATATGGCTCTGCAGACTTGATTCAGTGCATAGCGAACTTGAGGGAAATTCCCACACTTCAAGTGAACAACAGGGCAGCAGTAAAGTTGTCACACAACCCTGAATATAAAAGAACATAGCTCATAGAAATAAAACACTTCTTTGTGCGCGAGAAAATCTTGGAGGGAAAATTAAATGTGAAACAAGTGTCAACTGAGAAACAAGTCTCTGACATTTTGACAAAACCCTTGTGAAATCAAGACTATTGGCATTGTGTAATCAAATGGGACTGTGTGTGTGTTCTGACAAAATCCAGTTAACAAAGGAAAGTGTTTAAGATAATGACTTAATATTTAATATTAACATGATTTTGTTGTTATGCCAATAGATGGCGCCTGTATCTTTTGTATTTATAGCATTCTTTCTCTCATAAGAAATCACTCTAACTCTTGTCACCTACTTCTGCAGGTTGTATTTTATCTTTGCTAATGTTGCGTAATAAGAGATGATGTTTACAGATGCGTACATATCAGTTTCAAAATAAATGGAAGTCGAATTAATATACTCTGCAAACCTGTTAAAGATAAGAGTCCCCCTTTTTTGAGATTTGATGCATAGTCAGATTTTTTATGTTTAAAGTTATTCAAGATGCACAGAGAAATTTTTGAAAAAAAAATCGGCATTTTCAGGAAATTTTTATCTAAAATAGATATCAAACACATCAATGAAATGTTTGAAATACCAACAGAAAAAAATGACGTTTTTACAACGAAAAGCAGACAAGACATTTTTTATTTTTTTAAAGTGCCTCCAATTCATAAAATATCCAAATGTCTTCAGCGTGCCATTCGTGGCCCGCGTGCCACGGTTTGAAGATCCTATGTTAGGCAATTTTTGTTTATTTTTCCCACAATAGATATGATTGCATCTTTCACCTCGTGCCTGTTTATCGTTAAATTGCAGGACACCTTGTACAGGTGGATATAATGCATTCAATAGTTATAATACGCATGATCGTGTGTGTGCAGGAAAGTTTAAACAGAGATTATTCAGAGCTCAGAGGGCCTTTCAAAACATGAATTCATGGTGGAACAATCCCTGTGACATTCCTTCAGCAACGCTGTTTTGAGAAAAAAAAAAGGCAAAAACTCTCAAAATTTACATTTTTTTTTTTTTTTCATTTAAATATTTCATTGAAAAATATTAGTTGGATCTCAAAATTAATTTTTTATATAATATCTACATTTATATTATATCTGTTTTCTATTATGTTTCTCTCTTTTTGGTCTTTTTAAGTTTACAAGAAACTGAAAATTATAGGTATCTTTCGCATTAACTCTTTTTTTATATTGACTATAGTTCTTGATTTTTATGTAATATCTGTATTTATATTATATCTGTTTTCTATTATGTTTCTCTCTCTTTTTCGTCTTCTTAAGTTTACAAGAAACCAAAAATTATAGGTAACTTGCACGCTAATTTTTTTTTATATTGACTACAGTTCTTAAAATTAAAACAAAAGAATTGGCATAGCATTTTTTTCGCATTGCTGAATTTTAAAAATTGAAATTATAACTGTCCATGTAACATTCAATAAGTTTCCTCGTGATATCTATGGAAAATAAAAATATAAATATTTCCCAAGAATGTCACACTATGTTTGAAATATTTTATTAAAATAAATGAATTTCTAAGATTCAACAAGCTTTCTAAAATATTTCTATACATAAATATGCGTTACTAAAAAAAAATCGTTTGCTTCAAAATTTCATATTAAATCTTTTTGGAATTACGAAGACTTTTGTATTAGAATGAATTTTCCATGCACATACTTAATCATTGCAGAAAGGCTCGATTTATCCAAATGAAACATCTTTTTTTGTTTGTGATGTGATGCAGAGAAATTTTTTAAATGGCCCGAGCTACTTTTAACCCTATGTTTATTTTGAATTCTTATTAACCTCTTTTCTAACGTTTGTCAAGTTTAGATAAACTCAAAGCAAATATTTTGCGCAGTTAAAAATTTTTAAGTACTCATGATTATAGCTTTCATAGAATTATAATATTTGTACTTTTTTGTATATCTTTTTATCAGCAATAATATTTAAATGAGTTATTTTTACATCCGATTCTCTTCTCGAATATAAGCCCCCTCTTCCCTCCCCTTAATCTCCTTTTGTATATTTTCATGCAATATATTTAGCTCTCTGACTTTGTAGTCACAAAAGGGATCATGTCATTAATAACACATTTAAATGCACTACAGTAAATTTAGTATGTAATATTGTGATTATTACCGTTGTTTTTAACAAAAGTTTAAAAAGATATTTTGGATAATATATATTTTGAATTTTTTTTTTCATAAATGTTCAATTTACTTATCTTAAAACTTTATATTACTACTATTACATAGGGAATCCTCACTCACTATTTTGAATTGAGTGTAACATCTCTTTCAATAATTAGATTAATCCAAATCAATCCTCCTCCAGCCAAAAAATCGATTACAGTTAATTTCGCTCCCACTGGATCCCTTCAGATATTTTCTGAGCAATTTTAATTAATTTTGTTAGTATTTGTGTGAATAATTTATTAAATTTCTAATCCAGTGTTTGTCAAACTGGGGGGCGTGATAATACTACAAAGGGGTGGGAGCATGTTGAAAAGTCGTTAACAAAAGATGATTTAAAATGTGTATTAAGAAAGTCAACAAAATACATTCTGACGTAATAGAATGCACATTTACACTGATATAAAACGCTCCTAAATGTATTTTAAAATTAATTCAACAATATTAAGATAAGAGCAACATTAATACTCATATATATATAAAAGTTATTATGTAGGGGAACTCCCCAATACCACGCGTCTGTGATGTATTGTGTGGACGAAAAATCCTCTGAATTCAGTAAATTCTTCGCAAGGTCATTTTATTGCATTCCAAAGCCTTCGGAATAATTTTATGGATGTGCCCAGAAAAGATCGTACTTCGAAAGACGTATATATACGTTTAGGGCAACTAATGCTTTGTCTGTGCAAGATGTTTATATACGCTGGTGTCACTCATGAGGTTAAAGTCGTATTGTAGCTTTAGCGCGTTAAAGCGCATTATTTAGTTCAATACATTGTTATTGTATGGAGGGGGCGCGATGAAAATTATGATTGAATATTGGGGCGCAAATATTGAAACTTTGAGAAGCACTGTTCTAATCCATTGTTCCCTTATTGCTGATGCTAAGTTCTGTAACAAGAGAAAGTCTATAGCATAAGGTACACAAAAAGTTTCATATTATATTTGTAGCGGTCACATTATATTTTTGTTTAACTCCCAAATCCTTACTGTGGAAAAGAGATTAGTTTTCATACATAGAGTGAGTTTGGAGAGGAAAACCAACATATTTTTAATACATAAAAAGTTTCAATGGAGCATTGGATACTTACATTAACTGCAAGAGGCTGCTTTTAAACAGCTTCTTTCAGGGAACGGAGTTGAAATTTCATAAGTTTCTATTTGACTTCTTGCAAAGTCCAAATAGGAATCCTATCTTGATATTCTGAAGCTGCCAAGTGAACAATTTGAGAACCACTGATTAACAGCATTTTCTCTTTAGAAATTAATTAAAATAAAAATGTTTCTTTTCACTGAGACATATTTTTAAAATGATCCCAATGTTTGAAAACGTCAAACATAACCACTTAAAGTCAAAAATTCGTATTGAAATGTCTCTTGATTTTTTTTCAAGGTACGAAAGTGAATGCACAGAAAGATATGGATGGATGTACATGTACTACAGAAGAGTGGATGACCCTTACCGAACACCTCAGTGGGGCTTTGTGGCTGCACCTCATCACTGTGCTTGCAAAATTACTCCCAAATACATTCCAGATTCATGAGTAAGCTTTCACCATATGCATACATTTGAAGAACTTCCATTTGCCAAATAATGGCCACCAACTGATTGAAAGGGGAACGTATCCAAAATAAGTTAAATCTTCAGAAAACTTTTTAAAAAATGTTAGTTTATTAATAATAGCACTTTGATTCTCATTTATTAACTCTATTTCGCAAATAGTTTTAATACTAGTACGCCAAGCACATTTAACTTTTCACAAAGATCATAATCTTAAATGATTTGAAGATATTTAAAGTACAGTAAACATCTTACTGCTAATATTGCTGGAGTTTTTCTGACAATTAATCCAAGTTAAGAATTTTCACCACTCCATTTTAAGATCTGTTTTTTTTAATAATAAAATCCCTATATACAGTGGTGGCCAAAATTGTGGACACTTTTTAAAATTTATATACTTATAGAAAGTTACACAAGCTACAAGTATTATTTTAAAGATAGTTCCAAATACTGAACTTAATACAAAAAAATTCAAAAACTATCGAAGTACATCAGATACTGATGATAGCAGTGGTTTATCAGTACTTAATAGGGTAGACTTTATTTTTTATTACAACTACATATCGATGTTTGATTGAGCTGAAAATAGTTTATGGACTCTTCCTTCGTTATTACATGATGCAAAGAAACAATTCTAGTCACAATTCGTTAACTTTTATTTCATTCGGACAAAAAGATTGGGACTGTTTCGTGGCCAGGACAAGAAGTCAGGAATGAAATCAAATTATCGATTGGAAGAGATGTGTGACGAGAAAGGGGTCAGCGATACTCAACCCACCGAGCCTTTTTCCATTACTTTGAGAAATTTACTTAGTCAAGAACATTGTATTCGGTGGGGAATTCTTCGTCAATTTTGCTGTCGGAGATTCTTTTTCGATTTGGAACGGTTATGGTTAGTGATAACAGACAAAAGTGAAGTGACGACAATTTGATGAGTGGAATTAATTTTTAATTATCTTTCATAGCTTGCAAGCGAAATATATTCCAAGAAAATATATCCTTTCAAAACGACTGAGAGGTTGACTATTTTGCAGTGAAAAAAAAAACGTGGATCAATAATTGTTTGATTTGTGACAAAAGTGCTGTATTTAAAAAATACCAATAAACAGGAATCTCTCTCTCTCATTCAAGGACACTTTCCCTCGAAGAACTCTTTCAAGAGGTGATAAATAGGCTTTCTTGGAATAATCTTTACAACGGCAACAAAGTGTTTTGTCAGTGATAATATCACAGCAGTAACAAAGACATCCTATGAAGTCTGTTATATTATTAGTAGGCATTTGAAACCATTTATTGATGCAGAAATTGTAAGTGTTTCTTAAATGCTTATAATTTAGTGTTAGGGAAAGAAATAAAAATAATAATTATATATGTATATATATAAAAAGCAAAACATTAGTTGTAATATTTTGATCAATTTTCCACATTTTTAATTTCTAATGTTATCTTGGTCTTAAAGATTTCCCCCCTCCCCCATTTATCCTCATGCCACGGTCCGCGTGAAATAACTAACATATGTATGCGGCCCGCGTAAAATAGCTGACATATGTATGCGGCCCAGCAGAAAAAAAGGTTGAGTATCCCTCTGAAAGTTTTGTTTAAGATATCAGGAGACAAATTTAATAAAAAACACAAATCAGGAAAAGGCAGAAAAAGGTACACCACATCTGTTGATGACAGAACAAAAGTACTCTATCGCCAAGATAAAAGAGTGCCATCAACATTCACCAGAAGTTATCTAAATGATGCTGGTCTTTCTGCCAGTTCAAAAACAATCAGAAGATAAGCAGGTGTTAGATTAAGAGGTAGAATTCTACAAAAAAAAGCCTTATCTGAATTTACTGCAGGACTAAAAAAAGACTACAGTGGGCAAAGGAACACGTTAATTGGACAAATGATTAATGATCACAAGTTATATGTAGCGATGAAACTAAGATATCGTTATTCGTTAGAGATGGGCGATAATATGTAAGAAATAGAATAGGAGAAAACCTACATCCTGACTGCATCCAGGCAACTGTGTAAAGTACCCAAATAGTTTTATAATTTGGTCATGCGTATCAGCAGACGTGGTATTGATCGCCTTCACATGATTGATGGCCACTGAATGCCAGAAAATACACTGACACCTTTCTAGAACCCAAACTTCTACCTTCAATCAGAGATCTATTTACCAACAAGGCTTCATTTATTTTTCAGCAAGATTCTGCTCCTTGCCGCACAATAAAGTAATCGAAAGAATAGTATCGTTCTAAGATGATTGACTTGTTGTCCTGGCCAGGAAACAGTCCTGATCTCAATCCTATCAAAAACTTATGGTACCGTTTGAAAACTTGTCCGAATGAGGTACTCATGAAATAAAAGGGAACTAATTGAGGCTATAATAGTTTTTCCTGGCATCATGTAATAACGAAGGAAGAGCTTAAAACTAGTGTCAGCTCAATGAAACATCGAAGTGAAGTTGTAATAAAACATAAAGGCTACCCCACTAAGAACTGATAACCGACTGCTATCAACAGTATCTAATGTACATCGATAACTATTGCAGCATAACATTTTGTACGTTGCAAATATTCGAATTTTGTTAATTGTATTGAAGTCAGTTATAAATTATCTTTAAAATGATATATAGGACTTTGTACATTTTGTGCAACGTAACATTTTCTATAAGCATATAAATTTAAAAAATACAACAATTAAAAGTATCCACAATTTTGGTCACCACGGTATATATATATATATATATATATGATTATCTTATACATAACTACAAGATTTGGCCTCGGTATGTATCTTCTGAAGCGAACCAAATATAAAATATATCCATATTTCTAGATAAATACGTAACAATTTATGCTATTTAAAACATATGTAACATTGATATTGGCTTGTGAATTTATCAACATTTCTACATTTTTAATACTGAAAGGAATATTAATGTTACTTATAAAAAACGAAAATTCCAGGCAAAACTCGTTGTTGCAGAACATGTAGTCAAAGTTTTTTTTTAAACAGCTCAAATTGTATTTACTAAATATCATGAATAAAATGGATTTAAAATAAGTTATATGTATCATAGTTTCAAAAAAATTCGCAATAATAAAAATTCAAATTCGAATGTGTTCTGAAATATTTTTAACTCCATTTTATCCTTCTTTCGTCTAACTTTTAAGCATTCCCCCCACAGAACATTTTTGTTAGCGTTGCCCTAAAATATTTTTAAGGAATAGTTAGGGTGTTTTTCATTCACCAAAACACGTTCTTACAAAAATGGATATATTCCACAGAATGTTCTGTGTTTTTAATAAAATTTTATTTCCCGTTGATATTCTGTGAAACTCCAAAAATGGCTTATTTTAAATTAGGCCTATATGAAATACTTCATTTCAAAAGCTTCTCAATTGCAGCAAATTAATTTATCAATAGAAAATACATTTCTAAAGTTAGATATCCAAACAAGAATAGTATTTCAATATCTAGATTCGATAATGATTGAAACTAAATTTTATTAAAAATGTACACGATCCAAGAGGTTCAAATTGTGTTTTACCTGTGATTTTAGAATATTCAATTGTTACATAAAACGTGAGAAAGATGCTTGTTCTTGTTTCAAAGCAAAATAATGCTTTGCTTCACTGAGAGCTTGTTTCTTTTAAGTTATTAAGACCATTTGTGCTTTGTTTTATTGAAGGTGGTAAGTGGTTGCATATAAATATAACATTTCATTGTTATTACAGTATTTTTAGTTTATTTTATTTCTATTAAATAAAGTGATATTTGAAAACTTTTATACAATTGTCATTTTGAATTCTTATACATGCACACAAACGAGAGCATTTCATAATGTTTCTGATTAATCACGTGGGCTGTAGTAGCCGAGTGGTATAAGTATCGGATCGTGGTTAGCTTTGTCACGAGTTCGAGCCCGGTACCACTAAAGACGCGCCGTGTAGGGCAGCGATGCACGCTAAATCTGTCGAGAGCTGAATCGTCCTCCCGATGGTGCGGTGTGGTAGTTAGGAGAGGGGTTTCCAGCTCAAGTTTCGTCCACGTCATTTGACCATGGTTCAAAATTACGTGGTCCGTCGCCAAAAGCCCTCGTGTAGCTGAACAGTGTGTGTGTGTGGCGTTAATATTCACTAACTAATTATATATAATCACGTACTGTAATTTCACAAAAAAAACAAAACAAATTATTTTAAAGCAATTAAGGTTTCATTGATATTACTTTTCAAACTCAAGCTCATCTAAAATGTATCATTTCATAAATGCAATCACCAAGACAGCACTTTATGAGTATTAAGGAATACAATTTGACTTCTCAGCATTCGTAAGTGATTGTTTCGTTTAAAAAAAATCAAGTTACTTTCAATAAACTTATCAACAATTTCTGTATCAAAAAAATTTCTTAAATCCACAGAAAAGAGTTTATCTTATATTATTTATATAAATAGTAATCCAGAAAGTAAGCTACGTTTTCCATTTTCGCCACGGAACAGCTTCGTACATAAGTTCATAGCCTGCGCATGCCTTACTGGCAAGTGAGGAAAGGCATTTTCAGATTGCTGTGACTTATGAGACGTTTCTTTGGTGAACAATCAAGCACACGAGATACGGTCAGTTATCTGTTTTCTCAATGAGAGATATACCAAAGCTTGTGAAATTCACAGATAAATGTGTGAAGTGTTCGGACTCAATGCGATGAACGATTCCCTGGTCAAAAGTTGCGCGCGACAATTCAATGAAGGACATGAAAATGTGCACTATAACGAACGAAGAAGGTGACCATATCTCATTGATGAAGATTTGACTAGCTGCATGGCCCGGCGTTTGCACAGGCTTTCTCTACTTTAAAAAAATTTTCCCTTTCCTTCCCAAAATCAGCACTTCTAATATTCTTTTTCAAAATGACTTCCACCCCCCTAATCTTCCGCTTAGCCCGGCATTGCTCGGGCTTTTACTGAATGTATAACTTAAAATTCCCTATTTTGAAATTTTTTCGCCTCTTTTCTGTCAGACAGGTTTATCCCCCTCCCCCCGGCGTTGCACGAACATTTTTAAATGCATAACATATTGTCATGGAAATTCCCCTTCCCCTCTCGCTATCATCTCTCTCGACTTTAATATTCACTCACTTTGCAACTTTTTAGACCCCAAAAACAAAAATGTACCTTTATAAGAATAGTTGTGTTGAAAAAGAGAGTAGAAATTTTTATAATTACAAAATTTCTCAACTGTACAGTGATGGCCAAACTTTTCGACACTTGTTTAAATTGTTTTGTTTTTTAAGTTTGTTGCCTATAGAAAATTTTACGTTTCACAAAATGCTAAGTATTTTATATCATTTTAAAGAGAATTTAATGCTAAATTTAATACACAAACGAAAATTCATATATTTACAACACACAAAAAGTTATGCTGCAATAACTGTCGATATACATAAAATACTGATGATAGCAGTGAGTGATCAGAGCTTAGTGAGGTAGCATTTATTCTTTATTACAGCTTCAAATCGATGTTTCATGGAGCTGAAAATAATTTTAAACTCTTCTTTCGTTATTACATGATGCCAGGAAACAATTATATCCTAAATTAGTTCTTTTTTTATTTCATGGGTACCTGATTTGGACGAGTTTTCAAACGGTGCCACAAGGCTTCGATAGGATTGAGGTCAGGACGGTTTCGTGGCCAGGATAACAATGATATTTAGTCCAAAAGCAATGACATCAAATAAAAGAGTAGATTAAACACATGAGTGATGAGAAAGTGGTATTTCCTTTGTTAAAAGTACATAACAGGTGTGTAGTCAGTGACTACATCTGGAGATTCAAAGTTTTGTTTAAGATGTCAGGAGACAAATTTAACAAAAGAAAAAAAAAGCAGGAAAAGGCCGAAAAAGGTAAACGATATTTGCTGATGACAGAAAAACAAAACTATTATGTTTTGGAGGTAAAACAATGTCATCAGAAGTGTTCTGAGTTCCAAAACATTTAAGAGCAGATTTAAGGCTAAGGAATAGAATTCCACGAAAACAACAATTTACAGCAGCCTTTAAAGGGACTACAATGGGAAATGACACATTAATTGGACAAATGATTATTGGTCACAAGTTATATACAGGAACGAAACTAAAATATCGTTATTCGGTAGTGATAGCCTAAAATAGTTAAGAAGAAAGTTAGGATAATAGCTGCATCCTGATTGTATCCAGGCAACTGTCAAGTACCCACATAGTTTTATCATTTAATCATGCATATCTGTAAATGGTATCGGTCGCCTTCATATCATCGATGGGACACTGAATATCATAAATTACATTGACACTATTCTAAAAATCAAGCTTCTGCATTCCATCAGGGATCTATTTCCCAACAATGCTTGATTTATTTTTCAGCAAAATTCTGCTCCTGGCCACACATTAAAATAATTGAAAGACTGGTACCGTTCGAAGATAATTCAGTTGTTGTCCTGGCCAGGAAACAGTCCTGACCTCGATCCTATCAAAAACTTGTGGCACAGTTTGAAAAATCTTGTCCAAATGAGGTACCCATGAAACAAAAAAGAACTAATTGAGGATATAATTGTTTCCTGGCATCATATAATAACGAAGGAAGAGCTTAAAACTATTTTTAGCTCAATGAAACATCGATTTGAAGCTGTAATAAAGAATAAATGCAACCTCACTGCTATCATCAGTATTTTATGTATATCAACAGTTATCGCAGCATAACTTTTTGTGTGTTGTAAATATTTGAATTTAGAATTAAATTTTCTTTTTAAAAAGATTTAAAATACTTAGTATGTTGTGCAACGTAAAATTTTCTATAAGCATACAAACTTAAAAAACAATTTAAAAGAGTGTTCACAATTTTGGCCACCACTGTATTAAATGTTGAATTAAAATTGTGAGCATTTTTTGAAACTTTCGATACACGGAAAAAAGTTTCATACAATTATTTTTATAAATGAAGATGTTATTAAAACTTTGAATTTGATAAGTAGTTATTAAATATTTAAAATTTGAGTATATTTTAAAAATTCGTAAAAAAACTTTTCGGCATTTTATTTTTTAAATCACTAACTCTAAACAATCAAAGTATGAGTGTTTAAAAATCACTTTCATATAAACGCATCGATATTGATTCATTTTAGAAAAAGTCTTAAAATATGTAAATAATCGGGGTTGTAAAAAAAACTGTATCTCGTGACGAAATAAATTATATTTCCAATTACAAAATTGCTGGCGAAGTTATTACATGCGCGAATAAAAAAATTAGAGTATTTTTTTAAAAATCATAAAAATTAAACGATAATGTTGTTTCGAACCCGGGTACAAACGCAAGCGCTCTAACCGAAAAATAGAACAGTGCCCTAATCAACCACTCCACGAAATCTTTAGAAGAAAAGAAATAAAAGACCTTTAAAATAAAAGGAAGAGATATTCAATTTCGCCTTGCGTTATTTGTTAAAGTTTTAATTTGGGGGGAAGGCTTCATTTTTATGTTAATGCCTTCAAACTTCATATATCGATTGCCAACAATGGTAATTTTTAAACAAAAAATGTAACAAAAATAATTCTTAAATATTTTTCGCAAAAAGGAAAAAAAACAACGAAAAATACACACACAAATTTCTTTTAAAAAACCGGAATTTTTAAGTAAATTTTTCTCAGTCTTTGTACAGATTACGGATAATGTCGTTCTACACGCGGAAAAAGTTCATGAGATTATTTTTATAAATAAAGAAGTTATTAAATATTTAAATAAAATTTTTTGAAAAATCGTACATAAAAAACGTTCTTGACATTTATTTTTTAAACGACTAATTCTGAAAGAGAAAAGCATGAACTTTTTTAGTGTAAAATCTCATTTCATTGACGCGAAAGAAAATGCAAGCGGAACGATTTAGAAATCATTTTTATAAAAACGTACCAAATTTGACTCATTTTAGAAAATATTATAAAAAATAGAAAATATAATTATTTTGTAAAATAAATTATACGGTATTGTGGCGAAGTAAATTATCTTTCCGATTCTGTAATTATTTTTTGATCTGAAGTCTAAAAAAAAATTAGATCGTGTTTTAAAAACGTCTGGGGAAAAAAAGTTCAGAGAATTGGAACTTTGCCCCTGGCAGGAAAAATGGCTCTAATTATGCGTTTTAAGGTTTTTAATTAATATCTTTTTAACTAATTGGAATATCGGAATATAAATGGTAAAAATGGATTCCTTTGGATCATTCTCGAGCTTTTGGTACCTTTGGCGAGTTTCTGCGTCGTGCGGTTCGTGAGAAGATAGACGTACATACGTTTGTTTACCTACGAATTTTAATAGTGTAGATTGCAGCAGTTAATGCAAAGACTATGGAGAACAGACGTTTCAACATAACAAAACTTTCAGTGCAATTTTCCTAAAATTTCTAGGTCACTTCTGCCCGAGATAGTGTCCGAAAAACTGAAACTCCGACAACTGTGTTCTCGGAGGGTACATGACCAAGTAGCAGAGATTAAGACATCAGGGCAGTGTTCTAAACTTCCTGATACGGTACAACAAAGGTGAGTCTTCTTAAGCCGGATCGTCATGAATGAGGAGACGTGGCTGTGTCGCGTAACCCCGAAATCCTAACTGCAATTGATGCAATGGAGGTACACATCATCGCGTGAGATGTTGACGCGTACAATGCTTTGGGATCGATACGGCATTTTGCTGAAGGATTTAATGGCACGCAGACAAACAGTTAGTTCGGCACGCTCATATGAGAAGCTTAGAAAACTGCGTCGCGCAATACATAATCCTCATTCATGATAATGCACAAGTACACATTGCACATGATACGCAAAGACGCCTAATGGAATTGCGATGGAAAGATTTTGACCCCCCCCCTACAGTCCGGATCTCACGCCAAGTGACTTTTTATCTGTGTAAGCACCTGAAGATCTTCCTGCTGGTAAGTAGTTCCGAGACGACGACGAAATTAGATCCGTTGTTATCCAATGGTTGCATTTGCATAGGTGCATCGTTGTTTGACGAGGGCATCCAAACATTCGTGACCCGCTTCGATAAATGCCTAAACAATAGTGGTACTTATGTCAAATTTATAATCTGACCTTATTTAATAAGTTAGTTCCAAATGATTGTTCCATTTTTTATGTTGTTAAACGCGGAACTTACTTTCTGGATTACCAATGTATATTAAATGTTCCCAAAACTTTGTCAATTTCTCTCAATAACGTTTCATTACTTAAAAATGCAATTCTCACAATCCTTATAACTCTCCTTTTTGTGATTACTTTTTAAGATCATTATAACCGAATTTGTAAACTAAAAGAAATAAAGTTAATATATGACAAAAAGAAATAAATAAAAAACAGAAAATAGAATGACTAACTTCTACACCACATGATCAAAACAAGCCACATGTCTTAATATTCGGCTGGACCACCTTTGACTCGAATTAAAGCACTCATTCGACGTGGTATTGTTTTTAATAAGATTTTGTACAGCTCCAGAATTTATTGTCGTTCAAATTTTCAGTACTTTTTCAACAAGGCATTGAACTCACGATGGAAGAGACAAGCCACTGTTCCAGTATATCGAAAGGTTTTCCATTGGATGTTAACACGGTGTTTGTGGAGGCCAATTTACACTCATGTCTATAAGTTAAGGATAATGAAGTTCAGGCAAAGAAAGAGACAGAATCAAAACAAATTTGACTTATTTGTGAAGTATATTTATTAAACAAAAGGTAAAGAGCAAAAAAAAAAATGCTATATGTTTGATATAATTAATAAAAATTTCGATTTTTACTCCCTAGAGCAAATTTCAAAAAAAAACCTATTTACAAAAAACAGTATAACATGGTTAGTATGATGGTTAATACGGAGTATGTCTCCCGGACGATGCAATACAGGTCTTACAACGCCTAGGCATGCTATCAAATTATCAATCTGATCTTGGGGAATATTACACTACTCATCAAGCAATGCCCTCCGAAGTTCCGGTAGAAAGGTGGGAAGAGGTTGACGGGCTGCAATTTGCCGGCCAAGCATATCCCACACATGCTCTATTGGATTCAAGTTCGGTGAGCATGCTGGCCATTCCATACGGGTGATATCTTCCGATTGAAGGCATTCATCTACAATGTTTGCACGGTGAGGACGGGCGTTGTCATCCATAAACAGAAATTCAACACCCATGGCACCCCGAAACAAACGTATATGTTGTTCCACAATGACATTCTGATAGATGTAGCCTGTCATCGTTACACTCTGAACATGCAGGTCAGTTCTGGAACCAAGAATAATTCTTCCCCAAACGAGCCATCCTGCACCACCGTAACGGTGTCGTTCAATGGTGTTTTCTTGGTGGTAACGGGTACCTAGCGCTCTACATATTAAAGTCCGGCGAGAATCAGACTGCAAACTAAACCTGGACTCGTCGGAAAACATCACAGAAGACCACTGTTGTGGTGTCCACAATGCATGCTCTCTACTCCAGGTTAATCGCAGGCGACAGAGTGAGTTGCGTTAAGTGGAACACATCTGACAGGCCTACGAGCATATAGACCAATGTACCCTAACCGTCTGTACACGATCTGCCTTGAAACTGTCGTATCGGTAGCTGAAGAGAGCTGATGAGACAGGTCTGATGCTGTGTTTCTTTTGGCAGTAACTGTCAAATACCGCTCCTCATTCGGCGTTGTAACTCGAGGGGTGACCTGTGCTGTAACATCTACTCACATTACTACCATCTTGGAACCGTTGCCAAAGCCTGGAGATGACACTCTGGGCGATTCCAAGTTCCTCGGATACTTCCAGCTGGGTACGTCCACATTTCAGTCGTCCAATACTTCTACCACGTAAAAAATCATCCAAATGCTTCCTTTGTACCATAACTATGTGGTTATTAAACTGAAAGGCTTTTAAAGCGCTTGTGAGCAATTTTACTTCTTTGCTACCATTCTTTATATACCCCTCTCTTACACTCTCGTCATTGTGACGTACTATCCGCGCCATCTGGTGGTTTCTGTAATTTGCATATTCTTCTTCAAGATGTGTGTGATAATTCTATAGGTGAAATTTTTATTTTAGAGTTCAATTTCTGTGTGATTCTGAATTATCCTTAATTTATGGACATAAGTGTAGTTCAGAAAATGACGAACGTTTAAGTAATCCATGACTTCATTTAACTATCGCCAAATTTGGCTGATCTCAAACCAAAACCCACTGAAACAAACCTGCATTTATTTCACACACAGATTTTTTTGGTCAGGTGATATACAATGAAGCAAGGGGAGAAAATTGTGGTATCCTTAGAGACTTTTAGAATTCTCCTTTCAGCAGGATAAAACTGATATCACTATTAACAGAGAGCGTAAAGGTAAGTTAACTTCAAAAAAATCAATTTTCACTTCAATTTTTTTTTTATGCATAACAAATTTTTCAGCACAAAATAGGTTTTAATTTTGTAAAATTCTGCATTGAACTTAATGAGTTTATGCAAAGACAAAACTGATGTTAAATGTTTCAAACATATGACCAAGTAAAAAATTTTCATTACATTTTCAATAATGCTTTCATCTTTTTTTCTTTCACAAATTCTCAAAATATTTTAAAAATCGAAAAAGGTAATAATATACAAATATGAATTATTAAACACAGTTACAAAAAACACTTAATTAAAATACTTCAAAGTTTTAGACATTTGGTTTAATAAACTTCGAAGCCCAAGTTTTTATATATATAAATCATCTTTCAAGAAATAATTTAGTTCTAAAGTTTGCTATTGAAAACGATCTCTTTAACGAGCCTGCACTAGTATACAATTAACTTATCACAAACTGTTGGAAAACGGAAAAATACAACGAACAATGTTAAATTTTTGGTTAAATTCATTCAAAAATATACAATTATTAAATAAAAATCGTAATAATGAAGAGAAAGTAAAAATTAATCGGGGAACAAACTATTTATTTCGTTCAATTTATATTAAAACAGATTAGTTTAAATATGCATAACCACGAAAAAACTCGGCATTCTAACTCTTTTTATTTATTTTACATCTCGTGAATATCTGTTAAACTTGCCATACTCTCACCTTTTGATTTTACAAAGATATAACAAAATCGAAACATTTTTTTCACATTAAAAAATTTAAGTTAAGAATAAAAAGTGTAGCATTATTTATCATATCGTTTGGGTCTTACAGCTTTTCTACCACATTTAGTTTTGATTTCTAAATTTACATTATCATTTTGGTTATTACAATTATTAAATTTTGAGTGATTGTCTTTTACATTTTTAAACAGTTCACTGTTATAAATTTTACTATCACTGTTAAGTTATAGAGAATACAACCGTTTTACTGGACGTACCAATTCTCCCATACGAGTTTTGACTTTTACAACTCTAACTGAATTGTCCTTTCCTGAAAACACTTCCATTACCAGTCCGATAGGCCAATCTAGTCTCTTCTTGCTGTCGCAACCAATGAGCACCACATCTCCAACTCTCACTTCATTCGAACCAGCTTTGTTGCTCTCTTGATGAACGAGAAGACTCAAGTATTCATCTCTAAATCTATTCCTTAAATCGTTTCTCAATCTTTGCTGAGATACCCGAGTCTCTTGGTGAGATTAATGTTATTAATGTTGTCCTGATCTGGTACTCCCACCGTTTGGATATCTTGAAGGAACATGGAAGGTGTGAGAGGTGTTAAGTCGTCTTGATCCTCAGATAAATAGTTGAGTGGCCTTGAATTAATAACTGTTGTACAACACACAGAATGGTATTTAATTCTTCAAAATTTATTGACGCTCTTCCCAAAATTCTCCTTAAGATCTTTCTCACCATTTGGATTCCCCAAAACCTCCCCACCAAGAAGCAGTGGGAAGATTGAAACTCCACTGAATTCTCAAAATTGAGGTCTCTTGAGTAATTTTTTTCCAGTCAAGGGAAGCCATTAAATTATCAGCTCCTATGAAATTAGTCCCATTGTCACTATATATTTTCCTCGGCCGACCTCTTCTTGCTATGAATCTTCTCAACCCTAACAAGAATCCATCAGTCGAGAGACTTTCAATTAGTTCTAAGTGTATAGCACGGTAAACCGCGCGTGTAAACAGTACTATCCATGCTTTACTCCCATTCTTTAAATAAAGTGGACCTGCTAAACCCACAGCGGTTACTTCAAAAACTAGAGCATCTCTGACTCTATCCTCAGGTAGTGGAGCAGGTACCGTTTTTATTTCCTTCGAGGTGTATACCTCACAGCGAAAGCATTGGTTTATGACTCTTTGCACAGTCTTTCTGCCACGTAAAACTCAAAATTGTTGTAGATTTTATAGAACAACCTGTGTTCCACTGTGGTACGAATTTGTATGATTTTCGAAGATCAGTCGTTGCGCAAGCAGATGATTGGATGGTAAAACAATAGGACATATGAAGTTTTCATCGTCTTTTCTTCTCACTATTTTCTTCTTCAATCACATGAGACCTTCGTTGTCAGTAAAAACGTTGAGACTTTTCAATTTATTTTGTGTAACTGTGTCATCAAAACTTTCCTGCTGCACAGATTTTAAAAGTTTCTTCTCAACAATTTGAATTTCATTCACAGTCAACTTCCCCTCTCTTGCTGCTGCGATATCTACTATTGTAGCCAAATCGAAGAATCCATGCTACTAATCTCAGTATTCTTGAATATTTTGAAAATCGAGTCAAATACCAAACTGTTTCACTGGAGGAAATATTGACTGATGACACTCCCTTCCTTTTCCCTTTTGAGACTTCTTCTTTGTTAATTTGTACTTCGGAATTTGGCCAGTCTTTTGTAGGAAGTCTAAGCCACCTAAGTCCCACCATCTTGAGTCCAAAAGTATCTTCAAGGTGCAGCCTCTTGAAGGAAGATCAGCGGGATTACAGTGCCCAGGAACATGCCTCCACATTTCTGCTGTAGATAGTTGATGTCTGCCCAAAAGAAACTTGACACATCTTCTAACGTCGTTGCTTCTGATTGAATAAGCTAGACGAGCAGAAAGTCAGCAATTCTAATCGAGGGGAACCGTTGTTTTCCGTAATGAAGCAACTCTTGATTGAGCCTGCAGCAGTTGGATGTTCACGTCATCTTTACCTTCTGTTCTCAAATAAACCACACATGCATAGCTTGATGAACTGGCGTCACAAAATGTATGCACTCTATAATATCCTCTGTATACTATGAGGATTACACATCACGGAATTTTTGTGATATTTAGATTAGCTAAGTCCTTTAACCACTGCATTTTTTCTCTGCATGCATGGGTAGTCATTCATCCCAGCCTATCTTTTTTCTCCATGTTTCTTGCAACAATAATTTAGGAGCAATAGTAACTGGGCATGTGAATCCAATAGGATCAAAACCCCTTTGGATGCAAGATAACACATTCCTTCTGGACATAGGCTCACAGGCAGTGTCCATATAACTAGTGCCACAAATAGTAGATCTCTTTTCTTTTCGATCCCACAAAAGTCCTAAGACATGAGATGGTACTGAATCAGCATCCTTTGAAGTATTTTTCCATCCTCTAAGTTCGAAGCTTTCTAATTTCATCAATTCTGTAGATCCATTTACAAACTCAGAGAGTTCTCCTTCCGTGTCAACGGATGTTACACAGTTGTCCACGTAAAAACATTTTTTCAAAATTTTGGCAATAACACGATATTCTTGAGGACAATTTTCTAAAAGGTTGTTGATCACAGCTGAGTCCAAAAACAAGTCTTCTGTGATGATAAATCTTCGTTTTACTTTCCTCATAATCCTTCCACCAGAAAAATCTTTAAAAAATCTGTCTTTTGGATGAATGGATATCTGTAAAAAGGCTTTCTTTATGTCAGAAATTATTCCACTTTTCTCCTCTCTAAATCTCATCAATATTGGAGAAACTGTGTCCAAAAGATTCAATTCCTTTTTTAGGCAGTCATTGAGAGAAAATCTGCCCTTTTCTTTACATGCAGCATCAAATACTGGTCTGAGTTGCGTTGTCGAGCATTCTTTATAAACTCCACGATGAGGAAGATAATGACACCTTGCTTCTCTTCCACCTTTAAAAACCTCTTCAATGATCTGCTCATCTTCCCAACTTTTGAGAACTGAATTATAATCAGAATATCTTCCTGACGAAATTAGTTTTGATATTATCGAAAGTAGTCTTTTTTCTGCAATGTTCTTATTATCAGGAAGGCTGGAATTATCAGTCCAGGGTAATCTCACCATATAACGACCATCAAAATCAGTGGATAAAGTATCGTTAAAGAATTTCACTACTTCTTCTTTTCTTGCTGTTTTCTCTGTAGGTTCTTTGATTCCTAAAAGCTCTAAATCCCAAAAGTGTTCTATTTTCTCACTATGAGTAAACATTGTGATACTTTCAGCAATACTTGACTGTGATGTACTTTTGATATTATTTGAGGTTCTAACCATTAAGACCCAATCTAAGTAAGTTTCACAAGCAATTAATCCACATTCAAATTTGTGTATAAGTCCAGTGAAAAGTTCTCCACAAAAGTCCGCTCCAATCAATAATTCTATTTCATGTGAACCTTCTCCGTAATCAGCTCTCTCTCTCTATATATATATCCAGATTTTCTTTTCTCTTAATTCTTTATTCCACAATCCTCTTTTGAGTCTAGGAATTTTTCCACAAATGGATAACTGATCCAAAACCTGTATATCAAGAGAATATTTCCCATTGGGCGAATTAAGTTTAATTTCGTACAGACCATGATCTTTCACTTGAGTTTTAACACCACCAAACAATGGCTAAACTTCTCTTACTTACAGACAAGTCCTAATTCTTAGGAAGTCTTTTTCAATATGAGCGAGTTCTGAGAACCACTATCAATTAATGTTCGAAAACACTTTTTTTTCCCGTTGGCTCCAATATTTACAAATACAGTCAGCAGTAATACAGCTTCCGAACATTTTTCGGAGATCAATGCGTTGCTCGAGTCAATCGTCTCATTTGTTGAAATTTCTCTTTTATTTACAGGCAATTCAAAACACATGATTATATGGTGCTGTTTAGAACAAATCATACACTTTATTTTCGATTTACATTCCTTTGCTCTGTGACTACCCTTGAAACAAACATAACAGGCCTTCTTATTACTTATAGCTTCCTTTTTCTTGTCCAAAGACCAATTTTGTGCTAAGCAATCCTTACTTTCGTGGGATTTGTCACAGAACACACAATGAAGCTGTCTTTTTGTCAAGTCACCCGAAAATAAATTACTTGCAGTGGGCACTCTTTCATCTAAATTTTGCTTTTTCTTACTGTTCAAATTACCATTGTTGAATTCAAATTTCATTCCATTTTTAGCAAGTTGTAAGCGTTCTTCGCCCTCTACTTCACATTTCAAAAAACAAAGTAAATTCTTATTACCATAACCACCTGTTAATTCGTTTTCGGCGGACAATTGTGTTGGATTTCGCAGCCAGACTCATCAATTCTTCAGGGATACATGATTCAACAACAGGGAATAAAATGGCTTCATATTTTTCACCTGTTAGTCCTATCGACTCCAAGGATCTCAAATGGGATTCTAATTTATCATACAAATAAGAAATATTTGACTTACCCCTTCTTTCTGTTGCATTCTGTATAACAAGAGCTAATAACTCGCAAACATAAAATTCGGTTCACTCCTAGGAGAGCCCACACCCTTGGCGCGAATTACTTTGGTTGGCGATAATTGCGCCATCTTGGTAACCCTACTTTTAAATACTACATATGGCAACCCTAACTATTTCTAGCATTTTCATATTTTGAGGGCACGCATTTCGATTTTCATTTTGTTGTTGGACTCCGGGCTGGCTGCGTGAGTGAGGGAATATACTTAAGAATTTTTTACTTTGTTGAATGCGAAATGTAAGAAAGAATTGATTGAATGGTGTATGAAGGAAGGATTGATTGCTTCGAGTTATGAATGTCCTAAATGTAATGATCGGCATGATGTAACATGGTCGGCAATAAAACGCTTTCTTCGAAATCGTACCATCCACGCCGAATGTATGTTCGACCATCACCCCGCAGAATAAATATGGCGGCACTCACACGATCATTTGCTTAGCGATGAGACCTTTAAGGCTTTTTAAAAATCTGTTGTTACACCGTACCCTCCACTTGGAAGAGATCAGCAGTAAGAAAGTAAGTGTTTTTATAATTTTTACCTTAAATGTTTAATTTCTGTATTGTTTACATATATTTTCATTACGCATCAACCTTATCCCGCTATATTCCCTTGCCGCCATTGTCGGGTTCGCTTGGCGCTATCTTGTTCTGGCTTGGCGCATTTTTCGGTTTGTCGCCAAGGGTATGGGCTCTCCTAGGATTTTACCTAAAATTCTACATACAATTCTTCTCTTCCAAATCTGTTCTTTAAAGCTTCAATTGTCTTTTCATAATTTTCAGATGTTGGAGGGAAACTTTCCATAACTTCCCGAGCTCTACTTCCTTGCACCATGCACTGTAATAAGTATTGAAATTTATCCTCCGGTGCCAAATCCTGGTCAGTATGAATGCTTTGAAATTGACTCCAAAACCCTAAATAGTCTTTCAATTCCCAACCGAAATGTAACAATTCAATTTTTGGTTGGCGCATATTTCTTTCATTTGGCGATGAATTTATCGATTCACCTGTTCTGTCAGAACACATTTTATATTAGAAGTTTTCATTTTTTACTCTCACTTAAGGTAACAGAACACCTTCGAAGAATTTTTTTTTTGAATTAACCTGAATTTTGCCTGTAAATGCATATTTTATGACGTTATGGGCCTCTAAAATAAGAATAATACACAAGAAAAGTTTTGTTAGTGTATATTTTTAGTGTCAAAGGGGTATTTTATAAAAAAATATGCAAAAATAAGACTTTACGCAAAACTTGATAACTGAAAATAAAATAAATATATTGACATTTTGTAAATTGAATAATATAGCATACAACTTTATCTAGGGAATAGACTCTTATTTTGGTAATATGACCATTACGTGGGAAGTTATTGTGTTTCGAACTTCTATACGTTGAAATTTTCTTAAAAGCTATTGTAATTTTTACTTCATTGCTATATAAAAAAAATTCTACTCGACACAAAATCTTATGAATGGTCTATTCCCTGTATAAGTATTTAAAAAGCATACATATAAAATTTTTATTTCATTCAAGAATAACTTTTTGAAATATTGTGTTTTGTGGTAAGAAAAAATGTAAAAAAACTCATTTTGAGAAAACGACAAAAATAACATTAAACTATTCTGATTACAAGATAAACACTTACTTTCTTATTAAAATGTGCACCAGATTTATAATTCTCCCCATCTTTGACTTCTAAAACACTAATTTTTTTCTTTTTAAGTGCTCTTAAAATTTTCCTTTTTTTCTTTGTTTTGGGGTCTGCATTATGAATTGATTCACGGATTCTGCATTTATCTAAATGTTTATATCCCCGTAAGGTAAACACCCCAGCGTTTTCTATATTCATTTTATTAAAAACTTTTAGACACCCATTTATTCCTTCATTGAAGTGTATAATAGCATCATACGGCCCAACTTTAATTGTTTTGAGAGAAACAAATACTTCCTTCAGTATTTTTTGCCAAACTATTCCATTAAAACACTCGTTGGCATTTTGCGTGCGTCCATGCAAGCACTTACTTAATATCTGTTTGTCGCATAGTTCTAAATATACTGGTTTAATTTTATTTAAAACATCATTTGATAAACCAGCATATTTTGTGGAACATTTTGTTCCATTTGCCATCCCCGCTAAAAATAACACCAGCTTTCTTTCCTTATTGGGCATTGACCATGTATCAGTTTCTTATCACTTCATGCACAGTGATATAACGCAGCAATTACATTTTGCTGCACGGCATTTAAGTTACCGACATTGCTGCGAACAGAAATTCTGTAATAGTTTTGAAGTCTGTCAATAAAATTATCAGTTAATTTGCCTTTACCAGACAGTCCATTAGTTTTGGTTTTCATTTTTCTCAGACTCGAACCCACTCTCTTTTGTACATGGCCAATGCACTCAAACTTGGTCAGTGTTTAATCCATAAGTGTCTTTCACACTCATGAAAGCTTTTGAGTCACCATCCCCATAATATTGAGTGTATTGCAGTCTGCGGTTTTTTTCAGATCGAAGAAATATTCGGGAAGTGCCTACAATTTCCACTTTTGATGAAGAGCCAGTGAAATTACACTGACATATGTGGTCGGCTTTTGACGACTCATATTCAAAGTTTCTTGGCATAGTCTGAAGTCTCTTACATGTTGGACAGTAGGACGACATGTGACTTCTATGTCTAACACCTTACCAGTATCAACTGATATTGCAGCAACACAGCCATTCATAGATGTATAGCCTCTTCCCTGCCATGTGCCATCCACTGATATGCCACATTTTACAATATCGGAAGATTTTGTTTTTTCTCCACAATTTCAGTAGCAGCTTTTATAATGGATTCCTCAGCTACTTCCTGAACCACATTTTAAAGCTTTGCTTCCTGATTTTTGTAAGTAGTTTTGGTTAATCGAGGCAAATTTAATGTTGAGCATAATTTAAATGCCCCAGCAAAACCTTTACCTATCTGCCGCATACCATATACTAGCCTGGTATTTATGACAAGTGCATTTTCAACTTTTTTTGATGAAGCAAATGCAAAAAAAAAAAGTCACAACACTTACATTTTAGTGTAAAATGGGAGCACAATCCATATCTGGAATACTCGAATAGTTCTACTTTTTCAGCAAAACATTTTGGGCAGCAAAGATGAGCAAAAGCTTCCACAATAAGTTCACGGTCAAGGGTTCAAGGTTACCAAACACAGGACCAGGCATTTCTTCTGCAGTTGACAAACTCTCATTTCCCAACTTTGAACAGCTAGCAGTACATTCAGGAGCTGCTGAAGTGCTATTATTTTTCGAAGTGTTTGTGAATTTATTACGATAAAATTGCCGCTTGCGCTTTCTAGCGATACTTTTAACCATTTTTAAGTTAAAATAAAACAGAATAAAACAACCAAATAAACTTTTTTACGCTGTCAATTCTTTCAGCATAAAAATCAAACGCATATGTAAACAAAGTCAAAACAACAAACTTGCTGCCAGGTTTTACACATAAAAAAGGAAAAATGTATTTCCAAATACATTTATATTTATTCCTAAATGTTCTATTTTTATTTCTGACTAAATATTTGTACATTAATTATAATATTTCATGTCATATACTATGAAAGAGAAACGTAAGCAAATCGGCCACTTCCGGTGAGCAGAAACTATTTCGGGTCCGAGAAATTTGATTAAGTAATATTGAAAAAGCTGTAACTCGGCTTCTAATTAAGATAGAAACAAAATTTAAACAGATTTACAAAGATAAAAGATTGAATTTTAATATAAGACCAAAAATTAAAATCGATATTTTGACCAAAAATAGAGTTTTAGAGGTGTTCTGTCATCTTAATCCATTTTCTCTCGATATTTTTCAATTTTATTATATTCCTTTTCAAATTCTTCATCTGTTCCGATATTCTTCAAAATTACATCATCAGTATTTTAATTCACTGTAAATACGACCTAAAGCCAAAAATTTCGTTTTTACAACTTCACTATTTGGCGCTTCTTTTTCGAATTCCTCCATTACGCTATTTACAGTCTTCGTAAATACAGCGGGAACAGAATTTTCGTATATTCTCAATACATCTTCCATAGCCATGATGTCAAGTTTAATTATTAATTTTAATAACCACGACTAACCTGTTTCTGTATCACGTACTTGGTCACCAAATATTTCGTCCAATTTATATTAAAACAGATTAGTTTGAATAATGCATAACCACGAAAAACCTCGGCATTCTAAATCTTTTTATTTATTTTCCACTGTTGCCATTTAAATTACATCTTGTGAATATTTGCTAAACTCGCGACACTATTGTAGAATTATAATAAAAATGCACTGTTTGCATGAAACATTTTAGCTGAAGGTTACTGAACAATTCCTTCCAAATGTGTTTGAAACGAATGATCAGATTTGGACGAAATTAGGAACACATAGGCTATGTACTCTTCAAAATAAATGTAAAAGATTGGATTCCATAATGAACAATTTTTTTATAAAGATGATTTAATAGATTTTTAATTAATCGTCTTAAAGTATTGCCATCATAATTTAGAAGTTTCATTAAAGTAATTAAAAAATATACTAACTTTATCTATTTGAAAGAGAAACTTGATTCAAGAAAGAATTTAAATGAGAATTTAGTGAGCTAATTAGGGAGTACCCTTTTTTTTTTGACAATTGTAGATAAAAAATGGCAGAAATGTCTTAAATGCAATAGAATGCTATGTCATAATAAATTTTGTTTAAGGATTCAAACTTCTTTAAATAGTATTTCATTAAACATTTATGCCTTTTGCAGTCCAGAATAGAAACTAATAAAAAATTTTCTTTGAATATCCATAATATTAAAATCTCCCTTAATAAAATTCAAAAATGAAAATAAAAGTCATACAGAAAATTATACAAGCAGTAAAGATACATAACACTTAAAAACATTTTAATGTAAAAGTACATTTAACCATATAAAAATGACACAAAAAACACCACACCTGAAGTTAAACATAATAAATACTCAAATATTTTGACAGATGATTCCTGCTGAAATACATCATGATACAAAATCATTCATAGTCAATACTAAAACTGAAAGAAGGAAATCAAAAGTTCAGTCATAAGCTGGTGGGATGAAGTTTTGGATAAGGATAAATCAATTGACTAACACAAAACTAGATTTTTTTTAATGTAATTTTTTCACAATAAAATTCAGTATAGAATATAAGGTTAATAAAAAATTAAAGAAAAATTAATAATGCTCTTATTGACTTGACTGGCAAGATCAAACTAAATAGAATGTAAATTCAAAATAATGCCAATTTGGCAGTATTTCACCTGCATATAATTACATATATTATTACCACAGTTTAAAATACAATAATGAATCTAGTTTTGCATCGTTTATTAACTTTTGCATAATGCATACATATTGGATTCAAATATAAGAATCACTGCAATTCCATCAATATAAAAACTTCATGAAATTAGCAAGAAATATTTTTGTTGAAACATAACTTCATGGAAATATTTTTAAAATTATTTGCTTATGACAATCAGCAAAATTGTTAACGGAAATTATCAATGATTTATTACAACAGTTGTTTATTCAAAATTTTCTTAACACATAAAAGTAACAGAAAAAGTTACATAAATATCAGCATGGAAAATATACAGAATCAATTTTGTATCCCAATCCACTTTGAAAGATGTTCTTTGAAATAAAAACGAAATAATGACAATTTCCACATTAGGAGTGAAAATGCTACATTTTTGGGGAAAAAAATGTTTCTGGTATTACAGAACAGCAGAAATTAAAATTATAATGAATCTTAGACACAAGTAATTAAAATTTATTACAGCCTTTAAACTTTTTTATTTGTGAAAATAATTGTAAAATAACATGACAAAATGAAATGTAAGACAAAAGTAGACTTTAATTGTTTTAAGCTTTATAGTAGAAAAGCTGATTAAATAGGTAATAACTTTTTAGAAAATGGTATATTAGCTAAATATTCATAGTCAAAACTAAATAATCTATAAAAATCGAGAACATGAATTGTGTCAGAAACACTTTGTAAATTTGTTTACTATACATGATGTAAAATATAACATTTTTTAAATCAAAAATGAGAATTACTAAAGAATATTTGAACAGAAAGGGATTATAAGAAACTTTGTCTAAATTAAATGAAGTTTTAGATGACTATCAAAAAGGACAAGAAATTAGTATTCATAAAGAACAATTCAGAAGTAAAATTTGAAGTTCTAAACCTAGAAAGTATAGAAAATCAGTGACACTGCAACATATTGAACTCATTCAGATACAATACCTCTTAGTTTTAATATAAATACACAGAGGGAAATCTTAACTTGAGCACTATTACAAGAATGCAAATAAATCCTCAGATTTCCTGAGAAAATGTTTAATACCATTCTAAACTGATCATGGAAACAGAATATATTTATGATGTATAAAATTGTGTTTAATTACCAGTAATATCAGAATCAGATTTGTTTCAATCACACTCTAAGAGCATCTCAGTCAGCTTCTATGCTATCCCTGGATATATTTAAATGAAGTACTAAACAACAGAAATAAAGTATTCAGTATTTCATTCAAATATATTTGGATTGGTTAAAACTTATATTGCTCAAATACAATTATAAGACTACTATAAATTGATCCAATCCTCTCTATCTATCAAGGTAGTTTTATTAAAATTATATTTCATCATAACAAATTTAGGAAATGCTTAACATGCATATTTCTCCTATCTAAATTTTGTGCTTCATTATATATATGTTATTAAACTTCCTACAGAGCACAAAAAGTATAAAAAAATTATTTAAGTGATTAAAGGTAATATATGTCCCATAAGAAAAATAGACATAAAGACAATAAAAGAAAAATTAATTTATTGGTTTTATTTAGAACAATAAAACCAATAAATCAATTATATCATTGATTAATTAAATGATGCAATACAGAATGAAGTATTTTAAATTGGGAGTTTTAAATATAACAAGATAAATAAAAAATATAATTTAGTAAGAAATGATATTTTTCCAAAATCAATACTTTTAGTGAATAGCATTAAATAAAATTTTTAAAACATTTACTTCCACTAACAATATATCTTATCAAGTAATGTTTGTGAAAGTAATTAAAAATGTTTTGAAGTAATTTTAAAAAAGTGATAGTTCAAAAAATATTTTAAAAAGGAAATTTAAGGATTAATTTTATGTAATTGAATTTATTTAACATTTTAAACACATGCATTAAAACACATTTTTCTAATTATGAATTCTAAGCTTTAATCTCATTTATGTCATCAGATTAACCACAGCTTCATGGATTCTTACTTTTATTTTTCAATACATTCCTGTAATTTATCATCAAGATTTAAGTACATTTTACAATATTTCTGTTTGAATGAATCTAGCTTTAACTTCACTGGAAATGTAATTCATTATGTACATTAAAAAAATTCATCAAAAACTTTCAAACAATTGAGAAAAGATAACAAAGTTAAGAAAAACTATTTTATTTACATTTGGTTAAATCAAATGCAACTTTTAATTTAAGTTAAAAAAATATTTCAAAATAGAAAACAAATTAAATGTTTTAAATATTTTCAAAGAAATTTTACAGTAAAAGCCAAGATGAAAAACAATTGCTTTTCCACATAATTGCTACTTTTTACAATAAATAAAATATCTATACTTGGAGTTTTCTTGGGTACACATAGAGAGAAAAATAAAAACACAGAAATAAAGTTTTAAAACACTTCTCTCAGTTATCTTAGAGTAGACACTTTGATTTCATCTGAAATTTTAAAGACTTCACTGATCTTTTCATAACAAACTTAAGTCTTCAGTCCATGAAACAATACAAAACCAAGCAAAAAATTCTTCAATTTTTACACATAGCTAGAGTTATTTTAACTATAAAAAGGTTTCTAAAAAGAATGCTTACCTTTAATAGTATTCTCTATATTACCTCAGAAGTATAAATATTAAAATAAGAGGTTTTAAATGCAGAACACTGTCTTAAATTGAAATATTTTCTTTGTTTTTGAGTATGATACTTCAATACATAAAGAAAAAAAGTGTTGGAAAAATTCAGAAAATAATTTAATATCAACTCAAATGTCCATAATTCAAATGCATGACCAAATAATGTTGTTTTTTTTAACTACAATACAATGCTCATTAGCAATAATAAATTTAAAAAATATTATTTTAACAGTTTTATCACAATTCCCTTAATAAATAAAAGAGATACTTGAGAAATCAATATGTTACATAAACAACAAGTGACTAGCTTTGTAAATGTGATTTAATACTCAAACTTTTTTTTAAATAATCTGACAAGCTACCTTCATGATCTTGGATAGATTTTGAATCAAGCATTTTTATCACAGAGTCAGAGACAGCACAATCAATTGATTCTATTTTGACTTCTTCTTTTGCACGTATCTTAACAGCCATACTCTTTTTAACAGGCTCATTACTGATGCTACAATTTTTAGAACATACAACATCATGATTGTGTTCTTCTTGAGGCTTGTTTGGAGAAATACCATGAGATGATTTGGAATGGTTGAAAGAAATTACACAAAGTGGATTCAAAATATTCCCTAGGACTTCTTCAGTAAAATTCACAGTTCCTTTCAATATATCTCGAGCCTATATAACAATAAATAAAAAATAATAAGTATATTTTACTGAAAGTTATCTGACCTACTAATTGTGCTTCAAAAATGGTTGGACACTATCATAGACTGAATTCATATTTCAGAAAGTAGAAAAAATGATTCCAGTCACCATGTATTGTGCATTTAATCCAAAAAAATCTTAGTGATGACCTTTATCGTAGGCTATAATATGAAAAGTAGAAATAGATTTAAAGTAGATAGACGATAGCAATAGATGAAAAGTTACATTCCTGATGGATAGGTTATTTAAAAATTTTGATGAGTAAGATGACAAGGACTTCAATGTTAATTACCCATAAAAGTTTGTACACTGTCAAAGGTACCTGTATAAAACAACAAAGTTAACTATTCAAATCAACAACCAAGTTTTTTTTAAATAAAGATTTAACATTAAAAAGAACAAAATTAGGAGAGAATTTATTGAAATTTATTTCTGAGTGAGGAAGGTTTCTCAAAAGATTCATAAAATAAATTCAGTTAAACAAATTGAGATGAGCAAGGGAATTTATTTGAATATTTTTTAAAAAAGAGAAAGAAATTACAGTCGAACCTCCATTTAATGAACCTCTATATTGCGAATTTTCTATACAGTGAACTTTTTCCTGGAACATAGTTTCACGATTTTCTTTGTAAAATAACCTACCTCCCAATTGCCAAGTGCATTTTCTGTATAATGAACTTTTTTCATGTGATTCAATTTTCTTTTTTCCTTATTTTTCAAGTATTTTTGAACACTTCAAGTTATTCTCTTTTAACACATTTTAAGGTGGTCATAAATCTTGAACTGGTTTTATTAGGTCCCTAACTCTACAATAGCAATAGAATTCTTGGCGTTTCATCCAAGAAGTGCAACCTTCAACCCTCATTGTTCAGTTCTCTAGAAACATTTTTGATATCTCCTTTCACTCCCAGTGAAGTTGTCTTGTGTCATTGAACTAGTCACCATAGTCATTTGTAGTGTTAATCAGTCATACCGGTAACTTCATTTCTTGTAACTCAAAAATTTCAAAAAGTGCTTTAGTATCAAACAAAAAAAATTAATTCTTCAGAAAGTGGATAAAGGCGTCAAGAAAAAGGAATTTGCTTTAAAATTTGGTATTCCTTCAAACAGCTTATCAAATATAAAAAAATCGAGATGAATTACAAAATTATAAATCATTGAAGTCTTGTTCAAAACGTTTAAGAATGTGTCTATGAAGATGTCGATGAGGCAGTTTAAGTGGATACACACAAGGCGAGATAAAAATATTCCAATCTCTAGACCTTTCGTAATAGAGAAAGCTCTTTAATTTGCGAAAGCATTGGGATACGACCAATTTCTAGGTAGCAATGAATGGCTATAAAAATTTGATAAAAGGCATTAAAAAATATGCTTGAAGGGATTTTTGGTGTACTGCAAAGATGTGAGGGATATTATGAAACAAAGCAAGTTTTCAAACAAAAAAACCTGAAATAAAATTAACTGATTTTATGAGTTATTAAATTTTAGGATGCATTTTGTAATGTATGTTTAGAAATTCTAGCTATAAAATAATGTATGTTTAAAATTACTTGCATGTTTTAAATCAGAAAATATCTTTAAAATTCATTATAAAATTATTTTTAATGTTGAAAATAGTGTATTCTTTGCCATTCTTTTTTCTTGTTTACATTGCAGTTTTTCTTTCTTTTTTTTATAGGTAAGATACATAAAATAAACAGATATTAATTTACAAAAAGGTATAGAAAAAAAAAATTTTTAACATATAGTGTTTATGAATTTAAAATTTTTTTATGGTGTTTATTAAGTGTATTGAAAGATGAACCTCTATATAACAAACTTTTTGGGGGGATTTAGCGATTTCATTAAATAGAAGTTCAACTTTACTTCTGTAAGCATGCCGAAATATACTTTGTGCAAGCAAAATTTGGTTGAAGACAATTTTATCATTCTCAAATCTTTTTTCAATGAACACAACTGACAATTACATTCTGATCGATAGTCAGTATTTAAGAAGCACTAGAAAATTTTACCAAAAGATATTAGATGTTACTCAGTATGAGTACTGCAGATTGTATTCTAAAATCGTCCTTAAACTGAAAAAAATTATAACTGCAAGAACTGTCCACAAAAGAATTAAAAATGAAGAATTAAAAATAAAAAATGGATATTAAGTATTGTGACAACAATGTTAAATTCCAAAACAATATATACAGTTTGATTAGCTGCAGAAGAAAAAAAAATTGTTGCATTCCTATCACCATATTTAACTGAAAGAAGATTTGGTACAGTCGTCACCAGTCTATTAGAAAGAATAGAAACAAGACTGCCAATAGTGGAATGAAGCAAATAATTTCAACCAAAATTCATTCTATTATGCTTTCTGATAATATATTCATTTTAAAAACACCTATTTAACTACATACACAATGAATATTCTCTATCCTCAGTAAAATTTAAAACATTTATCCAATAAAGAAGGCATATACTAAATTAGTGATTCCCAAAGTGGTCTATATCAAGCCCCAGGGATCTAACAATAGCCTGCAAGTGGTCAACATTATCAGGAAAAAAATTGGGGGTCTGTGAGATGTAAATGGGGGGTCTACAATTGTGGCTGTCATTTAACCAATTTGCACCTTTTATTTTAACTTTCAATTAATTGAACAAATATTCCACAAACACACTGGCTGCTACTTGTTTACTTATGTAATATTTTATTATAATAAAAACATATTTATCTCGAACTATGGAATAGAGTGAGAAAGTTTTTAGTTTCTTTTCATAGTAAAATGGAATTTCAGCGTAGTTGCAAATCTTCACAACAAAAAACAAAAAGGAGAAAGATTGGAAGCTAATAACTGAGGAGATGTAGGATAACCTAACAAAAAAATGATGCCAAATGTTGAAAATTTGCTAAAAAGCAACAGATTCCTCCCTCCCATTCAAACCATTTATTTGTTGCTCAGTTATTTTATGTATCAGGTACTAAATTATATGTGGTATGTAAAAGATCCCTAGAGTGTCTGTTTGGCTTGGGTGCTCTAGGCAAAATTAAATCCTAATACAGGTTTGCATTGTCAGAACTCAGGTGCCTCCCTCTAGGGAAAAAACTGGACATCAAAATTGACTGCAGTGATTGGTATCTGCTATATAGTGCCGCACTAAAAAGAGACACCAGCTTTCGGGGAATGTTCTAGGTCTGCAATGGAAAAACTCCAATAGGCAGCCCATTAGAAATAAAAAAATGTTTAAAAAGTAAGATTTTAAAGTAAGATAAAAGTGTTTTCTTAAGTTTTTCACTCTACACATCACTACAATTAAAAATTTAAATCTTTTAAAATAAATAGCTCTATACCAGCCATCAAAAACACATTCAAGTCAATAAATCTGCAAACATTCAATATTAAGTAAGCAGGGGCCTACCTCAAAACAGAAAACATCATAAGGGGCCTATGAGACAAAAAGTTTGGGAAACTCTGCACTAAATCAAAAAAAGGTAGAGAATCAAGGATATAGGGCAGTGGTCTTCAAACTTTTTCAACTCACATAACCCCAAGAACTAGAAGGTGCTTTTGTGGAACCCCTAGAACCAGAAAGTGTTTTTGTAGAACCCCATTCCATATATATATTTTGAAGAATATATCTCAGTCGCCCATCTGGTATAGAGGTTAGCAACGCTGACTGCTGTGCTGTTGGGAATGGGTTCGAATCCCGGAAAAGACATGGATATTTGTAAATGTATAGTACCTTTGCAGCATGGGGGTACTTTAAATAGCAATCGAACCACAAGTTCTATTGTGAGGTTGGTGGAACGGAAAGAGAGGTGGGAACCCCTGACCACCCCCAGGATGTTCTCCCTCAAAATTAAGGTGAAACCGAGCTACATCATTCTGTCACCTGTATGGCGCTTAAAGCTATGGCTAATGACAGGCATCACTTAGCCCTTTGCCATGATGAATTTTGTAGGCCTTGATTTGGCCTTTGTCGATCAGGTGGCATTAGTAACAACAAAATAATTTTTAAAGTAGATCAACATGTTATAGGAACTTTATGTAAAGGAATTTAAAAAATTATATATATATATTGCACTTATTATTAAAAAAATTCTAATCTATTTTTTAAATATAATTTACTCATTAATAATAATTTGTGATTCAAATGTCCCTCACCCATGCATTATATTTAGTAACTTGGATATATGTTAGTACTTTTTACACAAACTGTTGAAGTCTAGGTCTATTGATATTACATACAATCGTATTTATTCTGAGTTGAATTTGTTTTTATACTTTGTTTCTGTAGCCGCTTATGTTGAGAAATATATTTCACTTAAACACAATGTTCTGAATGGCATTCAAGTGTTTATAGATGTGTTAGAAATCTGTGTACTTTGCAAGAATTCGCAACCTAAAATTTAGAAGCAGTTCTTGCTTAAATTTAGATTTTAACACCAATGTTATGTTGTTCCCTTTCCTCCATTATATGTGTTGTTTTTCACAAATGTAAAAAGGTGCATTTTCCATTAGAAAACTATTTAATTTTGAAAGACATTATGCTAACTAACAAGTATAAAATTATCTCGTGGAACTTGAGATAATAAACAATAGAATATTCACAATCTAGTAGGAAGCATATATATAAAAATAAAACATGTTTTAATATTCTTTTATTATATTGTAATAAAAGTTTAAAAAGTGTTTCAAAATAAAGTTATTATATATAAATAAAATTTTCAGTTTTAATGAATTGGGAGGGGGGAGCTTTAAATACTTGTAACTATACAAACTTCATAGAAAACATGAATCCATTTTGCACATATATTTATTTCTTCTCAATTTCTTTTGTTGTGACTTGGGGAACCCCTGGGTTATATGGAACACAGTTTGAAGACCACTGACATAGGGGATATAAGTGTTTCAGTATTTGAAAAATTTATTCTTCTGTAGATTTCTGGAAAAGATGGTAATCATTTGGTAATTCTACACAGAGAGACCTTGTGACTATCAAAATACACAACACTACTGCAGGAACTTTTAACGTATTTTTTAAAGCTCCTGTGTTCATTACATAAAACCAACAATAAATTTTTATAGTTGACTATTACAGAAAAGCACTTAGCTAATAGTTATTTCTCAAAATACTTTCACAAAAAATGATAATATTGAGAGTAAATTATTCAAAAGAAAAGCAAAATAAATGTCATGAATCAAAAGCTTACTCTTTTTATACCAGCAAGAGCAATAAACATATCATCTTCACACAATAAACTTTGGCGCATCATACTCCCTTGTAACTTCTCTAAATTTTGAGTTATTTCTTGTGTACAGTATTCATTCATAAGTTTTAATTCAGAGATTTGTGTCTTTAAGAATTTTATTTCTTCTGTAGTTTCCTATAAGAGCAAGAAAAAATTCATAAGATGATTTTATTTATCCCTGCAAAATTTGTTCTTTCATATGCTGCTTACCTTTAATTCAAAATAACATCTATTTAGATTCACTTATCCAATCAACACCAAGCTGAATTACTTTTTGTCCTTCACCTCAAAAAACTTTCAAATGAAAGAATTTCAATCATGAAACTCAACTTATAAATTAACAAAAACGCCGGTATATGAAATGTCATAAATAAGCATTAACTTAAAGAACAAAAATTATAAGTATATTATTATTACTATTTTATTATAATAATAACTATATTATTATTTTCCTTTTTTTAAATAAATTTCCATACTGATAAAACATATATATAAGAAAGTGGAGTTTTTTGTTGTTGTTGATTTTTATGAGAGATGAGGTAGTTAAATAAGTATGTAAATATCTATTGTGAAAAATCTATTTTACTAAAATATTTTTCAATAAAAAATTTTAAGTATAAAGAAATTCTTTTATTACAATATCACTTCAATGTTCAATCACTTAATGTCTATATTTCAAATAAATAACACTTGAATCATTCATACACAGATTGTTTAAAATAATTTTTCATAAATAAAAAAAATTAATATTTAAAAGTTCTCAGTTAAATTAAGACCAGAAAAAAATATTTAAAAGAGAAAAGCCTTTTTGTGCATCAGTTTATAATTTACAATCCTTATTTGCCAGTAAAATACTTTATTTTTTTGCTTTTTAAATAACAGGTTTTTATTATTTTAACTCTAAAACGCATAACTAGAAGAATTTACAAAAAAAATGTATTGAATCTCTACATTGATTCTCATATTATGCTAAAGTAATTTGTTTGATTTCAACATTCAGTAATGTTTGTTGTTAAACTAACAGAGCAAGTACCACAACTTGTGAAATCCTGTCATAAATTGAATTGAAAAAAGTTGCAAAATTAATATTTTAACAAACCGATAAACACATATATGTCAAGGTTATACAAACAAGTAAAATTATCAATGAGTATTTATTTCTAATATTGAGAGCTGAAGTAAGAGTAAAAAAAAAGAATTAAAAATAATCATCACTGAAATCATAAATTAGAACACAGAGGTTTCAACCAAGGGACAAGAAACAATAAAGTGCAAGAAAATACACTTGGCAACACCGTTGTCATATGTTAAGTCTTAACAGTTTAAAGTACTGTGACGTCTTACACGTCCAATAGCCCTTGCATTGCTTTAGAGTGCTACATTAGAAAGAGATCAAATTGAATTTTTCCTTTACATAGGTTTTAAAATTTCAAAGAACCATTTATAGTTAAGTACTGTGATGTTCCTCCCCTTGGAAGTACATCTCTCGAAGTATCAGCATGAGCTAGAGGTGTAGGATTAGCGAAAGAACTAGGATCAAACATTACACTTGTAAATTTTTTGTATAATTATGCAGAAAACAATTGCAAAAATACATTTGTTTACTTCTGTTATAACTTCGCTAAGATGCGACTATTCCTTTGGTTTGTTTTAATTGTTTGTTGAAAAATGTTTGTAATTGTATAGTGTATGTATATGTGTTGTTATATTGTTTCATATTAATGAACATCTGGTTTTGGGAAACGCGGTGTAGATAGCATACTAACATAATATTTAACCATCGCTACGCGATTTGAGGGGAAGTTTTTGAAAGAGCCAGATGAAATATATGTATAGAAATTAGTTGCAATTTAAAAGTGATATGTACTGTACAAAAATTGTGAAATGTAATCATAATGTGTAAAACTTTGTTTTTTTCAATTGACTTAAGAGATTTTTGTTTCAGGGTAACAGATCCTGAAGTCTATAGGAAATTAATGAATGGTTAATCTTTCCTTACACAAAGAACAGAGCAAACAAGGGTTGTAAAGAAGAAAAGTTGCTAGAATTTAAGTAAACATTTAAGTAGAATTAAGTTAGTTAAGAGACGTGTGGGCCTCGTTTTTTCTACCATTTAAGTCATATATGGTTTTCCCCGGCCCTGTAACCCAGATAGGGCACCTCTATTTTGTACATGTGAGAATCTACTGTGATTAAAATGCATAACTATGAATGTTGGTCTAGTTAATTGAGTAAAATTTATTGAGGCTGTTGAAAATTCAAATCAAAGAGAAATATTAAAAATTAAACTTAAGATGAATAGTGAAAATTAAAATTTAAGTGGAGCATTAGAAATTAACAGTTAGAATAAATATTTAACGTTAAAATTTGAAGCGTGGAAAGTTAGAAGTAGAAGAATGAAATTTAGGCACGTAATTTCTTAAGGGCCATTAAGACCCTCGAATAAATCACGTTTTGTTTCTTGGAGGGGCTTGTGACGTCTTACGCGTCTTTTCTTTAACAAGTCCTTTGGGTTCTTTGGGCCAGAATTAATGGCAACTCTTTTCCAACCAAATCCAAGAAATGAGATGTGAAATAAAGATGCAAATAAACGAACTTTAAATATTGGATCTTAGAGTAAGCGCGATGGCAATGTAAAGGAATGTTAGACAATTGATGTGCGTTGTGGCAGTTGATGATTATTACAGTTCATGTTTAAAGTTTGAATAAGTTCTGCGTGACGTGGATACATATATTGATGCTCGTTTAGAAGGAAGCCCTACAACTGCATCCCATTGCAGATACAGACAAGAACTACTACGAGATATAATAAGGTAGGATTGATTACTTAATATTAGAATCGAAGATTAGGTGGTTCGCTTATTGATATTGGTCTGAATTGGATTATAGGTCTTATTATAAATATATATATATATATATTGTGCGTTTCGTATTGCGCCATCGTAGATTCTCTCATATTAATTATTATAATTACATTTGTTAAAGGTTTAAGTTGAATATCTTAATAAAGTCATATTAAGATAATGTTTGATCCTAGTTCTTTCGCTAATCCTACACCTCTAGTTCATGCTGATACTTCGAGAGATATACTTCCAAGGGGAGGAACATAACAGTACTTAACTATAAATGGTTCTTTGAAATTTTAAAACCTATGTAAAGAAAAAATTCAATTTGATCTCTTTTTAATGTAGCACTCTAAAGCAATGCAAGGGCTATTGGCGATGGACCTCATAATTTCGAACCTCAATATAGTGATGAGGATGACATCTGAAATGGTTTATATTATGGTAAGAAATTGCTGACGCGAACGTTTTTGCTTTTATAGGGTTGTAACTTAATATTTTAGTTGCCCAATCTGAAAAAGGTACATGGAATAAATCATCAAATCTTGAAATGGTATATGAAATTAGTCACCAAATCTGGAAACGGTATAATGAATTAGTCGCCAAATCTCTGGAAATCGTTATTCCTGCTGATCCTGATCAGGACAATGGAATAAAACTATGAAACGCTTGTATTATCATCGGTCCCTGACAAGAGTGCAAAATTTTGAATTAATCTGACCTTTTAAAGTTGGTAAAAATCGAGTTCAAAGATTCTGTTACATACAAGAGAAGCTTATAAAAGGGTGTTAAAAAAGGAGTTTCTATCGTTAATAAATATGGAAATTTTAGTTTTTCAATTTTCAACCAGTCTAGTGAAAAATATTGGATGGAAACCGGATTATAGATTATACCACATAGCGAATAGGAGAAACGTGGTTTTTGTCTTGAACAGTCAAAATATGTGTGTTAATTTAAATATAAATATAATTCACCAAAAATAAATTGCTAAAAAAATTAAGGAAAGGAAACTAATTCTCAATGATTAAAAGCATATGAAAATCAAATGAATTTATTACAAAAAAAATTTGTAAAATCTAGTAACAATAGTATGGCAGCTAGTTTTGAAATTCCTCAAATGCTAGGTAACTTAACAAAAACCTTCTCAAATGGAGTTTATAAAACGAGTTACATTAAAATTCCCTCCCAGTTTGTTTCAAGATTTCAAACAAAAAATTTCAGAAATTCAACAATTGCTATTAAACTGAAATACTGTTAGATAGGATTTTAAACATGAGTGCCAATATTTCTGATGATAAACATAGCAACAATATTAATAACCACGACTATTTATATAAGCCACGTGATTAAGAAAGAATGGTATTTGTTGTTTTTGCTTCTTATCCCACTTGATCAACAGAAATATCTAGATCAAGTTCATGAACCTGTGCATTTTTAAACATTGAAGAACTGTAGCAGGACTTGAGAGTAGCGGGCTCTTATGGCAACCAAACCAAGCCAAGATATGGGCAGGAGCGGCTTGGGTCGCATTGCAATTCGGACAAGGACTGTAAACTTTAGGACCCGCCACATGCCGTTGAGCTAGAGTATGTGCATTGCTAGACCTAGCAAAAAACGTTTCACTTCGCCTACTGCTTGTCACAATCAAAACAGCACCAGGATGCTTTCCTTCATATCACTCATATACAGGGGCCTGCCTCCAAGAGGAACCGATATCTTGTTTGACTCATGTAGCAATTTTTGAAAAAGTAAGGCAGCCACCATGCATGGAATCTTTATGGCTACCCCACAAGCTAAACCATTGGCAATCTCATTCCCGTAAACATTCATGTGCGACAGTACCTACTGAAAAAAGATATTGACATTCAAGCTATTTAATAGTTGGACAATAATCATTGTTGTTCTGTCACCATGCCTCTGCCATTCACATAAATGCTGAATAGACTCAATATCCAAATATCTGTATTGACACTAAGTAAAGCAAAATTTGAAAACCTACTCAGTAGCTAAGAGTTCCACCCAAAAAACTAAGCAGTAGTCAGGATTTCTCTCACAAATCCTAATACCAATCCCCTTTATGATGAAAATTCCACTATCCTAGACAGTGCCTACACCCATGCTGCCATCAGTATAGATCTATAATGCATCACATGCAATTTTATATCTCCAAAGAAAGCTGCCTAAGATACTCTGGATGTTGAGGAGTGCCATTGTGAGTGTATGAGGATAATTCGGTATTAGAAAAAACCTGTTCATAGAACGATGCAGCAACATCCATACAGCGGTCCAGAGAGACATATTCTACCTCATTATGCAACCATTCCTCTCTTTCAGCATAACTATATAAGCGGACTTCCTCTCTTAAGGTGATGAGTGTGTTGTGTCACTTGCACACATATCTAGAGGTTCTAATCTGGTCACCATAATTGGTATTTAACTGCTGCTGGAGAAGGTAGAATATCATTCTTGCACTTACTTTTGTAAGTGAGGGGAAAAGGGGCTGGTCTAAACGAATCTTAAAAGAGGGCATAATGTAATGGATCGAAGACTCAGAACAAGTATCTCCGAAACAGTATGACAGATAGGTTGTTCATGTTCTGATGTTTTATAGTATTTTAACAAAGTAGATAAATAAGGTGAAACCAGAAGTAGACATCCAGCACCTAGATGTTGAACGTCCATGCATCATCAAAGAAAAGGACGATGTAAGTTGTCCTGCTTAGTTAAACAAAACGGACATCATACCATGGGTCAGTTAACATCTCAAAATGATGTAGGCCCAAGAGTTTCAGAACACACAGCTTAATGGACACAGTTGAATGTGGAACGGCACAACACATTCCACTCATGAGCCTCAGTCGACCAAACGTCATTGCCAACTATGCCTATAGAGTGGTCTCAGAAATACAGATACTTGACCATAAATAAATGGAAGAGAGTTTCTTGGTTGGATGAATCACAATTTCTCATTCATCACTTCGATGGTTTTGTCAGGATGCACCATATTTCACTCTCAAAAAGATGCTCCCTCCAGGTACACAGGCTGGTGATTGCGGTACTATGCTTTGGAGAGCATTTTCGTGGGTAAATCTGGGACCATTAGTTCTGGTTGAAAGAACCGTGAAAGTTGCAGACTATCTGAACATAATTGTGGATCAGTAGCACCCTTATATGTCATCTGTTTTCCGAAGTGGAAATGGAATCTTCCAGTAGGACAGTGTCCCACATGAAAAGACTAGAATTGCATTAGAAGGATTTCAGAACCATAAAGATAAATTCCAATTAATATCGTGGCCACCTAACTCGGCGGATTTTAATCTGATATGGCACATTTGGGTATTCATGGAAAGTCAGCTCAGAGATCAAACATCTTCATGTAGGAATATCACGACTTTAGGTGTAACCACTGCTTAGACAATTGGTACAACCTGTCTCCAGTCGTCTACCAAGAACTTGTGGTATCCATGCCAAGGCGAGTTGCACCTTTTTTGCAGGCAGAAAGTGGTGCAATATGTTATTCAGTAGATGTTCATGTTTTGGCTCTTTGGTGTACATACATACCGTATTTACTCCAATCTAAGCCGCAATTTTTTTCCCATTGTTAACCCTACTGAAAATCAGAGACTACTTAGATTTAAAAAAAAATATTCATTAGATAGCACAGTTAGAGCAATTACAGGTTCATGCATGTATTTAAAGTTTATAATACTGGTAAAATAACTAATTATTCACTTTTGATTTTTTTCTTATTTTAAATTTATTTTATAATTTGTAAAATTGGATACTGATAAACCATTTTACACTATTTTTCATTTATCACAAAAACTTGTTGAGAATTTGGAGTGCAGCTTAAATTCGAATAAATACGGTACATGTATTTATCTTGATGAAACAACTGATATGAAGACTTCTACCAATTGGCAATAGCTGAGAGTTTTCCAAATGACAATGAAACACACTTTTAAAATTAGTAAGAATTAGTGGTATTGATGTTAGTAAAATTATAATCAATGAACTGAAATAACTCAAAATAAATTTTCTAAAAATTATATCCAGATGCGGACCTTCTAATATGATTGGACCAGAAATATATTTTGTTAAATCATTTCAAAATGAAGTTACACATTTAATATGTTTCCATTGCATTTTTTACCAGAAACGGCTATGTGCGAAATATGGAAAAGTGATTTCAAAGAAACATCTAGAAATGAAAATCAAATCATGAATTATACAGTTGCACATTAACAAAATACTGTTTTGATGTGTAACAATAAACATTAGCTTAGCTGGGATACATTTTTTCAAAGGTTTGCAAATTGCCTGAAAGAAATACACCTTATTTTAAATAGCCAGAAACAAGAGCGATTTTACTGAATGGTGTTTTCAGAATGACTGACAAAATTAATGTTCTTCTTAGACATAACATTACACATAAATGATCTTAATAAAAAAATTGAAAGACCATGGAAAAACAGGAGGTTTGCATGTAAATTAGATTTTTTTTTAATTAGCTGGGGATATTAAATCTAAAAAAAAACTTAGTAATTTTCCAAAATTAAAAACTGCTTTGCTTTTTTGAATAAAATAACTTTCTCAAAAAAGAAAATTGGAACTCCAACAGTAAATTTTCCAAATTTTTCTATTCTGCTAAGGAACAGTTTTCAGACTTAAGGAATTTAGAAGAATTGAAAAGATATAGAAAATTGTAAATTATCCAAATTTATTCGACATAAAGAATTTTGATAAAAACCTCATTAATTGGATGAAAATTGAGGATTATAAATCTGCTATTTAATCATATTTGGTCAAAAATTTCCAAAGGCAAAAATATATTGAAAAATTAGAACACTGTTGAAGGTCAAATGATGCAGATTCTGAATCCCACATTGAAAACTCAATATTAGAAGTAAGACGGATGTTTCGGCTCCAGTTAAAAACTGACAATCGCATTGCAAATCTCCCCCCACTTACTTTTGTGAATGTTTTTTTCACTTCTAAATTATATACTGTTGAAGGTTAGAAACAAATCTACAGAGGATAACAAAGTGGCAATTTTTTTTTCCTAGATCAACATTCTAATTTGAAATAAACATCTTACAAGTAACACAAAAAATTTAACAAATTGTAAAAAAAAAGTGTGTGTACTTATGACCACAGGAAAGTGATAACTTCACATTTTTTAATGTTATTTCAGGGATTAGTTCGGTGAATAAAAAACAAGGGGGTATTAGTACTGTCATTTAAAATTATTTATTCATAAGTCTGTAATCATAAAGTAACATATTTTTGCGAAATATACAATTTGTGAATTAATCACATTCTAAGAAGGAAACAATAAGTTTATGGTATCTGAAATAAGTTAGAAATACTTTAAATTTCAAAATTATTTAAATATCTAAAAAAAAACTCCGTCAATCGATGTTCCGTACTTCGTCATGCTTTCATTTGGATAACTTGACATGATTAAATTGAATTTTGATTTTATAAAATCAACTAAAGGTTTTGATTTGTCTTTTGAAAAGAAAATCTACATTAAAATCCACACTTAAAATTATAGGTAATTCATTCAGAAGAGCCCGGCTTTGTGAATTTTGGTGGTAATTTAACAATATTCAGTTCTATCTATGAATTAATTTAAGCAAAGGAATAAAATAAGACAGAAATCTAGGTCAAAACCTTTAAAAAGGATCTAATCAGAAGATTTGTATCGTATAATCGCTAGCTTATACTAGCTCTTTTGTCATTGTATGGTAGTTTTGCACAAGTAGATCTGGTGCTGATGCAAGGTAAGTCCTTAATTATATTTTGTTCTCTTTTACTTAACTTATTTAATGTAACTTTTTTCATCACCTGTATACTTAATTTTATTTCAAATTTTCTTTTTAGATTCAAAGTATATTTAAGTACCCATGTGATTAATAGAACTATTTGTTCAGTGTTATTTTGATTCACTTATAAAAATAGATTTTTATTCTTAAATTCACTAAATATTGCTAATGATAATTGTACTATTTACTCAGTTCTACAAAAAATTTCCTTTTTCTACAGTTAGAGTTTAGTTTTAGTGTAGGATTTCTTTATCTCTTCAAGCCTATTTTTTAAACGTATTACATGTTTCATTTTCATGCTTCTACTAGGATTAGAAAGAATCCTGCCTCTCATTTTTGTTGAGGAGACCCACTTAGATCGAAGCTATAGATAAGATACAAGATTATAGTAGCTTCACTTTCACGGCGCATTGGTGGGGGGACAGACTACCGTATTTCATGTCGTTTCGGAGTGGCGGGAGGGGGAGGACATACCTCCTTTGGTCACATGTCTTTTTAGAAATGTGTATGTCGGTACGACCTTGAGCAAGATTTCCGATTACAGACGAAAAATGCCGAATGAGCGTTATAAAGCCGAGCGTGACGCATATAATTCAAGTTTACTCTCCATCAAAACACGCCAAAAGAAGTCATCACTTCAAAAATTTTATTTTAAATATATAAGTACTTTTAAAATTTAATTATCTTCTATGTAATTTCTTTACATTAAATAAATATTGTATTCCACCTCTATTTGTTTATTATCTATTATAAATAAAAATTACATATATACTTATAAGTTATAGGGACCATGAAGCCAAATGCGGGGCAACACATGAAAAACATGCAAAATTCTGTTTCAATATTGTGTTTGTATTTATAGTGAATGCTATATCAATATCACCAATACTAATGTTGGCAACACCTTGGAAAAGCAGCTGCCACATTTCGTGATCTCTATAACCAATAAGTACCATCAAATGGAAACTATGAATATATACATAAAATAATGGTACTCAAAAAAGTTAACATTTCAATTTACACTGGTGTGCAAAAATTAAAGACGAGACGGTTTTTTCAATATAACTTTGTACAAAAGCTTTCCAAATCAACACATTTAATACCGAAAGATCCCCAATACGTAAGGACATGTGTAATATGTAAGCAACACTTACTAAAAGAGAAATCAGAGGGATAAAAAGAAGCTTGATTGAAAAAGTAGCATGGAGCGCAATGCGACTGAAGGCCGAAACATCCCTGTGATGGGTGTCCAGCAAGAAACATCCGGTCTTTAGTAGGGGATATGATCTCCCCTGACTGCTAGGCAGGTTTCACAGCGTCTGCCCATGCTGAGAATGAGGGTGTCAATGAGTTGTTGAGGCATTGCTGCCCATTCGTCTTGCAGCGCCAATCGAAGCTCCCGAATCGTTACTGGTAATAAGGTACGAGCTGCCAAGCGTCTGCCTAGAAAATCCCATACATGCTCGATGGGATTGAGATCCGGAGATCGTGCCGGCCAATCCATACGTTCAATATCCTCACTCTCTAAGAGCTGTTCGGCAGCTACTGTGCGATGACATGGTGCATTGTCGTCCATGAAAAGGAACTGCAGACCCATAGCGCCTCTAAAAAGACGCACATATGGAAGAAGAATCTCGTCACAATAACGGGTCCCGTTGACTGAACCTGCGTCGAAGATGTGAAGGTCTGTACGATTACCAAGCATGATGCCTCCCCAAACGAGAACACCGCGACCTCCATAACTGTCCCTTTCAATGATGTTCGAGGGATGATTGCGGCTTCCCCGCTCTCTCCAGATGAGTATGCGATGAGAATCGCTACTCAAACTGAATCTGCTCTCATCTGTAAAGAGTACTCGTCCCCATTCATTGTCTCTCCAATTCCGGTGTTCCCGGCACCACAGAGAACGCCTTCTCCGATGGGCAGGCGTTAAAGGTACACACCGTACAGGGCGTCGTGCAAACAGACCACCACCGTGCAGTCTTCTGGCCACGGTAAAACGCGATATCGGTCGTCCAGTCGCCTGTGTCGTGTGTCTAGCAATTTCTCCGGCTGTCTGCCGCCTGTTTCTTCTGGCCTGTAAGACAATGTACCGGTCATCTGCGGGTGTGGTTCCTCGTGGACGACCACTACTGAACCACCGGATAGCTGTTCCTGTAGTTTGAAATTGCCTCCAAAGTCGTGAAACGATGCTGTGAGCAATTCCGAACTCTGCAGCCACACTTGTCACACTGCGGCCTTCCTCCATCTTCCCAATGATTCGATCTCGGGTAAAAGCATCCAGATGTCGTCTAACAGATTGATTATTCGCCATTTCTCGCCGAGGCAGCAACTCGGTGTGATTTTAATTGCTATACGGCGTGCAATCTCTTTGCCAGAAATACTGATCTTACACCGACAACATGCTTTATACTACTCAGACACTCTCCCATTACGTCTACCTGCATATCTGCGCATGTGCTACCGTACATCACCTTACTTAATCTCCTGATTGGTCTTTCTGTCCGCTTTGCCTCTTCGTTCAGCTGATATGCTAATTTTTCGACTTCGTCCTTAATTTTTGCACACCCGTGTAATTTGATTCTGGTGAGTTGATAAATTCCTATTTCATATCATTGGTCTACTTTAAACTCATACCTTTAATCAAAAACTATCCCAAAGACTTTTCAGCATGAAAAAAATATACAATTTTAAAAACTATAATTTTAAAAAACTAACCCATAAATTTTTACAAATGTATGAATTATTTTTATGACAATAGAAAATAAAAAATCCTAAAGTACATGATTTTCTACTAAATTTTTGTTCATGGTAAAAAAAAAATTGCATAAAATTACTTTTCCAAAATTATATTTTTCCTTCAAACTTACTTTCTCAGATGTTTTGCAATCCTTCTTCACAGGACATTCTGAAGGCATTGAGCTATGAGTAGTTGATGATGGTACAAGTGGGACCATTTCACGGCATGTAGTATCAGAGGTCGAATTTTTTTCACTAAATTTACCAAGATTCTGAGATATGTCAGCAGGTCGAAACTTATGATTTCTATTCTCCATAACATTACGAATGCGTGTGCGAGGTAAAGTAAAGGCTGGGCATTTGCTTTCAGCATATGGCGTAGCTGAATTAAAAAATTCAAAAGAATTATTTAAATCATCAGGGTCAGAAGAAGGAGCATTCAAAATTCTTTCACTAATACTAGAAGCTCTTGCTTGAGTACCTTAAAAAACCAAGATTAAGATAAATCAATTTTGAACAGGTAAATATTTTATTTCATTAATTACAGAAATCTGCCCTTTTACAAGAAAGGCAATTCATAATTCTTCCCTATTCCATTCTTGTTCTTAAAGCAAATTAACTCAGATAGCATTAAAAGCTGTCTCAGTTTGAAACTGTTACTATATCACTTTAATGCACACAACATTATAGCATTTACATCTTGAACATTAAAACATATATAAAGATATTACATATATATAAACATAATGCAAAAAAAGAAAAAAAGTACACATAACATCAATGTGCAGCAGTCGTATATGTGTTTATTCAGTTGTTTAAATATTAATTTACAAAATGTACTGACTTTACCTATGGAATTATATTTGATATTGTACATATTTATATACTATCAGTGATGTATGAATATCCGCAGATTTAGTGACCCATGGTAAATTGTAGAGAATCTTTAATATGCTTTAGAAAAAAAACTGTATCAAACAAGATAACTTTTTAAATACACCCTGTTTTAGTGACATTTCTTTTCACTTAACTAATACTTGTATTATTAATGAGAAAATAGAAATGATCTTAATATAATGTGGAGACTACATTTCAAAAATTTTATAATTTCGAAAAAAGGATTTTTAAGTAAGACACATTCTTCCAGATAACTTAAGGAATAATTTCAGATATTCAATGTAAGAAGAAAAAAAACCTTTCAAGTAAAAAGAAAGCTTTACTGTTAGCTCATTGCGTAAATTATTTTAATTTCCAGGTCTTTAAAAGCAAATTTCTTTTATTATAAAAAAAATCTTATCAAAAATGAAAGAGAAATTAATTTTTGTTATTATAGTAAATTGTTGTTTAATCAAAATAAATTCATTGCTGCTGGTCTCTTTTCAATCTTTATCTTTTATCCATTAAACTTCTGATATCAATACTAATGCCAAGAATATTGGTTAAGAATATATTAAAAGGTTGTTAGACCTAAGAATTGAATTACATTTATATCTACAATTTTCACCAATAATAAATCGAATTCTGAAATTTTTAGAGAAAATGACCACATGACATAAAGCTTATGAGTTTTCCATTAATTATAAATCCCACTATAAAATTTATTGGTATATAAAATAATCAAAAAATAAAACTGAAACAAAACAAGTTATAATTTTTTTTCTGCAACACTAAACTTACATTCTGCCAAACAGACCAGAAACAAAGTCTCAAATGTTATATTATTAATGGAATGCACAAGACATTTGAAAAAATTTCGCATAAGGAGATTCATATGAAGTAAAAATTCAGTTAATTTTTGTGAAGTAGAGAAGTATGACAGAAGGAAAAGAAAAAGTTTTAAAAAAGGTTTAATTTTCACGAGCACTTAAGCACATGAATATTGTATACACTCACCCCATCTAAATTTCTATCGTTATTAATATATATAAAAGGAGAAAAGAGACTCAATCACTCTTCATGATATCTCCAGACCTATACATTTGAAATTTAGCTGGGGTGTTCCTTTCAAGGATTAGAAATCTACTAAGAAATGGTTCTGCAAAATAGAAAACTTAAGAGCAGTTGTGAGGGGTTAACTCTCTTGCTATGCATCCCATGATTTCCATAGGCAAAATACACGTAGCAGATGTAGCACTACACAGTGAGAGGGGTTGAGAGCCGTTATAGATAAATTTTCCCCTTTTTGAACTATTAAACCACCTATGGCAGGGATGTGAAACAATAGCATGTGACACAATATTCTAGGCATGCCGCTCAACAAAACGATTTTCATTTTAGTTCAAAAGAACAAAAATCACTAAAAAGTATTATGAACAAATGTGAATGACCGGTTGGATGTAAATAAGAAAAAAGTCCAAAAAAGAGTTATTGAAGAATTTATTTCCGTAATTGATTCTCCGTTGAAAAAGTTATCGAAACCCTTGAGTTTATTATTTACCCTGATGTTATTCCATTTGGTAAACTGAACTTGTCCCAATTCGATTGGTTGGAAATTGAAGAATTTAAAATGCATCCGATTTTTTCCAGTCTAGGTCATTACAGATTCAAAAATTTATAGAAACAAGAAAAAAGTTGGAATTGATTAAAACAGAAAGTTAACAAGCAATATAAGTAAAAATTTTGGAAACACGGAATTCAATTCCAGACACATTTAACTGTTTGAAGAAGCTGGCTCATGCAGTTTTAACCATAGTTTCATTTACCCATGCTGCAAATCATTATTTTCAGTGATGAATAACGCTAAAGACGCACTTAGAAACCTTTTGGCAGGTGACGCCATCTAATTTGCAACAATAGAAGTCACAATAATATTATTTCAAATTGAATAACTTGTATAACTAAAACATTTACTACACACAATACAAAATGGATTTTTCCATAATAAATATTTGGTTTTATTACACTACACTGGCCATTAAAATTGCTACACCAAGAAGAAACACAAATAACAAAATAATATTTGTTGGACAAATATATTATACTAGAAATAACAAGTAATTAAATTTTCAAGAAATTTGGGTACATAGATCCTGAGAAATCAGTACTCAGAACAGCCACCTCTGGCACTAATAACAGCACTTATTTAACTGGACATTCAAACAGAAATTGGAAGGCATGTACAAGTACAGATGCCCATGCAGCTTCAACACAATGCCACAGCTCATCAAGCAAAGTGACTGGTGTATGGTGTGACAAGCCAGTTTCTCAGTAACCATGGAGCAGACATTTTCTATTGGTGAGAGATCTAATAAACATGCAGACCAGGGTAACATCTGAATATTTTCTGTATTAAGGAAGGTCCATAAAATACCAACAACATGCGGTTGTGTATTTTCCTGTTGAAACATAGGGTTTCACAGGACTTGAATAAAGGGTAGAGTCACAGGTCATAACACACCAGAAATGTAACATGCAATGTTCAAAGTGCCATCAATGCGAACAAGAGGTGACTTAGACATGTACCCAATAGCACTCCATACCATCACACTATGTGATGGGCCAATATGATGAAGAAGCATGCATGCTGCCAAACAAGGATGCGACCATTTTGATGCTGTAAGGAGAACCTGGATTCCTCTGAAAAAATGACGTGTCACCCTTTGTGTGCAGAGGCTTGTCGTTGATTACACAATTGAAGATGCTCCTGTTTGGGATGCAGTGTCAAGGGTAGCCACAGCTATGGTCTCCAAGCTGAGAGTCCATACTGTTGCAAATGTCATTGAACTGGTTGTGCACACACACAGACATTCGTTGTCTTACAAATGACCCCAATTCTTGACTCAGTGCTTGTATCATGGCTGCACAATCCATTGAGGTCATATGGGTAACATGCCTGTCATCTCGGCTGCTAGTGATAGGGGTCATTGAGATCCAGCACAGCATTCTGTACTACCGTCCTGAAACCATCAATACAATATTCTGCAAACAGTGATTCGATCTCGACCGATGCGAGCAGCAATACGGCGATACTGTAAACCACAATCTGGGTACACTACAATTTGACTTTTATCAAAGTTAGAAACGTGCTGGTACGCATTTTTGCTTTTTACATGAGGCATCACAACATTTTTTCACCAGGCAACAAAGTTCAAATGCAATTTGTACATGAGAAACCAGATAACAATTTCCTCATTTATACATGTTGTAGGTGTCGCTACCTTTGCCTACTTTGTCTGAATGTGCTGAAAAGCTTATCTTTTACATATAACCGCACCTTCTTCCTGTCCTTTAAATTTCACATCTGTAGCATGTCACCCTCTTGGTGTAGCAATTTTAATGGGCAGTAGTGTATTTTCCCAATAACTACTAGTTAAAATTATTTGATAGCACATCTATACCTCCTTAAAAATTTCCTTAGAAAAAATGGCATGTTGATCCATAAAGGTTCGCCACCCCTGCCCTAAGGGGATGCAAGGGTATCAAAGATAAAAAGTAATCCCATTTTTGAGGTATTGGACCTTTAGACTTGAAATTCAGCTGGAATGTTCCTTTGATGCAGAGAAAGAGTGAGTGAAACATTCAATTCTTCAAAAACTATAGATTCCACATTTTTTTTAAAGGAAACACAAAAGGTTATCCTTCATTTAACATAAATAAAATTAAAATTTTTAAAAATATATGAATTAAAATTATGAAAGAAGAGAATTTTAACATGCAAAATCTTTATGTAGTTGAATTACTCAAGTAAAAAAACTTTTAAAATCAAAATTTAATCTAGAACACCATTCTGCAACAAAACTGATGATAGGAAATTGTGGAGACTTAAAATAACACATACTGGTACATAACATTCAATAATGGATTCATTTATCATAAGTTATTAAAAAAACAAATGTTGCAATTCACATCAGTAGTTTTAAAATAATACAAGAATTTTAATTGTTTTTAAGTTTTCGATAAATATATAATACAGCACCCACTATTTCAGCAGTCAGAGCTTATAAGTTAAAAAATTCATTTGATAGTTTTATTTTCAGATGAATTAATTTTTTAAAAAGGTTACAGAAATTTTGTAAAAAAGAAAAGAAAAAGATCAGTTTTACTTTGTTAGAATATATACATAAATATGAAAAAAATATATGTATGTTTTTTTCATTAATAGTAAATATGACAATATTTTCATATTTGATATTAGAAAAAAAGAGTGCATTATTTTTACTGATATCATTATGATACAGACATTTCTTTCATAAATACTTATCCTGTGAAACACAAACATAAAGCATGCAACCTCAAAAATATAGGGGAGAGATCAAAAGTTAGGGGAAAAAATTCCTGAACCCTCTAGTACCATCTAGCAGAGAAAATAAGCATCAAATGATGTTTTTTTTAACCTACATGGGGAAAGAGTGGGATCAGTATTGAAATAAGGGGAAAAAATTCCGCGATTTTCAAGTAACCCATAATCAGGGACAAATTGATACCCTGCTCAAATCGAGGCAGCTGTACGCGGGGAGATAATGATTAGATTTGAAAAAATTTTAACATGAGCATTGTATCCAAGTCTGAAAATAAAATATTGGTTTTAACAGTGAAACATCCCTTTTTAGAAATTAATTAAACATGTTGAAAAAGTTAACTAATAAATCCTTTAATATTATAGCTTAAATCTCTTACAGCTTGAAGGAAAGATTCAATTTTATTAAACTGAGATTGCAATTGAAATTTTTAAGTTTGTTGAGCATATACTTTTCCCCAAAAACATACATCAATAGTGTTTTAAATTTGAGCTGCGCTGGATTTGTTATGAGGCTTCGAAAGTTCTAATGTTATAATCGATCTAACAAGGAATGCGCATTATGACAAAAAGAGGGGGAAATAACATTTTATTCAAAAATTAAATGTAGAGATTTCAGTTTTAAATTTTACATTAATAGAATTCTGTTCTCTGCTACTTCTGAAATTGAAGTGTGATTATTTAAAATCTAAAATACAGTGAAACACGCTTAATGCAAAAATGCTTAAGACAAAATATCGGTTGTGCATTTTCCTGCATTTTTTACTCTTAACACAAATGAAAATCGCTTAACATGAAAAAATTTATTTTCTGGTAATGAACTAAATACGGAAAACATCAGCCACGCAGGCGATGGTAGGGGTGTGGAATGAAAGAGAGGAGGTTTCACATTATTTTTCTGTTTTATTGTACTGTCCTACTCTACCATCGAAAAAATTCGTTGCAGTGGATGATGTGTGTACAGCCCAAATTACGGCATACAAAAACATTTTGGAATTTGTTCAAAGCTCATAAAATATCAATGACACAGATTCTGATGGCAAAAATTAAATTAATAATGCAGCTCCAGTTTCCCCATCATCCATGAGGACATCATGAGAAGTATGTGCAGTTATTAAGATGCATATTCCAATCGCGAAATAAATAACAAAATGAATGACATCAAACAATTTGTTGACAATTTGAAGCTAAAAAAAAAACAATGCAAAGAGAAATATCAGATTACTTTTTAAAAGCTCAATAAATGCTTTGTTTTTGAAAAAACTTGAAAATTTTGTATTAAATTTCATTAAGCTCTTGTGAATATTTGTTTCATAGATTTTTATTAAATACATGTATATATATACCTATGTTATATCTTTGTGTATCATGTATCTTTGTAAATAAAATCTACTCTAATAAATTTAATTTTGTTAAATACATTGTGCTTTTGTGCAATATCCTTTAGCACGAAATTCTTTTAACACAAAAAAATATTTCAGTCCTCCTTTTCAAGCTTCATGTTAAACGACTTTCACTATATTTTATTTCCAGATTTTAATCATTTACAACTATGAAATTTCACAAAAGATTAAAACATTACAAAAATGTGACTTATCAACTAAAAATACACTACACAAATTTGTATCAATCTTGGAGGATTTCTCCTTCCTGCCCACAATGATATGAGATGATGAGAAAATAAGACAGCATAAACCATTTTGCCATCTTCATATACTGCAAAATACAGGAAAATTATTCTATTAGGTAGTGACCAGAAAAAAAAGTTGTCCCTTATAAAGGTTTAACACTATACAGCTTCACTTAAAAATAAATTCTACAGCAGAGGTTCTTAAAATTTTTTTGCCCCATTGACCCCTTTCCAGGTTTTTTGGTTTGGGGTAGACCCCTACTTACTAAACGTTAATTTTTTGAAAATTCATCAACTTAAATGTGTTTTTGACAGCTGAATACAGCTAATTGTATTAAAAGATTTAAGTTTCTAACTATAGTAAAGTATAGTGCTTAAAACTTAAGAAAACACATGTTAATTTATTAAATTAAAATTTAACTACTGCATTAAATAACCGTTACATAAATAACTGAGCAACAAACAAATGCTTTTAGTGGGAGGGCTGAATCTGGAAATGCACATTAACAAATTTTTAACATTTGGCATCAATCTAGTCAGGTGTAACCTTAAATATCTCCTTGGTTAATAGTGTCATCTTTTTTTTTTTTTTTTTTTTTTTTTTTTGTTATGGAGATTGACAAGTGCACTGAAACTCCTTCTCAACCAGAAAAACCAATTTAACATTCATTCCATAATTTGGGATAAATAACCAGGTATATCTTTTTTAAAGCCAAACTTGCCGACAACCGTTTCTAAACTTTACTTTAAAATCTTTGTTAATGCCTAATTCTTGTAATCTGACATTTATTTTTTTCAATGTGACCATATGAATGTATTGCCTACTGTGGTATTACCATAGGCAAAGCATTCTCAAACCTAGTTTCAAAATCTAAAAAAAGGGCATTTAAAAGCTGAATATTGGTTAAAAGGTCTTTTTTCCAACAGATTGTTTGTGACAATTGAGAAACTGGGAAAATTTTCGATGTCCAATATTATACTCCCAGCTAAATTTTGGCAAGAAACACTGAAATGTGGTCCTCTTTTTAATAACATTTATGCTGTTGCGCTGTAACTGCAAATTAACCTCATTAAATTTAGTAAATAAATCTGCAAAATTCCACTTCCTTAAATTTTCTTTTAAAATTACAGTCACGAAGTGGTTTAAGCAGAGTCACTATTGTAGACCCCCAATTACAAATGCCCCCTCCCCCCCCCCCAAATTATTTTTTCACTGACATGGATGCCTTGCAGGTCATTATAGACCTCTGGAGGTCAATATAGACCACTTTGGGAATCACTGTTCAACACTATTAGAAATTGAAGGCTCAACTACAGACAAGAAACTAAGTAAGGAAAAAATAGGGAATTTTCTCAGATAACATTCAATGAAAAAAAGAATTCACTTTAGAATATCAGTACATCCAGCAGTTCTACAAATATCATTACTATAAAGTTGTCAGCAGTGCTTTAAAAAGAAATTTCAGAAATAAATTACAAATGTTTAAAAAATATCAAAAAATTACTAGATGAGGAAAGTAGCTAAAATACACTATATATTGCTACAATTTTAAACTTTTGATGAGTGTAAAATAAACACATTGATTCACCAGACGATGTCCTCTCAATTAATAGTATATTAAATTGACTCAAATAACAAAAAAATAAATAATAATTAATATAAATAATAATAAAAATAAATAATTTCAAAAATATAAAAAAAAAAACTTAAGATACAGAGAAGCAGAAATCAGTCTGATAAGGACGAAATAGACCAACAAAGAAAAAAATGTTTTGGGCTAAATGACACACACACAGGTAGTATATTTCTCATGTAAAGTACACAAATAAATAACCTGACTGCTCATATTATTTTGCAATCCGGTAGGCATTTTTTTAGAAGTTTGATACTTTACATTTACTAGCTTTATTCTCACAATTGACATTATAAAATAAGTTATTTTAATACCTATAAAAGAAGAACTTTCTTATTTATCTCTTTGTTTCTCAAAAAAGTATACAATTTATAACAATGTCACATGTTGCTTACCCAGTAAAAATTGTTTTCTTAATATAGATGCAAATTTATTACATTTATAATAAAAACATACAAAACAAATGCTGTAAGTAAAGTTTGTGAAAAACTGACAACCTTGTTCATGGGAAGCATTTAAGATTTCATAAAAGAGAAACAAATCAACATAAACACAAAAGTGAAAAAAGTTCATAGATTTTCTTACTTTTAAAAACATAAAAATTTTCAAAAGAAATACAAAATTGTCTTTAAAAGTAAAAATATACACATTCCAAATAATAATAGTACATAACATAGAGTTACTTGTCACTACAACAAAACACAATTTTTTTCTAAAAATAAAATAACACAAGTTGTGGATTAATATAAAATATCTCACCGCTTGGGGATAGTTCATTTTTAATTCGCAATACATTAACGCCAACAATACTAAGAGATTTTGGACGAGCTTCAGAATGCTTATTAGAAACTGTCAAGGCTTTAGTTGTTTTCACAGTACTATAGGGAAGAAATATAAATATATTAATTATTTTTATATATTGGCTCATTGAATGAAGTATTGGCTCAGCTTCCCTAAGTATTTTTGTAAAACTTAAATTCACTTTAGTCACTGCAATTTTAAAATAAGTTTTGTTCAAGACATTTGAACAATAAAGATTTCAATTACAATTAAAAAATGTGAATAATGCTTTAGTTGAATTAATGTTACTTTTCAAAAATACACAAGGTCTATCAACAATGACCCTCATTATTCTGAACTAAAAATAAAGTTCTTGAGCCAAGATCTCACTCTCCTTTCTATATTATATTCCTTTGAAGAAGTTCAAGGTTTTGATGTTTACAGCCATGAAATTTGTGAATATAAGCCATACGAATACTGTGTAAAATACTAAAAATATTTAATTTTATTTATTTTATGCTAACATACAAAATAAAAAAAACAAGCAATAATAATGAGTATTTATTTTGAATAAAGGTATAGGTAGACATTTGGCAACATAATATTTACCTAAAATCCGGCACATATCCAATCAAACTTTCAAATGCACATCAAACATTGAGAAGTAATTTTTTTTTCAATGAGACAAATCCCTCCTTTATAGGAAACTCAAAAATAGAAAATATCTCTCCAAGTAACACACTGAACTTTATTATTCACCATATTCAAATTTTTTTTAAAAAAAAGGAAGTAATTTACACACCCAAAGTAATGTCTTCTTTTTTCTTTCACACATGATTTATTGTCTATTGTTATCAATGTTCGTTTGGAAACGCACACTCATAATTTTAAATAAAATTAAGACGAACTGGAATGTAAACAATTGGCAGCAATATGCATAAAACTATTTTAATGGAAATAAATTCTAGTTAATTATAATGGACAAGAAAAATTTACATGTGTGTGTGGTATGTTGTTTAGATTGTTGAGGACATATAGTTTAGTAAGTAAAAATCAAGAACTTATTTCAACATACAGATTATAGATATTCCCATCAACAATAAAACACATGGTATCAACACATAAAAATTAAATAAAATTTATATGAAAATGACACACAAACACTGTACTAACCCTGGTGGGGAATTTTTGGAAAAGCTTTTATCTGCAGCATTCTTAAAAGTTTTCAGATGTAAAGGATTTAGAATGTTTGCTGAATTCCCATCTGGTCTTTTCACACACTAAAATTTTTAAAAAATAAAATCAGCACTCAGATTGCAAAATTAAATTTACCAAAATTGGATTAACTGTATATCTGAAAAACAATCCCATTAAAAATATACATTTTTAAAAAAGAAAAAGATTATATAACATTAATATACAAATTAAAAAAAAAACAGTTGAAATGCATTCAAAATATCACCCTTGTTTTAGACAAAAAAAATAAAAATTTTCTACAATGCAATTAAATATTTTGCACACATAAAACTTAGATATGTGAAAAGAGAAAAAGAAAAGTGAATCAGAGTCTAACTTACATCAGGATCTCGTAAATGTAATGCTAGATTAACAATGTAATGTACATCCACAATGTTTGGAAAATGCATCAAATAATTTAAACAAGATGCATAATCACCCTGAAGCACTGAAAAAAATAAGCATTTTATAATCGGTTTCACTACTGTCAATGACAAAATTTCAGAAATTTTATTTAACTAAAATGAAATATAATATCATTACAAATAAAAAACAACTTACACAGTTCGCGTATTGAAATGAGCATAGCTACAAATATGTGATCAACTAATTCAAAAGTATTGCTATCAGCAAATATAGCATCCCAGATAATGAGTAAATCATGAATAGAAAATTCTCTTCCAAACAATAATCTCAGCCAACGACTAAAGGAGGAAGAAAAATTTAAAAAATCTGAATCTCTTTAACATCTCGATTATTACAAATTAATAGTCAAAGAATAAACTTACATGCCAAATATTTGAGGAGTAATTTCCATTTGTTCAAAATACAAGAATAATTCTGTGTCATGATGTTTTAACAGTTGCTCATAAATTCTTTTCAGTTTTCTTCCTAATAAATTACTAGGAACTGCAGTACTTTGTGAAAAAGGTTCAGCAGTAATATGTTTCATATGCTAAGGAAGAAAAAACACACATTTCAGTAACATCAAAGACCAAAAATAAAAAAGAAATGAATGAAAAATATATTTGCTGAGACTAAAATAAAAAACTGCTTAACAATAAATATATAGCAATATCACCTTTGAGTGAAAGTCAGCCATGGTGTACCAAGCTTCAACAGATTCCATCAATTGACTGAACATAAAACTTGCATAGAAAAAACAAATATATAAATATTTTACACCATTAACTTAATATATAAATACTCAATTTTAAACAAAAAAGGAACAAAAGCAAATCAAAATATTTAACAGGATAAGGAGGAAAAAAATAGTAACACATTATATATATTTAGACTTTAAAAGTAAATTGATATGTGTTCCAACAATATGCCCTATCACACCTTTTTTCCTTTCACTCCCATAAATACTACCCTGTTCATGTTTTTTATTTACATGTTTGGTTCATAATTATTTCTTTATATAACATTTATAATTACTTTGTACAAATCTTTATTCTTAATTATATGGATACTTTTTCAAAAACAACTGATTTTCACTAGACAATCTAGTACAATTTTTTTGAAAATCAGTAGAATTAAATTTTTTAAAGGTAAATGAGATATAAATATATTTAAGGCTAATAAAAGACTTAAAAATAATACATGTGTTCCATCAAAAAATTTAATTTTTTAAATATTTTAATGGGAGAGTAACGTTTTCAGTTACACAACTACAAGGTCATTCAGAAAATAAAGATCATTTAATTATTCAAAATAAAAAGCACAATATTTATGTGAAAAAGATAATTCTGCTGCTTTCCTGAAATTACCTTCACCTCTCTCTACATAATCACTACTCTCATTTAAACTTTTATAGTATTTGTTCATGAGCTGCAGAAATCCCATGTTATACACCATTCTGCTAAGTCAGGTGATGACTGCATTCAAACAAAAGACCGATTGCCCGAACCTTGCTCTACAGTGAGGAAGGCTTTCTAAAAGAATCATGCTTCTTCACACGAATGCCCATCCTCACATTGCCACTCCATGAATTTCTGGACCAATTCGATTGAAAATGCTTATCATCCAGCTTCAGGTATACGAGGGTAAATCTGAAATTTTTGAGGTACACCCAGACGTGAAGTTACAAAAGAAAATAAACAGTTTAATTTGAAAATAAAAAGTATTTTAATACAACAAACGATATTTTACTGAATTACTTCAAGATGTTTAGTGCAGAATAAATTTTAGAAGAGAAAATGGAGTTGATGCGAGAACATTATCGTGCTATGATTTTAAAATGGGATTGAATCAAGACTAATGCGTTCAACGGCTGCTATTAGCCTTTGGTGATGAATCTCCATTTTATGCTACTGTATTCAGATGGTTTCAAAATTTTTTGAAGGTTGCAATTCTTTTCAGGATTAAGAACATGTAGAAGACCACAGTTGGCAGTAATGTCGGATAATGTGTCTGCCATATAACAAATGTTAATGGATGATAATTGATGTACCTACCAAGTGATACAAAAGGAATTTAACATTGGACCTGCAGCCATACACTAAATAATTCGTGAAAAATTACATATAAAAAAAATAACTTACCATTGGATTCCCCATAATCTAACCGAGCACCAAAAAGAGGAGTGTGTCAGAATCAGTAAGCCACCCTTTAAATTGAAAAATGATGGTGGCAGCCACATCATTTATAAAATTGTAATGGGTGATGAAATGTACATACCATTTCTTGATGTTCCAATATATCAAGAAAGCAAAATATGGGTCTTTGAAGATGATCCTACTGTAACAATGGTGAAACACAACAAGCAATTAAAAAAGTAATGTATGCCATTTTCTTCAGAAGTACAGGATTGGTCAAAGCCATCAGGTTGGGAGGACAGAAGACAGTAACAACAAACTGGTATAGCCCTAAATGTCTTCCAGATATTCTCCCAGAAGTGAATGTTAGGAATAATGCTTCAATCAGACAATGCATCTTCTCATACAGCCAGATTAACACAATTGAGTTTCTTAAACAAAAACAAATTAAAGTGATAAAACATCCACCTTATTCTCCAGATCTCACTATGTGTGTCTCTTTTGGTTATTTTTTAATCTAAAAAAGAACTTACATGGACGTTGTTTTCATTCAGAAGAAGAGATTGATGTGGCTATAAATGCATGTTTTTCATCAATTCCAAGAAATGAATAATTTTGAGGCATTTAATCTGTGGAAAATTTGTCTACAAAAGTGCACTGATGCTGGAAGAGACTACTTTGAACACTCATAAATTTTGTAACTTTAAAAACCTAGGTGTATCTCGAAAATTTCAGAATAACTCTCTCATAACAAATCCCCCCCCAAAAAATGTATTTTTCATTTTCTATAACTCAACAGTCTATTTTCCGGATGACACTTGCATTTTCAGTAACAGTTTTGCTTCCAATCTCAATTACAAGCCCCCTTTTTAAGGATTTTTTCAAGTTGTTAAGAAAGATATAATGATTAAAACAGTTTGTCTACCTAAGCCCAGTTGTATCACCAGTTAAAAGTATTAAAACAAAGGATTTTCCTATGCATTTTATTTTTGTAATTGTGTAAATTTCCCCTCATTGATGTAATGGAGTGAAAAGAAAAATCTGTAAGACTAATACATACATAATCATAAAAATAGACGATTTATATAGTGACAGTAATTTTAGATGAACAGCATTAAACCATGTATATAAATGTAGTTACATAAAAAACTGTACTTTTCTGTGCTACAAAGTTTTTGAAAAGACTACTAAAAAACCTTTCTACACCAGCTAATAGCTTTCCATGGCTGCATTTTTTTTATTTGATTTCAATGGAATCACAATTACCAATATAAATGGAGAAATTGCTGAGTATGTATGGTTTCCTGACAATTGTGCATGTACATCAAAGCATCCTAAAATGCAACAACTGTAGAAAAAATAACACCAAGAAACACAATAATATACTAATGTTAAAGACAGAAACTGAAGTGCAATAAAAACAGAACTGATGACTTTTGTTTAGTTTTTGGCATTATGTACATACTTTCTAAACGTCCCTCTTCAGAGTTTATCTCAAATAAAAGGCAATGAAAATATAACCAAATTTAATTAACAACAAAATACTTTAAAAAAAGGGGAAGTTCACATTAGGAAAGCAATCAATACACTTAAATTATTTAAATTAGCTTCATAACTGATAACATAATGCAATGTATTAACAAAAATAACTTTAAATGCCAAATTTATACCCAAAACAGAAAAATTACAATTAAATTAAATTAAATATCCAGAAACTCATATTGTAACAACATTAATTCACACAAAAATTAACTGAATGATTTAAGTTTTTGTGAATAAATTTGGCAAAAAAAATTTATAAAATGATTCCTTCCAAAATTTAAGTGAAGTAGAAACAATTTAAGCCAGTCTCAAAATTCTAAATTACATTATCATTACTATTTAAATTATGTATATATTATTTTTATTCATTACAAAAAATTACAGATGAACCCCTACTGAAATAAATCTAGTCCCATAAAAAAAATAAAAGCATTTTTGAAGAATTCGGTTTTAAAATAGAAGGAATGCATCATGCAGAAATTGTTGTGAATTAAGATAAAATACATAGACAGGAATAACTAATACCACATCAAATTTTGTGCTTGTGTATTTAAAACAATTTATTTTACTTCACAATACCCCCCAAAAAAATTTTCAACTTTAAAGTCATTTTTTTCTAGAAAATCAATGATTTTATAAATTTAATAAAAAAATATTTGTTTAAAAAAATAAAACGTACCCTTGATTTCTATACAATATTTATTCTAATATTTAAAAATATAGAAAAAAAATTATTCATATATAATTAAATTTATATTTCCTTTATAAGACAGCAAAAATGAGTCAAGATATTAAATAACAGCTGCTATTTTTCCTTCCTCAGAAACTCAACAGCCCAGGGTGGGCCTTAGCCTTCTTAAGAAGCTCTTTCCTGCTAGCGTTGTCCAATTTTTAGTTCTCAAAATTTGATCTTTTTATAGGCCATCAATCCACCTTAGATTTGACAATGTGGCCCACCCATTTAATTTATTAAATTGATGAAGTTAATGGTGTCAAGATTCTTTATATGAGTGATAGAGTTTTAAATTTGATCTTCTATGCCAATTGCCATTTTCTTGAAGTCCTCCAAAAATTCCTCAAACAAATTGTTATGTATTTGTCACAAAACTTTTCTAAGGCTTTTATAAATAAAGATATTAAAATTTTGCAAAATTCGTAGGAAAAATACAAAGCCAGTAAAAAAATTCCCAACACCAAGAAAAAATTATTGCAGAGTAATGAAATTTGGACAATGCAATTGTACAGTTAATATGTTTAATTGATGTAATTTTCAAAATCACAGGTTATTTTTAACTCCAGAAAATACACTACAAATGTGAAATGCTGTTACATTTATACCTGGTGGATCCTCCAGAATTTTGAATGCAAGCCAGCAAATGTGTACAGGAGCCAAATGTCACTTTGTGGTATGGAGTTTTATGCTTAATATACTTGTGTCAATACTGGGACGGTCAGTGCTAGCGATGGATGATGCTGGAGTTGTCATCCAATAATATCCCATAAATGCTGAATTGGAGATACATGTGGTGATCTTGCAGGCCACAGAAACATGCAACACTCTGTAGAGCAAGTCCCGTCACAGGACGAGCGTTATCCTGTTGGAAAACTCTCCTTTGAGTGCTGTTCATGAATGGCAGTACTAAAGGTTGAATTACCAGACTGACATACAAATTTGCAGCCAGTATGTTGGGGATTACCACAAAAGTGCTCCTGCTGTAACAGGAAATTGCTTCCCAGACCATGAATCCAAGTGTAGGTTGAATACAGTTTGGTTGCAGGGGTTTCCCTGGCCTCCTCCTGACCAACACATGGCCATCACTGGCACCGAGGCAGAACCTGTTTTCATCAGAAAACACAACAGAACTCCACTCCGTCCTCCAACATGTCCGATTTCTAAAAGTTCATTGTGTTACTGTGGTACCAACTTCAGATTGAATTTCTGCTGCAGACATAGTATGATGTACCACAGCCATACACTGTCTTCCCTCTCAGTAATACCACATAGCCGCCCAGAACCCAGTGTTCTTGAGGCAGTACCATTCCCTTGTGTGATCACTGCTTCCAACAATCAAGCACAGTGGATACATTCCAGCCAAGTCTTTTTGCAATATTGCAGAAAAAAGATCCACCTACTCGTAGCCCTATTCTACGACCTCGTTCAAACTCAGTAAGCTGTTGATAATGGCTTCTTCATCTTAAAAGGTATTTTTGGCTAACATCAATTCAATATGTCAATTTTTACAGGCAAATAATGCTCACAAACTTTACAGCACGCATTTTAAGATACCCTGATTTACGCGCAGCTCCCATACTTAAGTGTTAAATTTGAATCAATGTCATCTTTTAGATGTTTAAACCGCCTACCAAATTTCAATTATCTAAACCAAGTCTTCCTTGGTGTTGGAATTTTTTTCCCCCATCAGTGTAATTTATCAACACAGATTTTGGGAATTTTTTAAAATTAACAGCAAATTAGTAATAAACTGAGTAATTATAAATATTCAAACATACAAAAAATGTAAGCCAAATTATTACATACTGTAAAATACGATGTATAACCCACACTTTCAAGACAGAAAAGATTGAAATTTATGGATGCATGTTATATGCCAGGTATAAAAATGAGAGCCTTAAAAATTTAAGAAGTTCAGCGTAGCAAAAAATTATACTTCTATATATATCCAAATATTGTTTATTTAAAAGAAATGACATTCCTTATGTAATTCTAGAAGTATACTATTGTTTTTGAAAGCTTGGAATAATATATCAAATAAATGATTTCAAAACATAAGTTTATTGTGCATGTACATTTCAGGTTTTTTCTTCGTACAAAAAGGGGGTGCACGTTATACAAAGAATATGCCTAAAAAGTCAGAATTGCAGCTTTAAAGTATAGGTGTGCATTATACACCGGATCTTACAGTATATTATTAAGATTTCTACCAAAGATATAATATTAAATATGATATTCAGTGTTTTTAGTATTTAAAAAGGGTAATTCATAATTTTTATAAAAAAAAAAACATTGCAATTTCCTCAGATTTATGTTCCTTTTACTATACTTCAAATGAATTTTAGGATAAAATTTTATCCATTTTAATAAAAAGTATACAGTAAGATAAGTAAATGAATAAATTTTAATGCTAAAAATAGTTTTAAAACAATGTTCTAAGTTTTATTTAAAACCAGTTTTACCCAATCTACAACACACAGGCTAAATTTTTTTAAATTCAGCTAGCAAGCTGAATTTAACAATTTCTCCCGCTCCATACCTTTAAAATTTGGTGCAAGACAACAAATTATATTTTTAAATGATCTAAAATTATTCAGTGAGTTTCAAAAAGAATTCTTTTTTGCAATTACTCATTTGAAAAAAAAACATAATTCTGTTTCAAAGAAAAAATGAATAAAGAAATTCACCAAAAACGTACCATAATATCATGCAATGAAACATACATTAAAACCGTGCAAAGCAGTTTGATTTTTTCCTTTTCTTTAAGAAAGCGAAGAAAGTGAAAACTTGCTTACAGATTGAGTAATTAAAAATTTGTATAAAACCTATCAATTTATATCGCTACACTCTAAAAAAATTGATTTTCTCCAAGTTAAATAAAAAAAAATAATTAAAACATTTTTTCTGCTCAGAAATATCCTTTAAAGTATTCAAAAATGGAGAAATTATGTTATTCTAGACAATTTTTCATAGTTATTTAATGTACCAATGTTGTAGGTTAAATGTGATTACTCCTCTAATCACTACTGATCTAAACATGAAGTTTCGGATATGAGGACTAACCTCGGAAAAATAAAAACCTTTAAATTCAAAATATTTATTGTTCTTGCAAAACAATAAAAAAAAACATTTTTATTAAAATTATCAATAATTTTTAGCTTCATTCTACTATATTTTTTCAACTTTAATAAACAAAGCTTAGTAAATGGTAAGCATATTTTACATTTTGGACATTTTAACACAATATGTGGACCTATTATTAGGCTCAGTTCATAATATTTGAATAAAAGTATTGGATAATTTAAGTCAAGAGAAAATTCAGGTATTGATCTTGATGAAAACAACCATCCTGCTATTGCTTTCTCTTACTTCAGCACCCATATTTTTGAAATGTTGCGGTGGCACATCAGTGTTATTAGCATCACAGTTCAAAGCTACCAAGGGCTGTTAGCGATGTAATTTTTTTCTTGTAATTTTGAACCCTAGTAAATGATAAGGAGGACACTTGAGCTTCCCAATCTTTCACACTACGCCAACGTGAGGACTTAGGGCTTCAAAAGATTTATCATGCATCAGCCCTTCTACAAAGTGGGTCTTCAGTCACATCAGGATTTGAACCCACAATTCAAGAGTGCCACTCACTAGTTCACAATCATGACCACATAGCTAACTCATTTATTACACCATAACCTGGTACAGTCTGATCCAGTACCAGCAATTACAGCACAGTGCCCAATGAAAAACTCCGTAATGATCACTATCTAATGAAGGTTTTTGGATGATCTTTGAAGTGTTTAGATAAGGATATAAGGAACAAAGAGAAAGGGTGATTGAAACCAATAAATTCCAAATATTTACTGCCCATGCAAAAACTTTTTAAAAGCTAAAAAAAATCCCCAATATTTTGTAGCTTTTAATTTTCATTTTCATCTTTAATAAAAAGGAAACATTCTTCATTTCCCCTTTTTTTATTGAAAGATACTGACAACTTCAAAAGGGAATTTTCTGCTTCCTGATGTAACAGTATGTAAATTCTTATTATAGGACTACCTTTTGATAAAAAATCCAAGTTTGTGTAAAAGGCAACTTTTGTAGGGTATAATAAGAAAAGAGAAAAAAATTTCAGTTCACCCTAGTATACATATCTCAAAAACTGGATCAAGTTTTTCTTCAAATATTTGAATAGAGGAATAAAAGTTTTCATCTCTCATATTTTATTTTTCTTTAGAACTAATTTAAAAACACACAGTACACTAGAAAATTTTGAAGACTCGTTTTATTGCTAAAATTTATAATAAACTGATCATGCAGTTTGAGATATCATGGTAGTGTTTTAGCATATAACATAATTATCATGTTAAATACTTATAATCTAAATATACAAAGATAATGCATTCACTTACAAAGCATCATGTTCAATGTAATTTTGATTTAGCAGAATATGAATCTCCAAACTAAAAATTAAAAGGAATAAAATATATTTATTCAGATTATATTGATAAGTTCAAAAATAAAAAAAAAAAATAAAGGCTTCAAAACAACGCGTATCTTACTCTAAGTCACCGGTTTCAGATGCTTGTAAATAAGCTTGTTGATCATAGTGTAGGACAAATATAATAGGAGCAAGAAGTTCATGCATGCCCTGAAAAGTAATTCAAATAAATTCCCCAAATTTTATTTTAAAACAAAATTAATAAAGAAAAGGTCTTACTTGCTTATATGATAATTCTGGAAACTCACGGGCATATGAAAATAAAATATTTATCATCATCTTTTGAATATTAGGTGTGTGAAAAAACTCAATTTCTGGAAACCTGTACAAAAGAATTTTAAGTGTTAAAAAGAAAAACATATTAACAAATTGAAATATTACATAAAAAAATAATAAATACATACGTCCGTACAACATCTTGTTGTATAGTTACTTTTAATTCAGTATCTTGAAAATACTGGTTCCATGGACTCTATAAAAAGTCAGGGACAAATATAAATTTTGTAAATAAACATACTAATGAAAAAGCAATTTTTAGTATTTTAAGGCTGTCTTCATATGTTAAATAGGATACAAAATCAAAACATTTTTTTTTAAAAGAAAAATGCCCCAATATTACGTTTTGACTTCACTATCCTACAAACAGCAGATTCTATTTTACTTTTTATTTCTAAATCAATCCATATCAACCTTTTCTTATATAAAATATGTTCTATACTACGTCTCCTATATTGCAGCGTTAAACAGGTATTTTTTTTAAAGAGCTAAGTAAAAAATATTACGCATTTATAAAATACTTCACTTCATTCATTGCTTATTAACATTACATTTAGAAGCGACTCATGGGCTATCGGTCACAGACCTTGTAATTTTGAATAATCATCAAATAACAAGGTCTGAGCTGGCATTTCACCCTTCATATACCCCCATTACTTAAACATGAGAAACTTGTGCCCTGGCCTGTTAAGCACACATCAGCTCTGCTACACATCACAAAGAATTCTATAAAATGCAATATCATAAATGAATCAACATAAATTTGCAAACTTATTTTAATTTTGAAACAATCTTCTAGTTGAAATCACGTACAGTTGGAGCTCTGCTCTGTAACATAACACAAAGATAGTCTTAAATACAGAAGAAAAATGCATATATAAAATTATATCAAAAAAATAAATGAAATCTGAAATTAATAAACATACTAAAAATACCTCACTCGCTAAATACTCAATCATATCAATATAAATAAAACAAAAAGTCTTTTTCTTTTAAACTGATCCATTATTTTTTAAAGTTATTTATAAATTAATTCAATGTAATATATAGATGAATTCATTGAACATTAAATTATTAAGTAAAATATTCAATGCTATAACATTACATATAATTTCTCACCTAGGATACTAACGTGCCTGATCATAAATGATAAGTTAAGAAATATAGAGAGAAATATTTTTTTAAAAAATAGCAAAACTTAATACCATCATACTATTTTCTTCATATGCTGCTTATTAATTTTCATAAACAAAGGTAACATGAGTGTGGTTTTAAAATCATCCAATATTTTTATTCAAAGGAATGGACTTCGAAGTCAGATTTTATGTGGCATTTGGATATTAAGAATTTCAGTAAAAAGAAAAAAAGGTTGTCCTTAAGATGCTGTCTCTTGCTTCACCACCATACACTTTTCAAAATGTTTCGATCCCGTTTAAAACACCATTCAACCACTTGGATGTGACAAAGGAAGCTTTGTGAAATCTTTTATTGAACTAATTTATCGCATTATAATCTTGAAAGACAGATGATAAAATTGCAGCTGTTTGATCAGATTCCATAACAATGAATGATCAATGGTGTTTATAGTTGATTCTCATAAGCCAATTTTTTTTTATTGGTACCATACTGTGGAGGATTCAACTGATCATTATGTTTATCATTATTTAAAGTATCAAAATCTCTACATATTTCTATTCGTTCAGAGTTAATATGTTTCAGTTTCTAGGTCTCCAGAATTTCATTTGAAGTGTTTTAATAGGCGTTTTGCTCTTTGTCTTTCTTACAAGCCTCTTTGCTTATTTACATGTTCGTTTCCAGCAGTTGGTGTGAAGTGACATCTTATATCAGGGGTCGACAGCTTTGTAACAATGCTGTACCAAACCAAACTACCAATATTATTTAGGATGGCACAAGATTACAGTTCTAGAGTTTTATCATATATTAACTATGCATCACTAAAATATATTTATTAAAACAAAAAAATAAACATATATAGATATATATTATAAACATATATATAAATATATGTTATGTTTATTTTTGTTATAAACATATATATATATATATATATATATACATATATATATATATATATATATATATATATATATATACATATATATATATATATACATATATATATATACATATATATATACATATATATATATACATATATATATATACATATATATATATACATATATATATACATATATATATACATATATATATATACATATATATATATACATATATATACATATATATATATACATATATATATATACATATATATATACATATATATATATACATATAACATTTCCTTTACATAAATAAAAACATTAAAATTGTACAGGTATTTATGTACCTTCCTCAGTGGCTCGACAGCCCAGGGTGGACCTAGGCCTTCTCAAGAAGCCTTTTCCAGGCCAGCCTTCTTCTTGCTAGTGTTCTCTAATTCTTAGTTCTCAAAACTAAAAGATCTTTTTCTAGGCCATCAATCAATCTAAGATTTGGTCTGCCCTCTTTTCATGTGCCAATTGATTGGGCATTGAAGAGTTTTTTAGTGGTGCGGTTTTAATCCATTCTGACAATGTAACCTGCGCATTTAATTCATTGTATTTTGATGAAGTTAACAATGTCAGATTCTTTATATGATAGATAAAGCTCTAAATTTGATCTTCACCATGTTTCTTTTTCCTGAATCCCTCCAAAAAAATTTTTTATCTTCCTTTCAGAGATACTTATCATGATCTCATCTGTTCAAGACATGAACAAAGTTTCACATGCATAAGTTAAAACTGATCTACCTTTAAAAAACGTTAATTAATATAAATAAAAACAAAATACAGTTATTCTTTCAATATAGTTAAATAAAAATTTTAATGCAAATCCTGTCCCTCCACTTCTCTACTTAATATTGCGATATCAGGGGGGTGGGTTATAATTTGTTTCTCCTTTCGACACATGATTCTGAATGTTCAGTTGTTAAATAACTTCTGTGTGGGCTCAAAATGTTTTTCTCATGAGAAAAGATTTGCTCACATAAAAATGTAGAACCAAAAGAGGAAAGTAGAGCATGTGTAGTTTTCTTCAAAAAGTTATAACTTTCCGCCAACAACATCCAGCAATTTAAAATAGCTGTTGATATATTTTAAAGAGTTGCTTCCTTAATTGCTTCAACATAGGTTTAAATTTCCTCTTTGTCTATGGTCAATAAATTTGAAAGAGCTTCAACATTTGGAAATTATTTGTACGAACTAGCATAAATCTTACTAGAAAATATACTTACTTTGCTATAAAATTACTTAATTTTGTAGCAACACCTTTCCAATATTCAATAAGCTCAAGGACTTTTTTGCCCTTTCTTTGCAATCCTAATTAAGTTTATTGAGATGTTTAGTTATATCAGCCAGAATCATCAAATTGTATAACTGTTCTATATCATTCAACTTTGGGGAAAATGTTATGATTTCTCATTAAGAAAAACTTTAATGTGTTCCCTGCATATGACATAAACTTATTCAAGACATAACTTGATTAAACCAATGGACATGGCTGTATAAGCGAAAATCCTCATGTATCTTAATTTTTTATTTCTTTTAAAAGAAACGTTAAATTTTAAATGCCTGTGTACCAATGAAGAGACACAGTGAAATTAACTATTTTAACAGTGTTCATTACAGAAATTACGAATTGCAACAAAGTTTTATCAACCAAAGTATCTTGATGTATTATGCAATGGAAGTTCACTACTTTATGTCCAATACGATTTTCAAGAATTTGACGAATCTTTCCTTGGCAAGTCATTACAGAAACACCATCATCAGTACTACACAATATATTTCATTTAATAATTATTAATAATATATTAATGTTTTTTCTTTCAAAATAATTCATAAAAGAAAGAATATCCTATCCTTTAGTTGTCTCAGAAGAGGAAATAAGCTGAATAGTTTTTCATTATCTTATTCTCTGTCACAATAGCATGCAGTTACTGCAAGGCACGCAACTTCATTCATTTGGAACAATGTTAAATACAACAGTTTCTTGTAAATCAAAATTATGTTTTGCTGATATTTTCTGCTATATTTCAGTTATTCCTCTTTCAATAACTTGAGCAGAAGAGAGAATTTTTTGAATTCAGGATAATATATTGTTGGTAGATTAGGTAAATTCCTGAACAATGTTTCAACACTTTTTAAAAATGTGTCCTTTATATATTCGCCATCTGTAAGAGGTTTGCCTTTGGCACAGCTACACAAAGAATTATGAAATTACATTCGATTGCTTTAGATCTGGTTCCAGTAGTTTGACCATAAAAATGTAACTTGTTTCTTATATCCAGCAACAGCTCTTTTTACACCTTCATATTTCTCATTGTAAGTTTTAAAATATCGACATGTTTAGTTTAAAAATGTCTGTACACTTGGCATGTGACATACAATGCTTTCACGACATAACACACAATCAGCATAATTTTTTTTGCTGTATAAAACCATATTCATTCATTCAAGAGCATTGAAAACCACACAAACATCCTTTTTTAGTGGTAATTTGATTAAATATGTATTACATAATAATTCCTTCTAGCATCCTTTTTGTTAACTCTTTTTACTAATATTTAAACAAGCTTTAATTCTTTGGTTCAAAAATAACACTTAAATATTAATCGTAATCAACTAGTCCAAAACCCCTGTCCCGCCCATTTTATCCAATCAGAACTACTATTGCATAATAATCACGTGCTTGTCACTGCTGGTATATAAAGCAAAAATCTTGTGTGATCACTCTTTTTGTCTTTGTGTTTTGTCCTCCAAGATGTCACTGCTGCTTGTTTCTTTGTGCACTTTGCTTTTGCCATATAATTGTCGCAAGTTTGTCTCCAGCTCGTCAAAGTGAAAATGTACAGCTCTTTTATCCTTTGTACTTTATCTGTGTGCGTATTTGTCCCTGGTCTAATATGAAACACCATTGTTATTATAGCTTTTGATGTGTGTGCCAAAATAAAATGTTGAACGTCCATTCAGAAGATGTTTTCCTGAAAACCTTTTAACACATAAAAATTAATACAACACCGGCCGCGACGTTACACACACACACACACACATGTATGTATGAATTTTAACATAACTAATAAGTAACTAATAACTAAGTTTAAGCAATAAAACAAAGAAAGAGTCATAAAGTTTTAAGTAAACTAAATTAAACTTTTGACAGAAGTCATATTCGATATTTCAATGAACCAAAAGAAAGCCAAGAAAATGTGTGAGGTGCAGAAAGGAGAGAAAGAGGGCAATTTAAATTTATCTGATAAATTTGTAGAATGGTACAGAGTGCTGTTAGAAATTCTACAGTATGCTAAACTTAGCACTCGTTCCTCAGGTTGCCAACGCTTGTCTTATACCATTCTTGGAAACAGTACTTTCGGTCATCTCTGTGAGTAGGAAGCTTATCTGGTAAAAAGTCATTTGGATTACCAAATATTGGACACTTAGAAATCCCTTCTAGTAGTGATTTTACTTAACTTAATCATTTTTACCTCACTTTTCTGTTAACACTCAACATTAAAAAAAATATATGAAAATCAAAATAAAAATGTTGACTGAGAGATTTCATAGCAATCAAAGGCTAATGATGTGAAAGAAAAGCTGGGAGACAAATATACTAGTTGCTTGTGAAACTCTTCAGTCCACATAATGTCTGAATTTCCCCAGAAATATATAATTTAAAAGAGCCTTATTTAATCAAAAAAAAAAAAATGGAAACAAAAAATGTGTTTCCTATTTATAAAGGTTAGTTTGTTAATAGAAAGGTTGAACCAAATTACAAAATATTGCTAATTTTATATAAGAAATGTGTTTTTTTTTTTTTTTTTAGTTTTTGTGCAAACAGATATTTTGAATCTACAGGTTTAAATTTTTTTTTCCCATCCCAAACTTCACATTCAGAACAATACCATTAGGACAATGGTAAATTAAGTAAGGTGAAAGGCAATTTTACTTGGGTATAGTGATAGAAAGTGAAAAAAAAAATTTCCCTAACCCTAATGTGCACTGTGCAACATATTGCTTGTCCCAACAATCAAACCTCCACTGGCATATCACTATCATTCTCGGATGTTGAAAGTCAAGCAGCAGCTCTCTGGTTCCCCCCAGATGACATGCCAAAAAGCAATTGGTAAGCACGCTGAAGCAGGACTCGTCAATGAATAGAACGGTCTCTTAATAATCCTTGCTCCAATTTCGATGTTCTCTCCACTCTGCTACATAGACACCTCTATATGCAGAAGGGAGTGGGGCAATAGACTTCTTTTAATCAACTGTCTAGAAACAGTAACTTTTTAAAGTTAGGTTTTTATGGTTGCATGAAGTTTCCAAGACAGGTGAAAAGTTATGATCATGTTATGCCTTGTTGTAATGGGTTCTCTCAATGGTCATCATGACTCTTGAATGCAGACCTCTTTAAGTATACAACTTCATTAAATAATCTCCATAAGTTACAAACAACACCGGGCATTAGCCTCCTGATAATTGACCACTTCAGTACATTTTTTAAATGATGGTGGTTACAAATTTTAACCTTTTTTTTAAACTCGACTGAATGTTTGAAAAAAAATCCCTGAGGAGTGCAAACAAACAAAACTGACACACGTGCTTACAAAGTGGTGCATGTGTGCCTTTCCTCTATTCTCCCAGCCCACATGCATGCAATATGTTTATGTAATTGATACTAAAAATCTCTGCTTTGAAGCATCAGTTTTACCTTTTCTTCACTACTTTTCAAGAAATTCCAAAAAAATATGCAAAATCTCTTAATTTTGAATACTAATATAACAGACTAGTAAGAAAACTCCAGAATCCTTAAATAATAATGAGATCAATAACAGTGTTTAGTACTTAATAAAGTCACTCTCTTCTTCGCTGACTTTTAAAATTATGCACATAACAAAATCCTTGCTACAATATTTCACTTTTTTTTATACGCATATGAATAATCCCTGAGTAATACAATTATTTTCCCTTATCTACAAATATTTACATATTAATATTTATTCAGTACTACTTTTATAAATGAATCATTTTTTCTTTACAATATTATTCACAAAAATTTAACACCAATATTAAAATATATCATGTTTTTAAAAGGTTTACTACAGTAGCTGCTTTTTCAGTATATTTTTATAGATTTTTAAAGAAAAAAATGTGTTTCTTTAAACTTTGTATAGATTTTTGCAATAGCAAAGTATAATGCTTGCTGAATTTTGTTAGTTTTGAGATCATTATTTTTAGTAGAAGGCAGTTTGCCTTCAAGAATTTACGTATAAATTCGCACATTCGAAAATTTGTTCATATTTTTCCAATAGTCTCATCTCGATCTCTCTATTTACAAAATATTTTAAGAATCTGAGGAATGAATTTAAGAGGTTTGGATTTTCAAATACAATGAGAATGAATTATGTGAATCATTACAATATTTATAATCTTATGATTGCTTGAAATTACAATAAACACAACTAATAAATTATCCATTTTATTTCTGGTAACTAATGCAAATTATCTCAATTTAAATAACATTAAAAGGGGAAAACAGTTCTGTATTTAAACTAAATAGAAGGAAAAGAAACCATAAAATAAATACCTCATATAAAAAATATTTAACCACAAGATAATAAAAAAAAAAGGTGCAAGTTCTCCAAATGTAAGAAAAATATATTAGGTTGGGGAAAAAGAAATCCATTATTTTTTCGGTAGATGGCTCTAGTGTCGATATCTCGTGAAGTATCGATCAAACAATTTCAAATTTATGCTCGTGGTCAAGGTGACATTTCACACTAAAAATTTATTTTGTTGTTTTTTGTTTCGTCCATTCAGTTGCGAGTTACAGGGTGTTAAAAATGGAAGTCAACAAAGAAAAAAATTCGGTACATTTTACACTTTTTCTTTGATAAAGGCGAAAATGCAAAACAGGCGACTGAAATTGTGAATGGTGCACATGGTGCCGATACTGTAACAGCTAATTAAGTGCAATTTTGGTTTCATCGATTCCGTTCAGGCAATTTTGATGTTTAAGTTGCCCCACGCCCATCATCGAAAATGTCGATAAAATCACAGAAATAATCGAAGTTGACCGGCATGTTAGTAGTCGTAGCATCGCCCAGGAGCTAAAGATCGACCATAAAACAGTTTTAAGCCATTTGAGCAAAATTGGATTCAAAAAGAAAATCGATGTTTGGGTACCACACCAAAAATTATGATGGATAGAATTTCCATCTGCGAAGCCCTGGCCAAACGGAATGAAATCGACCATTTCTTAAGCGGATGGTGACTGGGGATGAGAAATGGGTCACATACGACAATATTGTGTGGAAACGATCGGGGTCAAAGCGCGGTGTAGCAGCTCATTAGGTGGCCAAACTCGGACTAACATCCAGGAAGGTTCTACTGTGTATTTGGGACTGGAAAGGAATAATTTATTATGAGTTGCTTCCTTAGGGCCAAACACTAAATTCAGATATCTACTGTCCACAACTGGATCGTTTCAATCTAGCGACTGACCTCAAACGGACAGAATTGGCCAACATGAGAGGTGTTGTGTTCCATCAGGGCAACGCCAGGCCACACACGTCTGCAGTGACTCGCCAGAAACTCTGGGAGCTTGATTGGAAAGTTTTAATGCATCCACCACATAGTCCGGACCTGGCACCAAACGATTACCACCTCTTTCTCGTATTGCAAGACTTCCAGAGTGATAAGAAATTGGGATCAAAATATTGTGAAAATCGTTTACTAGAGTTTTTCTCCAATAAAGGCCAAGACTTCTATGAGAGAGGCAATATGAAGCTACATTTAAAATGGCAACAAATTATACAACAAAACGGTACATATTTGACCCAAATCGGACAATCCGAAGCATGTTAAATAAAGTTTTGAATTTCATGCAAAAATAATGGATCTCTTTTCCCCCAACCTAATAATTCATTAGTTTTTGTTCATGCATTTTTATGCTGTTTATAAGAACTTTTTTTAAGAAACTAAAAAAATACCTAAATCTTTTCCCTTCTTTAATCAATGACTTAAATTCAACAAAAATCATTTTTACTACTTTGCCCTCTGAAATAGAATTTTAAATGACTGAATAAAATTTAAAAATGCTAAAATTTGGTCTAATTCCTATAATTCTTTTAATGTATTTATAAATAAGTAATATTATTTAACAATGCAAAATGCATATACAAACCTGATGTGACTGAGATAAAGGATTATTAACAGTGATGTCCAAGCTATCAACATCTCGAGGATTAGTATCAAACTAAAATTTCAAAAGAATGGTAAATTACAATTAAATTTGAAATAAAAAGATGTTTTCTCACAGAATCTATTAATAAGCATTTTACACTAGATATAACTTTATATGACCATTTAAATTAAGGTAGTAGTCTGGTGAGATAGGTTCAAAAAATTAATATTTTTTTTTTTTACATTTTTGGAAAAAAAAAAAAATCTTAAAATTATACCCTAAATTTTTCAGACAGAAATTTTCAAAGTTATAGCCAAAAGAAGGCGTAGTGTGTATGAAAGTGCGCTGACATGCCAGTAGCACAGCTGCTTTGACTGTTCCCTCTTTTATTGTCCTTCTGTCCCTATTATTCTAGGATAGGCAGGTATGGGTATTATAGCAAACCTTTTTGATTGACAAAGACGAAATATAAGAATTTTGTACAGTATACAAAACCCTCAGCCCTTTTATTGCCCAGATTCTTGGTGCAAATATCAACAATTGAAAGCGGAAAATCAAGACAACAGTTATGAACACCCACTAGCATTTGATAAGAAATTTATAAATCTTATAAAACCAGAGTATGAGACTTTAGCATCTGATGATTTCTTGAAAAGATGTTTGGGGGGAAACACCCAAAATAATAACAAAGGTTTCAATCACTGTGCATAGAATTTCACTACAAAGCATAATTTTATTGCAAAAACGTTTTGGAAATTGCAACCTATACAGTTGCCTGCATTTTTAATGAGGATTTTCTAACTGTACTCAAAGTTATGGAGGAGATGGGTGTCACAATAGGTCACCAGGGACTATGCTGACACTGTTGACAATACACAAATTTTGAGAACAGAGAAAACTGCAGAAGCCAACTGTAAAGAGGCCAGAACCTTAAGCAGGGCTCTTAAAGCCGCTGAAAATGATAACTTTGAGGAAACATGGATCGCTCTATGCATTAGGCATAGTTGATTAATGTAAAAACTATTGTCAAAACTTTGGACGCATTTTTCTCAAAACCATATTTTTCGAATTTCGAGGAAGCCATGACTCAAAACAATTTAACCGATTTTGCAAAAAATTTGACCTGATATTCTAGACACATATCTAGATATGTATATTATAAATGCGAAAGTTTGTGAGGATATTTGAACGTCTTTCACGCAAAAACAACTGAATGGATTTCAATGAAATTTTACAGTAACATAGCTTACATATCAGAAAAACACATAAGCTATAATTTATAAAGATATTATGTGAAGTGTCCAAAATATAACGATATTTGTCAAGTAAGTAGGAAAGAATTCTGCCATCTGCAAGCAATTCTGGTGTGCGCTGCAAAAAAGCCTACGACAGCATATATCTATCTTTTATTTATGAAGAAAAATTTTTGTTTTGTCTATGCAAGGCGCTGGCTTCTAATTTATTCCTGTGATCAATGTAATCCCTATTTTTTTTATTTCAGAATAAAACGAAGTTTAGAAGGGAGAGGTTATTTTAAATCTCTTTTTATTTGAATAGATACTATTGATTTTTTTCATGCGTGAAACATAAGAAATTAATGCTTATATCAAAATAAATACTTTTATCGCTTCTGGTACTTAAAATAAATAAACTTTGTCTTTCACACTACATAATTTGTTTGTGGTTAGTAGTTAATTATAACACTATAAGTTTAATTGAATAGGAAGATATTGTATTTTTAAGTATATAAATAATAACTGCTGCATTGTATTTTTTGGAGTGAGTGAATATTAACGTTGCAATGTTCAGCTGCACGAGGGCTTTTGGGCAATGGACGATGTAAATTTGAACGATGGTCAAGTGACGTGGACAACACCTGATCTGGCACCCCCCCTTCTCCTAACTAACACACCACACCAACTTAGAAGAAATATTCTACCAATACTTAGCAGGAATATTCTTTGAAATCCACTCCTCCAAGATATATGGCAGCACAGGTTCTATGATGAGTATTTTAGCGGGGAAGGCGAATAGTTTTGTAGCAGATATTGCGTTTTCAGCTGACGGCATTTTCAGTGGATTGCAAAGATTAATATTTTTCTCCCGGAAAAATAGTTTATGTCAAAATTTAAGTGTCTTATGTTTTTGTATGTTAATGAAGACCTTACAAAACGATTTGACTATTTATTTTAAGTAAACGGTGTACATAATTAATTTTACAGTCGAATATCTTTAATTTATTAGCTCTAACGGATTAAATTTCCCAAAGTCGAGTATTTTGTTCATGTATATCCCTTAATTTTCAATGTAGTGATCCCCAAAAAATATATTGTATGAAAAAAACTGCAGTAAATCATAATGCGGTGAATAAAGTATTAACGTGCATTGCTCCCCTACACGGCAGGTCTTACAAAGCTCGAGCTACGAAAGTAGCTAGACATTTGCCAACTTGACTCTATCATTAACATTTCGCTATGTTTTTCATTGAATCGCCATTATAATTTAAGAAACGGCGTTGCTAGCGAATATTACAATTTTAACATAAAATAAATACCACAGAAAGTAATATTAATGTATTTCACTTTCAGATATAAATTATTTACACTATTTTAAGCGTTCATTACACAAAACTTTTAACAATGTGTTACTTTTGCTGAGCAGAGATCAGCTTAGGGAGATATTTTCAAAAATTGACCCTCAAGGGTGTTATGGTGAGTTACAAATAAAAAAAATTCCTTTTTATCAGCTATTAATTAGATCTACATACTTAAATTTTAACAAAATTGGTTTTCTTTCTTTTTTGTTTAGCTGAGATATGCAAAAAGCTTGTTTTGTTTAATTTGCAATTCACGTAAAATTAACATTAAAAACTTCTTTGTCCTTCAATCTGTGTTTAATTTTTCAGTTCACCCGTGCGAAGAATGGGTATATACCAGCTAGTAGTTAAATACATAGCCTTTAAAACATTCAATTTTTTATTTGATAAATTAGTTTTTTAAACAATTTATCAACGAAAAATATTAGATTTTGAGAACCTTTTTTCCACAAGTCCACCATTTTTTTTAATATGCACATTATTGGTTAGTTCATTTTACGAGTTGATAAAAAATAAAAGTTTCTGAAAATAATTAAAATTTGATTCGAATAAAGCTACTGAGAATCCAAATAAAATGTAAAATTAAAACTTTTAAAAAACTACCCCTTTCGCCTTTGGGATTAATATTAAGGGGTGGAAAAGGGGTCCGATTAAATAAGGTTTACTTTCCAAAAAAAATTTTAAAAACCCAAACATAAGGCACCCGATTTTAAAAATAATATGTAGATTTACTTTACATTAATTCAGTGTAGTCGGTGAAAAATAATTTTATACTTTTTAGTGCTTTTTTTTTTAAGTCAGTTGTATTTTTTATTTGAAATTTTTATTAAGATGGTTTTTGAAAAACGCCCAATAGAGAATGCATTAATCCTTTGATATAAACCAAGTGGTCTTCAAATTATGTTCCATGGAACCCTGGGGTTTCACGAGGTATACCCAGGGGTTGCATGAATCAAAATAAAAATTCGAAGAAAAAAATTAAAAATGTTTATGCAAAATATTCATGTTTTCTATAGTGTCCTAGAGTATTCATTAGTATTTAAAGCCGTGTTTCCCAACGCTGGTCCCCTGGGGAAAGGGAAAGGGGTAAAAAAGAATTTCAGCATACGGTTCCTTCACTTTCAACTAATTTCCTACAAGTCTTACTGCTTTGTATACGTGAATTCGGGTACTATTGAAAGAGATAGATTTTGGCAGAGATTAGTCTCAACAAAAGTGATGAAAAGCAGGGTCAAGTTTTATGAATGAAAAGAGAGGGTCAAAATGACCATGAGAAAAAGACCCCTTTTTGAAGAAAACTGAGGGAATTTTATGTCAATTTGACTTCCGAACTAATTCTTTTAGCTTCCTGTGCTTACGCAGACAAGACAAAGTCATGCAACAAAAAAAAGGTAACAATATTTTCATTTTCTCTTTTTGATTTTAAAGGTTTAATGCCCAGGGATTTTAATCATTGCATAAGATAAAGTGAAAAATTATTTTGCTGTATTTGTGTTTTTTCTATTTTATTTATTTATCGTTTCACATACATAAATATAAATGTCATCAGTTTCGTAGAATTTTTTCATGTTGATTAACATATTTAAGTATGTGAGTTTTCATAGCTTGAATGTACCATAATCGTTTTAAAACATTTTCGATTGACATTGTTATCCAAACAAAAAAATATTATTTGCCTCTTGTATACAAATAATTTCTTTATTCGCTTATAAAGGACGATAGCAGTTCCCGATTAGTTCATTTAAAATGTAAAACATTAATGAGCTTTTGAGTACATTCATTATTTATATTTGTAATTTAAAAGATACTTTTCAAAACAGTGCACTAAAGTATTGTAAAGATCTAGAAACAGTGTTAACTGGTGGGAACTCATCAAATATATAAACGCGCTGGACCTGACAGATGAGATAGTAGCGGTTTTGGCTTTGCTAAATAAATAAGAATGCCCAATCGAGATTTTAAAATTCATATCGAACCTGGATTTTACTTCAAATCTCGGTATAATTTTAAGGGTATTGCTTATCCTCCCAATAAGTGTGGCAAGTGAGAAAGGAGTTTTCTTCGAATTAAAATTAATTTAAAAATTTTTAAGCTCCACAACTACCATGAATCGGCTAAACGGCTTGACAACAATAGCCATTGAACATGAACTGGCTGAAGAAATTAATGTTAAAGAAATTATAAAAAAATTCTCAGAATTAAAAGTGAGAAAAAATACTTGTAAGTTTAACTCTTGGTTTAAATGTATTTTTTAATATGAAATTAAGTTTTAATATTTAGTGGTCTATAATTTGTTTTTGTATTTTTTTAATATCTGTATTTTATAGTTATACAATAGAAATCACTTTTCTTTTTTTCTGTGCAACCCTAATTTTAATTTAGTGCCCAAAACATAAATTAATAAATTAGTATTTTTTACTCTAATCAGAACTTCAACATTGATAGCAATTTTTTTGCTCTCATTTTGTTTTACCATTAAGCGTGGGAAGGGTCTAGGTAATCTCTTAATTTTTTTATAAACAGACGTCATTTTATCTCTTTGCCCGGGGCGGCGAAACTGCTAGCGCCGGCCCAGCTAATATCAGTTAAAATGGGTGGCAAAACACTTAAATGAGAATTTCCATACTTTAAAATCATTTTACTAAAACCAAGTGAATATCAGGAAAGTACTTATAAGTAAATGGTAAATAGCATTATTCATTACATCTGCAGAAATTTTTCCCTTAGATTTTTCGAAAAATGATGCATTGTTCTCTGAAGAACCGGCCAGAGGGGAAGGTGTAAACAACATGTTAATTCAAGGCCATGCACTCAATAATTTACGCTTTCACAAAGATTAAAGATGCTTGCAAAATTTAAATATTAATCACATTTTTTCCTTAATTTAACTACAGTTCTTTTTGTTGATTTTTTAATATTTATTTATGAAAAGTTTTACCCTTTCAAATGGTAATAAATTCTATATTACCATTATCCCATACACACACAAACAACTGCATACTTCCTTAGTTGACTCACAGCAATCTTTGAGAGACTTCCCACTTACTTGTAGAAGAGAAAAATGCTCCTTGAACATATTAAAACAAACATGTAACATCAAACTCTTTAGAACCACCAATGAAATTAGGCAAATGTGCAAAATATATTGTTTTACTTGAACATTATTTTAGTTGAAAAAATTAACTTTTCGATTTCAATAACTTTAAAAATATTTTTAGTTATTTTGAAATGAAAATTTCAACCTTGAAATGTATTTTAAAATTGAACAAATAATTTGTTTCAATCCTTAAAAATTTGTCAACAAGTGTTATTCTATGAGCAAGCCAGACTTTCAATGTTACAACTGAGACTATTATGCAAAAAAATGTTTCAAATGAATCATAAGGGTCTTGCAACAGAAAATCCATCAATATTCCTTTCCACTTATTGTTCTGCATTATTTGACTATAAATTGGTGGAAAATGCTTAATTTAAAACTAATATTTAACAAACAGCATTATTTTTAGTCAGTGGTATAGCTAGGTATCCAAAGGTCCTGGAGGAAAAAAAAATGAGAACCCTATCTAGGTTGGGTTTTATCAAGGAAAAAAGTAAAAATATATGAATATTTTAAATATACAAAGCTATTTTAACATCAGCTCTTCATCATGCTCTGGAGAACAGAGAAAAAAACAAAGCTACCTACTACATACAAGAATGTATATAAGTTTTCTTGTGTGAGCTTTAGCGATCGCCCATGTTCAATTTGACACCACCACATACCTCTTCCAGAACAGTTGTGAAGAGTTTAGGAACTACCGGAAATGGAAGACGAGAAGTAACGTAATGGATAATAAAAAAATTAAACAAAATTACAAATAATAACATAGATATTAGGAAATAAAATGATGTAGATAGAGAGTAAAAGGTTTATTATATTTATGAAGGGTCAAACTCTTACCTATTAAAAACAAATTAACAATTTGGTTTACAATCTTTTCCTAGCTTTAGGTTTTGAAAATTTCCAATAACTTTGGTTAAATTCAAGCTTGATCTGACTTTACTTTTAATTTCTTTTAGTGGTAAATGTCGGAGTCGAGCTTGGCCCTCACTGTTTCTTAAATAATTTAAAAATTTCTAAATGACCTTTTAGTTGCTGCAGAAATGACAGGAATTATATAGAATAAATTTTTTTTAACAATAATTTGCTATTCTAATTTATGCAATACATTTCATATGGATTTGAGTACATACTGAGGTTAAAAGGAAGGAGAAACGTAATTCTACAGTACAAAACGTTGTTGGAGAATCTCTGGCTATTTATTTCTTTTGGAGGATCAAACTCACGCCCATCAGAGGGTTTAAAGCTACAAAAAGGTTCACTGAGATACAGAGGAAATGATTCAAAAAATATACATGACCAAGAAAATGCAATACAATATTATTACAATTATTTTTTTAAAAAATCAAGCTCTGCAAAAGAACAGAGATGAGGAGACAAAATTGCATCAGTCTATTGCAGATACAAGTCGATAGCGAAATATTGAAACAGGAAACTAGCTTATTATGAATCATTTTGTTATTAAAAATAGAATGTAGCCAGGATGTAATTGCTTCCTGTGTAGGTTTTTTAATATGTTATAATAAGTATAGTAAAATTTTCATGGGAGTTGAAAATTTATTTTTAAGTAACAGTTTATAGAAGAATGGAAAAATTGAAAATATAAACTTTTCAATAAGTAAAGTTTGCAACACTATACAAACGAAAAGAATTTAGGGAAATACCCTTCAAGTTCATCATTACTTTCAACTGAGTTGCCATGATTATAGTTGTGTTGCCACCTTTTATATTTATATCTTAAATGAGGGAGAAATTATTGCAAGTTCAGCTTGCTTGGTGGTCAGGGTTCAAGGGCCCTGAAGCATGGCACCACCTAGCCCATTGGTAGCAATGCCACTAATCACAGTAAAAACCTCATATATGTAGGTAAAATGTGCACCAGTAACACTATTTTGTTCACCAATGTACCAATCACTTCATCACAAATGTTGAGAGAGATTTCAGATAATCACTCTAATAGTCTCAAAAATTTGTTCATAAAATGTGAAATATCTATCAACATATCATTATTTTCTTATTTGTTTATTAAAATTTATTTTATGATTTACATTTTCATGTCTTGTAAAAAAACATTAATATCCGCTAATATACCTTATCCATTATTTCTTCATAGAGTTTTCTTTGAGATTTAACAGCTTCAATCCACATTTGTTGATCTTCTGGAAGGCAATGTAAAAATATCTACAAAAACATACAAATTAGAAACTTATGTTAATTATTCTGCATGTAAAAGCTCACATGTTGAATTTATTGCAAAATTTTGGATTATTCAGATTCATCACATACACAAGTCATTTTCATTCCTTGATTGATCTATTGGGTAGATCTCAATGCTATTTAGTTCAAAACATTGATCATTGTCTTGAAAATGTAGCATGTTAAAATTTGCAATACATTTACTTCTGCCAAAAATAGAAAAACAAAAAATTTTCTTCTCTTCAACTATCACATTATAAAAAACTTAAATGAAACTATTTATCCACATATAATGCACATTACACTATTACTGTATAACATAAACATGAAGAAAAATTGTGGTAAGAAGATCGTAACAGTAAATTTAAATTAAAATTTTTAATTTTGAAAGTGACATCAAAAAGCTTCATTTTAATGATATACAAAAATCAGGCACAAAAAAATAAATTTCCTAAACATATCAAATATTAACATAAAACATTAAAGAATTTTCACTTTCAACAAACAACTACATAGACGAAACCCATGCACTTATGTTAACTAAAAAATAATATAAATGCAAAGTAAATTACTCTAAATTTTTATCACATTTTAAATATTTTTAGACTCTTTATATTTTTTTTTATATATTAATTACTAAAAATTTTACAACACTGAAAAATGCATTTTCACATAACAGTTTTCTGTAATAAGACATTTTTTATATGTTTTATAATATTTTCTATAAAGTTTAAAACTTTTTAGCCATTAAATATCTAACTTAACACTAAAGCTTTTTTGAAAAAACAATATTCATCACTTCATGTATTATAGAAAGAAATTTACATCTTAAAACAGGATCTGAAACAGGAATAAAACAGAAGTTTAACTACATTCATTTATTTAAGTCTAAATTAAAACCATTTATATATATTTGAAGTAAATTTATAACCTATTCTGCAGATACATAATACAGTATCATACAAAGAAAAATGAATAACTTTACCTTCCAACATATGCTTCTAAAGTGAGAGGACTTTAAAGTACCTTTCATAGCATAAGATTTTAATTTCTCGAGATAATATTTATTTGAAAACAAGGAGTCCCATTCTTTTCTGAAAGTAAAAATCAATAACTAAACTTCATAAGGAAGAAAAACTATGTAATTTAAATATCTAGTTGAATATATTGATTATAAGTTAATCAGGTTTTACACATGGTTTTTATATACTAGTTTTTCCAAGTACTTTTCAAATGGGGTCCTTTTCGTTACATTAACAAAGAGAAAAATAGCTACTGTAAAATCCGGCATATAACAGGCATCTATACTTTCAAGCTGCATTTTTTAATTTTGATGTATATTCACCATATAACGTGCACCCCCTTTTTATGAAGAAATCTAAAATGTTTGTATGTAATGCTCTTATGTTTTGAAGTCATCCATTCAATATATTATCCCAGGTATTCAAAAAAAATAGTATACTTCTAGAACAACAACTCTTTAATTACTTAAATTATGTCATTTCTTTTGAATAAAGAATATTTCTATATATACAGAAGTTTAATTATTTTTTACACTCATCTCTTTTTGTATTTATAAAGCTCTCATTCTCAAACCTTGCATATAGCGCGCCCGCGTAAATTTCGATCTTATTTTTTAAGTTAAAAGTGTGCATTATACGCCACTTTTATATACACTTTTATTACAGTATATATATATATATATTTAAACCTACAATCTTAGCTTGTAAGGCTAAGAGTTTGCTATCATAGTACTGTGACCATCGTATTTTAACTTATATTGTCTTCTTATATTTTTAACTGTTTAGCTTTATTAATTTATGACATGATAAATGATTTTACATCCCCTAAATAATGCCATGCTTGACTAGTAAAAAATACAATTGGTTATCAACATCTAATATATGAATATCTAAATAGCACTAAAAATCTTATATCTGATAATGCATTTGTTTCATGTTACAGAAATCCTATTTTCGATTTCATTTTTCGAGCTTTTTACTTTAAAAATAAAATCTAGCAACAAATTATTCAGCATGGAAAAGAAAAGAAAAGAAAATCCTTACTGATATTGACTTATCGACTCATCATACTGCATGCAATCAAAATTTGATCCTAACAAATTGGTAGCTTCAATTGCTCTAGTTACCATGATGAGTCTGAAAATAGAAACAAATCAAATTTCGTTGCAATTAACATTAATATTTAAAGAAAGGGCCTTTAAATGTAATTAGATCGATTCTAGCAATTAAAATATTTTTATGGAAATATTATAAAATTGCATATTATATTGCAATTTTTATTACATACATATACCATGCAAATTGTTCGTATAGAATTTTCTTCTCTCATTTCAATGATTAAATTTATCTTCAGTTTTAATTCAGTTTTTAACTCTCATGGGAATTTGAAGAAAAAGAAAGAAAAAAAAGACAGCTTTGATGTAAAGCTATTAAGCAAAAAATTTATGATATTAGTCTTTTCAAAAGTCAAGTAATACCAAATAAATAATATACCACATAATCTGTTGAACATATATTACGCACTCCTATATTTTCAAACAGCATATTTTTTCATTTTCAAATAGATTTGCCGTTAATTAATTCCTATAATGCAAATCACAGTTATCAATGCAAATCGAGTCTGGCGACAACCAAAAGCAGTTGGCAAATAACTTGCTAATTTCACCAAGGGATACCCTAATATACACTTTAAAACATTCATTAACCGTTAAAACTCAATATGACTCTTTTTCAGAAGTTGCAAATACATAACTGTATTTACTGATGTATGTTTATAAAAAATTATTATAATTTGAAACATATGAATTTAAAATATTTAACATAAAAAACCAAAATTAGGTTTCTAACAAAGCAAAAAAAAATAATAATAATAATAATTACCTTTTTTTCTTACATCATCACAAGTAAAATACTTGGAAACTTTATTAGGAGACAAATATAATTATATATAAGTATGAAGGAAGATTTGGTACATTATCAGATAAAGAGACCAGCTTGAAAAGAATTTTGAGTATCTTAAGAAAAAAACAGAAAACTATTCTAAACTTTGAAAAAGTAAGGAAATAAAATGACAATAAATAGGAAATCTGAAAATTCATTAATATGAATAATTACACTTAATAATTACATAATTAATATAAAAGAAACACATAACCAGAAATACATCTTTATTACTCATAAAATAATTTTTGAGACTTTAAAACTAATTTATCCGTTAATCAAATTACTTATATTTCCTGCAATGAATAATTTTCAGAAAAGTTACCTGAAATATACACTTGAAAGTTACATAATTGAAAACAATTCTTTAAAGAACATTTTTAGCATGTTTTAAAAGAGTGTCTATATATTTCTGTTCAATGGCACATTAATACAAGTTATTGTACTTGGCAAAAACTTTTTGTATCTTAAATATGAAATTTTAACGTTTCTAGAACATTTCATTCTGAAAAAGTATCAGTGTGAGAAAACTAGCAAATACTAAAATTAAGTAAACCTTTTATGTAACTTAAAAATTGTTTATATCGCAAAAATTAAACTATTTAAATAGAACGTAATGTAAATCTAACGCAATTTTACAAGCAAACTTTCATAACATTCGAAAGCCAAAATTGTTGATTCAAGTTTTATAAAGACCTTATAAATTGTTTGATGATTTCGTAAAATTTGCAATAAAATTACAAACCTAAGATTTCTATGAAGATTATGGAAATTGTTATCTAATTTTAGTGTACTACTAAAGAATTTATAGATAAAAATCAAAATTCACAACTTAAAATTTGAGAATCGGAAAAAAAAAATCAGTTTTAAAATAATTTCAGACGATCCTTGACAGTAAAGAATATCTTCAGAATAATTTTGAATAAAATTTGGAACCGAAAAAGCTTGATCTTTTAACTTGCAACATAAACAAATCAATGTTTCTTCAGAAGGCTTAAAATTACGATTATAAATATTCAGTTAAAATCGATTAAAAAATCGATTACAATTAATTACATTTAATCTAATGTCCGGTACTATCTACAAGCCTATCGAAAAGAAACCACGTGATTTTTCATCCACAAATCGAAACAACGAAAAACCATAAAGAAGAGAGATAAAGAGAATGACATCCTTCCACAATCCTTCTCACACATGGAACAAATTGGTATGAGCTCAGAGGGAACTAAGATATAACGCTGGTAAAGCAGTGCTTCTCAAAATTTCAATATTCTTGACCCAATATTTAATCATAATTTTCATCCCGCCCCCTTCATACAATAAAAATGTATTGAATTCAATAATACTATACTTTGATGCTAAAACTACGATACGACTTTAACTACGTATGTACCACTAGCGTATATAAGCGTCTCGCTCAGTCAAAACATTCATTTCTCCGGACGTATATATACGTATTTCCGAAGTACGATCTTTTCTGTGCAATGCTATCCATAAAATTATATCGAAGACTTTGGAATGCAATAAAAGGACCTGGACAATATTTGTGAAGGCTTTACTTATTTAAGATTATTTGTTTCTTTATTCCATCCCCCCTCCCTCACACTCAATACATTACATACACGCGCCTACGTGGAAAACGGTTGACATTGTTTATTTACTTTCAGTAATTTAATAATTTTTTTAAAATAATCTTTTGTTTTCGACTTTTCAATATGCTCGTGCCCCCTCGTAGAGTTGTCCCTCAAAGGGAGCGCGCCCCACAGTTTGAGAAACACTGTGGTAAAGTAATTATAGTATACACTTGCCTAAGAAAGTCTGCGTAGAGGCAATCATTTTACGTGTTTATACTATAATTACTATTAAAGTCTCGCTTTAGAAAATCAAAATACTTGTGTCAGCAATTCTAGAAAATTTCTTGGTTCAAACAACAGCAATAAAATTCACCTTAACAAAAAAAAAAAAAAAAGAAATCACGAATATCAAATAATGACCAACCATCCGTGCCAAAAGTCTGCGTATACTTACAAAATAAAGCTTTTAAAAACCTTTCATTGTGAAATAATTGCCCTAAATCGTGTTTTTAAGTAATTATAAGCTTCTTTTACAATTTATTTAAGATTTGAGATCTGAAAGCTTTTGTAATTCCATGGCAGGTAACAGAATACACATGGATATATTACTGAAAGAAAAATTATCATATATTTATCATTAGAAAAGGGGGAAATTTTTAAAGAAATTATTGAAACTGTTAATAGAAGACATTCCTCGGTTCAAAAGTGTTCATAAATAACAAATCAACTAAAATTTTATCGTCCAAGCCAAGATCCGGCCACTCGTCTGCAGTGTCACCTCGAGAATCCTGCTTTGTAATACGTTCTATAAAAAAAATTCCAAGACTATAAGCTTCACAAATAGCTAAAAGCGTTTCTGAGTTATTACAAAAAGCGTGACTTTAACCACAATTCACTGAGGACTGGAAAAGAAAGACTATCATATCTAAGTTGCACTCAAGAAACCATTCATCTCTCGAGTAAACAGAGCTAAGAAAACCTAACCTAAGATCTTTGCCAAAAAACATCTAAATATAACACATAATTATTTAAAAAATGTAATATATTCAACTGCAAGTAATTTTTTTTTTTAATTTGGCATCAAAAAGAACAAAAATATGCCTGCAAAAGTTCCTGGGCAGATAGATCTTAAAAAGGAAAACCCTTTTTTGACTATCAAACATGGAAGATAAGTCATAATGTTTGGGGGTGCATTGGAAGCCTTTCGGCTGGTAATCTGGAATTTATTGAATCAAAAATGTACAAAATTGCTTACTTGAACTCGTTGAAGTAAAATATCAGGGCATAAGCCGAGAAACTTGCGGTGAGTGATTATTTTTACTATCAGCGGCATACAGATACCAAGCAAATGGCTTGTTGAAGGCCACTGCAACAAACTATCTCTATGACGCAATGCTTGGGTGGAGTCAACGAAAAAGAGCCTTTTTCTGATTGGACTATTTTATTATTAGAACCTTTGATTTATGTTAACTGTAAGATTAACGGAGAAATCCTTTTTTTCTAGATATAGTACTGCGTGGGACTTTGTATGTATATGTAGAATGCTGCTCTCGTGGAATGATATCCGTATTAAAATTGCTATAGAATAATCCCTGGTGTGATTATTACTTCAACCTGTTTGTTGTAACCCTGCGAGTTCAACATATTTTGGCGTCCGCAACAGGACTTTCTCGTTAAATATGGATATCGATAGTCTGAAAACAAACGAAAGTCGTTGAGAGCAGCGTTCACTGTGAGCTGCAATGGTATTAGCAACATAATCCAAACCGAAACTTAAGGTAACAATGAAGTCAACGCTTTGTATATATAAACAGTTACAAGATAAATTCTCTCGGCTAGAAACGACTCAAGAAGAAATATCTGATTTGTTATTAATAAGTGATGAACTTAAAAATATATACATACCACGATGATTTTTCGAAAGCCGAAGAATCTCGTGAAAAATTTTGTGAAATTTGTTCACTTTTAGAAGCTAGCCAAGAGAAAATGATTTTAGTTCCGGAAGAAAATATTTCCGTTGAAAAGCGAAAGTTCAAGCTCCCAAAACTTGAATTAAAAAAATTTAGCGGTGAACCGAAAGACATTCTTGCGTTTTGGTCGCAATTCGAAAAAATTTACTTGCATACAGCGATTGCAGAAGATAAGTTTCAATACTTAATACAGTGTGTAGTACCGGATTCTAAAGCAGCTAGATAAGTGTTCGGTTTTCTGCCGACGAAGGACAGTTATTCCAAAGCAATTACGCAACTGAAGGAGCATTTCGAAAGAGACGAACTTCTAGTGCAGATATAGTACTTACGAGACTTGCTCTTCATCGTAATGAAAAATGCAGCTGGTCGGATTAAAGTGGATTTGTCGGAGCTATATACAATTTATTGGAAAGTAAGCTCATGGCACTCGAGAGTTTTGGCAGCACGAATGAAAAGTTAGCTGAATTCCTGGAGCCATTGGTTGAATCCTGCTTACCGGAAACCATGCTTCATGCGTGGGAAAGTAGTCGCTCCGTGGAAGATTCCTCACCGCAAGATAGTGCGCGCTCGCTGGTTAAATTATTGTGTTTTCTTCGGAACGAAGTGCAAAGTGAGGAGATGATTAAGCTCGCCCGTTCCGGGTTGGGAGCTTCGCGCGCGTTGCATCCTCGTTCTTAACCAGATGAACCTGATTGCTCTACAGCTGCAGCCCTTGTGAATTTTCAAGACGATTCAGGTAGGAGAAATTTTATTTGCATTTTTTGTGATAAACCTCTTAATTCTTCAGAATATTTTTCGGCAAGAAAAATGCCCGTAGAAGATAAACAAAAACTTTTGGTACAGAAGCATGCCTGTTTTTTTTTTTCGTTGTCTTAAAATTGGTCATGTTTCTAGTTCATGCAAAAATAAAGTGAAATGTTTATCATGTGATAAAAGTCATTATACTATTATGTGTGCAGACAGAGAATCTGCTAAATCAAATGATGAAAGTACTGTTGTATCAAGTAGTGTACTATCAATTCAATCTGTCATTAATGAAACTGTATATTTGCAAACTCTTGTTTTGAAAATAGAGCACACAATGGTAAAGAACTCAATGTTCGTACGATTTTGGATAGTGGTTCACAAAAGTCTTATATATCGGAGAGGGTCATTAAAGGTTTGAAGCTGCAACCCAAGTCAAAACAAACCATTGTCTACGGTTTGTTTGGTGGGGGGAGAGAAACTAGCCCTCACTGCCATTTAGTTTTTGATGTTTATTTGAAAAATTTTGAAGACACATATGCTCACTCTGTTGACGTGCTATCTCAAAAGAAAATAATTGATCTTTGTACTTTACAAGAATTGAAAGAAAAGAATATTACTTTGTCTGATTTAGAGGCTAAGGAACATGACATTGAATTGCTCTTAGGAGCAGATGTCATTGGGAACATTTTAACTGGTAGTTCTTTGAAACTAAGCTCAGGTGTAACTGTTGTGCAAACTAAATTTGGTTACACAGTGATAGGAAAAACAATCACTATATATTTAATAACTTGTACAGTAATGTTGTTTCTTTGCATTGCGCTACTTTCACCGTAACTATTCTGTGGAATTTAGATGCCATAGGCATTACAGACCCGACTGAAGATGCTAAGCGTAAATATGCACATTCTGATTTTCTAAATCAATTTAAAGAAAACTTATCTGTTCTTCCTGATGGACGGTATGAATTGCCACTTCCTTTTAAATTCGAAACTCAGCTACCAAATAATAAGTCTGCTACCTTTAAAAGGCATTGAATAATGCAAAGAATTGATGAGAAAAATCAATTAAATGACTTTGAGGTAGTTTTTAGGCAATGGGAAGATCTACAAATAATAGAAAAGGTTTATAAAACCAAAATTGATAATTTCGGCTATTATTTACCCCATAGACCTGTTATAAAACAGGCTAGTCAGACAATGAAAATGCGGCCAGTGTTTTATGCTTCAGCCAGAGATAAAATTCATCCGTCCCTTAATGACTGCTTGAACAGAGGCCCTAACTTAATTTAGCTCATACCTGATATAATTGACAGGCTTAGACTGTATCCAATTGGTCTATCGTCAGACATCGAAAAGCGTTCCTTCAGCTCAGTATTATCCCTGAACACCGAGATTATTTGAGGTTTTTCCTTCCTACTGTTAAAGAAACTAAAATTTACCGACACTGCCGAGTTGTGTTTGGAATCTGTTCTTCTCCATTTCTACTTTCTGCCTGCATAGACCATCTCCTGCAGGATTCCCCAGCCCGTTTTGACGATGTGACCCAAAAATTAAAACACTCGTTTTACGTTGACAATTGTGTCACCAGAGTTAGCGATATCCAACAGCAAGAAAAATTTTATAGTTAAAAACAATAGAGGTAATGGCTAAGGGATGTTTAAACTAACGAGGTTGGGAAATTAACGTTCCAGGTCGCTATATTTCCCGTAGTTCAGGTGTAACTTCTTTGCTTGGACTGTTGTGGGATTTAGACAAAGATACATTAAAATGTAATCTGAATTATTCAAGGGAGCGTGAGAGAAGTAAACGTAATGTTTTAGCTATGGTACACAAAATTTTCGATCCTCTAGGTATTTTGAGTCCGACCTCTTTGTTACCTAAGAGATACTGTTACAAGAAGCTAGGAAACTGAACTTAAAATGGGATGACCCCATGCCCGAAAACACACAGAAAATCTTTCGGAAGAGGCGGGATGAAACACAATATCTTGAGAAAATTGATATCCCACGTTATGTTGAAATAAATGGGAATTCGGGGTTACATCTCTTCGTGGATGCATACAAGAGTTCCTATGGGGTCTGTGTTTACGTTCGAACTGTAACGCCCTTAGGAGTTAAAATCAGATTGATCAGAGCAAGGTCCAGGGTAGCACCATTAAAAACTTTGACTATTCCCCGCTTGGAATTGATGGCTTGTTGTATTGATGGGAGGCTGGTTCACGCAGTGTTTACTGCTTTCGAATTACCGGATTTAAAAAAATGTTGCATGGAGTGATTCAATGGTGGCACTGTGGTGGCTAAAGAACTATGGAGATTGGTAAGTTTTGGGGGTCAATAGACTAAATGAAATTAATAGCCTTGTTCCGCCTCAGTTTTGGCGTCTTGTGCCGGTCGAATTAAACCCCGCAGATTTGCTTTCGAGAGACAGTTCTCCTCGCTTATTTTCCGACTCTTTTTGGTGGGAGGGTCCTTCCTGGCTCCTTGAAAACCCTATTAACTGGCCCATAGACCGTCTGGCTTGCGAAACCTCAGAGGTAGAGCGAGAAAAAAAAGGAAAGTTAGGTTATGTAATCTGGTTGCAGGTGAAGGGGAACTACTTTGGTATGCCATTAAGTTTTCCAATTTTCAGTCAATCAATCGTTTTGTCTCGTGGATCTTGCAGTTTGTGAAAAACGCGAAGAAAAAGCGTGAATTTCGAGAGATTGAAGATTTGACAGTTCACGAGATAGAACACGCGGAGAAACTCTCATCAAAATTGTTCAAGCTAAGTTTTTTCCCTCTGATGACTCGTTTCCTAATATGAATGTCATTACGGACGAAGAGGGTATAAAAAGAGTTAAAACTCGAATTACTGAGCGGTCAGATAATCCGGAATTTATTTACCCTATTATTTTACCAGGTGAGAGTCTTTTTACAGAACGGCCCATTGAATACTACCACCGACAAAGTTGTCATGCTGGAACACAAATTCTACTCGGAATATTAAGGGAGAGATTTTGTATAGTAAGAAGCAGAGAAGGGTGGTCAGGAAAATTGTAAGAAATTGCATAAGATGCCAACGATATAAGTGTAAATCTCCAGGTAGCGAGTCAATATTCCTGCCGAGCGATCGTGTCAATGACGCAGCGGTGTTCGAGGTAGTGGGTGTAGATTTAGCAGGGACCTTATATGTGAAGGGGGTCAAAAGTCTTGGATTGTCTTGTTTACGTGCGCAACATATAGGGCCATTCATTTAGATTTGACATCCTCACTGTCTACTGAAGATTTTTTGTTGTCGTTGAAATGTTTTATTGCCAGGAGGGGGAGACCACGAGTAATTTATTCCGACAACGGGACAAATTTTCGAGAAGCTCAATGGAAATTAAGTGGCATTGACTGGGAAAAAATCTTGAAACTAACTACCATACAACGCATAATTTGGAAATTTAATCCTCCCATTGCCGCTTGGTGGGGCGGTTGGTGGGAGAGGTTAGTTCGTGTATAAAAGGAACTGTTGAGAATGACTCTCGGTAACGCCGTTCTCACGACCGAGGAGTTTCAGACAGTATTGTGTGACTGTGAAAAATTAATTCTTACTAATTCTAGGACTTAATTCTAGGCCACTTACTTACCTATCCGAAAACGGATGATTTAGTCCCTCTGTCCCTAGCTATGTTTCTTGTGGAAAATCGCAACCTGGACGTTCCTGATATTGATTACCGGGATACTGTAAACCTACGTAAAAGGGTTAAATATCGACATAAATTGTTAAATGATTTAAGACATTGATTCAGAAAGGAGTACTTAGGTCTCCTAATTCAGAATAAAAATAAAAAGGGTCCATTGTCAGAACTACGGCTAGAAGAAATTGTCCTCATTGGTGATGACATCAAAAAACGGGGATGCATTGGCCTTTAGCTAAGGTCATTCGGCTTATTCCTGAAAAGGATGGCAAAATTAGAACTGTGCAACTAAAGACTCGAACTGGAACAATGGTACGACCCATTCAAAGAGTCTATCCTTTGGAAGCGCAGTCGACAGAAACCCCCGATGATCCTTTAAACGCGCGATTGTACATTTACTAATCCTATTTCTTCTATTTCTAGTGATATACTTTCAGATCCTAACGACTCCAGTAGCGACTTGGCTAGAGTGTCCAGGCATGGACGGGTCATCAAGGCACCAGAGAAACTAAACTTCTTCATCCAGGCCTTATATATTTTTGAGTCCAAGCGATGTTGACTCAAAAAGGGGGAGGATGCTGAAGGCCACCGCAACGAGCTATCTCTATGACGCAATGCTTGGGTGGAGTCAACGAAGAAGAGCCTTTTGCCGATAGGACTATTTTATTATTAGAACCTTTGCTTTATGTTAACTGTAAGATTAACGGAGAAATCCTTTTATTAGATATAGTACTGCGCGGGACTTTGTATGTATATGTAGAATGCTGCTCTCGTTAAATGATGTCCGTATTAAAATGGCTATAGAATAATCATTGGTGTGATTATTACTTGAACCTGTTTGTTGCAACCCTGCGAGTTCAACATGGCTCACATTTTGAAGTCATGGGTGTTCCCCCAAATCAATTCCGTAACCCCACCTAGTCTTTAGACCTAAGCTCAATACAGCGTTTGTGGGATTTACTCGAGTGAATAATCTGGGAGAGAGTAATAACATCCAAGGAAATGCTAAAATCTGTCAGAGTAGAAGAATGGAACAAAATATCCACAGATGAAACAACGAAGCTAGTTAAATCCTTGCAAAATATGTTGAGAGGGTCGTATAAAGAACGGAATAGCTTAAAAAGTATTAACTTTTAGTTGCAATCTGTTATCGTAATGTAAAGGTTTTTTCCAGTGTACGCAGACTTTTGACGTACACGATTTGTGTTGTTCTCAAGTTATAAATATTTGTATTATTTTATGTAACATTCAGGTGATTAATGCTTGTACTATTTGAATTTACGATGTTAGAGGAATTAATAAAAAATAGCATTGATTCAGAAAGACTTCATTTAATTAGTGATCTTTGCAAGAATATGAAAGATGATCGCCTGAAGGTAGACTTTCGGAGGCAAGTGTATATTCCGGTGTATAACGCGTACTCCTATTTTTTAAGAAGAGACCTGAAATGTGTACGTTTGCAATGCTCTTATGTTATGAAGCTATTTATGAGAGGTATTATTCCAGGCTTTTGAAAAAAAATAGACTACATCTATAACTTCAACTTTTAAATGAAATAAAAGAGAAAGAAAGGAGACAAAATTGATGCCGTTTCCTAGGAACTCCCAACGCATTTCTATAGGCTGTTGCCGAATTCAAACGACAAATTTTGAATGATGATAGTAGGCAGCACGGACGAGCCGATTGTAATACACAGGGAATGTACTGGGAACACTTTATGAAGAGACGATGTCTGTACGTGGACCTCAATCCCTTGGATTTCTTCTTCTGGGGCTTCTTGAAATCGCTTCTGTATGCCGGTGGCTACTGAGGAGGATTCCAAGTCACGGGGATCATCATCTCTTTAGCTAACATCGCCAGCTATCTCTATTTGTTTGAACGCCTCTGACAATCCTTCGTCCGTCGATGTTGACTAGGCTATGAACTACGCGGCCGCAACTTAGAACAATTCCTATGACAATCACTTGTCATTGTATTTTTAAAGTCGAACTGTGATGGATTGTCCGTATTGTAAACATGCTTTTTGTCTACTAAATGTATTTCTTACCTCTTATTGCCCCTTTTCATTCCATTCGACATCCACTTTCCCCTTTGAGAACTATTCCGATAGAACGTGATTTGCGACCCCCTATGATTATTTGCACAGTCCTTATGCTGCCTACTATCACCTCTCTGAATTTGTCGGTCGAATTCAGCAGCATCTCTTGTATATCTCTCAAAACTTTTATTTTTATTCGCAATAATTATTTTCACTCCCCGATTAACTTTAAGGCAGGTATTATTTATATAAAAAAGAGATTTATTTATTGTTTCACATTTATTTGTAATCGCTGTAAGCACTCATTACTCATCTGAGTAAGGAGAGCATACATCAAGTAAAATCCCTCTTATCTCACTTCCTGCTACTGCGAACACTTATCCTTTATTATTAAGCATGATACAGCAGAAAAGGTAACATTCTTCTATTTCCAACTAGTTTAGTATAGTAGCAAAGAAAGGTTACGGACAGAAAAACCGTACTCAACGTCCCCCCCCCCGACCTCGAATTATTTATGACTTCCAATAATTACTCTTTAATTCATTCGCTGACGAAGCATTTTTTGCACCTCTCTGGAAATATATAAATTTACAAAAGGAATTCCTAAACGTACACATTTTAAAGCTACAATTGGGAGATAAATATTTAAAGCAAATGCTTTCGTTTTGTACCCCTTCTTCTAACGGGTTAAATCTTTAAAAAAAATTCAGCCATTATAGCAAGCATGATATTTTTTAAAGAGATAAAAATCAGAGCAAGACAGTGTATCCAAAATTTAAAATATTTTTTCTATGACTAAAATCCCGTTATAAATAATTTTAGGCGAGTTGCAATTTGGCCTCAGAGTAAAGAATGATTTAACAAAAACACCTATCTTAGATTAAAAAAAATTAACATGCTAAAAAGATAAATAAAAATGAATGAATGAAAATATAAATAAAATTATAACGGAAAGTAAGTTTCTGCTGTGTTGAAACTATGGACAAATAACCTAAAATAGATAAACCGAAAGAAAAAATTAACTTAATTATGATTTCACAAAATTCTATTATATGTAACATACATACATTAGAAAGCCTTTAACCGGAAAAAAAATTACATAAGCATGGACTAAAATTTAAAAAAAAATAAACTATCTAAAACAGTTAAAATAGGCCTACGTTGAAATAAATTATGACTAACAACAGTTGTAAGATACCTCTAAAGATTAATTACTACCGATGGCAGAGAGTGTACCTCTACTGAAATACACTGTTATCCGATGCCAACTGGACAAAAAAGAGAGAACTGAAACTAAAACGAGAAATTGAATAAATAAGATGAAGATAACAGTTAGAAATTTGTGGTTATAAATAATTTAATAATAAAAATTCAAGGAGATCATATCAGGAGTATCAAGAGATTAATTTTGGTGCCCAAGATTTTCAAAGCGAACCCTATGGTTATATGCCATAAATGCTCATCCGGTCATCTTCGAGTACCAAAAACGAAATATAGGTTAGGACGTCATTTATTCTGGCCAAAGTGTAGTAGTGGATGTAGAGGAGAATGTGCGATCGTGCGTGACAGTTGCCAAAAGGCTGAGAATGAGAAAAAGAAGGCTTCGTTGAAAATTGTGTCTATTACACAAAAAGTATGTTTTAAGTTGAATATTGAAGTTTGCAGGCTTCTTCCTATCACAACCGAACAAATAAAAAATTTGCTTTGTTTTTTTAATATCAGTGTATTATTCTTTTCAATAAATTTGGATGACCGTCAAAATATAATTTTTAGACACCTAAAGGAAAGGCAACATTCTGAAAGATTATCATGAGGCTACAGAATAATGTATGAAATTAATCTGCAAACTGATTAGAAAGAAAATTTTAAAAAATTAAGGGATTTAGAGCTGAATGTAGAAGTAATTCTGTATCCTTAAAATTAAAATATTTGCAAATAATAACGTTGTTACAAATTTTGTGTAATGAATGCTTAAAATAGTGTAAATAATTTAAATATGGATATGTAATATGATAATATTGCTTTCTGATGCATTTATTTTATTCTAAAATTGTAATAATCGCAAGCAACACATTTTTTATATTATAATGGCTTTTAAATCAAAACTTGGAAAAATATTGGGTGAGTGAGTGATTGTAGCGTTCTGCGGTGCAAGAGCCAATTCTGATTAAACTGCACCAAGTAAGTGAGTGAGTGAATATTAACGTTCACTGTTCAGCTACACTAGGGCTTTTGGTTAAACTGCACCAAACACTTGCTAAAAAATTCAAATTCTAAAAATATGTATATAAAAATATATTCATACATATGTATATGTCTAATTTTTAAAAGAAAAGTAAATAGATTATATGGTGGGGGCTTCCCCTACCAAGTCAGATCAGGTTAGGTGAGATGAATTAAAAAAGGTGATGCGATAATGATTATAAACAGGACAATTTACTAAAATGTGTCAAACTCCCTAGCATGAAAGGCTTTCAGGAGCATCTCCCTCAACAACAAGTGCCCGTGTGTAAAATGAGTATGGTCAATGCGAAGGCGAGTTAGTTTGATATCGCCCCTTCGTATCGACATCACAGGCCATGCCTCTATGACAGGCTTCACAGAGTGCAGTTTATTATTCAACTGCAGATTCCATGATTTCTGCCGGGATGTTAAAATATGATGCAGGATGACGCGCTTCTTGTCCAAAAGCGATAAAGGTACTGGAGGCGGCAGAGGGGTCGTCGTCGACAGAGTCGCGCTGTCCACTTGATCGTTGCCTAAGATACCTTTGTGGCTTGGTAGCCAACAAAATGCTATTTCAAAACCCTTCCTGTACAGTGGACTCGTGATGTAGAGTACATTAGATACCACTGGATGATACCAATCGTTGTAATTTTCAAGCACTTCTTAGACACTCATACTGTCAGTATAGATGCAGTATTTAAGGGGCATGTATTGGAGTCGATTACTTGAAGTGCACGGTAAATGACAACAGTTTTGGCAGTGAAATCGCTGCAAGAAGTATCGAGTTGATAACAGTGCATGTTATCTTCAATCACAACTCCACTGCCAACGCAATCTGTACGTTTCGAACCATCTGTGTAGACGGCCGAAGAACCACTATATTGAATGCGATGGTAAGCGAAGAAGCGTTAAAAGACGACAGGTGTTACGGTTGATATACTTTAAGTAGCAAAAGAGTTGGTGTAGTGGATTCGTGGCGCGTTCCAAAGTTGGAATAGAAAAACGTTTATTTGCTGGATGTCCACATTAGGTAGGTCGAGTTCGGATACAAGATACTTCATCCTATCCCTAAATGGTCGGATGTAAGACGTCCGGGAATCATACAGAGGTGGTGTACTCATGTACACATTTTTTAGATGATGTGAAGGCACGAACAAGCTCTTAAAACAATAGTCAAGAGACAGCTTTCTCCATCGAAGATCTAGGGGAAGCTGCTTGCAATCAACGTAGAAACTCTGTACTGGCGATATGCGTAACGCATCACAGCAAATTCTCAATGCAGTATAGTCAACAGGGTCAAGTTTTTTCAGAGCAGAGCTGCATGCCTATCCGTATACAACACATCCGTAGTCAATGCGAGAAAGTATGATTGACTGATACACTCTGAGTAATGATGTTCGATCCGCCCACCAAGAGGTGTTTGACAACACCTTCAAGAGGCTTTTTCCGCAAATGTAAAATATGCTGAAAGAAAGTGAATCGGTGGTCAAAAATTACTCCGAGGAATCGTACGTCGAGAACTACGGGAATTTGTGTATCATTGATGCGTACTTCAGGGTCAGGATGAAGGGCCCGTTTGCGGAAAAAATGCACGCAGCAACTCTAACTGGCAGAAATACTGTAACCGTTAGTGTCGCAATATTTAACTAGATTTTTGACGGTAGTTTGTAACCGCCGCTTAATCATGCGCATGTCCGAGCCATCACAACTTACGTGCAGATAGTCCACGTACAAGGAAGTCTGTACAGAAAGTTCTTAAAATGGGTGCTAGATGACATATTAAAAGAGTGAAACTCAAATTTCTCCCCCGAGATACTTCCTCAGCTTGAGTAAAAGGAGTAAAGAGAGTGCCACCCAGTCTAACTCTAAAAGTGCGTACATCTAAACAATTTTTAATAAAAGTCGGCAGATTGCCTCGTAACCAATAATCAAAAGGAATGCGTAGAATCCAGTTGCACCAAGTTCGGTCATATGCATTCTTTATATCAAAGAAAATAGAAACAAAATGATTCCTCCAGAAAAAGAGCCTTTCTAATTTTGCTTCCCAGAATGAAAATATTGTCGAGAGTAAATCTTCATTTACGGAACCCACTCTGAAACAGAGGAGAGGAATGAATCGGTTCTGTTCAAGCTGATAAACAAGACGGGCATTGAGCATACGTTCCAATGTCTTACAACGGTAGCTCGTGAGTTCTATAGGTTGATAGCCGAGATTCTTTGGCTTTTTTCCCGGTTTTAGGATGTGGATCACTATTGCTTCTTGCCAATGAGTAGGATACACCTATTCCCTCCATATTAGGTTAAATAGGTAAAGGAGACTTATTTATGAATCCTCGTTCAAACGGCGGAGCAATTAATAGGATATTCCATCAGGACCTTAACTAGTATTGTGGGATGATGACAAGGCCTTCTTCAATTCCTACATGTCAAAGTCACAGCTGTATGGTAGAAGATTCTGGCACCTGAAGTTGATAGGTGTCCGCTCTAAACGATTCTTAGTCGCCTGAAATGCAGGGCTATATAAATTGGAGCTGGACACACTAGCAAATGTTTGGCCAATCAAATTGGCCACATCAACATGTGAGGAATAAACATCAGTCAATGTTTCCAATGTTAGGATGGTAAAAAGTCCCGATAAAGGCCATTCGCTGCTTTTACTTTCACCATAACTTTTGACGTTTAGTTGACGATGTAAAGGAAGAGACATACTGGATCCAAGATTCTCTCTGACTTCGACTTCGTATTCTACGAGCTAATGAATTCTACGGTTGCAGAGTTGGCAAACAGATGGCTAAATCTAGGGTGTGAAATATCTTTGTGGGGGCTTGGAAATGCGTTTTCTCATCGTTATTGCACAGACAGAGACAGTGATCAGGGATAAACTGTTCACTCTGTCGCTTACGAGAGTTGTATCATCATGCTCCCTCAGATTGCTGTGTCATCTAAAAGTCACTGAGCAAAATAAATTGAGCTGACTAATCGATTCAAATAGACTTGTAGCACAACATCAGGGGATGGTAAATAAATGCAGAAGATTGTGACAAGAATATGGATGTGAATCCGTACTACCACAGCCTGTTCTGATGTGTGCAGTGTGACGACATTACTGGGATAGAGATGGGACGTGTGAAAAGGCATACATTTCCAGTTGGAAATTCATTCCCATCGCATCCCATCGTATACAATTGTAACTACGCACTCGTGCCTTATCATGGTACTCTTCAGAAATATCTCCTGAAAAGAAAATCATGCGGGCTGATATATATTTAACTGTATCCACTGCAACATTTGAGTCTATTTTTGCTGTTGTAAGTGAGCTAGATGTATTAAATGAATCTTCATCATTTTGAATTGCAAAGGATTTTATAACCTTTTTTGCTACAGCTGCGTAACTAACTCCAGAAACTGACAAGCGTGTTGATACAACACGCAGAACTTCTGCATATGAAATTTCATTTTTAATTTTTAATGCGGTGATCTCTTTTTCGAGTTCCTACGTTGGGAGTGATCATAAATATGAAGGGTGGCCCTCTATGAAATTGACGCACTTCTCTAGAGCTTTACAATCAGCTCTTTCATCACCAACCTCTGAGCTGCGAGCGCAGGTTGGTTGGCCTCGTTAGGTATTCTTAGAATGCCCAAATAGCTGACATTGGAAGAAACGAAGTGGATTCAGTATATATGGTTGGACCGGATAATTGAGGTAGGCTGCCTAGACGGACTGGGGAGATTCAGCGTAGCAAAGGTCAGGATGAGGCGCTTTGTGTTAAGCACCGGTCCTTCCCGCTTTAAGGTGATTCGTATTACTCCACAGACCTTTTGGTCAGCAGATGTTCTAAAATTCTCTCAGTTGACACATTATATAAATCCTCTTCGGAGATTACTCCATGAGAGAAATTTAAACTCGCATGGGGAGTAACCCGAATGTCAAAATGTGCCAATTTTTTTAGGCTAGAAAGGGCTAAAGCCGGTTTCGATAAAAAGATACCTAAAACGTATCTTACGGATGGTTTTAACTTCACCTACATTAGCTGTTATCGCCTTTTCTGTTAAAAAAGGCGATGTATTTAAAAAGGTATCCTGTTTGGTTCCGTTTGAAAGGTATCATGTATCCTGTTGTCGATGAATAAGGAGTTAATTGAATGGAGACCTACGGTTGACAGTGCCGTGGAGACATGGTCTGCCCAGAAGGTAGAGAGTTTTTTTGGAGCTGGAAGCAAAATGCTTTCTTGAGTAAAATCTGAATTCTATATCGTTGTATCCATTCTTTTAGACAATACATATTCCTTCCACTTCCAGCCCAACTCCCAACAAGCTATTAATTCTCACACTTTTCTAACGTGCCAAGGGTAACCACCAGAGATTTCTTCAAAGCTATATACAACGACGATACCCCCATAACGTGCTGCTATGCACGGTCCAAGGCCGAAGCCAAGGAAAATTTCTCAATATGAACGAGTCCTCGCCGCCCCATCCGCAACCAAGACCCTCAACCTCTAGAAAGTTTTTGGCAGAACGTACCTCAAAACCGTTACCGACGACGCAAGCAACTCTTCCACAGCAGACCCTTCCCCCAAAGGGCCCTTTTCGCTGCCCAAATAGTATCCCTCGAGAGTAAGCTATACGATTGTACTCAGACCCCCTTAGAGCTAAGGGCTAGGCATGCATCAGATCGGTATTGGTACGCCGATGACCTGTTACTATGTTATCCGGAAAAAACCAGCTTTTTGTGTTTTCTAAACATATCTTATAGTTTTTTATTGTATATTTTTTTAAACGAATTGTTAGAGAAAAATAAAAAAGTAGCAATAATCGAGTTTTGATGTAATTACACAGCTGGCCACCGTAAATGCAACACTATGAAGGAAGCATACAAATAACATGAAATTTACAACATGCATTAGCAGAGGTGAGATATGCAAATGATTAGAATTTCAGCGCAGAAACACATCACGTGCGCCTGTGGCGCCACCTCAAAGCGCTATTTAAGGCTTGGAGATTTCGACGATTTCAAGTTCGGCAATTCTGTTTTTCTTGTGGTTTTTTCAAAAACGATCAGTTATGTCTCAAAGAAAATATCAATCAGCTTTTGCTGAAGTATTCGAGTTCTACAGAGGAAAGATAGTGGCCTACCGAGATTATGGATTACCTTTCAGGGAAATCGGTAGTCGTGCTGGATGAAACCAAACAACTGTAATGCGGATAAGTGACCGTTGGATGCAGGAGGGTACGACAGACCGTCGTGGTCGATCTCATCCACCTCAGTGCACTACTGCACGTGAGGACAGACAAATTGTGCGCAAGACAGTGACGGATCGCTCAGTCAAATCACGAACCGTAGCACAGCATATTGAGTCTGTAACACATCATTCAGAGTCTGCGCGTACCATTCGACGCAGTTTACAGCAGAGTGGTCTGTTTGCAAGACGTTCATTGCTTGGTCTACCGTTGACGCAGAACCACAGACGTCTCCGCCGCCAATGGTGTGATGAAACAAGGATGTGGGTGGTAGAATGGAATGAAGTTGTCTTTACTGTCGAGTCACGCATCTGTTTGCAACACCATGATGGTCGGATTCGAATCTGGAGACACCGTGGAGAGAGGATGCTGAACAGCTGCGTTATGCACCACTACACTGGTCCTGCACTGGGTATTATAGTATGGACCGGTATTGGATATCACTCTTGCACTCCTCTAGTACGCATTGCCGGTACTTTAAACAGCCTTCGCTACATCTCCGAGGTGTTGGAGCCAGTTGTTCTTCCTTACCTTCAGGGCTTGGCCACAGCCATATTTCAACAGGATAATGCGTGACCACACGTGGCACGTATTGTTCAAAGGTTCTTCGTCAATCACCAGATTGAACAGCTTCCCTGTCCGGCTCGCTCTCCGGATCTATTGCCGATAGAAAACATGTGGTCCAAGGTTGCTCAACGATTGACCCAGATTACACCCCCAGCTGCCACACCAGATCAACTTTGGTAACGCGTGGAAGTTGCTTAGTCTGCTGTACCCCAAGAACACATCGAAATTGTCTTTGAATCAATGTCGAGGCGTGTAGCAGCGATGATCTCAAACAATGGCGGCTACTCTGGCAGGAACAACACTTTACAGAAGTCTATAAATTTATCATTTGATACGTGGTCAACATGTTATCTACAAAATAAATTTTATTGTGCTATCTCTTGTCTTTCTTGGTGTTGCATTTACGGTGGCCAGCAGTCTAGTTACTATATCTACACTTCTGTTTGTAAAAAATGCAACATCATGAAGAAATAATCAGAATTAAATGAATTTTGCAGTAAATATCAGTTATAGGATGTTACGTAAATTAATAATGTTTCAGAGCCACCGCGCATGAGTGGTGTGTGCAGCGCCCTCTGAATTAATGCTGAAAGCGTATAAATAGAGAGCTGTAGTGAAATGTTGAAAATTGTTAATGATTATTTGTTAGTGGCGAACTTTTAATGAAACCTAAGTATGCCTCCACGACGAAATAAGGAGAAATTCCAACAATTTATGGAGTTTGAACGGGGAGGATTATCGGCCTTCGAGAAGGAGGATTTTCCTATCGCGCAATAGGATCTCGTATGCAGTGGACAATGATGCGAGTTTGGATGCATTCAACCGACGAGCACCGAACAACTCGAAATACTAGCAGTGCGCGACGGAAAGTGACATCAGCGCGCGACGATCAACACCTGCTCTGCATGACGGTGAATGACCGTACAACTTCCTCCAGGCAGTGGACAGCATGTTGGTCGACTGCTATACGTGTACTAATGTGGGCTTTGTGAATTCGTCGGCGTCTTCTGCACCGTGGATTGCGTGCAAGGGTGCCGTTACACAGGATCACCTTCATGGCAAACCATCGATGGCTGCATCCGCAATGGGCTCATAAGCACAGAGCGTGGCAAGCTGATTTGCTCCAAGTTGTCTTTTCTGATGAATCACGCTTAAATTTGTGGGACCATGATGGCCGCATTTGTGTTAGATGCTATGCTACTGAACACTGCCTTCCAGATGACTTTTTTGAATGACATAGTGGCCTAACCCCCAGAGTTATGATTTTGTTTGAGATTTCGTATCATGGACGATCCAATTTGCTACGAATTGAGGTTAATCTCAATAGCAACAGGTACGTCTGTGAAATGCTCTACAGCCCGAAGTCTTTCCCTTCCTTCAAGGCAACCCTGGAGCTATCTTTCTGCAGGATAATGCATGCCCACATGTTGCAAAGGCTGTTCTAGACTTATCTTCAGCCCAACATATGCAACTTTTTCCTTGGCCGGCTTACTCGTCGGATACGTCGCCTATTGCGCACGTGTGGGATTTGGTTGGTTGGCGTCTCGCTCGTGAACCACGTCCTGCGGCTTCAAATGACGAACTTTTGCTGCGCACATAAGAATGCAATATGGAATTCTCTTCCACAAGCAGACATTCAAAATCTGTTTGACTCTTTGCTACGTCGTATAGCAACACTTATTGCAGCGCCTGGTGGCTACACCAAATACTGATTTCCGACACTTAATATTGTTTTTTTGCTTTGAAAATTTTGTCATTTATTTGTACTAATACAAGTCATTTGTGCATTAAATTTCATTTAATTCTGATGATTCTCCTTCATGGTGTTACATTTTTTTTACAAACAGTAGTTTAAGAATATTAAAAAGGAAGCACATTGTTTTAAGCCATGCACAATATAAAATTAAGAACCTGTTTTTAATATTGCCTAAATTTCTAATGAATTTATACACATTTCAGTAAATAATTAAAGTAAAATGTGGAATACACATATATATAGAACAATAAATTAATAAATTTGAAGTAATAATATTAAATTATTCACAGCTATTTGTATATTCTGCATTTGATTATACTGAAACATGTAGAAATCACTTTTTAACACGCTTTTATAAGTTTCCCTTGTATGTAATGGAATCTGTGAACTCGATTTTTACCCGCTTTAAAAGGTCAGATTAATTCGAAATTTGCATTTTTGTCAAGGACCGATGACAATACAATAATTTCATAATTTTGTTTCGTTATCCTGATCATGATGGTCAGGAATAAGGATTTTAAGGATTTCCGACATTTGGCGAGTAATTCATTGTATCGTTTCGAGATTTGGCGACTAATTGCATAAACCATTTTCAGATTTGACGACTAATTCCATGTGCCATTTCCAAATTTTGCGACTAAAAGATTAAGTAGCAACCCTAAAACCGCAAATAGGATTGCAGTTAATACAAATAAAACAAAAAACAAGTAATATAAAAAAAATTAAGTCAATTCCTACTTAGATCAACGAAGAAAATTTTTATTTTAGCTACATTTTATTAAACAGTTACAATTGATATAAATATGTATGTACATATGACAGAATCACTATATTAAGTGGTAATTAGTTTTTATTAATTATCATTAAAGTATCGTATTGTCATCGAAAACGATCGTTTATATAAAATTTCAGTTCAACTGAATGCTTTAAAACGTGTGAAAAAAAACCGTTTCAAGTTTTGACACAAGTCGCCAAAATGGTCCCTAAGTCGCCAAAAATGATGCCAACGTAGCTGTATTTGTAATCCCTTAAATAGTTAGCTTTAATCAATTAATGTTTATTAATTATAATTAAATTACTGTATTGTCATCCAAAATAATCATGTATATAAAATTTCAGCTCAATTGAGCGTTTTAAAAAGTATTTTATTAACGATTGAAAATTCCACGAAGATAAATAAATAAATATATGGAGAGTGTGAGCTAATAGTAGGAATTGAAAAAAGTGTTCTTTATGTGAAAAAGGGTAGGGTGAAAATAAAAAACAAGACTCGTGCATGTGAATAAAAATAATTTATGTTCTTACTGGTAAATATTTTTTTTTCATAAAAAATATTTATACTTTTAGAAGTTTAGAAGTGATGATACGAATTAATATTACATCAATACGTTTAAAAGGTGATAATACGATTGACATTTAATATTTCTTCTTAACACACTTTTATTAGTTAAACCTTTAACTATAGAGACGGAATCTTTGAAGTATAACGATATGGGACTCATTCGAGGCCCCGTAAACGGAGAGAACCCTTCAGACCCATTAATCAATATCCATTGAAGAGCAAGACTAATTCCAGCAGCCACATAATTCCGGTTCCAAATATCGAACTCAAGGATAAATTCAACAAAGAATAAATGATAGTTTTAAAAACTAAAAAAAGCAGACTTTTATTGTAGATCGAACTAAAAAAATAGTTTTTAAAAAAACTAAAAAACACGCTTTTATTGTAGATCAAACTAAAAAAATAGTTTTTAAAAAAAAGTAAAAAACACGCTTTTAAAGTGAATCGAACTAAAAAGTAAAGAAATAACTTTTAATGTAAGAATAAAATGATTAACGAGAAAATTAATGTCATTGTTTGTGGTAAAAGCATGGGGTTGTGCTTTGTACTACATTTTTACACTAACTCAGTGTTTAGGAATGGAACTAGTAAGAAAGTATAACAATTAATATAGAGCACCCCACACTTTTATCCCAATGACATTTTAATTTCTCGTTAATCATTTTATTCTTATATTAAGAGTTATTCTTTTTACTTTTTAGTTCAATTCACTATAAAAGCTGATGGCTGTGGTAGCTCAGTGGTCAAGGTATCGGATCATGGCAGGCATGTCATGAGTTCGAACCCAGTACCACTAAAGACCCACCGTGTAGGGCAGCGATGCACGTACATCTGTTGAGAGCTGAAGCGTCCTCCCGTTGGTGTGATGTGGCAGTTAAGAAAGGGTGGTGCCAGCTCAGGTGTTCACGTCACTTGACCATGGTTCAAAATTACGTGGTCCGTCACCAAAAGCCTTCATGTAGCTAAACAGTGCGACGTTAATCACTCATTCACTCACTATAAACGCGTGTTTTTAGGGGTTTTTTTACACAATTATTTCAGTACAAGCCGTTATCCACCCGCTTCACTGGGTATTTCACGATGTTGTATATATGTATACTGTTTACATATATATTAATTATTGATATCTAGCATTAAGAATTCGATTGTATTGAAAAATATATTTATAGCTGTTACACTCTCGCCCCTTGATATAAAAAGAACATAAATTATAATATCTAATTTCTATTTATATCTAAAATAGAAGGAGAAAGATATTTTTCGCTCACTTAGCCTAATAACCAAGTGGATTTCCACCAAAGCAACTTTCAGTGGACCCCTACTCCATAAAATAAACATGTGTGCTAAATTTCAAATCTAAATCTAACAGAGCAAAAACGGAATTTTTATCATCAATACCTCGTTCAGAGCACTCTTAGCGGATTCCAATTCAACAAAAGAAGCATGCAAACCAAATTTTATTATTGTAGTCTTAGCAGTTCGAAAACGGGAATTTTGTCTACCAATACGCCCAATAACTCTCCCCGCTTCCCCCTGGAGTTGATTTCCATAAAATCCATTCTTAGTGGAACTCTATTCAACTAAAGAAAAGTGCTCAACAAATTTCAAGTAAATGGGTTAAATTCAAAAACAGGAATTTTTCTATAACACGCCTTAATCCCTTGCAACCCCACTCCTTTGGGGTCCGTTTTCGAAAAACTCTTTGTAAAATGAACTCTACTCCATGAACGGAACATACATTCTTATTTTCAAGCAGGTGTTTCTCTTAGTTGAAAAGCGGAAATATTTATCTATTACGCCCCTTAATCCCCCTCAGTGATCCTTGGGGATCAATTTCCCCCAAAACTATTTTGTAGTGGATCTCTACATCATGAAAGGAATCCGCTTATCAAATTTCAAGACTGTACGTCTAATAGTTTAAAAATGGAAATAATTATCTATAACGCCCTTAAGCCCCCGCAACGCCACTTAGGAAACGATTTTCACAAAACCCATCTTATAGCGGATCTCTACTGAATGAATGGAATCAGCTTACTAAATTTCGAGATTTTAGTCTAAGAGTTTAAAAAAGGAGTAATTGCCTATAACGCCACTTAATTCTCTACAACGCCACTTGGAAGTCGATTTTAACAAAACCCATTTTGCAGCGGATCTGTACTTTATGAAAGGAATCCGCTTAACAAATTTCAAGACTGTACGTCTAATAGTTTAAAAATGGAAATAATTATGTATGACGCCCCTTGTGCCCCTGCAACGCCACTTAGGAAACGATTTTCACAAAACCCATCTTATAGTGAATCTCTACTTAATGAATGTAATCAGCTTACTAAATTTCGAGATTTTACGTCTAATAGTTTAAAAAAGGAGTCAATTGCCTATAACGCCACTTAATACTCGGCAACGCCACTTGGGAGTCGATTTTGACAAAACCCATTTTGCAGCGGATCTGTACTCTATGAAAGGAATCCGATTATACTAAATTTCAAGACTGTACGTCTAATAGTTTAAAAATGGAAATAATTATCTATAACGCTCCTTATGCCCCCGCAACGCCACTTAGGAAACGATTTTCACAAAGCCCATTTTATGACAGATTTTTACTCAGTGAATGGAATCTGCTGACTCAATTTCAAGATTTTACGTCTAATAGTTTAAAAAAGGAGTTAATTGCCTATAACGCCACTTGGGAGTCGATTTTCACAAAACCCATTCTGTAGGGGATCTGTACTCTATGAAAGGAATCCGCTTACCAAATTTCAAGACTGTACGTCTAATAGGTTAAAAATGGAAATAATTATCTATAACGCCCCTTAAGCGCCCTCAACGCCCCTTGGAGGTCGATTTTCGTAAAAATCATTATGTAGGGAATCTCTACTTTATGAAAGAAATCTGTGTACCAAGTTTCACGACTGTACATCTAATAGTTTAGTAATGGAAATAATTATCTATAACTCTCCTTAAACCCCCGTAATGCCCCTTGGGGTTCAAACTTTGCAAAATCTGTTCTTAGCGGACGTCTACTCCATGAAGGGAACCTACCTACCAAATTTCAAGTCTGTAGGTTTAATAGTTCCGGAGATATCGTGATTAGTTAGTTTGTGAATCAGTCAGTGAGTCGCTTTTCTCCTTTATATATATAGATAAAGATCTATCATATCTACTATGCTGAAACCAACATTTTGAGACTGCCTTCAGAAATATATTACAGTTTTAGCTTTTTTTTTAATCAGAGAAACTCTTGTTTTATTTACATAACTGTTCTGATTTTGCAAAATCTTCATATAATTTTAAGTAAAAAGTTTTAGTTCATATTTTGGTCAATGTTTTAAAATTACAGGGGGATTCAAAACTTTTTTTTTCGTTCAAATTTCGTGTGGAGGTAGGGAATACGTCAGGAAACCAATATCACATGGAAAAGTATGTGCCCATGCGTATGTAAAGAGTTCTCTGTGTATCCAACTAGTATAAAGTTCGACTGACCACTCCTGCTGTCATCAGTGTAACAGTTGACTTACTAGTGATAAAATAAGTCGTTTTTTCTTCTTTTTATGAATCGAGAGCTAGCGGATATGCGTCTCGCATATGGGGCAGCAGGACAAAGCGGCCGCTGAGCAAGGCAAGTTTACGAAAACCAACACCCTGACAGAAGAATATTAGAGCCTTGTGACAAGTCTATACGGCACTTTTCCACTAATACTCTTAGGCGTCTTTGGGGATTGTAAATTCGCGTATATTTCCAATCAGCTTTAAAAGAAGAAAATGGGATATGCAAATGAATTAAGGCATTTAAGGAGAGCGTTGTAAGTTAGCAGATAGGCGATTGAGTCAAGAGCGGTAGTGACGAAGTGCGTGCGTGGATTGCGTGCTTAGAGTATTGCTGTTATTATTCAACGAAGTAGCATTAGAAGGATTGATCTACCTGGAAAGAACGACATTATAGCCAGGTGATATATTATAACTTAGTTTCTCTGACCACAAGAGTTAATATATAATAAAGTTAGCGAAAATTTAATGAAGGTTAATGATTCTAGTTGCGTATATTTCTCGGTCCTCTTATTCCGGTAAACCCGTTCGATATTGAGATTAGTAGCTGATTAATATCATATTTTGTAATTTAATTTAATAGTAAAGGTAAATCCCTTTGACGTAGACATATTGTTTAATATTTGTAATTAGAAGGTCTCTAATTGAATCTATTGATTAAATATAATTTGTTATGATACAAATAGCGTCTGGTCATTCTTTGCCTCAAGTTAATCTTAGTGTCCAGGGTGGTACCCAGGGGGGTTCTCACAGCCTTACATGTTTGAAAGTGTGCACCGCAATCTGTGTGACTGTGTGAATGTGATTCACTGTGCAGCAACATGAACGATACGGGGAGAAGACTGTCAACGTCGAAGAAAGTGTCCTTTGAAGATAATCAGAATACCAGCACACGAGCTATTACTCATCAGTTTGAGATCTGTTAGTCAGCAGTGTGGCGGATATTGCACGAGCAGGGTGTGCATCCTTACACATCCAGCAGTAACTGCATCCAAGAGGTGCAGCTTAACAGTTACTCGAAGTGCGTGGAATTTGCACAATGGTTCATACACAAAGGTGTCGTGGATCCCATTTTTACAGCTTCTGTGCTTTTTCAGATGAAGCGTCATTCAGTCGTGAAGGGGTGTTCAATGCACACAATTCACATGTGTGAGCTTATGACAATCCTCATGGTAGAAGAAATCAAGCTGTGCAACATCTGTTTACAGCAGTGTTTCTCAAAGTGTGGGGCGCGCCCCCCTGGGGGGCTCGATAACCCTACAAAGAGGGCGCGAGCATATCGAAAATGTAAAGATTTTTTTAAAAAAAATAACCGGAAAGAAGTGAAACAACATATTTTTTCCATAATAAAAAAATACACAACAACACTGATATAATTTATGTTTATCATTTGGCGTTCTTTTTTTTTAACATAAAATATTACTCGTTAAAAGAAAAAAACGAAACCCAGACCATGAGAAACATTCTAAGAAGATAAAAATTTCATCACTGTAATTATTATTGAAATACTGTATATTAGTTGTAGAAAGAAAAGGAAGACATGATTCACTTTTCAGCCAGGCAACATAATACATTTACTGATAATTTGATTGACCTTCAAACTTACTGGTATGGTTTCTACATTAGTTCCGTCCCATCTTTTATGTATTTGTTTTTCGCTTAGGGAAAGTGTAAATTATGAAGAGTTTTACGATATTTGGAAAAGAATTGATTGATTTTTGAAGGATTATTTGGCTAAGATTTATTTTTATGAGTAATCTCAAACATATAAAGCATAGTGGAAAACGTCATAATCCTTTTTAGAACATCCGTATTTTTTTCTGATACACTTTTAACCCGGGAGTGGTGGCGCGGGCATATGTAATCTCTATTGAAGGAAATTGAAACTGATCAAGCAAAAGAATGCATATTATTCATTATTGAGAAACACGATGAACATGAAACGAAAGGAAAATGTTCAAATGCTTCCTAAAGAACTCCATCAACTGAAATATGAAACCATAAGTGTACCACAAGGTTCAGTTCGCCTTAAAAAAGGACACAAGAAAGAAAAAGTTCAACTTGCTATTTGTTCATCACCAAAGTGTCACGAGTTCGAGCCCAGTACCACTAAAGACACGTCGTGTATGGAGAGGTGCACGTTAAATCTGTCGAGAGCTCAAACGTCCTCTTGTTGGAGTGGTGTGGTAGTTAAAAGAGGCCAGCTCAAGTATCGTCCTCGTCAACAATGATTCAAAATTACAAGGTCCGTCTCTAAAAGCTCTCGTGTAGCTGAACAGTGCGACGTTAATATTCACTCACTCGATCATGAAAGCTCATTAAAGCTACAATTACTTGAACAAAATATGACAGCTTTGCCAGCAACTAACATTTTTTAAATATTAGTGAAAAGTATCTCTGATTTGCATCCTTTATTGAGGTCTTGCACTTTTCAATCTGTAATGTACCTCCCCTTGGAAGTACATCTCTCGAAGCATCAGCGTGAGCTAGAGGTGTAGGGTAAACGAAAGAACTAGGATCAAACATTATCTTAATATGACTTTATTAAGATATTCAACTTAAACTTTTAACAAATATAACAGTAATAATTAATATGAGAAAATCTACGATGACGCAATACACAACATACAATATAATTCAGACCTCTTTCAATAATTGAACCGCCTAATCTTCAAATATACTAATAAGTAATCAATCCTACCTTATATTATTCTGTAATAAACTTGTCTTTATCTACAATGGTATGTAGCTTGACGTTTAACTTCTAGTCGAACACCAATATGTTTATCCACGACACGTAGAACTTAAATCTTGAACCACGAACTTCAATAATCATCAACTGCCCCAACGCACGTCAATTGTCTAACATTCCTTTACAATGCCATTACGCTTACTCTAAGAACCTATATTTATCTTATATCAGTGCTTCTCAAACTTTCAATAGTGGCGCCAACCTTTTCAATCACAATTTCTATCGCGCCCCCCTTATACATAATAATTTACTGAATGCAATAATAAAACACTTTTACGATAAAGCAACAATATTTATTATAAACCGTAGAAATTCATGACATAAGTATTAAATTTTGTATGTGTTACTTATTGTGGTTGCTTAGAAGACAAAATATAGATATCAGCTAAATATAGAAAATGAACTCAGAGGGTCAATTTCTTATCTTAAAACTCCTTTCAAAAACTTTGCTCTGTAAGACAAGCCCATGGAAGTACCTAATAATTATTAAACTTGTTCTTAATTTAGTAATAAGATTGATTGATTGAATATTAACGTCGCACTGTTCAGCTGCACGAGGGCTTTTGACGACGGACCACGTAATTTTGAACCATGGTCAAGTGACGTGGATGACACCTGAGCTGGCACCCCTCTCTCCTAACTACCACACCACACCAACGGGAAAAAGTTTCAACTCAACAGATTTAACGTGCATCGCTGCCCTACACGGCGGGTCTTTAGTGGTACTGGGCTCGAACTCGTGACAAGGCAAGCCACGATTCGATACCTATACCACTCGGCTACCGCGGCCAAATTCAGTGTAATAAGAAATTATTTATAAAATACCTTCTTCAGTACTGATACATCAAACGTATATTCGCTGAAACACCGACACTTCGCACGAGTTCATTTTTTTAAAAAATAAAACATTATTCTTGATATAATAGCTGAACTGTAAGGAGAGTAAAACTGTGTGCACGACATTGTATACAAAAAATGTAAAATGATTTTTTTAAGATAAATGCTATAATTGTAAATAACTGTTTAAAAGAACTGTAATTTTAAACCTCACACAATTAGCATTTAGAATTAATGTTAAATTATCAAAAAGAATATAAAATTCCGTTGAAGAACAATTGTGTTACTTTTTAACATTTAAAGCGAGAAGACTTCAAAATGTTTTAACCCGGGAGCAGGCGCGTACTCGATACTAACATTAATGGTAGTGCGGGGGGACTCAGTCACCCCAATCATTTGTTTAGAATTATTTTTACTGTACACGATACAAATCGGAATTCTAGTGAATATTTTAATTTATAGAAAGTATACTTACCTTCTTTCAAGGACTATTCAATTTTTTGATGATTTGAGAAAAAATCCAATAAAACTGAACTAAAATGATTCAAAAGTACAAAACCATAATAAAGGACGCAAATCAGACACTTTTCAATTATCCTACAGAAATGTTAAACCAATCAATTCTTTTTCCAAATATCGCAAAACTCAATTACTTACAATTTCCCTAAGCGAAAAGCAAACGCATAAAAGATGGGAGGGAACTAATATTGATAATAACCATACCATAAGATTGAAGGTCAATCAAATGATTAGCAAACGTACTATGCAGCCTGGCTGAAATCATGACTTCCTTTTCTTTTTCTACAACTAATGTACAGTATTTCAATAATAATTAGTGGTAAATTGTTTATCTTCTTAGAATTTTTCTCAGGGTCTGGGTTTCGTTTTTCTTTAACGAGTAATATTTTATGTTAAAACGTAATAAAAAAAAAAAATCTCTCATTGAGGAAATACAGCAAATAAAACAAAATGTTTTTTTTTCTTTAATTTGGTTTTGGGATCAAAGATAGCTATTTGATGACGGAAAAAAGCCAGATAATAAACATAAATTATGTCAGTGTTGTTGTGTGTATTTTTTTTTTATTATGGAAGAAAGCATTTTGTTTTACTTCTCTTTCCGGTTATTTTTTTTAAAAAAAATCTTTAAATTTTCGATACGCTTGCGCCCCCCTTGTAGGGTCATCGCGCCCCCCCAGGGGGGCGCGCCCCACACTTTGAGAAACACTGTCTTATATTATTTGCATCTCTTCACTTCTCGTTTCTTGGATTTGGTTGGAAAAGAGTTGCCATTAATTCTGGCCCAAAGAACCCAAAGGACTAATTAAAGAAAAGACGCGTAAGACGTCACAATCCCCTAAAAGGAACAAAACGTGATTTATTCGAGGGTCTTAATGGCCCTTAAGAAATTACGTGCCTAAATTTTATTCTAACCGTTAATTTCTAATGCTTCACTTAAATTTTAATTTTTACTATTTATCTTAATTTTAATTTTTAATATTTCTCCTTAATTTGAATTTCCACAGCTACAATAAATTTTACTTAATTAAATAGACAAACATTCAAAGTCATGCATTTTAATCACGGTAGATTCTCACATGTACAGAATAAATAGACGTGTCCCATCTGGGTAACAAAGCCGGGGAAAACCATATATGACTTAAATGGTAGAAAAAACGAGGCCCACACGTCTCTTAACTAACTTAATTCTACCTAAATGTTCACTTAAATTCTAACAATTTTTCTTCTTTACATCTTCTCTTTAGCTCCGTTCTTTGTATAGGTTAATTTCTTATAGACTTCAGGGTCTGTTACCCTGAAACAAAAATCTCTTAAGTGATTTGAAAAATTTTTTTTAACACATTATGATTACTTTTCACAATTTTTATACAGTACATATCACTTTTAAATTGTAACTAATTTCTATACATATTTTTCATCTGGTTCTTTCAAAAACTTCCCCTCAAATCGCGCAGCGCTGGTTAAACATTATGTTAGTATGCTATCTACGACGCGTTTCCCAAAACCAGATGTTCCTTAATATGAAACAATATAACAACACATATATATACACTATACAATTAGAAACATTTTTCAATAAACAAAACAAACAACCAAAGGAATTGTCGCATCTTAGCGAAGTCATAACAGAAGTAAACAAATGCATTTTTACAGTTGTTTTCTCCAGAATTATACAAAAAATTTACCAGACAAAAGCTTTTTTCTTTTCTAGAAAAACACACTCATTTTAGTGTCCACTTTTGCTTGGCTTCTAAAATTTTAATTATCGGACCGTGACTTGGCTGTATTGCAAAAATTCTTCCGACCACTTGTTCGAAAGAATATAAAAAGAAACGATACAACCTGGTTCTTATGACTTGTAGTTGGCGTTTCCTACCAAGACCTATAGTGACAAGGATTTCTTTGTACACGTTCCTCTCCTTTCCTGGTCTTGCCGTTGTTGATCACCTCCTCGTCTGGCATTCTTGTTGCTTGATCTTGTTCGCTCCTCGATGTATGGACTATCTTTCCTTTCTCTGCCTTTTCTGGATCGAACTGGTCCTCCTTGTTGTGTCTTCCTCTCTATGGTCAGTCGGGACTCTTCTCTTTTCCCCTTTCTTGGTCTCAGATTATAGCCGCTTGTGGTGGGCGTTATCGTCTCTGCACTTCGGCTTTTCTTTCTGTATTTTGGCAACAATAATATTTGGCAATTTATAATATTTCTTCCATTTTTTATGTTTAGTTTCTGTGTTTCGTCTAGCCTCCTCTAACAATCTCTCAATATCTCCTACTGCAAATTCCGTTCCGTCTGATACCATCACTAATTTCTGAAAAGGCGTAATTAACTTTCTACCTAAGAATAATTCCGCAGGGGTTTTCCCCGTTGTTACATTTACAGCCGTACGAATAGCATAAGCAAACTCACGTAAGAAATGGTCCCATGTGTCATGTTGCTCATTGACATAATTTGCAATCATTTGCACCAGATCGCGATTTACGCGTTCTGTTCTATTTGCTTGAGGTCTTTAAACAACAGTCTTCACATGCCTTATGCTTAATCTTTCACTTAAATTCTCAAAAATATCGGAAATAAATTGGGGACCGTTATCACTAATTAATTTTATTGGAGCTCCAAAACGCGATATATAATCATCAAAAAAATTATCTGCTATAACTCGAGCCGAGGCTTTTTTAAGGGGCATGATTTCAGCTCACTTGCTGAAATGATCCGTAATTACTAATACATATCGGTTGCGTCTTACTCTCGACACGGGATAAGGACCTAACAAATCTAACGTAACTATTTCATTTGGATAATTCGATACAATTGGTATTAACATACCAGCTGGTAACGCGTTTTTATAATTATTAATTTGGCACATATGACATGTAGAGACATATTGATCAATATATTTTCTCATATACGAGAAATAACAAACATCCTTTATTTTATGATACGTTTTAAAACGTCCGAAATGACCTGCTAATGGCTTGTCATGAAATTCTCTCATAATTTCTTTCCTTAAAGATTTTGGAATGTATGCTCGCATTTCTCCTAATGACATTGCATATTTCGCATAAAATAACAAGCCTTCTACTAGTCTAAAATCGCAAGACCAATTCTCACATATTGCCGCATTAACCGAACTATCTTCTGGGTGTTTTCTAGATATCTATAGATATGACCTAACTCTGGGTCTGTTTTTTGTTCTTCTATTAACTGATCTCGTGACAAAAGTACCAAATCTCTGATTATTGCAGAATTAACTTTCTCTCCTACTATACTTTCAATTGTATTATTATCTAAAACATTAGCCACAACATTTAACTTCGTTTCTGACAAATCAAAGCGCAAATTCCCGTCATCTATCTTAATATCTTCAACCTGTGATTCTTGAATCGCCAACGAATTGAATGGGAATTATGGTTCCTTCTTTCAAGGTTTTGTCTACATGATAATCGAGAATCTCTTGTTTCACCCTATCATACCGGTACGGCCGAGAAACAACCGGTGCGTTATCTCCCGTGTCAATCTCGTGATATAAAACATGCGTATAAGCCTGGTTTCTCCCGAAAATAATCCTTTAAAACTATCAAACAAATTTTCTAATTCAAGTTTAATCCGTGACTGATTTATCGACTGCGTCTGATCAACTTTAATATCACTCACTTTCAAAACATTTAATCGTCCCATTTGCTTTCTACTGCCCCAACTAAAATTTTCACTCGAACCCCTATTTCTTTGGTAACCTCTACTAAAATCGTCATTTTGACCTCGATTTCTAAATTGATATCCCCTATCGTTAAATCTGCGATCATCGTTTTGAAACCTATTCCTGCTCTCGAACCACCGATTTCCTTGACGGTTGTTCTGATAGTTACCCCTATAATCATTTCTACCATTATTTGGTCTATGTACCACTTCAGAATTTCTCTAATTTCCTCGATTATTACCAACATTAGAAATCCTACGCTCATTCCAACCTCGTCCTTCCACGTTATTACTAATTCTCGAACCCAATGTTGCCTTGCACGAATATCTTCGAGAATCTCTTGTTTAAGCCTATCGTGCCTGTACGGACGGGAAACAGCTAGTGGATTATCTCCAGTGTCAATCTCATGATATATAACATGCGTAAGCCCTGGTTTATCAGAAAACCATCCTTGAAAACTATTAAACAAATCTTGTAATTCCCGTTTCTGTTTTTCTTCTAGTTTTGTCTTAGAAAGATCTATTTCTGCTTTTTCTATTTCAACCGTTTTAACCACTTTAGTAATCTTCGAATCTGGAATCGCCAAAGATTTTTGATCAAAGTCCAAAATGATCTTTGATTCACCTATGAAGTCTATCCCGAGAATACAAGGGTATTCTAAATCTGCTAACACATGGAACAATCAAGGCTTTTCGAAATCCCGTATTCGAATATTTAATTCCACAACTCCCATATTTCGACATTTAGCTCCTTGCGCCGTGATCACCTGAGTACTCGATTTCTTTACTTGTTTATAAAAAAATATTTTTGGTATGTTTCTTCCGATATAAATGACTTCTCCGCTCCAGTGTCCCATAACGCTTTCGTAAAAGTTTCGTCTAATGAAATAGGAACATACGGAAGTTCTACCGGAGACCTAAAAGTTTAATCGGTGACTGATTTATCGACTGCGTCTGATCACCTTTGATATCACTCACTTTCAAAACATTCAATCGTCCCATTTGCTTTCTACTGACCCAACTAAAAATTTCACTCGAACCCCTATTTCTTTGGCCCCCTCTACTAAAATCGTCACTTTGACCTCGATTTCTAAATTGATATCCCCTATCGTTAAATCTGCGATCATCGTTTCGAAACCTATTCCTGCTCTCGAACCACCGATTTCCTTGACGGTTGTTCTGATAGTTACCCCCTATAATCATTTCTACCATTATTGGGTCTATGTACCACTTCAGAATTTCTCCAATTTCCTCGATTATTACCAACATTAGAAATCCTACGCTCATTGCAACCTCGTACTTCCACGTTATTACTATTTCTCGAACCCAATGTTGCCTTGCACGAATATCTTTCCTCAAACTTAATACTTCTAATAATTGGATCGCTGTTTATGGATTACGCAACTCCACGTAATGAACTTGCGGCTCAAGTCTAACGAAAATATGATCTACAAGGGCTTTCTCAGATATCCCCAGTTCTAACTTCTTATTTAACTTAAGCAAATCGTAAACAAAATATGTCGGCTCCTGGTTCTGTCTTTGCTGAGACACATAAAAACGGGTCTCTAAATCTTTCTTATTTTGGATGTCCGGGAATGCTTTCGACAATGCTGCTTTCAGCTGTGCGAAGTCCGTGGCGGTATTTTGCACTAACGTCGATCCGAATATTTGGTACCAATCCAGCGCTCTACCCAGGAGATGACCCTTTAAATAAGCACACGATAAGTCACGGGGTATTTCAAGTAATTTACTTTGGTTATCTATACCTTCTAAAAATTCGGTGACGTTCTCCGACCCAGAAAAATATACTTCTGGCCAAACCTTAAATCCTCTCGCGTTTCTCATCTCGGGGTCATATAGATTAAACCTAGTTGGGCGCCATTGTGATGTACCTCCCCTTGGAAGTACATCCCTCGAAGCATCAGCGTGAGCTAGAGGTGTAGGGGTAACGAAAGAACTAGGATCAATCATTATCTTAATATGGTTTTATTAAGATATTCAACTTAAACTTTTAAGAAATATAATATTTATAATTAATATGAGAGAATCTACGATGACGCAATACGCAACGCACAATATAATTCAGACCAATCTCAATAATCGAACCGCCTAATCTTCAAATATACTAATAAGTGAACAATCTTACCTTATATTATTCTGTAATAAACTTGTCTTTATCTACAATGGTATGTAGCTTGACGTTTAACTTCTAGTGGAACACCAATATGTTTATCCACGACACGTAAAACTTAAATCTTGAACCATGAACTTCAATAATCATCAACTGCCACAACGCACGTCAATTGTCTAACATTCCTTTACATTGCCATTACACTTACTCTAAGATCCTATATTTACCCTATATTATTTGCATCTCTTCACTTCTCGTTTCCTGGATTTGGTTTGAAAAGAGTTGCCATTAATTCTGGCCCAAAGAATCCAAAGGACTTGTTAAAAAAAAGACGCGTAAGACGTCACAAATCCTTTTAGTTCAGTTTTATTGGATTTTTTCTCAAATCATCAAAGAAAAATTGAACATTCTTTGAAAAAGACGGTAAGTATACTTTCTCTTAATAAAATTATTCACTGGAATTCCTATTTTTATCGTGTAGAGTAAAAATAATTATAAACATATGATTGGGGTGACTCAGTCCCGCCGCACTACCATTAGCGTTAGTATCGAGTGCGCGCCATTTCCCGGGTTAAAACATTTTGAAGTCTTCTCGCTTTAAATATTAAAAAGTAACACAATTATTCTTCATGGGAATTTTATATTCTTTTTCATTATTTAACAACATTAATTTTAAATGCTAATTCCGTGAGGTTTAAAATTAAAGTTCTTTTACAACAGTTATTTATAATTATAGCATTTATCTAAAAGAATCATTTTACATTTTTGTATACAATGTCGTGCACGCAGTTTTACTCTCCTTATAGTTAAGCTATTATATCAAGAATAATGTTATATTTTTTAAAAAAATGAACTCGTGCGAAGAGCCGGTGTTTCAGCCAGTATACGTTTAATGTATCAGTAATGAAGAAGGTATTTTATAAATAATTTCTTAATACTAAATTAAGAACAAGTTTAATAATAATTAGTGACTTCCATGGGCTTGTCTTGTGGGCAAAGTTTTTCAAAGGAAGGTTTAATATCAGATATTGACACTGAGTTATTTTTCTATATTTAGCTGAGATCTATATTTTGTCTTCAAAGCAGCCACCGCAGAAAATCCGATTTAACATGGGTAGAATGTTGAAAATGGTAATAATATACGAAGTGCTTTTGTTTTCAGTGCAGAAAATTCACCATCCATCTCTACCCAAAATTCGAAGAGCGATTTCTTACAAAATTGCCTTTTAATTTTTCACTTTATGTGAAATCTATGAAAATTTCTTCTTCGAAAGTTGAGAGCCCTTCTAGAGTATCTTGAATTAGACCCCTAATCCCCTCTTAACTTGCTACCAATTTGTCCTCATCAAGAAAATACTTTTTAAAATTCTTTGCCTACATAGCTAAATGATTTTACATGATTTTTTAAAAACAACTTTCACATGTTGGACTTCATATTTGTAAGTTTAAACACATAATGAGCTGGGGCTTCATTCCCTCATCATTTACTTCAGTAGTGGTAAATCCAAAATTTAAGTATTTTTGAGAATATTTCCTTGATTTAATTTTCGGAACCATGCTCGTTTGTGTACTTGTTGATCCTTTATTATCATCGAATGCTCGCTTATGACTTAAAAATGTATGTATGATATTGTTTTAATCTACTGCCGTAAATACTTAATTACCGTGAATTACTATTAACGTGTAAATTAAAAAATGTACATTCAAGCTAGATTCGGTAGCTATAGAAGTATCGAGTCGACTAAAACTGACTGGAATTGTACGAGGAAAAGCATTTTTACATGTTTTGCGCAGACGTCCGATAGGTTGCCCAGACTCACGCAAACGTACCCGATAATGCCAAATGTGATGGATATGATAGAGAGCAACATATACTAGACTATTTTTCTAATGACATTTGTACTTCGAGAAATGGATGCTGAAGGAAATATATATTTAATTAAATATATCATTTTGAGATCTGTTCCAATTAAAAATTAGAGAAAAAAATAACATAATATATATATAAGTAAGTAATATATATATATTTTAAGTACTTTTCTTAAAATATATATATATATTACTTAAAAGTAACATATACAAAATTTAATAATTATACAGTTTATAATTGAGATTGCATTATAGCTTTAGCGTCAAAGTGCATTTTTATTGCAGTAAATACATTATTGTTGTACGGGGGGACGACAAAAATTATGATTTAAAATTGGGTCGCCAGTATTGAAAGTTTGAGAAACACTGGTATCAAATATATCGGCTGGAGTCATTTTTGGCTGTTTTCAGGGACCTTATTTGCTACCGCTTTGATTGGACGGTCGGAAATTCCTAATCTTTCTCGAGACAGTTTTACCTACTTTTCTGGGTGCTGTTCCTGCTCATATCGCCATGTGGTTTCTAAATGCCGGGGCTCCATTCCATAGTACAAATGTTGTACGTGATTACTTGAACCAAAAATTCGGAGCTCGATGGATAGGCATAGGTGGCTACTCAGGTCACCGGATGTACCAGCTCATGAATTTCCTTTACTGGGGGATCATGGAATACCATGTGTACAAGACCCCCATCGACAATGAAATGAATCTTGTTGCATGATTAGAGGCCACCGCAGGCATTGTACGTGATATGCCAGGCGTTTTTGAAAATGTTCGGCGGTCAATGTTTCGGCGTTGTGCGCGTGGGGGTTTCGTTTATGTGAATCCTGTGTTCAAGTAAATGGTCGCAATTTTGATCACATACTGTGAACTTGTACCTTACCTTATTAGAATAGAAGTCACATTCGTTGCCACTTAATTGTACTGTTTCCTTGTGTTCACTTTACTTGTCCATTATGTTCACATAGATGACGTTTGCGGACATACTTTCCCATGTGAAATCGGTTTCCTGACGTATTTTCCCATTAATCTCAGAAGCTTAACTCTACGAGTAAATAACTGAATTTCCTTCCCATTTTTCAGGAGCATTCAACAGCCCTGAGCCTTGTTAGAGTAAATTAATCGAAAAGGAAAACGATCGCGTTATTTTAAAACGTATATAAAAGGATCGTGCATATAACATAAAGTTGGTATAATTTGGTATTTTGTTGCTTAAAAATCTTTCATGCGTTATAATAAGGGAATGATGAAGACAGTAACACACGAGTGGTAGAAATTATTGTGTAGTGTTGTAATGAATTTTTTAAAGAAAATCAGTATATTGTGTAATACAGAAGAAGCTTTGAATTTTTCTTGAATTATTTAGAGCTATTTTCAGTTTTTCCTAACAACAGAAATTTTCCATAGGAAGAATCTAAATAACTAACATTCTTTATGATTCATACCCAGCCGGCTGGATGGCCTTGGTTCATTTGTAGTTGGCCTTCTGCACCCAAGGTTGCGGGTTCAACCCCAGCCCTTGTCGATGAATTTTCATGATGCAGAAAATTGACAGAGGCCATATCGAATGATTATACGGCATGTAAAAGATCCATAGAGTGTCCGTTTGGCTTAGGTTATCTCGGCAAAATTAAATCCTAGTACAGATTTCCCATCGTCAGAGCTCAGGTGCCTCTGTCTAGGTAGGAAACTGTGCATCAAAATTACCTGCATCGATTGGTATCCGCCTATAGGGTGCAGTACTAAAAAGACACACCAACTTCCAGGTCTGCAATGGCCAATCCGCAGCCCATTAGAAATGATTTGCATTCAAGTTTTATGAAATAGTAGAAGAACAAAATTTAAGGCTACACCAGGAGTCAGCAACCTATGGTGTACAAAGTTAAGAAAAAAAATTCATTTCAATCTCTCTCTCTCCTCTCATTTCTTACTTCGCCATAAAACTTGTGTGAACATCCACTGTTTTAATGAGACTCATTCTGTGTATGGGAGCGTTAAATATTCAATTCAAATCGAAACGATTGCGTAATACTTGTAAAATGGAGCATTAATCATCGCTGTGTTGTGGAAAAAAATTTTGAGTTATTGAAAGCAAGATTTACAGAAATATAAAGATCTCGAAGATAACTATTGATAAATCGACAGCCATTTCTGTACATCACTGCCGGAGCGATTGAATTATTTGAAGAACATTGCATGTTCTCTGCTTTCCACTTTTTGTTCTACATATATATGTGAACAATTATTTTTCTCATATAAAATATATTTTCAGACCACAAAGAAGTTGTTTATCATGTGTCAAATTGAAAGTCACAAATTATACCCCTGATACTGCAATATTGCAGGGACCCATTAAAGTTTTAATATTTCATTTCGCTATAGTACAGGGATATTATTTAATCTGCTTATTTTTATATTAATAAATATCTTTAAATTATGTACAATTCCTATATAATCCTGTATTTTTGACTTTGGGAATCGAATGGTTTCCAATATTTTGTACTGCACACGGTACTATATTGTCAACTATAAGCCTAAGCCTAAAAATAAAAATATAAATAAAATTTTTAAAAACAAAAAAACCCTAAGAATAATAAAAAGGAAATCGAACTTTAAAATATGAAAAAAGTCAATTTATTTTTATGTATTTCTATATAGAGTAATTTATTAAACAATTATTAGTGATGGAAAGAAGCCAAGTTTAAAAAACCTCTTTTATTAACCTTTAAAAAGTTCAAGAATTCACTCTTTATATTAAATTGAACCATTTCCTCAATTACCTTTTTGGATGTAGAGGCCTTGTTTTTAGTTCTAGTGCGCAATAAACTTGACAAGTACTTCGGGGAATTTTTATGTAATATACAGAGCGTGAGCTGCTTTTAAAAAGAACAATAGCATGAAACAGTGGATATTACGTAAAACAGTGACATTTTTATCGGATACCAAACTGTATTATTATTTGAACTACACGAAACACATCGAAAAACATGGCAACTAGCCAAACAAATTAATCAACTGCGGTGAATAAAATGGGAAGAATAAGAAAAAACAGTAAATTCTTTATGTATTCATATCTTGGGCAACATCGAAGTTTCTATCCAGTAGAATAGTCGGCCATGTGACTCAAGTGAAATTGCGAAGGTTGCTGGTGATATTAAAAAAGCGAAGGAAGAGAAAAACAGTCCTAATTAGGAACGGAAACAAAAGAAAATATATATATTTTAAAGGAAATGAAAATAATATATAATATATATGTAGTTAGAACTCGTCCTCTAGTTCCAGTTTTTTAGACAGAAAATTGTTTTATAAACTGTTCACAAATAAGTTATAAAACAAGATTTATCAATTAAATGCTACAATAATTGGAATTTTTAAAAATGAAATTGACGCAGAGAGAGATTTTAAGTTGCGAAATAAATAAATAAATAAATAAACGTCTCCTTATATATATATGAATTTACTGGAAATAATTCAAATGATTTCTAAAGCTTTCATTTTTATTAATTATTTCATATATATATATATATATATATATATATATATATATATATATATATATATATATAAATGTTGTGTGTTTGTGTATGCGCACATAACTCAAAAAGTTCTGCATGGATTAATCTGAAATATTGACACAACGTTGCATTTGTCTCTGGTCAGGATCTTATGTACTTTTTATTTCGAAATTCTCTCTAAATTTTTTTAAATTTTATTTTTAAGTGATTTTTTGGTGTTATGACGTCATACGACGTCACGATTCGCTCTGAATGCGAAAATTTAAACTTTACGCTTAGATTTTTCCAAATTATTGTATAATCCTTCTATGGTTATGTTTATGTGCGTTGTCATATTTATCTATTTATTGTCCTTTGATACGTAATTGGGATTATTTTTCGAATAAATCTTTTTTAAAAAATTATTCTTTCAAGAACTCAAATTTTGTTTTGTAGGTTTGGCAACAGTTGGATAGCATTATCGCGGGATGTTTACTACTTTGATTAAATTCTACATCGTGTTTTTTCTGTAATTTTAAGCTAAATTTATTTCTCTTTATTAAGGGGTCATATACCTTTTAAAATTTCCGGAAAATCGATTTTTTATTATTATTTTATTTTATAGAGTAAACCTTTCTGAGTATTCTAAAAGAAACCGCATGCAGATATTCCCAATAGAACGGACGTTATTAAGAAAATAAAAAGAGTAGAAAAGGTAATTTAAATATTGTTTACATTTTGGCTCCAGGGGGACAGCTGTCATGTCGCTGGTGACAGCTGCGTTTCTCTGTTTCTAATATTTCCATTCTAATTATTATCAAATGCTTGAATCTAAGCCTCAAATATTATTATTGTTGTTCTTAATATTAACTACAACTTCTACTAACTTTATAAACTTCTACTTCTACTTTGTTTTGATAAAGTGAATCTTGAATTTATACTCGTTCGTTTTTGATTTTCATACCGTATCTTATTCTAAGATAAGTTTTAGGAAAAATATTATTTTTTTATAAACTTTTGAATGATGAATTCGACTGAATCTGCTAAAAGACCATCTGGTAAACGTCCTAAGAAAAGGAAGTTTACTGGTAATATGCATACGAGATGCAAAGCTGTACACAGTGTGGATGAATCACTAAACAACAGTGCATCTGGAAAAAAGATTCATCTGCAAGATTTTGATTCATCTTTTATTGAACATGATGACGGTTTTGATGGCTACAGAGTGTTTGATAAAACCATCATATTTACAAACATTCAAAACTTTGCTTCTTGCAAAAAATGTGGTGGTGATATTAAACTATCAGAAAAAGGTGTTAGAGGTTTGTCTAGTGTTTTTTCGATTGAATGCAAGAACTGTAAAGACTTGTGTTCGTTTAGAAATTCAAAAATGCTGGGTAAAAGAAAAAATATTCCAGAAATAAACAGACGTTTTGTATACGCAATGAGGACAATTGGACAGGGTCATGCAGAAATGACAACTTTCTGTGGTGTCATGGACTTTCCTCCTCCAGTTGCTGAAAAATCCTATAATAACATTATAAACAAACTACAATTGTGTAGTAAAGAAGTTGCAGAAGCTTCAATGCAAAGTGCAGCTTTGGAAGAGGTAACTTTGACAAATTCTTCCGATATAATAATTAGTGGAGATGGAACGTGGAAAACCCGTGGCTATTCTTCTCGTGTTGGTGTGTGTGCTGTTATAGGAGACAAAACAGGAAAGTGTATTGATGCGGAAGTGATGTCTTCTTTCTGTAAAGGATGTGATTCTTGGAAACGAAGAAAACGGTCACCTACTTACAAAAAGTGGAAAATTCTTCACGTTAAAGAATGTTTGAAAAACCACAATGGTTCAGCTGGCATGATGGAGACTGTGGGAATGGTTCGTATATTTCAGCGTTCATTAAGTCATCGTTCTGTGAGATATACATCTTACATCAGGGATGGCGATTCCAAAACATTCTCATCTATTACTGCATCCAATCCGTATGGAGAAGATATCACAGTTTCAAAAATTGAATGTGTTGGACATGTTCAAAAAAGAATGGGAACTCGTTTACGAAAATTAAAACAAATGGGCTCCAAACTCAGTGATGGGAAGTCGATTGGGGGAAAGGGAAGGTTGACCGACAGAATGATCGACTTAATTACAACGTACTATGGAAATGCAATCCGACAAAATAAAACATGCATGTCAGATATGCGAAAAGCTGTTTGGGCTGTATATTTCCATATACGTTCAAGCGACGAAGAACCATTGCACAGTTTTTGTCCTGTAGGTCCTAATTCTTGGTGTAAATATCAAAATCAAGTATTAGAGGGCAGTGTGGAAACTTTTAGACACAGTAACAAATTGCCAGTGGCAGTAATGGATGCCATAAAACCTGTGTTTAATGATCCATCACAACCTAAACTCCTACAAAAATGTCTAGGGGGTAACACCCAAAATAATAATGAATCCATTAACTCATTAATATGGAAATTATGCCCAAAAACTTTAGGTTGTGGTAGAAAGATTGTTGATATATCTACAAATGAGGCAATTGTCATTTTTAATGATGGCAATCAAGGCAGACTAAAAATTATGCAATCTCTTGGTCTGACTATTGGTCAATTTGCACATAAATTTGTTACACTTGTAGATATAAAAAGAATTCAGACTGCAGAAGTACACTTTAATCTCCCCACAAAAGAAGTATGACAGGCTAAAAGAATGCAATTTAAAACTACTTGTAAGAAATTAACTGAAAAAGAGGGAACATCATATGCATGTGGCGAATTTTAGCATTTTAAAATCATAGTAATACACTGCATTCATATCACAAATTATTTAATATTTATAATAAGTAGTTGTTAATTAAGGTATTGATTGTTTTTTAAGTAATATTTATAAATTTTTAACTTTATTTTGGAGAAATGAATCACTTTGTTGCATTTTGATTATTTTGTAGCTTTTGATATCGTTTCGAAGCTTGTACTGCATTGGTATAATATATGTTTTTAGTTATAATAATTTTAATAAATTGAAGTTTATTGACTAAAAAAACTTCACATTAGTTTTAATTTAAATTTAGTTGTTGTTTGAGTTACCAGAATAATATATATATAAAACTGTGGTAAATTTTACGTTTGTGATGTCAATTTTCTCAGAACGTCATTTTTTCTCATTACGCGCATGATATTTTCAAAACCGTTCCATGGAAAGTGATACAATTTTTACTGGAGATTCTGATCATATCTGTACTTAAAATAACGAACCAGTTTGAATTTTTAATGAAAAAATTTAAAATTACAAATATAAAATAGCGAAAATTTTTTTAAAATTTTATAGTTAAATTTTAAATTGTTATAGTTTACTAAAAATTTTAAATCAATGTTTCATGCTTCGTCATTTTAAAGATAACACAATTTCCTACACTGAGCAAAAATTTCATCAAAAATATTGGTAACTTTTTTTTATAAAGCTGCGCGTAATGCATATCACTTGCGAAAAGAAAACAAAAATTTCTTTTTGTAATTATCTAATTAAAAATTTATCCTAATTAGCAATGTGTTTGTTGGTTATGTTTTAAGTAAAGTAATATCTATTTGTTTATTCCTCCAAAATTTACATTCCAGGAAACAATAATAAAAAAAATTACAGAGCTTTAAAGAGCTCACTATTTTTAAACATTTTCAACTTTTTAAAAGGTATGTGACCCCAGCGAAAATGAAACTAACATAATTGATTTCTGTACGCTACTTTTTTTTCTACCAATTAGTTTCCGTCAGCCATTTACCTGAAATAAACAGACGTAGCCAAATGCCGCGATATAACACACACACACACATTCAATGTTTGGAAACAATATTTTTTTCCCACTTGGAGATATTTTAATGTGACGAAATTAATCGACGGAGTTTTTAATAGGAATGTTTTTTTTCATTTTTAGACAACTTTTTAAACTTCATTTGATTCTTACGTATTTTTGCAACAATCGCCAACTTTAATAATAACTCGCAAAGTTGGCCATTCCATTTTCGCAGATGTTGTACGCGCGGGATTGGCAATCGTGCTTCGTTTCATACAATATCGCAAATAGGTTGCGATAATACGTAAGTACCTTTCATTTGATGTTAGTATTGAAATACAAATATTAAAACTCAGATTTTCTGATTTAGAGTCATCAAAATATTGCACTTTATTTTGTTTTTCATTGCTTTATAAGATTATTACCTTCTTAAACAGATTCCATTAGTAATTTGTTAAAAAAAATACTGGAAGTTATTATGGTTTGTTTTTGTCAGGGACGTAGAGCTACCGCTTTATCAATGATGCAGGAGCCCCAACGAATGTTATTACAATTCCACTTAAATGGTGCTCATATCTGAAAAAAGGGCCACAAAGGAATTCGGATACAAGGCCCACTCAGAGCTGTTTTGTAATTTCATGTTTTTCTTTAAACCTTCACTTTAACTGCAGTCAATCGGCTTGAGTACATAAAATTGTATTGCAGAGACTCGAACTTAGGTCATCATACTGGCCAAGCAAACGCAGTGCGAGGGATAAATGCTGATCAAATTAGAGTAAGCATCAGTGAATGAGCAAAACAGACAGAGGGCTCAAATACATGTTAAGGAAGCAGGTTGTCATAAGATTGTAATTATTTTTTCAAATTTTACTTTCGCGTTGATAAAGATAGTACAGCTCTTTTTATATCAATTACTGTTCGTATTGTATATCATTTTTCAATTTATTTTTAAGCACAGAATATTTACTTTGGATATTTTTTATATATAAAATACTAAATTTAATTCTGTACGCTATGTATGTGTTTACGAGTAGTATACCGATTAAAATCTTCCACCTAAAGTAAAATCCGGCTTATAACGCGCACTTTGAACACAAAAAATAAGATCGAAATTTACAGGTGTGAGTTATACGCTGGGTATAAAAATGAGGGCTTTAAAAATTAAAAAATAAATGAGCATAAAAAAGTTAAACTTCTAAATATTTCGAAATACTATTTATTTAAAAGACACATGAAATTCTTATTGAACTTAAAAGGTGGTAGTTCTAAAAGTATACTATTTTTGCAATTGCTTAGATAAACACCTTGAATAAATCGCTTCTAAACATAACAGCATTGCATTTGTACATTTCAGGTTTCTTCGCAAAAAAGGGGTGCACATTATATAGCGAATATACCTAAAATTTAAAAATTGCAGTTTGAAAGTATGGGTGTGCGTTATATGCCGGACTTTACGGTATTTTATCTTTCTCCAATGAATTTAAATTAAATTAATATATAATTTTTTATGGTACTTATATTTTTTCTTTAGTCGGCCATTTACCTAAAATCAAAAGACATCGCCAAATACTGCAATATGCATTCAATAAGGGAAGAACATTCTATGCCTGTTTGTGCACAATAATAATACTTTTTTGCACTTGGTAGTGAATTTTTCCACGAAATAGTTATTGTAGTTTTTAATAGTTGGGGCAATAACATTAGACTCACGAAATATCTATTTTGTGTAATTTCAAAATTTTATTTGGTGTTACTGTGAAATATAAATGGAAAAATTAAGATTTTCTGATGTATATTTTGTGTTTGTTTTGATATTTATGTATTATCGCAACCATATTGGCAACATTAGCACTTAATTGCCAATTCACCGTGTATGATGCGAACAAAATCGGGGTTGATATAGTTGCAACAGTACCCAAGAACCTTTGTTTGCAACTTTTTTGGTGATTTTATCAAAATGATAATTTGTTGTTAATAATTGGTTTTTGATAGCTTTTTATCATTTAAGTTTGTTATAGCTAGCTAGCTGTACCCAATCATGTTTTCCTGTGGCTCAGTCTGGTTAAAAAGAAAGAAAAGAGAAAGCACACATTTCTAATATCTTTAACTGCTTGCACTTGAGGTATGATTTTTTTAAATGAAAAAATGTGGAAATATACATTAACAAAACTTTTCTAAACAGATTTATTTCATTTGTAATTTGTTAACAGAATACTCCCAAGTTATTATGGGGTTTTTTTGTCATGGTATGAATCTAAAATTATTTGCATTGTCTCCATAGAAGAGGTGCCAAGTTTGAAAACAAATTAAATGACTCTTCTTGAGGTGAAAGGGTTAATTTTACAATGCTTATGAGTAGACATTTTGTGTTGCTTCATTGTCTGTATATATACAGAAATTGTCTGCTGTGCCTGCTTTAGAGCAGTAGTTGCCATTTTTTTTCAACACTTCATGAACCACTTAATGTATAACTTTATAATTAGCGTTTCACTAATAGGATTGACCTCTATGTGGTGGAGCACTATAGCTATATTTACGTCTTTATTTAATCTTCTATGCCCTGAAAATAAGCGGTAAAATCCTAGGAGAGCCCACACCCTTGGCGACAAACCAAAAAAGGCGCCAAGCCAGAACAAGATGGTGCCAAGCGAAAGCGACAATGGTGGCAAGGAAATATAGCGGGATAAGGTGGATGCATAATGAAAATATATGTAAGCAATACAGAAATTAAACATTTGAGATAAAAAAAAATATAAAAACAGCACTTACTTTCTTACTGCTGATCTTTTCCGAGTGGAGGGGACAGCGTAACAACAGATTTTAAAAAAGTCTTAAAGGTCTCATCGCTAAGCGAATGATCGTGTGAACGCCGCCATATTTATTCTGCGAGGTAATGGTCGAACATACATTCGGCGTGGCTGGCACGATTTCGAAGAAAGCGTTTTATTGCCGACCATGTTACATCATGCTGATCATTACATTTAGGACATTCATAACTCAAAGCAATCAATCCTTCCTTCATACACCATTCAATCAATTCTTTCTTACCTATCGCATTCAACAAATTAAAAAATTCTAAAGTAGATTCCCTCACGCACACAACCAGCCCGGAGACCAACAACAAAATGAAATTCGAAATGCGCGCCCACAAAATACAAAAATGCTAGAAATAGTTAGGGTTGTCGTATGTAGTGTTTAAAAGTAGGGTTACCAAGATGGCGCAATTATCGCCAACCAAAGTAATTCACGCCAAAGGTGTGGGCTCTTCTAGGAGTGAACCAATAAGCTTCATGAAAAGCAGCAATCAACAAACTAAAGTGTTTTGCCTACAATTTTCCAAAAAATGGTGGAGGTTACCAAAAATCGCTAACTCAGGAATTATGTTTTTTTGTTTAGTTATTTCAGTAACTGAAAGCTTTTAGTAAAGAATAATTCGTGTTCCGTAATATGTTCTTCTGTTGTTCATCTTTTTTTAAACTGAATCTTCTTAAAAGTATAAATAATTTCCCAATTTTTCTGCATACCATCCAAAATCTTTCGCGCATCACCAATTTGTGACTGCTGCTCTGTAACACACAACAGTAATTATGTATTAGCATCACTGTAACAAAATTGGTGCCATGTATATCGTACCTTAATATCTAAACAATAAAGATTCTAACATTTTTTTTTATGAAAAAAGAAATGGAGGGAAAATGTTGCGATTTGCATGGCGGTCATTTGGCTCTGGTGATACTAATATTTAAGTACACAGATAACAAATAATTGTCCATGTAAAAAGCTGTCTGTGTCTAGATATAAGCCACTCTGTTTTTAAAGATAGGCCCTTAACTTTGTTGATAACAATTGCTAATACTAATCGAATTGTGAATTGCAAAAATACTCCCATCATTATCAACACTTTGTCGTAGTTTTCTGCTGCAAAATCCGTGTTTATATTGGAATTTTCCTGGCGTATTCGATTAAAAATACCTTCAGCCTCTCATTGCGTTGAATTTCAGCTGTGTCGATTGATGCACGTTTAAAGTTAAATATTTCATTAGCATTTTTTATTTTTTTTTTTTTTTTTTTTTTTTTTTTTTTTTTTTTTTTTTTTTTTTTTTTTCATGTTTTGAAATTTTATATGTTTTTGTTTTAATTTTCTTTTCTTTTTAAAGTGTAGTTTTAAGTTTTTTAATAAATTTTATATGCTTTGTTTGAATTTTTTTTCTTTTTAAGTGCAGTCAATTGGCTTCACTAGGTAAAAATAATGCCTTGCGGGAAATCAAACTTAGGTTGTCATACTTGCAAGGCAAAAGTACTACAATGAGTGCAATTGCACATTAAACTGAGAAAGAATGGATATCAGCAAACGAGAAAAGCAGACAAAGAATGTCACAAACACAGGCTGAGGGCGCAGCAAAGCAACATGCAGCCAGACTTGAGGAAGCACATTTGCGAGCACATCATTCGTGTTTTACAACATCAGAAAGATGTTAACCAAAAACAGCACATCTGCGTCAAACATGACTTTGTGGTGAGCAATCACACAATAACAGTCAACTTGCATTTCGGTACAACCCAGTGGAAGATTCTAGGTTCAGGCAGCATGTTCTGATTTACACAATGATGGAAGTGTATCCTTATTGCAATGTTCTGGAATTTAAGGGAGAAACCAAAGGAATGTTTTGTACCACTGAAAAAGTTAAACTGCCTCAACTTGGAGAATCACAGAGTCATTAAAAAATTTTCTTGCTAGATATACTGCGGAATCAAAATATTTCCTATATGACATCCGGAAATACAATTCATGTTTCCAAGTGACATTGTTTGGATAAATGTGCATTTGTAAACACACCTCTGATTTAATAAAAATATCCATAAGCATTGTAAAACTAACCCAATTCCCTCAATGAATCCAGAGTGGAGCCATTTAAAATTTATCTTCAAACTTGAGGTCGCCACTTTAAAGACAATGTAAATAAATTTAGGTTCATAACATGACATAAGGACAAAAATAAGCTGTAATAACTTCAAGCATTTGGTTAACAAATTATAAATATCAGTTTAGGAAAGTTTTTCGTATATATATTTATACATTTTTTTTATAAAAGATCATACGTGCAATGCAAATTATTTAACATACTGAAAATATGTCCTTTCTGTTTAACAAGACTAACCCACAGCAACGCGTGGCAGGATACAGCTAGTATATACTCGTATATGTATATAAATATATACCCGTGGTATAAATGAACTAAAAATTAAACAACACAGATTGAAGGATAAAGAAGTTTTTCGTGACGGGTGCTGAAAATTAAACAAAACAGATTGAAGGATAAAGAAGTTTTTAGTGAGTTAATTTTATGTGAATTGCTTTTTTGCGTAGCTCAGCTAAAGAAAGAGAGAGAGAGAAATAAAACACCTTTGTTAAATTTTACGTATGTAGATCTAATAGCTGATAAAAAGGATTTTTTTTACTTAGGATTTTATTTTTATTAAAGGATTTTTAACTCCCCGTAACACTCTTGAGGGTCGATTTTGGAAAATACCTTCCTAAGCTGATCTCTGCTCAGCAAAAGTAACACATTGTTAAAAGTTTTGTGTAATGAACGCTTAAAATAGTGTAAATATTTTTTATCTGAAAGTATAATACATTAATATTACTTTCTGTGGTATTTATTTTATGTTAAAATTGTAATACTCGCAAGCAACGCCGTTTCTTAAATTATAATGACGATTAAATGAAAAACATAGCGAAATGTTAATGATAGAGTCAATTTGGCAAATGCCTAGCTACTTTCATAACTCGAGCTTTATTAGAGCTTTGTAAGACCCGCCGCGTAGGGGAGAGATGCACGTTAATACTTTATTCACCGCATTATGATTTACTGCAGTTTTTTTCATAAAATATCTTTTTTGGGATCACTACATTTAAAATTAAGGGATATACATAAACAAAATACTCCTCTTTAGAAAATTTAATCCGTTAGAGCTAATAAATTAATTAAAGATATTCCACTGTAAAATTAATTATACATACCGTTCACTTAAAATAAGTAGTCAAATCATTTTCTAAGGTCTTCATTAACATACAAAAACATAAGACACTTAAATTTTGACAAACTATTTTTTCCGCTAAAATACTCATCATGGAACCCGTGCTGTCATATATCTTGGAAGAGTGGATTTCAAAGAATATTCCTGCTAAGTATTGGTAGAATATTCCTTCTAAGTTGGTGTGGTGTGGTAGTTAGGAGAAGAGTGTGCTAGCTCAGGTGTCGTCCACGTCACTTCACCATGGTTCAAAATTACGTGATCCGTTGCCAAAAGCCCTCGTGTAGCTGAACAGTGCGACATTAATATTCACTCACTCTCCCACTCCAAAAAAATACAGTACAGTAGTTATTGCGTTTTTAAGTGTAAGAATAATTATATCTGCCTATTCAATTAAAATTATAGTGTTATAAATTACAACTAACCACAAACAAATTTTGAAAATTTGTCCAAATGATGCAGTGTGAAGGAGACAGTTTATTTACTTGAAGTATCAGAACTGATAAAAGCATTTATTTGGAAAAAAGATCAATTTCTTACTACCCCAAATTTGCATAATAAAATCATTAAAAAAACCCCATTAAAATAAAGAGAGATTTATAACAACCTCTCCCTTCAAAACTTAGTTTTATTCTGAAATACAAAATAATAGGCATTATGCTGATCAGAGGAATTAATAAGAAGCGAGCACCTTGCGTAGCCAAAACAAAAAAAGAGTTCTTTCACTAACAAAAGATAGATATATGATGACGTGGGTTTTTTTGCTGCGCAAGCCAGAATTTTTTCCTACTTACTTGACAAATATCGTTATATTTTGGACACTTCATACAATATCTTTATAAATTGTAGTCTATGCTATAAATTATAGCCTATGTGCTATTCTGATGTATAAGCTATATTACTGTACAGTTTCATTAAAATCCATTCAGTTGTTTTTGCGTGAAAGACCCACAAACATCCTCACAAACTTTCGCATTTATAATATACAGTGGTGCAAAAAGTCCTGAACACACTCATTTTTTAGCGTAATTTTTATGTTTGACTTCATTTTTCGTTGTGAAATAATCGCACTATCTTAAATATTGTTATTGATTTTAATGTATTTTTTATGCTGATTTCAAATCTACTACTAGTTTTTTAATGACTAAAATATTTTTGTAGTAAAGCTGCTTGAACACAATAATGTAAAATCTGTGCAGAATAAAACAATATAGAATAGCATAATATGCAAAGAAAAATAACACGAAAATTGACAAATACGGTATATTTAATATATATAAGGATTTTTAAAATTACATTGTTGTCACATGTTGGAAAATCAACATTTTATGGGCCAGCCGTTTGCTTTAATTACGGCTCTACATCTTTTTGTCATGGAATGCAGCAATTTCAAAAGAAGATCTTTTGAGACAATATGGTTGAAGGAAAATATTAAAGCTTCAATTAATTCACGTTTGTTTGAAGGTTTTTTCTTTGAAATTTCATAACCAATTTTAAACCATAAACTCTCTATCAGATTAAGGTCGGGGGACTGTCCTGGCCAGTTCATTCTATTCACAGTATGGTCTTCCAACCATTTCTGGACTACCTTTCCACGATGGCAAGGGGCGTTATCGTCCTGAAAAATCCATGAATGATTCCCCAAAAGGTCTCTCGCAGTTGGTAGCAATTTATTTTGTAGTATTTCAATGTAATCCATGGTTTTCACTGTTCCGCTAACGATGTGAAGTCTTCCAACACCATGAGAAGACATGTAACCCCATACCATCACTTTTGTCGGGTACTTTACTGTGGGCTTCAGACACTAAGGGCTGAATTCCTCATGAGTGCGTCGTCTTACATAGGCACTACTTTGGTTGCCAGAAATACAAAACTGACTCTGGTCACAAAATATTACCTTTTCCCAGTCTTTAATAGTCCATAATGAATGTTCCCTTGCCCACGTCAATCGCCTCTTGCGTTGAAATTCAGTCAGTAATGGTTTTGGGCGCGCTTTACAGCCACGTAACCCAATTTCCAGCAGTCTTCATCTAACAGTTCTTGGGCACACACTCATATTTGATGTCAAAGTCTATTGTTTCAAAATTTGCGAGGAATTAAGCTTTCTGTTTGAAAGCAATAACCTGTCTTCACGTAAAGATGTTTTTCTTGGTCGTGTCCTGATCGCCCCCTGTCCGCAATAAAATTTGTTTCAGAAAATATTTTCAAAGTTCTCACAACAGTAGAAAGGCCACATGGTTCTTTAGCAGCAATTTGGCGCATAGAATAACCTTCTTCCTTCAAATGTATTATTTAGTACCTTTTATTCTCAGGCAGATATGAAAATTTAGCCATAATTCCAATATTTTCCACAAACGCACTTCAAATTGCTTTCAATACATTATTTTCCACAAGCACGCAACTGCAATAAATACAATAAACCACGTTTTACCTTTTTCTTTCAACCCTTTTTCTCTACTGTTCTCTGATTGGTTGAAATAATGGAGCATTTCATTGGTGGAAAACACACTCACTCATTCTTACAGTGACCTTGTGCTTTCTTGTCAAGGTTTTTTCAACATATCAATGAAACTATTTACTTTAAAAGAAATCTACAAACAGATTTGAAATCAGCATGAAAAAATACATTAAAATCAATAACAATATTTAAGATAGTGCGATAATTTCATAACAAAAAATGAAGTCAAACACAAAAATTATGCAAAAAAATGAGTGTGTTCAGGACTTTTTGCCACCACTGTATATTAGATATTAGCTTTTTTTACGTAACTCCTTTGATACAGTAAAGCTTGCTTTTGTGCGGTAGATAGGGACCGCATAAAAAATCGCACAAAAAAAAATTTACGAAAATTTCATAATTTCATATAATTAACAATTTTGTAGACATAGTACAGAAATTTTTTTATGAGGTGGGGAGGGATCGCATAAAAAAAGTAGCACTAAAATTTATGAGAAAGCGAAATTATTTACGCAAAATTTATGAGAAAGTACTTCCAAACAAAATAAATAATTAAATTCCATATGAAACATTTTAAAAACATTTGATTTCTCATTCTATACAAGGAGAAATTTTCAAAATGATCATACATAATTCACTGTTTCTCGTCGTAAGCGAAAACGTGCATCTTACTATGATAAATTACACTCATGTCCATAAATTAAGAGTAATGAAATTCAGGCAAAGAAAATGACATAAGCAAAACAAATTTGACTTATTTGTAAAGTCTATTTATTAAACAAAAGGGAAAGAGCAAAAAAGATGTTATATGTTTGACATAATTAATAAAAATTGCTATTTTTACTCCCTGGAGCAAATTTCAAAAAAGAACCTATTTACAAAAATAAGTATAACATGGTTAGTATGATGCTTAATACGGAGTATGTCTAACGGAAGATGCAATACAGGTCTTACAACGCTTAGGCATGCTGAGTATCAAATTATCAATCTGATCATGGGGAATATTACACCACTCATCAAGCAATGCCCTCCGAAGTTCCGGTAAACAGGTGGTGGTGGTGGTGGGGGGGTTCACGGGCTTCTCTCTCTCAATTTGTCGACCAAGCATATCCCACACATGCTCTATTGGATTCAAGACCGGTGAGTATACTGGCCAATCCATACGGGTGATATCCTCCGATTGAATACATTCGTATACAATGTTTTCACGGTGAGGACGGGCATTGTCATCCATAAACAGAAATTCAGCACCCATGGCGCCCTAAACAAACGTACATATTGTTCGAGAATGACATCCCGATAGATGTGACCTGTCATCGTTACATTTTGAACTTGCAGGTCAGTTCTGGAACCAAGAATAATTCCTCCCCAAACGAGCCCTCTTGCACCACTGTAACGGTGTCATTCAATGGGGTTCTCTTGGGGGTAACGGGTACCTGGCGCTCTCCATATTAAAGTTCGGCGAGAATCAGACTGCAAACTAAACCTGGACTCGTCAGAAAGCATCACACAAGACCACTGTTGTGGTGTCCACAATGCATGCTCTCTACTCCAGGTTAATCGCAGGCGACAGTGAGTTGCGGTAAGTGGAACACATCTGACAGGCCTACGAGCATATAGACCAATATGCCCTAAGCGTCTGTACACGGTCTGCCTTGAAACTGTCGTACTGGTAGCTGAAGAGAGCTGACGAGACAGGTCTAATGCTGTGTTTCTTCTGTTTCTTTTGGCAGTAACTGCCAAATATACCGGTCCTCATTCGGCATTGTAACTCGGGGGCGACCTGTGCTGTAACATCTACTCACATTACCATCATCTTGGAATCGTTGCCAAAGCCTGGAGATGATACTCTGGGCGATTCCAAGTTCCTCGAATATTTCCAGCTGGGTACGCCCACATTCCAGTCGTCCAATAATTCTACCACGTAAAAAATCATCCAAATGCTTCCTTTGTGCCGTAACTATGCGGTTATTGCACTGAAAGGCTTTTAAAGCGCTTTTGAACAATTTTACTTCTTTGCCACCATTCCTTATATGTACCCCTCTCTTACACTCTCGTCATTGTGACGTACTATGCGCCCCATCTGGTGGTTTCCTGTAATTTGCATATTCTTCTTTTCAAGATGTGTGTCGTAATTCTATAGCTAAAATTTTTATTTTAGAGTTCATTTTCTGTGTGATTCTGAATTATCCTTTATTTATGGACATGAGTGTAGTTCAAAATCGCTTTCATCCGTTGAAGATACGATTTCAATTGATTTATTTTTTGGCACCGTAAAGAAAGTGATAAGTTTTTGTGATGACGGTTGGTTTGCCAGTTGCTTGTGAACGTCAGGATAACCAGATATGCTCGATCAAAGCTATTTTTGAAATTTCAAACTCCTTTCGGAATTGGTATTTATTTTAAGAAAATGCTTTTCTGATTTGTTGAAAGCTGGACTCCTGCATATATTTTATCCACTCTCAAAGAATCCGGTTCTTCTTGTCCGTCTTCATAATCTATCAAATTACTGATAATGTCATTGTCATTGAAAGTTTCGTCTTCAATCATGTTGAGAAAAAGTAAACTGTTTATAACCAATGAACAGAGCGTCATGAATATATGTATGTGCATTCACAGAAAACATCGAAGTGTGGTGCCAAATCTGTTGAAATTCAAATACCGCATAAGAAAAACATCGAACAAAAATAAAATCGCACAAAACAAGTCGCAAAAACAAAACCGTATAAAAAGAGAACCACACCAAAACAGGTTCTACTGTATGTAATAAAAAAAAGAATCCGATTTGATCCGATCCCAATGAGACCTAAACGTTTGAGTTGTATGACACAAAATAGTATTTTGACTACGATAAGTAATAAAATACAAAATATCGATAATCCACTAAATAGGACTTAGTTTGAATGAGCATTATTCCATTAATAGATCAGATTTCTCATTGTGTGTGTATGTATACTCTGCTGGCCACCGTAAATGCAACACCAAGAAAGACAAGAGATAGCACAACAAAATTTATTTTGTAGATAATATTTTGACCAAGTATCAAATGATAAATTTATAGACTTCTGTGAAGTGTAGTTCCTGCCAGAATCAGTAGCCAGAGTTGCCGCCATTGTTGGAGATCACCGCTGCCACACGCCTCGGAATTGATTCAAAGAGACTTTGAATGTGTTCTTGGGATACAGCAGACCAAGCAGCTTCCACACGTTCGCAAAGTTTATCTGGTGTGGCAGCTGGGTGTGTAATCTGGGTCAATCGTTGAGCAGCCATGGACCACATGTTTTCTATCGGTGATAGATCCGGAGAGCGAGCCGGCCAAGGAAACAATTCAATCTGGTGATTGACGAAGAACCTTTGGACAATCCGTGCACGTGTGGTCGCGCATTATTCTGTTGAACTATGGCTGTGGCCAAGCCCTGAAGGTAAGGAAGTACAACTGGCTCCAACACCTCGGAGATGTAGCGCTGGCTGTTTAATGCAGCAGCAACACGAACTAGAGGAGTGCGAGAATGATATTCAATACCACCCCATACCATAATACCCGGTGCAGGACCAGTTTGACGGTGCATAACGCAGCTGTTCAGCATCCTCTCTCCACGATGTCTCCAGATTCGAATCCGACCATCGTGGTGTTGCAAACAGATGCGTGACTCGTCAGTAAAGACAACATTCCATTATGCTGCCCACATCCTTCTTTCATCGCACCATTGGCGGCGGAGACGTCTGTGGCTCTGCGTCAAGGGTAGACCAAGCAATGGGCGTCTTGCGGACAGACCACTTTGCAGTAAACGGCGTCGAATGGTACGCGCAGACACTGAATGATGCGTTATGGACTCAATGTGCTGTGCTACGTTTCGTGATGTGAGTGGGCGATCCGTCACTGCCATGCGCACAATTTGCCTGTCCTCACGTGAAGTGGTGCATTGAGGTGGATGCGATTGACCACGTCGGTCCGTCGTACCCTCCTGCATCCAACAGTCACATATCCGCATTACATTTGTTTGGTTTCGTCCAACAGGACTACCGATTTCCCTGAAAGATAATCCACAATCTCGATAGGACTCTATCCTTCTTCTGTCGAACTCGGATACTTGATCAAAAGCTGATCGCTGTTTTCTACGAGATATAACTGATCTTGTTTTGAAAAAATCACAAGAAAAACACAATTGCCGAACTTGAAATAGTCGAAATCTTCAAGCCTTAAATAGCGCTTTGAGGTGGCACCACAGGTGCGCGTGGTGTGTGTCTGCGCTGAAATTCTAATCATTTGCATATCTCTCCTCGGCTAATGCATGTTTTGAACTTCATGTTATTTGCATGCTTCCTTCAGGGTGTGGCATTTACGGTGGCCAGCAGTGTACAAAGATAATTTTCAGCTGCAGTTTTATAACTTAAGTATTCTCACACATTGGCCTCTGTGAACCTCTGAACTCAAATGTTAATGTCTATAGTAAAATATATACAAATATATTTATCAATCCCATGTGAATAGCAAAGTGACAATTCAAATAATTTGGAAAATATTACGATATAAGAGATAGCTATAAGTGGAATTATAAACAAAGGAACCCTTAGTGTTATAGTTATATAGGTTAGAATTGTTGTCAAATTCATAATATTCATTTAAAAAATCACTGATATAAGGTATCGCGAAGGACTTAATAAAATCAAACTTTTTAGTAGTTCCCTTTCACTAGAATTCTTAAATAAATGTCAAGTTCACGCAAGAATACGCCTAAACTCTTGTGAGTATGCAATTTGAAATAAAATAATGCAGCAGAATTATTAGAATGATGCTTCAATAAGGGTTTAATTTTTATTATTTATGCACTGCACGAAAATTGGAAATTTTAATTACTACAAAGACTTAAACTTCTAACATACCGAACACTAAGTGTACTTGCATTAAAGTTAGTAATAAGGGATGGACAAAAATGTGTATCACGCTAGTCATAATGGATCATGAAGTTCTATATGTTTTGAACATCAATAACAGACAAAAATTAAAATATTGTAAAACATTATATATTTCCCGTATCCACTATTTTTCCAAAGTTAATGTTACTGAAAATCGGGTGCTATTTAAACTGAGTGAGTGATTGTGTTGTTTTATGGTGCAATAAAAGCCGACTTTGGCTATACTGCATCAAACAATCGTTAAAAATTTATAAGTGTAAAAATATATACATATATTTGCACCATATATATTAAATACATATATATATATATATATATATATGTATAAAAATTGTCAAAACTCTCTACTAAAGAGAGATGAATAATCAATGATCAAAACGAAAAAAAAATTGAAATTGCAAGATAGAAAGACATAAGATTTTAGAAAGGATAAATGTGAAATTAAAAATATTAGAGTTTAAAATATAAAAATTTGGATGCTATAGTATTATAAACATTGCTGACTTAGGACAGTTCTTATATATAAAATAATTTATATAAAAATGTGGCTTATATATATAGTGGGTGTATATAGTATACAAGTGGGGTCAAATATATATTATATATAGAGAGATATATAGGTAGATAGAGAGATATGGATATAGTTCCGAATGAAATACTGTTTAAAAATTATACAGTAACTCAGATTAAATATAAAAATCCGATTTTCAATATAAAAGCAAGTAGATTTGGGTGTGGGAGGATTCCTACACCGAGTCAGATAAGTTTAAAACAGATGAATAAAAAAAATGCAATGCGATGATGATGTAAAACGGGCCAATCTACTAAATTGTGACTAACAGTGTACGAGACCTTACATGAAGGACATTCAGGAGTATCTTCCCCGAACAACAAGTACCTGTGCGTAAAACGACAATGACCAATGCGAAGGTGATTCAGTTTGACATCGAGTCTTCACATTGGTATCACAGGACATGCTTCACAGAGTGCAGTTGTTATTCAACTGCAGACTCAATGATTCCTTCCAGATTGTTGCAATATGATCCAAGATGACACACTTCATGTCCGAAAGCAGAACTTCAAGCAGGATGATTGCAGAAAGAGCCGAGGTGTCCGCTTGCTCGTTGCCTATGATACCTACGTTATTTGGTAGTCAGCAAAATGCTATATCAAAAAACCCGTTCCATACAATCGTCTTGCGATATCGAATATATTACATACAACTGGATGACACCGATCGTTATAATTTTCAAGCGCTTCTAAGAAACTCATGCTGTCAGTGTAGATGCAGTATTTACGGGGCATATATTGGAGTCGATTAGATAAAGAGAACGGTAAATTGGCAACATCATCGGCAGGGAAAATGCTGTAGGAAGTGTCGAGCCGATAACAGCTCATATTATCTTCAATCACGACTCAACAGAAAAAGTAATCCACTCGTTTTGAAACATCTGTGCAAATGGGTGAATAACCACTATACTGATTGCGTTAAAAGACGACGTGTTGCGGTTGATATACTGTAAATAGCAAAAGGGTTGAATGTAATGGAAACGGAACGCATTCCATGGTTGGAATTGCTAAACGTTTCTTTAATAGATGTCCACATTAGGTAGGTCGGGTTCGGATACAAGATGCTTCATCCTATCCCTAAGTGATCGAATGTTAGATGGCCAAGCATCATACAATCTCTTCATGCTGGTACTCATGTACACATTCTTTAGAAGATGTGATGGCACGGACAAGTTTTTAAAATAATAGGCAAGAGAAGGCTTCCTCCATCGTAAATCCAGAGGAAGTTGGTTTTGATAAACGCGCGTAGAAACTCTGCACCGGCGATGTGCGAAACGTATCAGAACATATTCTCAACACAGTATGATGAACATGATCAAGTTTTTTCAGTGCATAGTTGCACTCCAATCCGTATGCAACATATTCGTAATTGATCCGAGACGGTACGATAGATTGATACACTCGGAGTGTAACGATGTTCGATTCGCTCCCCCTTCCCCAAGAGTTGTTAGACAACATCTTCAAGAGGTTGAGAGACTTTTCACATTTATTCCACAAATGTAAAATATGTGGAAGGAAAGCAAGTAGTTTGTCGAATATTACTTCTAAGAATCATATGTCATGAACTACGGGAATATGTGTATCACAGATGCGTATTTCAGGGTGGGATGAAGACTACGTGTTTGCGGCAAAAATGCACGCATCAACTCTTGCTGGCAGAAATACTGTGACCGTTAGTGTCGCCCCATTTAACTAAATTGTTAACGGCACTTTGCAACTGTCTCCCAATCAAGCGCATGTCCGAGTCTTTTCAACTGATGTGCAAATCATTCACATATAAAGCTGCCTGCATAGAGGGAGATAAAATTGATAGGAGATTATTTGTCATATAATCGTTATATGACAAATAATCACTCAATATTCTCCACTGAGGAACTTCCTAAGTTAGGGAGAGTACCACCCAAATGAACTTTCAAAGGATATACATCTAAAAAAGGGCGATCATATACCTTCCCGATATCAAAGAAAAAATAAACAAGATGATTTCTCCGGACAAAAACATTTCTTAATTTTGTCGAGAGTGAACCTTCCTTTGCGGAAGCTACTCTAAAACAGAGAAATGAGTTGGTTCTTTTTCAGCTGATATGCGAGACGGGCATTAACCATACGTTCTAGTGCCTTACAAAGGCAGCTCGTGAATTCTATCGGTCGATAGCTGAGAGGGTTCTTTCCAGGTTTAGGATGGTGATCACTATGGCTTCTAGCCATCGACGGGGATACACCTACTCCCTCCATAGTTGATTGAATAGTTAAGGTATCCGACTACGTTCGGAACCGTGATTTTAAAAAAGCGCATAAATGGATAATTTTCGTGATATTTAGTGTCACTTAGATTGGAATACAAGTATAAAATTATTTTAAGGACATTTTGACAAAAAATTATTTAAATACAATACTTCGGCAAAAAATAAACTTTTTTCAAAATGTTCTCCTTTTGTGAAAAATGCTTCTATTATAATAATATTTTGCCTGTATATAGCTCAGACCTTTGTACAGAGGCTCAACTAGGAGTTTTGATAAATTCACATTATTTTCAGAGTTACAACCCATTGAAATAATTATCAGCATTTTTTTCTTAAAATTTCTCCCCTCTGTTGTCGTAAAATATGGATAAACCCACTTCTAAGTCATATATTTCAAAAATTCTCATCGAGCCTCTATGAAGAGGTCTGTGCTATATACAGGCAAAATATTATTATTATAGAAGCATTTTTCACAAAAGGAGAATATTTTTAAAATATTCTATATTCATTTTTGTCAAAATATTGTACTTAAATAATTTTTAATTGTAATACTATTCTTAAAACAATTTTATATACATTTTCTAATCTAAGTGACACTAAATATCAAAAATATTATCCATTTCTACGCTTTTGCAAAATCACGGTTCCGAACGCAGTCGCATACCTTAAAAGAGACATCGGGAAATCCTCGTTCAAATGGTGAAGCCAATTATAGGATATTCCATAAGGGCTTTGACTAGTATTGCGGCCCAATAACAAGGCTTTCTTCAATTCTTAAATGTCAAAGTCACAGTTGTATGGTAGAAGTTGTCAAAACCTGAATTTGATAGGTGTCCGTTCTAAGCAATTCATAGTCGCTAAAAGAGTAGTGCTATATAGATCAGAGCTAGACACACAAGAACTGTCTTTAGAATTCTAACACTTAAAAAATCTCTCAGAAGCAATCACCAGCTGGTTGCCAGGAGCTCCTGCCTACGGAGAAACATGGCCCAAAGAGCATGCAACAGGAATCCACTTTCCCTCGATACATGCGGGTTAGACTAAAAAAAACCAATCTAGATAATAACTGAGAATTGAAAAAAGAACCGTTTTTGAAATTATTCAACTAAATCAATCGAAAACAAGAGAACGCATAAAATAATAGAACTTAAAATACCGAAACAAAAAATAATGTCAAAACAATCGCTAACTGAACTAAAAATAACGTTAAATATTGATCTGCAGCTAAAATTGACCAAACAAATATTTGTTTTTTTTTTCTTTCTTTTCAATGAACTCACTTGGGTATCTCAGGGACGTGGCCCCCTGTACTCATCCAAAGGTCAACTCTGATAGGGAAAAAAGGAGAAATTTAGTGACAAGATGGAGGGTTGGAAACGGAGAAGGATCACTGGAAGGGTACACTGGGGTCATGACACTGGGTTTACAAAAGTGAGCAATCATCTCGGGAAAAGGAAAAGATAACTTTGGCTCCTCGGGACTGTGACTTCTGTACTCATCTAAAGAAGATGGGCCGCTTGAGGGATGGGTCCGGCTTCGAATCGAAGGAAAACATTAATTGGAGGGGGGAATTGAATTTCTACCCTTTCAAAAGGAAAAATGTAACCGTTTATTCTGGCCATTTGTATGGATGGTTTATCCCATTCCTCAGTTAATCTTCAGTATTCATTCAATCCTAAACATCGCTGTCGGCTCGTATTTAGGAATTTCTTTTTGTATGCGCTTTCTTTTAATCACCTAAGCTTATAAGATATTGGTAATAGCATCAAGACGAGTTCAATACGAGACAAGCATGGAAGGGAAGTATTTTATAAGCGGAAAGAAACAGAGAGCAGAGCAGTGAACGCTGAAAATTTAACAGGGATGAAACAAATATACGTCGATGGCGTCATATAATTTTTGCTTGTAAGTGATCAACAGTCTTTAAAAATTCTTTCGCAGCTTTTCATAATCATTCTTTGAAAAAAATGTTGCATAACAAATGCATTAGATGGGAAGGAAGACGAGACCGTGTGGGAGACGCCGCACAGTGCGCAGTTTTCCCAATCTGGCACTCGGAAAGTCCCAAATGGAAATTGCGCGAAATAAAAAAAACAACAACCCACTATTTATGGTCCTCATAGGTTCGCTAACCATGTGGTAAACAGTTTTCGTCAGTACGTGAATGGAGATATTCTACAATCAGCGGCTTAGATTGGGTTTCTTTCTGCTACAAAAAACACTTGCAAGCGTCATTTTCTAGTAAGAAGTTCAATCGTTTCGTCTGAAAAAGATTTTGCAAATTTAACTGATTTTTTTTAAATACATGCCATAGGTAAGTAATTTCTTGATTTGACTTTCAAATTAGGTTCAAGTTTGATTAAAAATTATAAAAACATAACATTTAGCACATCATGTAACTCCTACTAACATATAACGGGTTTCTGTGTTTATTGGAGTAGAACTTTCGGGATTGACACGGATTGATCACAGTAACACTTAAGTCACATAGAGTAGATATAGATCTTTAATTTAATACTAAATTTATAGCCGCTACTACCTGATACTCCCAAATTGATGATATTTTTTTCAGCGTTGGCCGATGGTATTACTCGGCGTGCCTTATTCAATGTATGGAAAATAGAGCAAGATAGAGCAAGATACTAGCGCACAACTAATGTTGTTTTGAGTTTAGTTAGGACTACAACGGACTTTGATAAATATGAGAACCAGCAGCAATTAAAATTTAGAAAAATTGTTAAAAATTTCTGCTAGTTTGTAGGGGGAAAATGGATGAGGTGCCATAGAAATGAAAAATTATTTTCCAAGTCGAATGATGCGTGGTTGTCGGGGAGAAAGATTTAGATTATATTTTATTATTTTTTTAAGGAAAATATATAGCTAATATTTTAGTGTGGTATTTTATGTTTATTTAAGCTTATAATAATTATTTTTTCAGAATTATAAACTTTAAAATGGTTTTTCTCGGTTTGTGTTTTTTCACATTCAAAATACCACTTCTTCCACAATTATTTACCAATGAATTCCATTTTTCCCTTGTGTCTTATATGTAATGCATGTAACAAAATTAAAGATCCATTTTTCTGTAAATTGATACTTCTTTTTTTAGAAAAATTAAATGTGGCTTTTGGTTGAATATTTTAGCATATATATATATATATATATATATATATATATATATATATATATATATATATATATATATATATATATATATATATATATATCCATTTTACTATTTTTTCTCTCCAAAACATTAAAGTATTGTAAAATCGATCCGTTAAGGTGTTTAAAACATCCTCAGAAATATTACAAATAATTCATGTCAAAAAATTAATTAACACAAGAATAATAAACTTTTAAAATTTCCAAATTTTTCAAAAGAAATTAAATTTGTAAAATTGTGTGAATAATACGTGCAAAATTTTATCTTGTATCGCTTTCTTAAATAAACATTATATGAAGTGCCAAAATGTAATTTTTAAATACTTAAATAAAAAAAAATGCTCAAACGGTACGAGTTTTTTTAAACACTACCTAATATCTTTTATTGTTTTATGTACAATTTTTTGTTTGGTTGTATTTGTTTAATCTTAAACAATTATTAAATTTAATTTTTTTAACTTACCACACTATTTCTTGTATTATTTCTCCCACGTGTAAATTACTGCTTCTGTTAATATCCTTAGATCCTTGTTCAAAAACTAGTTCCACTTAGCAATCATTTGTTCTTGATCCAATTCAAACGACGTAAATTAGTTAAGACCCTATGAACCTTATTTGTTTGTAAAAAACAGAAAAGAATACCCAATTGACATTAATTACTATGATTTTAGATCATTCTGAAGACTTTAAAATAATTTCCGTGCGCTAGATGGGGAAAACTTCCCACTGTGCACGGACACCAGTTCTGAAGTCTGCTGTGACGAATCATTTTCAAAACATGATCTTGACGTTTAGAGTAATTAAATGTTCATGTATGTATTTGAAAGTTTTTAATACTGGTCAAATAAATTAATTATTAACTTCGAATTATTTCTCATGATTTTTTTTAATGTCTCAAGTGTCGGATTATGATGAACCTTTTACACAATTTTTTTATTTTTTCACAAAAACGTGTAGAGAATTGGCTTAGAATCGATAGCGGCTTAAATAAGAGTAAATATGGAATTTCAAAAATAAAAATAAAAATTACAAAAGTAAAGGGTTATATATTTAATATTTTTTATGTTTGAAATAAAATGAACATACAGAATATGGAAGGAAAAGTAAGCTTTGAAAATAAATTTAGAAATTTTTAAGGAAAACTTATGACGGAATTAAATGCAATTATACAAGAAAAATCCCATTCGATAATATTTATTAGACCAAAACCAAAATTATACCTGCCAAATTTCCTATAACACACATCATAATTATTTCTTCATCAAGATTTACTAGGATAAAAAAATGATACTTTTCCTTCATTAATTTTATCAAACTGCCTAATCGTCGTAATTTCAATTTGCCATTCATAACAAGGTCCATTTCATTTCGGTCATAACGCTCAGTAACGAAGACTTAAGAAACATCACTCAAAAACACGCTCATTAAACACAAGATCGCAAAATTTTTCAGAAAGTGCTCTATAACATAAAAGAGATCGCCAAATTATTATTAATTAAATCGATTATATTAGGAATTACGCCAAAAAGGTGTGACGTCCTACACGTCTTTTCTTTAACAAGTCCTTTGGGTTCTTAGGGCCAGAATTAATGGCAACACTTTTCCAACCAAATACAAGAAACGAGAAGTGAAGAGATGCAAATAATATAGGACAAAAATACAGGATCTTAGAGTAAGCGTGATTCAACGTAAAGGAATGTAAGACAATTGACGTGAGTTGTGGCAGTTGATGATTATTGAAGTTCGTGATTCAAGATTTAAGTTCTACGTGTCGTGGATAAACATATTGGTGTTCGACTAGAAGTTAAACGTCAAGCTACATACCATTGTAGATAAAGACAAGTTAATTACAGAATAATATAAGGTAGGATTGATCACTTATTAGTATATTTGAAGATTAGGCGGTTCGATTATTGAGATTGATCTGAATTATATTGTGTGTTGCGTATTGCGTCATTGTAGATTCTTTCATAATAATTGTTGTAATTAAATTTGTTAAAAGTTTAAGTTGAACATCTTAATAAAGTCATATTAAGATAATGTTTGATCCTAGTTCTTAAGTTAACCCTACACCTCTAGGTCACGCTGATGTTTCGAGGGATGTACTTCCAAGGGGAGGTACATCACAATGGCGCCCAACTAGGTTTAATCTATATGACCCCGAGATGAGAAACGCAAGAGGATTTAATGTTTGGCCAGAAGTACATTTTTCTGGGTCGGAGAACGTCACCGAATTTTTAGAAGGTATAGATAACCAAATTAAATTACTTGAAATACCCAGTGACTTATCTTGTGCTTATTTAAAGGGTCATCTCCTGGGTAGAGCGCTGGATTGGTACCAAATATTCGGATCGACGTTAGTGCAAAATACCGCCACGGACTTCGCACAGCTGAAAGCATTCCCGGCCATCCAAAATAAGAAAGATTTAGAGACCCGTTTTTATGCGTCTCAGCAAAGACAGAACCAGGAGCCGACAGATTTTGTTTACGATTTGCTTAAGTTAAATAAGAAGTTAGAACTGGGGATATCTGAGAAAGCCCTTGTAGATCATATTTTCGTTAGACTTGAGCCGCAAGTTCAACATTACGTGGAGTTGCGTAATCCATAAACAGCGATCCAATTATTAGAAGTATTAAGTTTGAGGAAAGATATTCGTGCAAGGCAACATTGGGTTCGAGAAATAGTAATAACGTGGAAGTACGAGGTTGCAATGAGCGTAGGATTTCTAATGTTGGTAATAATCGAGGAAATTGGAGAAATTCTGAAGTGGTACATAGACCCAATAATGGTAGAAATGATTATAGGGGGTAACTATCAGAACAACCGTCAAGGAAATCGGTGGTTCGAGAGCAGGAATAGGTTTCAAAACGATGATCGCAAATTTAACGATAGGGGATATCAATTTAGAAATCGAGGTCAAAATGACGATTTTAGGAGAGGGAACCAAAGAAATAGGGGTTCGAGTGAAAGTTTTAGTTGGGGCAGTAGAATGCAAATGGAACGATTGAATGTTTTGAAAGTGAGTGATATCAAAGGTGATCAGACGCAGTCGATAAATCAGTCACCGATTAAACTTTTAGGTCTCCGGTAGAACTTCCGTATGTTCCTATTTCATTAGACGAAACTTTTACGAAAGCGTTATGGGACACTGGAGCGGAGAAGTCATTTATATCGGAAGAGACATACCAAAAATATTTTTTTATAAACAAGTAAAGAAATCGAGTACTCAGGTGATCACGGCGCAAGGAGCTAAATGTCGAAATATGGGAGTTGTGGAATTAAATATTCGAATACGGGATTTCGAAAAGCCTTGGTTGTTCCATGCGTTAGCAGATTTAGAATACCCATGTATTCTCGAGATAGACTTCATAGGTGAATCAAAGATCATTTTGGACTTTGATCAAAAATCTTTGGCGATTCCAGATTCGCAGATTAATAAAGTGGTTAAAACGGTTGAAATAGAAAAAGCAGAAATAGATCTTTCTAAGACTAAAATAAAACAAAAACAGAAACGGGAATTACAAGATTTGTTCAATAGTTTTCAAGGATTGTTTTCTGATAAACCAGGGCTTACGCATGTTATATATCATGAGATTGACCCTGGAGATAATCCACCAGTTGTTTCCCGCCCGTACAGGCATGATAGGCTTAAACAAGAGATTCTTGATTATCACGCTGACAAAATGTTGAAAGAGGGAACTATAATTCCCATTCAATCCCCGTACGCGTCATCAGGTGTGTTACGTAGAAAGAATAATGGGTTACCACCGGATAATCCGGAAGCATATAGATTTGCTGTTGATTATCGGAAACTAAATGCGATCACGAAGTACCCTAGATATCCTTTACCCTTAATAGACGATTTAATAATGAACATACCCCACACAGGCATAATGTCTGCCCTGGACCTTCGGTCGGGATATTTTCAGATGGCTGTGAACCCGCGTTTCATGAACCCTCGTTTGTCATGAAAAATGGTACATACGCTTTCCGCAGAATGCCATTTGGCTTGTCAGGGGTGGCTCCTAATTTTCAGAAAGCTATAGATATTATTCTCAAACCCGTGATAGGCAAGTTTGTGAGTGTCTATATGGACGATGTTATTATATCATCTCCATCATTCACTCAACATGTTAAGCATTTGAAAGAAGTTTTTCGATTATTACGTGAAGCGGGGTTAACCTTCAATAAGGACAAGTGTAAATTTGGTTGTGAAGAGTTAAAATATTTCGGTTCAATTATTAATAAGGAGGGAATTAAAACTGATGAAACAAAAGTTCAAGCTATGGTTGAAATGAAACCTCCGCATAACTCCAAGGAGGTGTCGAAGTTTTTAGGAATGTACCAGTGGTACGCAAAATTTATTAAAAATTATGCCGATCTTTGCAAACTTCTTTATAATCTTAAACGAAAATTAAAGAAATTTTTTTGGTTGATTGAGGCGCAGAAAGCATTCGATGTGGTCAAGGCGGCTATAACAAAAGCGCCAGTTTTAAAATTCCCAGATTTCAAAAAACCTTTTGAGTTATTTACGGATGCAAGCTCAATAGGGGTAGGAGCAGTCCTAAACCAAGAGCAGAGACCAGTAGTATTTGCTTCTCGTACGCTTAGTGCTGCGGAGAGGAATTACACGGTAACAGAGAGGGAATGTTTAACAGTAGTTTGGACTCTGAATAAATTCAGAATGTATTTAGATTCTTTGCCGATTAAGATTATTACGGATCACGCTGCGTTAACGCATTTAACGAATGGTAAAAGTTTGTCAAATAGAATGATCAGATGGGCATTAAAATTAGCAGAATTTAATATAGAATGGGAGCATTGGCCTGGAACTCAGAATACAATAGCTGACATTTTGTCGAGAAAACCAATTGAAAGTATAATAGGAGAGAAAGTTAATTGTGCAATAATCAGAGATTTGGTACTTTCGTCACGAGATCAGTTAATAGAAGAACAAAAAACAGACCCAGAGTTAGGTCATATCTATAGATATCTAGAAAACCCCAGAAGATAGCTCGGTTAATGCGGCAATATGTGAGAATTGGTCTCGCAATTTTAGGCTTGTAAAGGCTTGTTATTTTATGCGAAATATGCAACGTCATTAGGAGAAATGCGAGTATACATTCCCCCAAATCTTTAAGGAATGAAAAATTATGAGAGAATTTCATGACAAGCCATTAGCAGGTCATTTCGGACGTTTTAAAACGTATCATAAAATAAAGGATGTTTGTTATTTCTCGTATATGAGAAAATATATTGATCAATATGTCTCTACATGTCATATGTGCCAAATTAATAATTATAAAAACGCGTTACCAGCTGGTCTGTTAATACCAATTGTATCAAATTATCCAAATGAAATAGTTACGTTAGATTTGTTAGGTCCTTATCCCGTGTCGAGAGTAAGACGCAACCGATATGTATTAGTAATTACGGATCATTTCAGCAAGTGGGCTGAAATCATACCCCTTAAAAAAGCCTCTCCTCGAGTTATAGCAGATAATTTTTTTGATGATTATGTGTCGCGTTTTGGTGCTCTAATAAAATTAATTAGTGATAACGGTCCCCAATTTATTTCCGATATTTTTGAAAATTTAAGTGAAAGATTAGGCATAAGGCATATGAAGACTGTTGTTTATAGACCTCAAGCAAATAGAACAGAACGCATAAATCGCGATCTGGTGCAAATGATTGCAAATTATGTCAATGAGCAACATGACACATGGGACCATTTCTTACGTGAGTTTGCTTATGCTATTCGTACGGCTGTAAATGTAACAACGGGGAAAACCCTTGCGGAATTATTCTTAGGTAGAAAGTTAGTTACGCCTTTTCAGAAATTAGTAATGGTATCAGACGGAACGGAATTTGCAGTAGGAGATATTGAGAGATTGTTTGAGGAGGCTAGACGAAACACAGAAACTAAACATGAAAAATGGAAGAAATATTATAATAAACGTAGGCATGATGTGCAAATTAAGGTGAATGATTGGGTTTTGGTAGCAACACATCCTTTAAGTTCGGCAACAAGAAAAGTGGTAGCTAAGTTTAAAACAAATTTTGAAGGTCCGTATAGAGTATTAGATGCTAAGAATAACAACGTAGTGATATGGAAAGCGGGAAAAAGGTTAACGATTAATGTAGATCAGGTTCGAATATATCGTCATAGGAAATGTGGCGAGACGGAGATAGGAACTGGTAGTTCGGATAACGGTAGTTTGCGCGATGAATCAACTGGTTTTGACAGAGTACAACGAAGATCAAATGACTCGCGAGATGGTAAAAAGAAAGGGTCAGAAGTAAAGCGTGAGTTGGAGGAAAAAGGGTTAAGTTTTAGAAATAATCAGGGAAAGAAACACACTAATAAGACCAATAAGCGCGGACCATTTATCAGATCAATACCTAGTTCTTGGTCTGAGAAAGGTAGAATGATTAAAAAAAGAGAAAAGTCAAAAGCTAGAATATAAAAGAGCAAATGAATCTAGGTCAGGAGGACCAGAAAGGAAAGTTCAGAAAGGTTCAGAACATAGCATTCCTAAAAGAAATTTATCGTCAAATTATAATAATACTGTGTTGCCAAAATACAGAAAGAAAAGCCGAAGTGCAGAGACGATAACGCCCAACACAAGCGGCTACAATCTGAGACCAAGAAAGGGGAAAATAGAAGAGTCCCGACAGACCATAGAGAGGAAGACACAACAAGGAGGACCAGTTCGATCCAGAAAAGGCAGAGAAAGGAACGATAGTCCATACATCGAGGAGCGAACAAGATCAAGCAACAAGAATGCCAGACGAGGAGGTGATCAACAACGGCAAGACCAGGAAAGGAGAGGAACGTGTACAAAGAAATCCTTGTCACTGGAGGTCTTGGTAGGAAACGCCAACTACAAGTCATAAGAACCAGGTTGTGTATCGTTTCTTTTTATATTCTTTCGAACAAGTGGTTGGAAGAAACTTTGCAATACAGCCAAGTCACGGTCGGATAATTAAAATTTTAGAAGCCAAGCAAAAAAGTGGACACTAAAATGAGTGTGTTTTTCTAGAAAAGAAAAAAGCTTTTGTCTGGTAAATTTTTTGTATAATTCTGGAGAAAACAACTGTAAAAATGCATTTGTTTACTTCTGTTATGACTTCGCTAAGATGCGACAATTCCTTTGGTTGTTTGTTTTGTTTATTGAAAAATGTTTCTAATTGTATAGTGTATATATATGTGTTGTTATATTGTTTCATATTAAGAAACATCTGGTTTTGGGAAACGCGTCGTAGATAGCATACTAACATAATGTTTAACCAGCGCTGCGCGATTTGAGGGGAAGTTTTTGAAAGAACCAGATGAAAAATATGTATAGAAATTAGTTACAATTTAAAAGTGATATGTACTGTATAAAAATTGTGAAATGTAATCATAATGTGTAAAAAATATTTTTTTCAAATCACTTAAGAGATTTTTGTTTCAGGGTAACAGACCTTGAAACCTATAAGAAATTTACCTATCTCGATACAAAGATCGGAGCTAAAGAGAAGATGTAAAGAAGAAAAATTGTTAGAATTTAAGTGAACATTTAGGTAGAATTAAGTTAGTTAAGAGACGTGTGGGGCTCGTTTTTTCTACCATTTAAGTCATATATGGTTTTTCTCCGGCTCTGTTACGCAGATGGGACACGTCTATTTTTTCTGTACATATGAGAATCTACTGTGATTAAAATGCATGACTTTGAATGTTAGTCTATTTAATTAAGTAAAATTTATTGAAGCTGTGGAAATTCAAATTAAGGAGAAATATTAAAAATTAAATTTAAGATGAATAGTAAAAATTAAAATTTAAGTCAATCATTATAAATTAACGGTTAGAATAAAATTTAGGCACGTAATTTCTTAAGGGCCATTAAGACCCTTGAATAAGTCACGTTTTGTTTCTTGGAGGGGACCGTGACGTCTTACGCGTCTTTTCTTGAACAAGTCCATTGGGTTCTTTGGGCCAGAATTAATGGCAACTCATTTCCAACCAAATCCAAGAAACGAGAAGTGAAGAGATGCAAATAATATAGGATAAATATAGGATCTTAGAGTAAGCGTGATTCAATGTAAAGGAATGTTAGACAATTGACGTGCGTTGTGGCAGTTGAAGTTTATTGAAGTTCGTGATTCAAGATTTAAGTTCTACGTGTCGTGGATAAACATATTGGTGTTCGACTAGAAGTTAAACGTCAAGCTACATACCATTGTAGATAAAGACAAGTTTATTACAGAATAATATAAGGTAGGATTGATGACTTATTAGTATATTTGAAGATTAGGCGGTTCGATTATTGAGATTGATCTGAATTATATTGTGTGTTGCGTATTGCGTCATCGTAGATTCTCTCATATTAGTTATTAATATTATATTTGTTAAAAGTTTAAGTTGAATATCTTAATAAAGTCATATTAAGATAATGTTTGATCCGAGTTCTTTCGTTAACCCTACGCTGATACTTCGAGGGATGTATTTCCAATGGGAGGTACATCACAAAGGAATCAACTGTTAAAATAATAAATTAATTTGATGTAGTCAAAATCCAGATTTCAAACCACATTCTACAAAATTTTGATTAAAGGCTATGGTTTCAGTCATGGAATAGTTCGTTTATAACAGTACGTCCACTTAAGTCCCTTGCCACCTTTATAATTTCAGAACGACTGCTGCTGTATTCATGAAAACGGTGTCTATGTATAGTAAAGTAGCCATGTGGTACTAAATAAAACCAACTACAGTGCCACCTGGTGGAAAACTGCGAAGTTGACTTTTCGATCTCGAAAACGGAACGAGATATGGAAAAAAGTGGATTACGAAGTTGCAGAGCATCATCGATTTAGGCCGAAAAGATACCTTGGGGACATTAGTGCAACAAAAAAAAAGCCACGGCTAAACCAAACATTTGTTTCTTCGTAATTTCCTCTTTTCCAATTTTTTCGTAAATTAATCTGAGGGGGGAAATCAAGTTATTACGATATACCTTTATATGAGATGTTCAAACTTCTCACCGTCAGCTGCAATGCCTATTTGAATCTTCATTTGAATGTACCTTGGCGCACGTTGGCTCAAGCGTCCGTATTGCGTCCTTATAAGGTACTGCAATGTTTGTGGATGGGACGCATATACTTTCTGCTTCATGTATCCCCACAGGAAAAAGTCCAGTGGAATCAAATTAGGTGAACGTGGAGACCAATCTTCGACACCCAATTATTTGGCCAACATGAAGGCATGCCTGATCACAAGACATCTCCAGTGAAACAGTACCTCGTCAAAGCATTCGGGATCCAAATAATTGGGAATGGTGGTGTTGAAGATTGGTCTCCACGTTCACCTGATCTGACTCCACTTGACTTTTTCCTGTGGTCCATCCGCAAACATTGCAGGACCTTAAAAAGACGCATTATGGACGCTTGAGTCAACGTGTCACGCTCTAAGCTCCAAAGTGTGCAACACGATCATTGGCATTTTAAAACATTTGCATTTGAAACATTTTAAACTGAATAGCATTATTTACGAATTTTTTTATATACCGAAAAAAGAATTGAAATAAGTTCTAAGAGGGAAATGTCTAACAGTCAAACTTTCTTTCGCTCATTAAGTAAAAGGTATTACTTCACTAATTTGGAAAAACCATATCGGTGAAAAGAATCCGAGAACTATTGCAATAAAAAAGTCGTAAATAGATATCTGAAATTAAGTGTATTATTAATGTCCTCAAAAAATGTAAATTGATTTTTTACAATGTAGGATATCAAAATGCTCATGAATTAATATCAATAAAAGAGAGAGAGACAGACTGTTTTTCAATATAAAATTGCATTTAAAATCCTTTTTGTTCTATAGTGAGATTAGACTCGGTCTGTACGGGGTGAGTGTTTTATTAACATCGCCCTATAAAGCCACACGGGGCTATTAACGACGGACATCGCAGTTTTTAACCATGGTCACCCCACAGTTTGAGAAACGCTACCATAAAAGCTAGACAGGATTTAAGTCAGTGCTGAGTATTTGGCAGAGCAACTACAGACGGACAATGCGGGTCTATGTTGGGAATCATTGTCCTAGTGGAAGTAGAAGTTATTTCCTAAATGAAGCTTACAGACACTTTACTAAAGATTAGGTTTCGAGATATTCAAGTAGACATGTTGTGTAATGTGCTATCAATGAATTCATGTTTGCTGATACCTGACATGTAGTCCCATACCATCGCATTCTTCCCCCCCTTTCCTTTTCTCATAGCTCTTCCGATTTCATTGTGACGAATTCAGTTGCATTTCGGGAAAACGATCCGATCTTTGTTCCAATGCTCTCTTTTAAAAGTTCTTTCGATTGGTATATGGTTTACTTCTGGCTGCTCTAGACGAGCAGGGGGGAAAATCCGCGGACAGTTTTTGGACAAATTACTTTGTTAGTATTGTAGGATAGTACTTGAAAAATTAAATACTTCCCTCTCTTCAGCTTTTTTTGTGCTTGGAGCATTTATCACACTAGCAGATGATCCAAGAAATTGTTTGTCACAAATTTTACTATCCTATCCACTGTTTCCCCAATTTCTTACACTGATGGATTCTGAATATATAAGCGGATAATAATTTTTTTTTTCAAATTTCGAATAACTAAGCAGAAATAATCAAGCTTTCACAGCTACTTTACATAGATCAAACTATATATGTATATATAATTTTTTCTTTCATAACTTTGATACGCGCGTACAGAATCAGACAATATCTTATTTTGCATAAAACTCAACGTTATGCTTTCCTTTTAGTCCATCATTTCAATGGGTTTAAAAGTTCTATTTATTTTTTACAGTTTATTTATTTGAATTTAAAATTATATATACTATTACAAAGATCATATAATATTATAAGATATGCGGCTATTATATACTATTATAAAGATTATATAAATAATAGTGCTTCAATAAAAATAGTGAATTGTGTAGAATTCTTCTCTCTCTTTTTGTTGTTGTGAAAATCTAAAGTTATGTCTGTCATTGTTTATTTCAAACGTTTTTGGCCTCATTGTTCACACAGAGTTTATTCGAACATCGCAGCAGCCATTTTAAAGAATAATGGATTATTCTAGATTGAATAGGATTCACAAATAGCTCACAAAAAACATGGTTATGAATAGGCAAGAAGTTTATATTTTTCTCAGGTTTGTCAATCGAGTATTGATTGACAATTTGATAATTCGTTCTTTTTTCCTTCTGTTTCAAACCAGACATCTAAAAAATTCTCTTTTCACTCTTAATTGATGTTTATCAAATAAGAATGCGAAAGTTCGTTTCCTTGAAAATACCGTTTCCCAGTCAAAATGCAACGATGCAAGAAACTTGAGCAAGGAAACGTTACTAAGAACGTAAATAGATTTTTTTTCAGCTTGGGCATTCATCCAGATAATGGGACACCCGAAAGTTCGACCGTAGGGAATGAATTTTGTGATCAGACTGTAATGGTACGCTGCATCTATTTTTCTAAATCTCCGAGTTCATCAGCACTGCAGGCAACAAGTCAAGAAAAATCATCTCTACAGGTTAGAAACAAAATTAAAGATTGCCGTTTTACCGGATGCAATGATCTATCAGTAAAATTGGAAGCTAAACAGTTCTTTAAAGACAGAAGCCAAAGAAATTCCTGTTTTAATTTCAAATGCTTCAAAATCACAAAATGATTATACAAAAAAAAATCAAATGGATATATTTACTCCCACAGAGAAACAACATAGCTTGAACCTAATTTACTGAAAATAACTTTTTATGTAAAAATAAAAAAAACTGAAATCTATTCAATGTTTCATTAAAACACTGAAGACAACAAAAAAAGTATGTTTTACAATACAATAAAAGGCATTTTTAAACCACATAATTCACAGATTTTCAAAATCTTCGTAAAATCTTTATTTTTCCCCAAAATGAGGAAATAGATTGCGTGTAGCTCAATAATTGTACTTATTAGGCTGTCGCCCAGCCAGTATGGTGGCTATGACCCTCGGCTTGTAACCGAGTCGGTTCGAATCCCGAGTAAGACCTTCGGGAAAGAAGTCGGTCTTTCGTCTGAAATGGATTCCCGTCTCGAAAGGAAAGCAGCGCACCCCTTCTTGTTATATGCTATCATCTGTAATTTCTGTTCTTCATTTGTATTTCATGTTCCCAGGATCAAAAACACACTTCAGCAACAACAACTTATTAGACTACACAGGAACATCATTTTCTTTAAGTCTTATATACTTCATGCTTCGCTTCTCGAATCCAATCATGTAGCAAAGAAAAAAAAGTCCTTCTAAAGCAAGGAATGTGAGATATCTCTTTTTAATTCTCCTCCATACATGCATTAATTAATTGAATTAATCCAAATAAATTTCCCAAGAAAGGGAGTGAATATTAAAGTCGCACTGTTCAGCTACTTGAGGACCTTTAGCGACAGATCTCGTAATTTTGAACCATAGTCAAGTGAAGACACATGAGCTGGCAGACCCATCTCCTAACTTCTACACCGCACCAATGGGAGGACGTTTGAGCCTCGACAGATTGAACGTGCATCGGCCTCCTCTGCAAGGTAGATCTTCAGCGGCTCTAGGCTCCAACTCATGACACGCTAGTCACGAGTTCACTATATTACCGTGAACAACAAAGAGACCATGGAATACATTAAATAAGAACAAATAACACACGTTGATTTCAAAATTAAACCTATACGATGCAACTCTCAGGATTTCGAATCCACTTAATGCCGTACGGATGATTCTTTTACATATTCATGCAAAAATTATAATTGCAATATATCTTGAATATCTCAATCATCCTACCTGTGATTCACAACATATTTGAACATGAAAAAACATCAATCATTCCCAACAGTTAGCTTTTAAAGACTTTTTATTGTGAGGTACCAAGTCGTATTTTTTGACTTCTACTACGATTTATTTAGAATCCATGCTTGTGTGAGTTCATGTCAGGTAACAGAAAGAAAGGTCATCCTAGATATTTGGGAAAGGGGAAAACCCTTTTAGATCGATGGCTGAAACTGTAAAAAAGAGACATTTATCGATTCAAAAAGAGATCATCAATTAGACTTTTAACGTCGAGTCCCAGATCCGGTCTCCGTCTAAAAGTGCTGCTGAGATATTAGACAAAATGTGAGTTTAACTACAATTCCAAAAGAATTGAAAAAGTATGACTATATAAAGGTCGAGTTCCACGGGAGAAGCTATTCACTTGTAGAGTGAACAGAGCTAAGCGAATGACCATTTTCAAACAACACCTGAAGAAAACAAAATGGTAATATATTCAGATGAAAGTAAATTTTGTATTTTGGGAACGAAAATATGTCTCCAGGAAACCAAGCTCAGAGCTAAAGAAAGATGATCTTTTTCCGAGGATGGAGACGCTTTAGGAGGTACATGGGAAGCAGTGGGGATGGTAGTCTGGGGTTTATTGAATCAACAATTAACGAAATTGCTGACTTCATTATATTAAAGGCCGAGGTGTTATTTTTAATCCAATTTTGCGTAATCTTATCTCAAACTTCTTTAACGAGCATTTTTGTGTGGTTAAGTTTGTTTGATGAACTTACCACTACAAACTTTTAATTGGAAAACTGTTCCTCGAAGAGAACCAGTATTGATAAAGGAAAATTTGTATTAAGATAATTTAAAAAAGGAAAATGTTATTGTCAAATAGCTGAAATTGTTGGTAGAAAGCACACTTGTGTCCATAAAATAATTATAAAATTTAAAAATGTGATGTATTGATTGAAAATAAATATGAAAGAGAAGAGATAGGTATTCCGAGGGATGTAGCAAAAAGGAAACTTTGAGGGAAATCAAGACTGATCCTTATAGTAAGTGCAGCCGAACTTGCTGCAGAAACTTCTCAAATCATATGTAGAAATGTAAATGCTGAAATTGAGCGAAAATTTAATTAGACAAGCTGGATATAAAAGTCAAGTTGTTAGAAATAAACCATTTATAGGCTTGCAAAATTAGAAAAAGCGTTGGGAGTTTGCAGAAATTCATCAACTGAAGACAAAAAACTTTTGGAAGAAAGTTATATTTAGTGCTGAAAGAAAATTCAACATTTTTGACAATGTCGGCTGTCGGTACCGTATGAAGAAAGCGCAAATATTTGGATCCAAAATATTTACGTCTTTCAATTAAACATGGTGGTCGCTCCGTCGTGGATTGTGGTCGTATGGCTTCTTCCCGGGTAGGAAATTTGGTTTTTTATAGATGGCATTATGAACCATATGGTTTATTTAGATGTACTTTGAAAGAATCTAAGAAAATGCAAAAAATTTGGGTTTAGAATAATTTTCTTTCTTCCAGTGGGGCATCGACTCTAAAAGCACTGCACGTAACGTTCAAATATGACATCTTTTTCATTGTAAACAGCAGTTGTATATACCACCACAGTCCTTTGACATCAATGTCATTGAAAATCTGTGAGTCACATCGAAACAGCGATTCAAAAATAAAATAAAAACAAACAAAGACACGAAATCCATTTAAAACAAGTTTTGCAAGAAGAATGGGGTAAAATATCTTCAGATACCACCCAAGAGTTGGTAGAATAGGTACTACGACGTTTACAGTGCATTATAAAAGCCAAATGACATACAACTAAATATTGACACTTTCGTTGTATGTGAGATATTACAGGAATTCCATTGGTGTATTCTCTATATTTTGAGGGAAAAAACCTACATATGTTTATTTAAAATGCTTCTAAAGCTTTTCATTTTGGAAGTTTTCTGTTGATTGTTCTTTATTTTTACTTTAAATTAAACCATTTGTTAACTATAAAAATAAAATCATGTTTGCATTTCTTGGTAATGTATTATTTATGTTGAAAGTTAAATGAATCAAGAGTAAAAGTAAGGAAGTGTACTCTCAATTGTTTCAGACACAGTAAATTAACGGATGAATTATACAATAGCCATATCTTAACCCAAGTTATCAACACATGATTTTTAATATACACTCTGTCGCAAAAAAATATATGCACCCAGAAGAAATCAAGCTACAATCACGAAACTCAGCAAGAATGTAGTCTGGTAAGAGATATGCAAATGATTAAAATTTCGAAGCCAATGAGACAAGGCTAAGTGTGCTATGCGCATATTAGTTGCGCAACTGGGAGAGTTTAAAAGCATGAGTACGAGTGCCGTACGGCTATCCAAACGAATCTGATGACTTTGATAGACGATATTGAGACTTAGGATGCCTCTAAGACGTAACCGGCGGCAGTACGAGCAGCTGACGGACTTTGATAGGGGCCGTATAATAGGCCTCAGAGAAGCAGGTTGGTCGAATAGACGTATCGGCCGCCACCTCGGTCGGAGCGATATGGTAGTTGCTCGGTGTTGGCAACAGTGGATCACAGAAGGTAGAGTGTACCGTCGCGGAGGGTCAGGACGTCCCAGGAACACAAATGATCGCGAGGATCGTGCAATCAGAAGAGTGGCCACTTCGGCACCAACAACGTCGCTAGCATCGATTCAACGCCACTTACCTCCTTCCAGACATCCAGTGCCATCAAGAGAAACCATAAGGAGACGACTGACCGAAGTTGGCTTGAGGAGCCGACGTCCGCTAAGACGCTTACCACTGACCCCACATCATAGGCAGTGTCGATTGGATTTTGCCGACCTCGGGCAACTTGGAGTATGACAGACTGGAGACGTGTCATCTTCAGTGATGAATCCCGATTCAATCTCAGTGCTGATGACCACCGCACACGTGTCTGGAGGCGCACCGGCCAGCGGTCCGATCCGGCATTTATTGTCGAGCGGCATACAGCAATTTCACAAGGTGTGACAGTGTGGGGAGCAATTTCTTGGGACACACGATCATCTTTAGTGGTCCTTCAAGGCACTTTGACAGCTCGCAGATACGTGGACGATATTTTAACGCCGATTGTGCTACCCATGCTATCAAGTCGCCCAGGTGCCATTTATCAACAGGATAATGCTCGTCCACGTACTGCGCGACTCTCCCAACAATGTCTTCAAGGATATGACGTCCTACCATGGCCTGCCAGGTCACCAGATCTTTCGTCAATATAGCATGTCTGGGACGCGCAGGGAAGGCAACTGCATCCGTCCCGAGATACAGGAGAATTAACTGCGCAGATGCAAAGACTATGGCAGGATCTTCCACAGGGGGTCATAAGTGATCTAATTGAATCGATGCCACGCCGAATTTCGGTTTGTATAGCTGCCAGAGGTGGCTTTACTACTTACTGATTTTTAACCTTTTGCAAGCTGTAACCGCTTAATAAAATGATATTTTGTTCTGAATTTTTAATCATTTGTTTATTTTCATATACACTACATGCATACCAAATTTCGTGAATGTAGCTCAATTTCTTCTGGGTGCATATATTTTTTTGCGACAGAGTGTATATTAATTATATGCAATGGAAAAAAACTATTTGTACCTATTCCACTCAAGGTTTCAGTTGAAATACAGTATTCTGCAGTAACCCCATTCAAAAACAATATCAGTAAATCATTAAAAATAAGCAAATAAACACGTCTAACCTATTTCTTACATTTATTTCATCACTTCCTTAGCCCTGAAAGTTGTTATATGTTCACCTTCCAATCCAAGTAAGGAGAAAGAAGGATTTAGTTGAATGATCCTAAACTGGTTCTCTTCATTTTAAACCACGCTCAGGAGAAATCAGTTGGATTGAATGTGAAGCACTTATCCCGATTTTACAATGGAATCTAATCAACTAGTGCCTTATTGATGATTAATAAATTCCAGCGTAAACAACATATCATATTTTGAGCGTGAATCAACATATTTGCTCTCGGTGAAATTGTAATATTTTGCAGAGTGGAAAAAATGACCTTCCCCGTTCATGCTCTGTTGAGCATCGCGCTGACACCGAGAGCTCTCAGCGCGCTGTTGACAAACGTATTCGTCTTCCTCATGAGCACGGTCCCGCGAAAATACTCCGCAGGTTAGTACAATTTCTCCTATTTCAAACGCAGCACATTTTCCTCTAGATTCATCATTTCACTAATCTCTGGTTAGATCGAAACTGTAACATATCTATTTTAGTGGTATTGCAATTTAAATTCAACACAAGTCTTTAAATTTCTTTTTCAAATATTTTTGAGAAAAATAAGGTTGATTTTAAAATCAAATTGGAATCCAGTAACACTATACAAAAGAATCTTATTAATCTACAAAATGAGCCAAAGTGCTTAACTTTGCATTTGGAAGTACATAATATGAAAAAATCCTATTAGGATATTTGAAATAGTTCTTTGCCTCATTCGTATATATACATGTGTTAAACTTTTCTGTACAAACTATTTTTTTCCAACATCGCAATACCATAAAAGTTTTATATTGTTAAATATATTTAAAAATTTTCATTTGGATAGAATTGTATACAATGGAAAACTTAGATAATCATGCAATTTATTTCAACAGATTTTATAAAAAGATAATAACTATTACACGCATGATGTAATCTGAAATCCTTCGGATACAATTTTATATATCATTTATCATATTAATTATGTCAAATTGTAAATGTTTTTGAAAAATATTGACTCGTAGAACCAGAAAATTCGCTTGAATGTGTTCTCTTGTTTTATTTACGCAAAGCAAATTTTATGCACCATAACGAGTACTAACTATAAAACAGATAAAATCTCAAGGATCCAAATAATAAAAATTAAAGAAACTTGAATTTTCAAATTTTCCAAAAATCAAACGGAATTTTTTTTATAAATACCTTGCTAATGCTTTGAGCAAAAAATACCCTTTTAAATAAAAAGTATAAATTGTTCTTATATATTCGGCAGTCAATTGAATGAAAAGGAGGCCCTTTTTTTCATATTATGTCAATAATCGATCAAAATAGTTTTGAAATGGTAAAGGAAATTTTAAAATAATTTCGCGATTGATATAAAAATAAATTTACTACAGCCGATGAGTGGTCGCGAACTTTTGGCCTTGGTTCTAGCGCCACGGAAACCCTGACATAAAGACAGATCTGTAGAGGCTCAAAGTCCTTTCGGTAGTGTCGTGTGGAAGTTCCTCCTCATCATTTATCATAGTTCCAATGGTCCTCCCGTTGCCTTAGTTAATAAAAAATTCTATCAAACACAGTTGACGTCTTTCGGAATCATGGTTATGGGACTCAACTTATGAACGGGTACCTATTCTAGTGATGTGCAAAGTCGGACCACATATTTACAGCATCCATAATTTTTTTTTATGTCCTTTATACCTTATACGCATTTCATTCATTCATTTAACGTTTTCACTGCTTATTACTATCCGAATCAATACAATAAACTGGCTTCATTAATTTGAAAAGAAACAAAATTTGATCCAACCTACTATTTTATTTGATGTCATTGCTTCTTGACCAGATATCAACGTTGTCCTGGCCAGGAAACAGTCCTGACCTCAATCCTAATAAAAACTTCTAGCACCGTTTGAAAACTCTTGTCCGAAAGAGGTACCCATGAAATAAAAAGGAACTAATTGAGAATGTAATTGTTTCCTGGCATGATGCAATAAAAAGTTTCCATAATTTGGCCACCACTGTATATATGTTTATTTAATTATATATCTTTTGTTCAAATTTTCAATCGTTAATAAAATACTTTCTATTCAACCATTCAAGTGCACATACAATTTTTAAAACTTTTAGTGGATGACACTTGATGTTTATACAGTTTTTTCAAATATTCATTCATAAATTAAGTTAAAAAATGAATAAATAGTTATATAAACAAAAATAATAGTCCAACAGCATTTATAGAAAGGAAAATTGTTCGTTGCGTCACTGTAGCGCAATGGATAGCACGTTGGACTTGTAATCCAAAGGTCGTGTGTTCAAATCCCGCCTCGGATGGCCTAATTTCTGAGAATTTGATTTCTTTTTTACTATTCTATTTTATAAAAATAATTAATTTTAATTAATGGATAAATTGCAATAAACAAAAACAAAACTTCAACACCATATAAAAAGAAAAAGAAAATTGAAAGGAAAATCGCTTTCTATTTTGTCCCTTAATACTGTGATTCTGTCATGCATATTTATATTAATTGTAGCTATTTAATAAAAAGTAACTAAAATAAAAGGAATTGATTTAATTTCTTCTTATATTACTTGTTTTTTCTAAATTCTTTTTCTCAATGTGAATTATACGTTTATATAATGTGGGAGAAAACCCTGAATAATTTGTTTAGAATAAAAAATTTAATCTTTTTTCATAAACTGGTCATTTTAAAATAAACACACACACAGCAGCAGCAAAAATATAATACACTTGCCTTCGAAAGTTTGCGAACAGGCAATCATCTTGCGTGTTTATGCTAAAATTACAATTAAAATTGCGCTTCAGAAAATCAACATACCTCTCAGGGATTCTTCAAAATTTCTTTATTCAAACAAAAGCGACGAAATTCACCTTAACATTAAAAAACAAGAACGATCACCAAATAATCAACAACCCCTCCCACCAAAAGTCTGCGTACACTTACAATATAGAACTTTTAAAAAAAGACCCTTTGTTGTGAGATAATTGCACTAAGTCGTACTTTTAAGTAATTATAAGCTTCTATAACGATTCATTTAGGATTTGAATAACTGAAACAGCTAGAAAGATAAAAAAGTTCTAGAAGGAAGTTTCTCTGATAATAAAAAAGTTAAAGCCGCAATGTACTTTTGAAAGCAGTTAAACTGCTGAATACGTAATTACAGGGTGATTATATTTATTGGACTTCTACATAGGTCTTTATAATAGGTCTCTTTATATTCAAAATAGCGATTTCTACTCATCTCGGCATTAATTAACACATGCGTTGCATGCAAGTATAGTGGTGTGTGTGTGAATAGTTTAATACATTATTTTAAATATTTTCAATTTATCTCCTATGTTGAGACAATATGTACGTGCTTCGCATTTTAATTATTGGTAGTTTGTTTGTCGTGTTTATAGAAATGTCGTGTTTATGGTTGTGTGTATGGTTGTCTTGGCATATAGGATCGAAGACTGCATATACCACGTCCACTACGTCTAGACAGTTGTCTGAATACAGATCGTGCTGAGGACATGTAGTCATGTGTAATGGTAGGACATGTGGTCAGTTCTGTTTTAGGGCAGTTCCTCTCAGGTGGCGTGTCATGAGCTACTTGGGATGAGAAATGTACAGTTTTCTCTTTGAATTTATCACTGAAATGATATCGTTCAGTTGTAGTTGATCATTGTTGAATTTTCTTGCTTCTTTAGCTGAGGCATCAGGGGGTCTCGTTTTCATCAATTCCAACATGGGTTGGAACCCATTGCATGATGCACTTCTATTTCAACCTAAACACTTTGGGCAGAAAATTGTGCCAAGCACAGAGTCTCCTTTTTGAATCGCTTGAAGAGTAGCTGTGGAGTCGCTGAATAGGATTATTTCTTCTCTGTGTATCTTGGAGATTTAAATATTCATTCAATGCTATATGAATGGCTCGGAGCTCACAGGTGTAGTTAGATGAGGTTTTTCCTGCGCCAACTTTGAATTGATTTCTACTTCTCTACCCAGTGGAAAGGTGAAATTGATACCAGCTCTATCGTTTTCTTAAGTCTCGTATGAAGATCCATCAGATCCAATCATTTTATAACAAAAATCGATTACGGGAAGGATGGAAAAAAGGTTTTTAATTTTGTAAACAAGATTCAGAATAGGGCGAATACTTCTTCGACGGAACCTTTGAGAGTCGGTAATCGTGTTTTAACTAACGACATGGATATTTCCAACTCCTTTAACTCATTTTATTCAACTAAACAACGCCTAAAAAAGAGCCTTAAGACCAGGCAGAAAATTATTGGGCGAGAAATCCGTAATATTGCTTCGTCTCAATCTCATGGACATGAGATTTTCCATCGAAATTTTAGTATTTCAGAGCTAAGAGAGGCTGTTGGGCACATAAGGTGTGCTAAGAGTCCCGGACCAGATAATTTTCACCCTGAATTTTTGAAACACCTTGGCTGTAATGCACTTTCTGTGCTTTTGACACTGTATAACCATAGCTGGAAGTATGGTGTGCCTGCAATCTGGAAGAAGGCAATAGTTGTTCCTATTCCTAAAAAGAACAAACCTCTGGATGATTTAAACAGTTATAGCCCCATCTCACTAACAAATATCTTATCTAAGGTCATGGAAAGAATGATCACTTCTCGACTCGACTGGTATCTCGAAACTAATAATCTCCTGACTTCTTCTCAGGCTGGCTTTAGAAAATGGCAGTCCACAAACCAACAAGTTGCTTTTCTTGGCCAGTCCATCAAGGACGCCCTTGATCAGAGACACTCTGCTCTTGCCCTATTTGTGGATTTTGAAGCAGCCTTTGATAAAGTTTGGCGGCTTAAATGTATTCAAAAATTGCAGACCCTGGGTGTGTGCAATAATATGCTTATGTGGATAAGGAACTTCATTTCTCAGCGTTTCTCGGCCGTTCGTTTTGGAAATGCTATTTCCAGTTTTAAACAAAGTGAAACTGGCCTGCCCCAAGGCACTGTGATTAGTCCTATCTTATTCAACATCTTTATTAATGATCTCTTGGCATCTGATGGACTGACCAATATGGCTCTATTTGCGGATGACCTTGCCATCTGGTGCAGCACACCAAAGAGGGATCAGTCCAAACTAAATACCATCCTAAATCTGACCCTTGAAAGATTACACCTTTGGTGTATTGAAAATAATATGACTGTAAACCTAAAGAAGACTACTTGTCAGTTCTTCACTTTCAATAGACAATCATTCAGTCCCCAATTGGTTTATAACGGTTTGCCTGTTCAACAGAGTGATGTTTCAATTTATTTGGGTTGCGCTCTTGATAACAAATTGAAATGGACTAAACATGCTGAGCTTGTTGTTTCTAAGGCAAGAAAGCGACTCTCCATTCTTAAAAGATTGACCGTAGTTAAATGAGGATGCAATAGGGATACCTTAAATACAACTTACAAGACATATATTCAACCAGTTCTAAATTATTGCAATGAGGTGCTGATCTCTGCCTCAGAGAACGTTAGAAAACTTCTTGACACTTTCCATGACCAAGCCCTTCGCATGATCACTGGCGGAGTTAAAACTACTCCAGTACTTGCCATGCAGTTACTTTGCGACCTTCAGCCATTCACTAATATAATTGAGAAGAATGCTGCTATTCTCTTCAATAGACTTATTAGACTCCCAAATAATTCATTCTGGCGGGACTATGATTCCGATGGAGGACGTAATCTTAAGACTCAAAAGGGCTTTATTCAATGTGTTCGTGAGAACATTCAATATAAAGTCATTAATGATGTGCCCTTTGAATTATTGTCTTTTGCTAACCCACTCGACTACGCAATACTCGACATCAGATTGGACCTTGTTCTGAATGTGATCTAAGTCCAACTGCTCTTCACGCTATAGCTTTGGAAACTATCAATACCCGCTTCCCATCGGAGGAGTGGCTTCACATTTACACAGATGGTTCACTCTTGGACTTTGCCCAAGGCACTGGCATTGGTGTTTTTAGTCACCTCTTCTCCTTCTATTTACACGCCGGCCCTTTGACAACTCACTTTGATGGTGAGGTTGAATCTATACATATAGCCCCTCAGCAACTTGCTGTACGTCTTCCCTCCATTGAAAGAGCTGTAATTCTTTCAGATTCTACTTCTGCCCTTCAGGCTTTGTCCAACTATAATGAGAATAATTGTTTACGTGTGCAGAACTGTAGAGAACTCCTGGGAAAGATAAAAGGAAAGATCGCCTTTCAATGGGTACCATCCCACTGTGGTCTTTGGGGAAATGAGAGGGCAGACTTTTTGGCAAAAAGGGAACGGGTATCCTTCAGAACTTTCGCAGAGACCTGACACTTCATTCTGCCAAACTGGAAATTAAAAGGATTTTTAGGGAATCATTTCGCATTACAGCTTCTCGTGTTGCTCGTGATAAGCCTTGGAGTACACTATGTAAGAAATCCCACGGTATTCCAAGTTCTCCTCGTGCTGCTGCTGTGGCTAAATTTAGACTTTTAACCGGACGTGACTGCATTTGTGCTCATCTGTTTCGTTTTAATTTAGTGACTTCACCTATCTGCGTTTTGTGTGACACTGGACAAGACATGACTGCCGCTCATTTGGACGAGTGCTCTGCACTGAATGATCTTAACTGCATTGTAAAAAGTTATTGGAGAGCCCGTTGCCTAATGACCTGATGGTCAATGGCCTGGCATTTGTAAAATAAAAATTCCTTTGTCTTTGATATCAGCTGCTGGTTCTTATTTTGGAGCAGAATTTGAGAAGATAAGTGCTAATTTCGGTGTTCGGGAAGTATAGAGCTCTGCACTGGTTCCTGTAAAATCACATGCATATTGTGCTCCAGACCAATCTGTTGCCTGATTGCTTCATCAAATTGTAATGTTGAGGATCGTTTGAGTCTGTACTTTTTCTCCATGTATGAAAGACTTGGCTTCTATTGTGATCTTTTTCACGACTTCTGATCTTGTTGGTAAACGTAACAAAACTTGAATTCTCTTACTGCTTTCGAGTGATTGTAGACCGCATTCCAGCTGTGACTTGACATTGTCAGCGGAAGCCACAGCTCCAATAATTATCTTTGCAGCTCTAGCCTGTATGGTATCCATCTTATCTAGGGTAGAACACGAAACATGTGAACAAATCAGTGATGCATATTCCATGATGGGACGAATTAGCGCGCTTTGTTTCCAACGTTTTAGGACTTGCTGCCTCCCCTCCCCTCAGTCTGTGCCACACAGACTTTTAGGTTCTCAACTTTTTGAGGGATTAATCGGCACATTTCTTGGCATGTTCGGAAAAGCGTAGCTCTGCGTCAAGAGCGAGTCCTAAGTAAAGTAAGCTTTCAGTTTTTGATAGAGGTTGTTTATTGAAATCTAAGTTTGGTTTGAAGAGGTGCTTGTGTTTTCTGTCCGTAGAAAAAATACTGCATGACTCATTTTGTGGGTTTATTTTTAATTTTAAGGTGTTTGACCACTTGGAGATTCCTTTAAGTGAATAATTGAGAGTTCTTTCGGACTGCTTCAGATTTATATTAGAGTGCCGTATGCAATATTGTCAGCGTAAGAGGCTAACTTTGTATCTTTGTGAAGCAATGAGTGGATGTTGTTGACATAGATAAGAAACAACAGAGGACTGAGAACAGAGCCCTGTGGTACACCAAGTTTTTTTTTCTTATGAGTAAACACCATTGAAACGAACCTTTATTTTTCAGTTCTGGTGGAAGTCTGCTATCCAAATTGAGGCATTTCCTTTAATACTCCTTTCGTGAGAGGTTTGTATGAGCTTCTCTCTCCACAACCGTGTCAAAGGCTGATGTCATATCCAAGAAGACAACTGTGGTCTTTTTGTGTGGTTTAGTTTACTGTCCCACGATGATGGATTGGCAGAGGTAGAAAAGTGGATCTTCTGTTGAGTGTTGTTTCCTATAGGCCATCTGATAAAAGTTTATTTTCTTATATTTTAAAAGTTCTGTTATGATTATGTTATGGAATATTCATTCCATTACTTTGCACATGCTATTTGAATGGGGTATTGATTTTAATTATTTAGTTCTCTATGAAGTTTCTATAGTTACAAGTGTGTTTAAAACTCCCCCACCCCTATTTATTAAAACTGAAAATTTTGTTTATATATAATAACTTTATTTTGCAACACTTTTTAAACTTTTATTACAATATAATAAAAGAATATTAAAACGTGCGCGTTTTATCTTTATATATATGCTTCCTACTAGATTGTGAACATTCTATTGTTTATTATCTTGAGTTCCCCGAGATAATTTTATACTCATTAGTTAGCACAATGTCTTTGAAAATTAAATAGTTTTCTAATGGAAAATGCACTTTTTACATTTGTGGAAAACAACACCTATAATGAAGGAAAGGGAACAACATATCAACAGAGTTGGTGTTAAAATCAAAATTTAAGCAAGAAATGCTTCTAAATTTTAGGTTGCAAATTCATGCAAAATACAACACTTGAATGCCATTCAGAACATTGTGTTTTACTTGAAATATATTTCTCAACGTAAGTGGCTACAAAAACAAAGTATAAAAACAAATCAAACTCGGAATATGTAATGCGATTGCATTTAATCTCAATAGACCTAGACTTCGACAGTTTGTGTAAAAAATACTAACATATATTCCAATTACTAAATATAATGCATGGGGGGAGTGACACTTGAATCACAAATTAATATTATTAATATGAGTAAATTCTATTTAAAAATTAGATTAGAGTTTTTTTAATAATAAGTACAATATATATATATATATATATATATATATATATATATATATATATATATATATATATATATATATATATATATATATATATATATATATATATATATATATATATTTATTTATTTATTTGGCGGGAACACATTACTAGTTGATGCACTCTCGACCTACGTCTACACTGCGAATAAAAGTAGGTTATATATATTTTTGTTCATATGTTATTAGTTTAATGATTTTTTAATATTTAAATTCCTCATATATAATTCTTTCCTTTCCTCTTGGTACATAGTATGACAAATTACAGGTGAAGGTTGGCCGGCCCCAAAACATGTTTAAACCTGCAATCCTGGTTCCTAAGGCCAGGAGTTTGTCATTATACTATTGTGCCTTCTTCCTATTTATAGTTATCTTAGGTTTATAACTATCTGTTTATTTTTAAATTTTCGTTTATATATTTGTATATATATAAATGTTGGATTTTTTATTTTGGATTATATATATATATATAATTTTTTAATGCCTTTACATAAAGTGCCTATAACATGTTGATCTACTTTAAAAATTATTTTGAGATATATTCTTCAAAGTATGTGTATGGAATGAGGTTCCACGAAAACACTTTCTGGTACTAGGGGCTCCACGAAAGCACATTTTAGTTCTATGAGTTGAAAGAGTTTGAAGACCACTGCTCTAAAGTTATTAAAAACACAAAGGAAAAAAACTTGAAATGAACTTTTTAACAACAATTTGTTTATAATAGAGGAAAAAGAAAAGAGAATCCTTGTAATATTTCAGAATCTAAATCAAATTATGAATTATCTAGGGACACTTGCTTTTGTACAATTTCACAAATAATTTAATTTTTAAAAAATGCCCTCCTGTTTTCCTATAATAATTTTTATTGATTATACTACAACTAAATAATACTTATTAATAAACTATTACTAATTAATTAATAATAATACTAAAATTTTTAATGTAGTATATAGACACATTTTATAACAAGAAAAAGAACACATCATATTACTCTCATGCATCTCAGTTGCATATTTTACATTAATTAGGATACATAATTATACATTAGCATTATATATAATAGTACTAAAACTAAAATAATGTATGAAAAACTGTTTAAATAAATTTATAGATTAATAACTCAAGACATAAGATTAAAAACTGGAATTAAGAAAGGACCTAAGAAATTCTTTTCACCAAAATAGAATTATCAATTGTAGTAAAGAAAAAGTTTTACAAAACGAAATACTTCAATGCCTCGGTAAGAGCGATCCAGATAATTAAAATTTATATTAATTATTAATAGAATTAGTAGTTAGATTAAATATATTACATCAAAATAAACAGTTAAAAATGTTTGGAATCACGTGAATTAAAAGATACGATTTAACGTCTTGAAAGATATTTTGTGCATCGATAAATTTCATAAAAAAAAGGATTTGAATGTATCTATTTTTCTGAATATAGTTAAGCTTATTTCTTAATTTTTTTTTTTTATCTTGAATAGGATTAAATAAAAGCCGAAATTATAATGATAGATAAAAATTAATTATTTATTCTAAAAAACACAAATACAAAATAAAATCTGCTACCAAAAGTAATATATAAAAAAGTACAAATTTTTTAATACAATAAAAAATGAAATTCCTTCAGGATATAAAAATGCATGGATGAGCACTGTGGAACATTTGCTTCTGGTGAGAACAATTGTATCCATCGAATGCGATAGGTGCAGAAAGAAGATTTCAATGTGATCAACACAAAAGTAGTTTTATTTTCTCTACTACCCTCACATCAGATGGACTCCCTCGTATAGAACTCTCAAGTAAAATACAAAGGTTAGACATATTCAACCCTCGAATATATAAGTGCAATCCTTTTGAATTTATTTAAAGAGAAGCCCTTATATACATTCAGAAAGCAATATTTATAATACGCGACAATGGTCGCCTAGTGTGATTACTGAGCTATAATTAATCTGGCATTGTTATGAAATATTTAGAACCCAACTTACACGAATTACCACCTTACTTATGAACAGGCACATTGTTATTATTGAAAAATCATATTTTAATACAATCGTTTTGAGACTTTTCCCCTTACATTTTTAAACTGATTGCCAAATTAAGTAAAATGAACCGTTAATTGTAAATCCTTTCAAAAAATACAAACTATATTCCCGGATTCAAAATTCATCCTAGAGCTTCCGAATATTAATTTACTCAAGAATTCAAAAGCTCAAAACTGTCATTGAATCATTTTCATTGAAAAAAAACTTGGTAGTATTTCGATTATGAATTTGGAATGTGTGAATATTTTTACTAATGACTTATTCTTTCAATTAATGCAGATCGTTTTGTAGGCGAACAAGTTCAACGGATTCCGAAATTCTTTTTAGAGTAATTTACCTGTTTTAAGAAAAAAGCTGATACTTTCAAAGAAAAATGCTCAAAATTGGCATGTTTGTACACTCAGGAACATTGAAAATAGCGACCCAAGAAGAAAGCATTGGATTGAAATGAAATTTAATACACATAATGACACATATGAGAGATTCACTTCATCTCAAAAACAAGACAATTAAAGAAATACAGGGTGTGTAACGACACAAATACTGGGCAAAGTCAACAGCGTGTTGGGCCACCTCCAGCTACAATACATGCCGCCACACGGTCCGGCATTGAGTTGATTAGACACCTTATGTTGTCCTGAGGCAAATGGGCCCAAAAATCTTGAACAGCCAACTCTAAATCATGTACAGAGTGACACGATAGCATCTGCCGTTTTAGCTGATCCCACACGTGATCTACAGGGGACAAATCAGGGGAGCAGGACGGCCATGGAAGAGTCTGAAAATGACTTAGGAAGTCTTGAGCAACTCTTGCTGTATGCGGACGAGCATTATCTTGCTGGAAAATTGCGCCTGGGAGACCATTTAGGAAAAGTCCTACATGGGGTTGAAGAATATCATCAACGTAACGTTGGCCCGTTAAGGTTCCACGCATCACAATTAAAGTGGACCGGCTATCATAGGCTATGCCCCCCGGACCATTACACTAGCTGTGCGGGCAGTGTGACGTAGAACAGTGTGGGGGGGAATTGTACCGCTTACCAGGGCACCTCCACACCCGTACACGGTTATCATCTGTTCCCAAAACAAACCGGAATTCATCACTAAACACAACCTTTTGCCAATCTGCGACATTCCACATTGATCTGGCTTTACACCACTGTAGACGCAGTTGCCGATGTTCCCGTGTTAAAGGGAGCGCACGGAAAGGGCGCTTGGATTTAAGATTTGCTTCTGCAAGGTGTCTGGAAATTGTTTGTGGAACAATTGCTACGCCTACGTCTACTCGTATCGTTGAACGAGTCACTGTGGGGTCTACAAGTGCTTTCCGAACGATCCTTTGATCTTCTCTCCTCGTGGTCTTCCTGGTCACTCCAGACCCGGTTTTCCGCACGTGGGTACCTTCTCGTGTCCACTGCTCCCAACAATTTCTAACGGCGTACTCCGAACGATCCACCTGGCCAGCAACACGGCGCATCGACCAGCCTGCAGTTTTCAACCAGATGATCAGGCCTCTCTCAAACTCGCCTAACTGTGAGAAATGTCCTCTAGTACGTTTACCTGGCATGTTTCGCTTACCAAAGTCTTCTTACAATCGGCGGGTAGTCGTCACGTTTATGAATCTTCGAATTTGCGCTGGCTTATGTAACACCCTCTTCCTGATTGTAGCACCACCTTCGCGTGTATGAGCATGGGTATTGGCACAAAACTTGGATCATTTGCATATCACATTACGCTGTACTTATTTGCAAAATTTCGCGATTGTACTTAGCTTCCTTCTTGGGTCGCTATTTTCAATGTTCCTGGGTGTATTTCGTTGCGCCCCACAGTGGGCAATTTTCCCAATCTGGCGCACAGAAAGTCCAAAATTGAAATTGTGCGAATTGAAACAATCCACAATTTATGGTCTTCCTTTGTTCCCTAGCCATGTGGTAAAGTTTTTGTCAGTACGGGAATGGAAATCGTCAACAATTATCGGTTTAGATCGGGTTTGTTCTTGTTACAAGAACACTAGCGAGAACCTCCTTTTCAGTCGCAAGTTCTATCATTTCGTCTGTAGCCTAGTGGTTAGAGCACCGGACTCTGGAACGGAAGGCCTGGGTTCAAAGCCCGTACCCCCAAATACTCTCCGAGTACACACGGAGTAAGTGCTCGTTAAATCAGTGGGTCCGAAAGTCTTGTGGGCTGAATCACGAGTGCAGGGAACTGGAGAAAATTTCCCTCCACTTCAGTTCAATGTTTAATTGTGGAGGTAGAGATAGATGGTGGTGCCATCTATCGTAATGTTCTATCGTCCCTTCGGGAATTTCACCGAGCGAAATCGTACTGTGATCTGTATGGTGCTCAAGGCTAAAGCCAACAACAGGCGTACATCTAGCCTATTGCCACGATGAATTTCGTGGGCCTCGATATGACTATGTCAGACAGGTGACATGAGCAACAACAACAACATCGTTTCGTCTGAAAAGGACTTTTGCAGATTTAAGCGAGGTTGTTTTGCAAATAGACGCCATGTGTAAGTAATTTCTTGATTTGACTTTCAAATTAAGTTCAAGTTCGATTAAAAATTGTAAAAACATAACATTTAGCACAGCATTTTACTCCTACTAATGTATGTCAGTTTTTTTTTTTTTTTTTTGTGTTTAATGTACTAGAACTTCTGGAATTGACACAGACTGATCACAGTAACACTTAAGTCACATAGAGTAGATATAGACCTTTAATTTCATACCAAATTTTGCTACTACTACCTGCTACTTACTCCCTAAGTTTTTTTTTTTTTTTTGCGTTGGCTCATGGTTTTACTCGCCATGCCTAATTCAATGTGTGGAATGAAGAGCAAGATCCCAAGCGCAAAATTGATGCTCTTTTGAGTTTAGTTAGGAGTACAACGGACTTTGATAAATATGAGGACCAGCAGCAATTAAAAGTTAGAAAAATTGTTAAAAAATTTCTGCTAGTTTGTAGGGGGAAAATGGATGAGGTGCCTTAGAAATGAAAAGTTCTTATCCAAGTCGAATGATGCGTGATTGTCGGGGGGAGAAAGATTTATATTATACTAGCTGGTATACCCGTTCTTCGCACGGGTGAACTGAAAAATTAAACAACATAGATTGAAGGATAAAGAAGTTTTTAATGAGTTAATTTTACGTGAATTGCAAATTAAACAAAAAAAAGCTTTTGGCGTAACTCAGGTAAAAAAAGAGAGAAATAAAACACCTTTGTTAAATTTTAAGTATGCAGGTCTAATAGCTGATAAAAAGGATTTTTTTTATTTATAACTCCCCGTAACACTCTTGAAGGTTGATTTTTGAAAATACCTTCCTAAGCTGATCTCCGCTCTGCAAAAGTAACACATTGTTAAAAGTTTTGTGTAATGAACGCTTAAAATAGTGTACATAATTTTTATCTGAAAGTATAATACATTAATATTACTTTCTGTAGTATTTATTTTATGTTAAAATTGTAATATTCGCAAGCAATGCCGTTTCTTAAATTATAATGACGATCCAATGAAAAATATAGCGAAATGTTAACGATCGAGTCAATTTGGCAAATGCCTAGCTACTTTCATAACTCGAGCTTTATTAGAGCTTTGTAAGACCCGCCGTGTAGGGGAGAGATGCACGTTAATACTTTATTCACCGCATTATGATTTACTGCAGTTTTTTTCATACAATATTTTTTTTGGATCGCTACATTTAAAATTAAGAGATATACATAAACAAAATACTCCACTTTGGAAAATTTAATCCGTTAGAGCTAATAAATTAAATAAAGATATTCCACTGTAAAATTAATTATATATACCGTTCATTTGAAATAAGTAGTCAAATAATTTTCTAAGGTCTTCATTAACATACAAAAACATAAGACACTTAAATTTTGACAAACTATTTTTTCCGCTAAAATACTCATCATGGAACCCGTGCTGCCATATATCTTGGAAGACTGGATTTCAAAGAATATTCCTGCTAATTATTGGTAGAATATTCCTTCTAAGTTAGTGTGGTGTGGTAGTTAGGAGAAAGGGGTGCCAGCTCAGATGTCGTCCACGTTACTTGACTATGGTTCAAAATTACGTGATCCGTTGCCGAAAGCCCTCGTGTAGCTGAACAGTGCAACATTAATATTCACTCACTCTCACACTCCAAGAAATACAGAACAATAGTTATTGCGTTTATAAGTGTAAAAATAATTATATCTGCCTATTCAGTTAAAATTATAGCGTTATAATTAACTACTTACCACAAATAAATTTTGAAAATTTGTCCAAATGATGCAGTGCGAAAGAGAAAGCTTATTTACTTTAAGTATCAGAACTGATAAAAGCATTTATTTGGAAAAAAGATCAATTTCTTACTACCAAATGTGCATAATAAGATGTTAAAAAAACATTAAAATAAAGAGAGATTTATAACAACCTCTCCCTTCAAAACTTAGTTTGATTCTGAAATAAAAAAATGGCATTATATCGGAGGAATTAATTAGAAGCGAGCACCTTGCGTAGCCAAAACAAAAAAGGTTTTTCACAAACAAAAGATAGATATATGCAGACGTGGGTTTTTTTTTGCAGCGCATGCCAGAATTGCTAGCAGAAGACAGAATTTTTTCCTACTTACTTGACTAATATCGTTGTATTTTTGACACTTTTCCCAAATCTTTATAAATTATAGTCTATGCTATAAATTATAGCCTATGTGCTATTCTGATGTATAAGCTATATTACTGTAAAGTTTCATTAAAATCCATTCAGTAGTTTTTGCGTGAAAGACGAACAAAGATTTTCACAAACTTTCACATTTATAATATATATTAGATTTATTGTTTTTAAGAAAAATATATAGCTAATATTTTAGTGTGGTATTTTATGTTTATTTAAGCTAATAATAATTATTTTTAAGAATTATAAACTTTGAAATAGTTTTCGCATTCAAAATACTACTTCCACAATTATTTACCAATCACTTCTATTTTTTCCCCGTGTCTTATGTGTAATACATGTAACAAAATTAAGGATACATTTTTCTGTAAATGGAATATTTTTTTTAAAAAATTGAAATGTGGGAAATATTAGGCTTTTGATTGAATTTTAGCATTTATATATATATATCAGCATTTATTATTTTTTTCTCCTAAACTAATAAAGGTATTGTAAAATCGATCTCTAAAGGTGTTTAAAACATTCTCAGAAATATTACAAAAATTTCATGTCAAAAAATTAATTAAAGTAAAATTAAGAGAAAAATTTTAAAAATTTCCAAATTTTTTTCAAAAGAAATTAAATTTGTAAAATTGTGTGAATAATATGTGCAAAATTTTATCTCGTGTCATCTAAAATGTAATTCTTAAATACATACATTTAAAAAAATGATCAAAAGGTGCTGAGTTCTTTTAAACACTACCTATTATCCTTTATTGTATATATACAATGTTATGTTTGATTGTATTTGCTTAATCTTTAATAATTATCAAATTTAATTTTTTTAACTTGCCACACTATTTCTTGTATATATTCTCCTACGTGTAAATTACTGCTTCTGTTAATATTCTTAGATTCTCGCCTAAAAACTAGTTCCACTTAGCAATCTTTTATTCTTGATCAAATTCAAACTTGACATAAATTATTTAAGACCCAATTAACTTTATTTGTTAGTAAAATCAGAAAAGAATACACAATTTACATTAATTACAATGATTTTTTATCATTAGATATAATTCTTTAAAGCCATAAAATAATTTATGTGCGCCAGATTGGGAAAACTGCCCGCTGTGAGCCCTATCTCTCACGGACATAATATTTTAATGATGCTAACAATGTTTCGTTCTTTACATTTTCATTATATAAAGTCCGTTATCACGTCCGTAATACTTAGTTTCTTTAAATAAAAATGTCCGTCTCAGTTCCTTGAAGGAACCTAAAGCAGAAAAGATGAAAGGAAGGGACCTCTGAACAATGAAAGCATCGTTCCGGTCACCGCTTCTGAGGCTCGCGCAAGGCTAGCCTTGAAGCAACGGAAATGTACCGTTACACCGAGGCTTACTTCATCGTTTCAATGGGAGATCCCACCTCTCCAGCCAATTTCAGCAGGTTTCCGCTTCATTCAAAACCATCAATAGATACACGAGTAAAAATAAACTGAAATAAGGGCTTATATGTAGGAACTGAAATATTTGTAAATAAAATAACTAGAACATGCGCTTTTCGATAAATAATTGAAAAAAACGAAAGTCAAACGAGTCGCTTCTAAACTCAAATTCAACTCACACACACAATGATTTCTCGACTCAATCTTAAATTATGTACTTATTTCGGCTCCTCCTGAAAATTAAGACGGTCGATTTGCATATTTCTGTTTTCTTGATAATACTAGTTTTTCCTTTTATGATCAGCATCCATCGTATTTTTTATTCATAATTAGTGTTCATCAAATATCTTTCAATTTTGGTATCACAATTTACAGCAAAAATATGACTTCCAGACAATTACCTTCACAAACTGTCATTCCAATATACGCGAACGATTGGAAATGGTGATGCGTAAAAATTGATTTCGAACAAAAAGAAACTTGAAGAAAGCTGAACCACTAAAAGTCCAGTCGAACAACGCTTTTATAAGAGAAATCATAAAATGTTAGAATATTCTACATAAACCAGTGCTTCTCAAACTTTCAATACTGGCGCCCCCCTTTTCAATCACAATTTTTATCGCGCCCCCCTTATACATAATAATTTACTGAATGCAATAATAATGCACTTTTACGATAAAGCAACAATATTTATTATAAACCGTACAAATTCATGACATAAGTATTAAATTTTGTATATGTTACTTTTAAGCAAAAAAGTTAAGTAATAGGATAATTACTAAGTTATTTTCCTTTCTCTGATTTTTAAATTGGAACATATTACAAAATGCGGTGGCTGCTTAGAAGACAAAATATAGATATCAGCTAAATATAGAAAATGAACTCAGAGGGTCAATTTCTTATCTTAAAACTCCTTTCAAAAACTTTGCTCTGTAAGACAAGCCCATGGAAGTAGCTAATAATTATTAAACTTGTTCTTAATTTAGTATTAATTAATTAGTCATAAAATACTCTGTGCACCACTCATACATTAAAAGCAGTGTTTCTCAAACTTTCAATACTGGCGACCCAATTTTCAATCATAATTTTTGTCTCGCCTCCTGTACAACAATAATGTATTGACTGCAATAAAAATGCACTTTGAGAGAGAGACGCTAAAGTTACAATACGATCTTAATTATAAACCGTACAAATTAATACGATAAGTATATTAAATTTTGTGTATATTTTAAGTAATATATATTTTAAGAAAATTACTTAAAATATATATTACTTAGAATTATGTTATTTTTCTTTCTCTAATTTTTAAATTGGAACAGATCGCAAAATGATGTATTTAATTAAAGATTTATTTCCTTCAGCATTCATTTCTCAAAGTACAAATGTCATTAGAAAAATAGTCTAGTCAATGTCGCTCTCTATCATATCCATCACATCTGGCATTATAGGGTACGTTTGCGTGAGTCTGGGCAACCTATCGGACGTCTGCGCAAAACATGTAAAAATGCTTTTCCTCGTACAATTCCAGTCAGTTTTGGTCGACTCGATACTCCTATAGCTTCCGAATCTAGCTTAAATGTACATTTTTTTAAATTTCCACGTTAATTGTAATTCACGGTAATTAAGTATTTACGGCAGTAGATTAAAACAATATCATACATACATTTTTAAGTCGTAAGCAAACATTCGACCATAATAAAGAATCAACAAGTACACAGACGAACGAGCATGGTTCGAAAATTAAATCAAGGCGATCTTCTCAAAAATACTTAAATTTTGGATTTACCACTACTGAAGTAAATGATGGAAACAAAGCCCCAGCTCGATATGTGTTAAAACTTACAAATCTGTAGAACAACATGTGAAAGTTGTTTTTAAAACATGTAAAATCATTTAGCTATGTTGGCAAAGAATTTTAAAAAGTATTTTCTGGATGAGGACAACTTGGTAGCAAGTTACGAGTGGATTAGGGATCTATTTGAAGATACTCCAGAAGGGCTCTCAACTTCCGAAGAAGAAATCTTCATAGATTTCACATCCAGTGAAAAATTAAAAGGCAATTTTGTATTAAATCGCTCTTTGAATTTGGGGTAGAGGTGGATGAGGAATTATCTGTACTGAAAACAAACGCACTTCGTATACTATTACCATTTTCAACATCCTACCTTTTTCAAACCGGATTTTCTGCAGTGGATGCCTTGAAGACAAAATATAGATCTCAGCTAAATATAGAAAAATAACTCTTTAAGTGTCAATTTCTGATATTAAACCTTCCTTTGAAAAACTTTCCTCTACAAGACAAGCCCGTGGAAGTCCCTAATAATTATTAAACTTGTTCTTAATTTAGTAATAATATTGATTGATTGAATATTAACGTCGCACTGTTCAGCTGCACGAGGGCTTTTGACGACGGACCACGTAATTTTGAACCATGGTCAAGTGACGTGGATGACACCTGAGCTGGCACCCCTCTCTCCTAACTACCACACCACACCAACGGGAAAACGTTTCAACTCTCAACAGATTTAACGTGCATCGCTGCCCTACACGGCGGGTCTTTAGTGGTACTGTACTCGAACTCGTGACAAGGCAAGCCACGATCCGATACCTATACCACTCGGCTACCGCGGCCAAATTCAGTAATAAGAAATTATTTATAAAATACCTTCTTCAGTACTGATACATCAAACGTATACTGGCTGAAACACCGACTCTTCGCACTAGTTCATTTTTTTAAAAAAATAAAACATTATTCTTGATATAATAGCTGAACTGTAAGGAGAGTAAAACTGTGTGCACGACATTGTATACAAAAATGTGTGACGAATCTATACGGAACTTTATCACTAACCTTCTGAAACGACCTTTTTAGGGAAATTTAATTCCCTACCTATTTCCAATCAACTCCAAAAAGCGGACAGGATTTCTTGTTATGCAGATTAGATTCAGTATTTAAGTCAAACGAAATAGTAAAGTTAGAGCAGTAGGAGATAGACATTGAAACATAGAGTTATAGTGAATTTGAATTGAAATCTTATTGTTGAAGATAATTTAATCTCATGAAGAATTGAGATTCCGAGTGGTAATTATTATTCTGAGTTTAAAGTCTCATTCAAGTTTTAAGATTCAGAGTAAAGTTAAATGTTCAATAAGAACATTATTAAATATAATTCTGGGATCTCTTATCGTGGTAATTTCTGCGTGATCGTTATTTAATAAATTAATTAATTAGATCATTAATTAATTGAGTTAATTTAAAGGATATTATCTTTAAAACCTCATAATATTGATAGAAACAATTGTTAATAAGTTTTTGATTCTAATTGGGAAAGATAACCAAATAAAGAAAGTTATTTATAAAAATGGCTACTGTTTCTTTTGTGACTCAAAATTATTCTCGTTCTCAAAGTGAGGTCCCGAGGGACCTTCACAATGGCGCCCAACGTATAAATCCCGATAATAGAGTCGGATCCAGTTTTAGAATCATTCCGGAACAATACTTTTCGGGAATTGAGAACATAGATGATTTTTTGGAGAATATTGATCATAATCTCGCGTATTATGAGATACCTGCACAACTGGCATGTGCTTACTTGAAGGGTCATCTCAAAGGACGGGCACTCGACTGGTTCGAAGTTCTAGGTTATAGAGTCATTGAAGATAAGACAACAGACTACGCGCACTTAAAACAGGCATTGTCGGAACAATTTCCCGTGGTCAGAAACAGGTCAGAACTAGAAACGCGATTTTATTCCTCATCACAAAGACGAGATCAACAGCCTTCGGACTTTATTTATGAATTGTTGAAAATTCATAAAGTCCTTAAACTAGAAATGTCGGAGGAAAAATTAATAGATCACGTCGTTAGTCGATTAGAACCTCAAATTTTGGATTATGTCGAAGTTAGACATCCACGAAATACTGCCAATCTCCTACAAATCGTTGATAAATACGAAGAACGTTTTATGCATAGACAAATCAGAGGTTCGAGTGAGGGATTTAGAAGTTCAGGCCCTCATGAAGACAATCGTTTTAATACCCGGCATAGACGGGAAAACAGAAATAATGAGAGATACGCCAATAATAGCCGACCACAAAGGGAATTTAATCGATTCGAAAACCAAGGTTTCGCAAATCGCAGATTCGAGGGTAGACGCCAAGGTGGACAATCGGATCAACCATTCCACAGTCAAGGCGGTCGACAAAGTGGGTCGAGAAATAGTTCATTTCGAGGTCAAAATGAACGAAGTAGAAATTTAAACTTTTAAGCGATCGATGTGAATATGGGGGTAATCGATCGCGGGATACGGAAAATCCTCCAGTTTGGGATCATCGGCCTATCAGAGTATCCTCTATAAGAATGACCCCAGTCGAATTACCGTATGTCCCTATTCTATTAAATGAAACCTTTATTACAGCACTATGGGACACGGGAGCGGAGAAATCTTTTATTTCGGAGGAGGTATACCGCAATTATTTTTCATACCGACCTCGTCAAAAGACGAAAGACAGAGTCGTGACAGCACAAGGAGCCCCGTGCAGTCATTTGGATAGAGTCGAATTACAAATTAGAATCAGGGAATTTCAGAAACCCTGGGAATTCCATATACTTGATAACATGCAGTATCAGTGCATTTTGGGGATAGATTTTATGAAGGCGTCGCGATTAACATTGGATTTTGATCAGAAATCCTTGATCATTCCCGATCATCTGATCAAACAAATGCCTAAAGAGGAGAAACTCATTGATATTGATCTCACAGAATCGAAACTTGATGACGAGCAACAGAGGCAATTAAAAGCCTTATTTAATAATTTTAAAGGGTTATTTTCCGATCAACCGGGATTAACGCATGTTGTATATCATGAGATAGATACTGGAGATAAGGGACCGGTAGTGTCGAGACCATACAAGTACGACCGGGTCAAACAAGGCATTATTGATTATCACATAGATAAGATGTTACGGGATGGTACAATTTGTCCTATTAATTCGCCCTATGCATCTCCAGTCGTATTAACTCGAAAGAACAATGACCTTCCTCCAGATTCTCCCGAGGCGTATCGTTTTCGAGGGACCTTCACAAATGTAAAATGATTTTTTTAAAGATAAATGCTATAATTGTAAATAACTGTTTAAAAGAACTGTAATTTTAAACCTCACACAATTAGCATTTAGAATTAATGTTAAATTATGAAAAAGAATATAAAATTCCGATGAAGAATAATTGTGTTACTTTTTAACATTTAAAGCGAGAAGACTTCAAAATGTTTTAACCCGGGAGCAGGCGCGTACTCGATACTAACATTAATGGTAGTGCGGGGGAACTTAGTCACCCCAATCATTTGCTTAGAATTATTTTTACTGTACACGATACAAATCGAAATCCTAGTGAATATTTTAATTTATAGAAAGTATACTTACCTTCTTTCAAGGACTATTCAATTCTTTGATGATTTGAGAAAAAATCCAATAAAACTGGACTAAAATGATTCAAAAGTACAAGACCATAATAAAGGACGCAAATCAGACACTTTTCAATTATCCTACAGAAATGTTAAACCAATCAATTCTTTTCCAAATATCGCAAAACTCAATTATTTACAATTTTCCTAAGCGAAAAGCAAACACATAAAAGTTGAGAGGGAACTAATATTGATAATAACCATACCATAAGATTGAAAGTCAATCAAATGATTAGCAAACGTACTATGCAGCCTGGCTGAAAAGTGAATCATGACTTCCTTTTATTTTCTACAACTAATGTACAGTATTTCAATAATAATTACAGTGGTGAATTGTTTATCTTCTTAGAATTTTTCTCAGGGTCTGGGTTTCGTTTTTTCTTTTAACGAGTAATATTTTATGTTAAAACGTAATAAAAAAATCTCTCATTGAGGAAATACAGCAAATAAAACAATTTTTTTTTCTTTAATTTGGTTTTGGGATCAAAGATAGCTATTTGATGACGGAAAAAAACCAGATAATAAACATAAATTATGTCAGTGTTGTGTGTATTTTTTTTTATTATGGAAGAAAGCATTTTGTTTTACTTCTCTTTCCGGTTATTTTTTTTAAAAAAAAATCTTTAAATTTTCGATACGCTCGCGCCCCCCTTGTAGGGTCATCGCGCCCCCCCAGGGGGGCGCGCCCCACACTTTGAGAAACACTGACATAAACAATTTGTCATTCGGTGATTCAGCAATTTTCTTCTTCGAAGAAATCATGTGTGGTCTTCTATCATGTGTGGTCTTTCATTTATTAACAACATAAGAGATCTAGCTGTTTCTGAAATTTGGATACTGACAGACAGCCGATCATCCATCCAACATTTATCGAATTGGCCATCTATCGGCGACAGCACCAATATTCTTCACCTTTTTCAGCAACTTTCGGATCGGCACCCTATTCATCTACAGTGGGTCCCTTCTCATGTAGGCCTTCTCGGGAACGAAGTTGTGGACGACCTTGCGAAGGCGGCTACAAGCAATCCTGTGGACCCGGAAAACCACACGATCCTTACATCGACTGAGATCTACTCCAGGGCTAAAGAATTAATATGTAGAACCTGAATAGTCCCTCCTGTACACCCATGGTACTTTCAAAGACACTCTGGATCCGCCATATCATTCAAGGGTTCTAGATCATATCAAACGGCATTCTCACGATTTTCGACTGGTCACCTGAGGTGCATGAATTTTGAGGGTGGCAATAGAAGCTTCCGAATTTGTCCCAAATGTAACATTAGTCAGTTTTCTCCTCAGCACATTCTGCAATGTCTGGGGTTTTCCTGTGAGGAGGCTCTTGCACCCTCCCTGCTGTTCTTAGACTTTGTACAGATTTATGGACTCATGGATCTGGTCTAGTGAAACTAGACCAGATGGGGATTAGTCCCACCACCACAAAAGCATTCAGTTAAGATCAATAATACACTCATGACTAAAATTAAGGTCGCAGTTATAAAATCTGTGAAAATGATCAAACTATTCATTGTGTTGCGACGAAATCTGGCACAGAAGTATATTAAAATGTGAGAAAGAATTTAACAACGTAACAATATGGAAAATATTTTAATAGGGAATTATGATACAGGGTATATCAAAAAGTGTGAAATCGGGAATCATAGATAAAGCATTTTCCTTGGGAAAATTCTGTCTAACATGGAGTACGACCACCATTCACTGCTATACAAGCCTCACAACGATCTGTCATACTGTTCATGAAAGTGTCAGTAAATGTTTGTGGCAAAAAAATTGTTTCAAAAGAGCGACTTTTAACTCCTAGGGATTCCCGGGAGGGGGACTTCGCTGAAAAATGGTTATTCCTAAATCATCCCAAACATGTTCAATAGGATTAATATCAAGATATCTCGAGGGCTGCTCCATAAGACGAATATCCTCTTCAATAAATTCATCAACAATGTGAGCTCTATGTGACCGCGCATTATCGTCCATAAAAATGTTGTCCTTGTCCTCGGAACAAAGGTTTCAAGGACCTCATCCCTATAGTGCTGGGCGTTTCCAGTACCAGCATAGAAGACGTGCAGTACCCAACATTATGCCGCCTCAGACAAGGATTCCTTTGTAACCAAATCCACCAATTTCTGTTGCGTAGCAAGGATGCTCTACTTTCTCTCGAGATGAAGACTCTACGAGAATCACTCTGTCTAAGGAATCACTGGAAACAACACACCTCCATTCTGATGGTATCCACGACTGATGTTTCCGGTTCCATAATAACCGGTCATTTTTGTTAAATGTAGTCAAAGGGCATAAAAGCCAGTCTCTGTTAGACATCTGTATACTGTTCGGATGGAAATTCTTCTTCCAGAAACAACTGGAAGATCAAACACAAGCCGAGGAGTCGCTGTCGGGTGTTCAATGCCAAGTAAAAATCTTGTGCAGATGTTGTTGCTCTGTGATGGATGATTTTCCTGGTGACAGTACCACTTCTTTGGAATTGATTCCACAGCCGACAGACAACTTTCGGTGCCAATAGTAACAGTTGAGCCACCTCCACTTCAGACTGGCCAGATTCAAGCCTGTCATCGACTCTCGAAAGAGTGGGTGAATATTAACGTCGCACTATTCGGCTACACGAGGGCTTTTGGCGATGGACCTCGTCATTCTGAACCATGGTCGAGTGACGAAAATGACACCTGAGCTGACAACCTCTCTTCTAGCTTCCACACCAACGGAAAGACGTTTGAGCTTCGACAAATTTAACGTGCATCGCTCCCCTACATGGCGGGTCTTTAGTGGTACTAGGTTCGAACGCATGACACGCCAGCCATGAGTCCGTTACCTTGACCACTTAGATACTGCGGCCCTCTCGATCTCAAGGAATCATCTAAACCCGGGGTGGGCATTACGTCTATCGCGATCGACCGGTGGACTGCCAAGACATTTTAGGGTGACTGCCTGAAGATTTTAGCAGTTAGCAATTATATACGGAAACATTCAAGATTGTGTCTGAAGTATGCAGACTAAGTCTTCTACTGACTATAACAAACAAAACTAACTGTAGATGAAACTTTTTAATTTTTACGTATTTTGAATAGTTTGACAATAAATGCATCCTTTGATATTATTATATTTGTGGCTATCATTATTATGTTTGTATTTTGCGTTTTGCTTTAAACGTGGTTTTAAAAGTGTTAGTTTTTTTTTAGTTTAGTTCAGTAAGTATATAAGTGCATATTCCGTATTTATTATTAATTTATTATAAATACTAAAGACCTTTTACAACCTCACCACACCTACGACACTGGGTATTGGCGCACACAAGAAGTTTTCAAGGGGAGAGGCGGGGTCCAGGGTCGAAAGTCTACCATTCTCGTACCATACACCAATACGCAGTAAAACATATTATTTTTTATTAATGTTGTATATTGTCGGGAACAAAAAAACAGTATAAAATAAATTACTGAATAAATAATCAGCATTAAATAATAAAAAATATTAATAACAAAAACTTAATTAAATTTTGCGTCCTATATCCATGGGATTATAATGAATCGGAAAAAAATCAAGGGCTATGGAGGAGGGTCCAGACCAGTAGTCCCCCCCTTGTGATATTGGGTGGAACGCGACAGCTTGAAAAAATTAGAAGTAGCCCGAACCCAGGAAAAAATCCCGATCTAAAGGATTCAGAGAAGTCATTCTCACTGCAAACAAGCTTCCTTGTTTGTTTTAATGCAATATTCACAAAACTGAAGGAAAACCTCCCAGATGCTTAAACAGTCTCAATCCAGAAATTTTGCAAAAACCAACACTAAACAACTACTTTTCCTAAGCTGAAGGTTGATTTTTTACTACTCGTTCTTCAAAATATATATAATGAAAATTCTATCAGTTTTACTGTTAGCAATTTAGAATTATGTCGAAAAATATGTTTGGGATCATAATTTTGGACATAAATGTAGTAATCACACGAAATTACAAAATTGTGTGGGGTTACTACTCTAAAAGAAATCCTACTTTCACACAAAAAATTATACTTTAAGGCTGTTTTCGGTTAATGTTAAAGAGTAGGACCCGAATTTGGAACATTTTTTCAGATATAAAAGAAATGAAAAATTAATATGATATTATTGCTTCACAATCCTTTAAAGAGCAGTATTTTTTTATCATACTTCCCATTTTAACCGAGTTTATTCATTTTTTTCTGGTATAAAATGTTTTCGTGTTTTTTCTCCTATATCGTAATGTTAAATGGGCTACGCCCTCACTTATTAAAACGAAAAAGAAAATATTTATGAAATATATTTTCTAGTTTTTAAAACCACTATATTGTTAACAGAGGTATGAGCTAACATATTGTAAATTTCCATGGAAATTGAGGCATTTTTCTGTCTGAAAATGTGCTTCGCGTTTAGTTCAAGCTCTCGTACTTATATTGAAAACAACCTTAATTAATATTATTGTTTGATTTTAAAATATATCCTTTATTACTCCTCCTTAATATAATTTATTTTCCTTAGAAACTATGTGAGCTCATATCATTAAAGGATTCTGATGTCAGCGACACAGGAAACGAGGAACCTAGACTTATCTTCGTCTAATGCAATCTACTTGCCGACATCGGCTGACGAGCCGGAACTCAACAGCATCAATTTCCAACAAAGCCTCCGTTTTTTCCAAGAACCACTCATTCTGAATAGTACAGAGTTTGCATCTCGTAGCATAAATAATGACATCAGTAATCAATTCGAAATTCCTTTCTTGGACGAAAATAATCCAATCAAAAGACAACTCCACATAGATCAGAGTTATGACGAAATGCCTCTAAACAGCAACAAGATATCCATTCCGACTGTAGACACTATCCTTGAAAGCGTGAGAGTTCTTCGTGCGATACAGAAAAGTCAAGAACAAAGAGGATCCTTAAATATTTCTCCGACGGAAAGTAAGCAAGACTCACTTTCCTTTGAAAACTTCGAACATGAAGAAACATCACAAATCACAAAAGACTTTTTATCATTTCCGAAAGATACGAAGTCATTGGGGGAGATCGAAAGCCAAGAGATAATTTATTCTGTAACCAGTAATGAAACTGAGTGTTTTTGGTCGAGTCATCAAATTGTGGCAAACGCGTGTCATAATGATGCCTTTTTAATGAAACAACATAGAACTGGTATTGACCATGACCCAAATGAACCAATTTCTTTATTAAGTCATAAAAAGCAAGATGACATTTATGAACTATTGAAGAAGGATTCGGAAAATACGAACAAAAAGAATTCGAATGACGTTTCAGAAGTGATTGGGTGTGAAACTGTTCAAGAAAAAGCCTTTCAAACAAATACGCAACGGTTTTCAAAAGACTACCGCTACGCTACCATTTCTTCGACTAGTAATACAACTACTAGTGACCCTTCTTATTGGGATCTAGATTGCGTAGGGACAACTGTTAGCTGCTCTTGTGCAGAATCTTCAAAGTGTTTAAAAGATGACGGCATTTCAAATAATAGTTATGATAATGCGCAGCACGACGATTCTACCGAACTAACAAAGGAAACTAATAAAACCGGAAACCTAATTAGCTCATCTTCCCATCCATTGCGACCCGAGTCAAGAAGTGATTCATGCAGCAGTTCTTATTACGTATCAGCAGAATGCAGCCCGTGTGTCTCCTTACATGGAGATTTTGAACATCATAGAGACGAGAATTATCAAAGTAAGCTGTTCAGATTTCTTCTTATATACTAACAACTTATTTTGTAATTCCTATCATTAAATAGTTAATACGCGGAAGCATTCACAGCCCACACTTTGAAGATTTCTGAGATTGTGTTTCTGAACAAGCAGGGATTTACTTTTAGGATTGTTCCACCAACCCAATTGCTATTTTAAAGTTGTCTTGATAGATTGAACTAAAACAATATTCCTTCATCAGCTCAATGAAACACGAAACTAGCTTTACGAGTGACTGTTGAGGTATTAAGCTAAAATTGTTCGCCGAGATAATTATAAAATGTTTTGAGATAAAACAAGTAATTATCTCTCTCGGTGAAAAATTTTATCGCAGTGCCCATAACAGTCACTCGTGAAGCTGGTTTCACGTTTTTTTTTCATTTAGAAAAAATTATTCAATATTAATATTATGCTAAAATATCACCATCATATAAACGGCAATTTATTCTTATGATTTTTTTTTCAAAAATAATATCAGATAAAAAATTCTCATATAAATAGGATTTTTGTAAATTTTAAGAATTCAGAATATAACATATAATAACAAACACACCCACTATATATATATACTATACTATAATTATAATTATAATTATATTAATATTATAAATTTATACATTTCATAGTTATATTCATAGTTACATTCATAGTTACCTACATATTCTATTATTTGTTATAATTACTTATTATTATTTAATTCATATATACTCTAGTGTCACTAAAGGTATGGTTTTTTTGTAACTATTTTATTAATTTTTATTTCTATTCTTTTTATACTTTTGTTAAGTGCTACATTTCAGCCGTTCACATTCTTTGAATCTGCATTAGGGCCCAGAATCTGGAAATAACTTATTTATTGCACTCAGATTTAGCATGGACTCTGCATTTTCAAGTGCAATTTTTAGGTAAGTTACCTCCATTTTGTAATGGATTTAGATATTCCTATCCATTACTTTCAATAGGTTTTTGCTCAGTAATATTTACATAAAGCGGGAAGGTTGGCTGGCCAAAAACCATGTTCACCCCCCCCCTTTTCTATAAATTATTTTATATATTTGCTGTCCTAAGTCAGCAATGTTTATAATACAGCAGCATCCATTTTATAATTTTTAAACTAGTGTCCTTCATTGTATGTTCTCTTTACTGTCTCTGTGTTATTTTCGAATGTGATTGATGTGAATGTTTATCTCTTGTTTGTAGAGAATTAGACTATATATATATATATATATATATATATATATATATATATATATATATATATATATATATATATATATATATATATACATATATATATATATATATACATATATATATATATATATATATATATATATATATATATATATATATACATATATATATATATATATATATATATATATATATATATATATATATATATATATATATATACATATATATATATATATATATATATACATATATATATATATATACATATATACATATATATATATATATACATATATACATATATATATATATATACATATATAAATATATATATATATATACATATATATATATATATATACATATATATATATATATATATACATATATATATATATATATATATATATATATATATATACATACATATATATATATATATATATATATATATATATATATATATATATATATATATATATATATATATATATATATATATATATATATATATATATATATATATATAAACTGCTGTTTGTAAAAAATGCAACATCATGAAGGAATCATCAGAATTAAATGAAATTTAATGCACAAACGACTTGTATTAGTACAAATAAATGACGAAATTTTCAAAGCAAGAAAAACAAAAACAATATTAAGTGCCGGAAATCAGTATTTGGTGTAGCCACCACGTGCTGCAATAAGTGTTGCTATGCGACTTGGCATGGAGTCAAACAGCTTTTGAATGACTGCGTGTGGAAGAGAATTCCATATTGCTTATATGCGCAGCATAAGTTCGTCTTTTGAAGCTACAGGACGTGGCTCACGAACGAGACGCCGACCAATCAAGTCCCACACATGCTCAATAGATGACATATCCGGTGACTAAGCAAGCGAAGGAAGAAGCTGCATGTGTTGGGCTGATCATGTAAGTGCTCGGGTGCCCTTCTCCTTGATTATCAGCGTGAGGTGTAGGAATAAAAGAAGAACTAGAAGCTACCATGATCTTAATTTGACTTTATTAAGATCTTAAAATTAAACTTCTAACAGGTTAGATAGTAATAATATGTGTGAGAGAATCTAAACACACAATATATATATAATACCGAAATAACGTAACTCGGACCACTATCAATAATTAACTCGCCTAAACTCAATTCCAATGCTATCACAGATACGGATATTAAATAGTCGATCCCACCTTAATGTCGATCGATCAATCCAATCCTACTGGAAGTAGCGGATTTACTGGAGTTCAATGGTATGCACCTTGACCCAAAGGCTCTCTATCACGTATAACTTCTGTTGGCTGTAACCTAACCTTTCCAAAACCTCTTCACGCTTGAATCACGGATTAATATAACATTCCTCAAATTGCCACCCAGCTTACTCTAGCTTCTGATTCTTAAAAGCTTCCTAATTTGCATCTTTCCTTCCCGTTTCACTTCTTGGCTTTGGTTGGAAAAGAGTTGCCATTCATTCTGGCCCCAAAGGACATGTTAATGAAAAGACGCATTAGCCCGTCACAAAAAGAAGTCTCGAACAGTCTTTGCAACTAGTGGGCATGCATTATCTTTCTGAAAGATAGCTCCGGGGATGCCTTCAAGGAAGGGAACGACTTCGAGCTTTAGCACTTCACGAACGTACCTGTTGCTATTGTGATTACCCTCATTTTGCAGCCTATTGGATCGTCCATGATACGAAATCACACCTCAAACCATAACTCCGGGGTTTTGGCCATTATATCGTTCGATAACGCACTGTGGAAGGCATCGTTCACCGGCATAGCGTCTAACACGAATGCGGCTATCATGTTCCCACAAATTGAAGCGTGATTCATCTGAAAAGACAACTTGGTGCCAATCAGCGTGCCAGGCTCTGTGCTCATGAGCCCATTGCAGACACAGTCGTCGATGGTTTGCTGTGAAGGTGATCCTGTATAAAGGCACCCTTGCACGCAATCCAGGGTGCAGCAGACGTCGACGAATTACACCGACATTAGTACACCTGTAGCAGTAGACCAACGTGCATCTAACTGTCTGGAGGAAGCTGTGTGGTCATTCACCGCCATGCAGAGCAGGTGTCGATCATCGCGCGCTGACGTCACCTTCCGTCGTCCACTGCCAGTTTTTCGAGTTGTACGGTGCTCATCTGTGCACTGCTTCCAAACTCGCATCACTGTGGAACTATTCTGCTGCACACGAGCTCCTATTGCGTGATAGGAAAATCCTCCTTCTCGAAGGCCGATAATCCTCCTCGCTCAAACTCCATAAGTTGTTGGAATTGCTCCTTATTTCGTCGTGGAGGCATACTTAGGTCTCACTACACGTTTGTTTTAATAAATAATTATTAACTATTTTCACCGGGGCCGCTGCAGTCTTCTATTTACACGCTTTCAGTATCAGTTCAGAGGGCGCTGCGTACGCTACACATATGCGGTGGCTCTGAAACTTTACCACGTTACGTAACATCCTATAATCGATATTTGCTGCAAAGTTGATTTAATTCTAATGATTCCTTCATGGTGTTGCATTTTTTGCAAACAACAGTTTATATTATATATATATATATATATATATATCTTATTCTGTTGTGAAAAAATCTTTTGTTATGTATTTTATTCTTTAAACTACTTAACTGAGTGCTTCTCAAACTTTCAATGTTTGCAACCTAATTTTCAAGCATAATTTTCATAGCGCTCCCCTTCTACAATAAAAATGTATTGAATGCAATGAAAATGTACTTCTTGACGCTAAAGCTGCCATGCGAGTTAAATTATAAGCCAAAAAATTGATCAAGATATATATGAAATTGTGTTATGAGAAGCTAATTATTCAACTTCTTTTCAATGTAATGATAAATGAATGATCCCAAAAACATTGTGCTGTACTGATACATTTATAAGTATATTTAATCCATGTAAATGTGTGTATTTAGTTTGTGTCCGAATGTATTTTAATTTGCTTTCTTTCAGTCAGTTAATACTTATTTGAAACCTTTTGTTCCGTAGGGATATTACGCTCCCCACAGTTTGACTTGAGAATCCCATTAGTACAACGCTACGAAGTGGATGATTTACAAGCAGACATTCGAATTTTCTCATCGATGCACAATGGTTAAACAATTCACTTTTTTTCCGATACCATATCAATTCAAACCAATGCACGCGTTCATCGAAGGATTTGGTGCACTGATTAGTATGAGAGCTGTATTTTTTCAATTATTTCTATAGATTTCCAATTATTTCTCTATATATTTCTTATTTCTATTTCTATATATCTGATTGTACGAGTTGAGTACATAATTTATAGCTAAAAAAGCAATTTCTTAACAACAGGCTTAGAAAGATTAAAACCTCATAATGCCAAGTTTCTCCTAAAAAAAATTCCGAATCAACAGAAATCAAAAAACATTTAAGCTCTTCTTTTTTCTCCTTTTATTTGAGTTCTGTATCAAGTTACATAAAGTTAAGTTTAGGCAGAATCGTTAAATATATTTTCATGGAAGGGTATTACTAAGAAAGATTTATCTTTGATTTCTCTCTCTGTACAAAAACTCTTTTACATCCTACCATCACTTCACCTCAAAATATTTTACCACAGCAAAAATAAAAATTACACTCGACGGAAAATTTCTTAATATCCCAAACTAAACAATGCACCAATGAAAACTCCAAAGTGCTCACATTAATTTGTTCACTAACACTCTTCAAAGCGTCTTTTAAGCTTTTAAACTTTTACACAAAACTGCGATATCTTAGGACTGAAAGGCGCGAATTCATGGCCGGCGTTATTTCTGTCACCGGGATTGATGTTCATTAAATTTGTCGAGGCTAAGTTATCACGTGCGCGGAGTGTGGAAGTTTGAGAAGAAGGTTGCCAGCTCAAGTACCCTTCTCGTCACCTGGCCCAAGTTCTAAATTTAGATATTCATCGCCAACATCCTTCTTATAGCTTTGAAGTGCGACGCTAATAATAAATTAATGGATCCTAATCGTAGCGACTTTAACAAATTATCTACCGCATTATGATTTACTGGTTTTTTTCATGCATTATTGTTTTTTAAATCACTACATCGGAAATTAAGGTAGATACATAAACAAAATACTCACCTTTGGGAAATTTAATCCATTAGAGCTAATTAATTAATTATAGATATTCATCCGTAAAATTAATTATATACACTGTTCACTTAAAATAAATATTCAAATCGTTTTCTAAGCTTTTCATTAACATACAAAGAACAAGACACTTACCTTTTGGAATTAACTAAATTTTCGAAACAAAAATAACAATATTCACAATCCGATCAAAATGTCGGCTTAAAACGCAATTTCTGCTATAAAACTATTTGCTTTTCCCCGCTAAAATGCTCATCATAGAACCCGTGCTGCCATATATCTTGGAAGAGTGGATTTAAAAGAATATTCTTGCTAAGTATCGTCAGAGTATTCGTGATTGATTGATTGATTGAATATTAACGTCGCACTGTTCAGCTACACGAGGGCTTTTGGCGACGGACCACGTAATTTTGAACCATGGTCAAGTGACGTGGACGACACCTGAGCTGGCACCCCCCTCTCCTAACTACCACACCACACCAACGGGAGGACGTTTCAGCTCTCGACAGATTTAACGTGCATCGCTGCCCTACACGGCGGGTCTTTAGTGGTACAGGGTTCGAACCCGTGACAAAGCAAGCCACGGTCCGATACCTATACCACTCGGCTACCGCGGCCACAGAGTATTCGTGAAATTGGTCATTATATGTAATTTTAAAGTGAGTAGTACTTTGTTGCAATGGGTTCAAGTCTTGATGCCCCTAAAGACTGATGCATGTTTAATCCGTTGAGTATTTAATCCTTTATCTACCAACAGGTCGGTAGATAAAGGATTAAATCTCAACAGATTAAATGGGCATCAGTCTTTAGGGGCATCAAGACTTGAACCCATTGCAACAACGCTGACTTTCGACTTGGACCACCTTCGCTTGATCGGAAAGAGTTATTATAACGATTGGAAGCTTTTGGATGGAAAGTTTGTTCCTAAGGCGCCCTCACGTTGGAAAAATTATTGATTTAAATAATGTCTAGGAAAGATACCTCTAAAAGTTGAACCCAACTGTAAGTTATTCAAAAGATCAAGGATCAGAAAACAAACAAACAAAAAAAAACTTGGAATTATTGTTGAAGCCTTATAAAAGAATTTTTTTTAATTCGTTAAGAAAGCTCGTTCCTTAGTTTTCCAAAACTTAATGTTTGTGATCCAACTGTAAAAACATGAAAAGTTTGTCTCAACCCCGTGACTTTTTTTCCTGAATTGTGTATTTTTCTTTATCGTTAAGAATGTTTTCAGTGCAGATAGTCATCGCTAACTGTGGGGAAAGAATGTTTTAATAAAAAAAAAAATCTCTTTGTGTCAATTTGCTAATAAAATACATCACGAAATGTGTAGTCAATACTAGAAAGAAATTTTCAAATGATTTTTGAATCCAAGAGGAACACTTCAATACCCGATTTACAAAACAATCCTAACGAGAGACTTGAACGTCGCGCGTGGTCATTGTTCTACACTGGGGTCAAGTGACGAGAATCACGCCTGATTTCTATTTACCAAACTGCTTCACTACATTAATGGGAGTTCTCTCTACACAGAGAATCTTCAGTGCATAATGGGAGGGAAGGTAGTTGTAAAGATCGAAAAACAATTTTTTTGTGAATAAAATAACTACTGCTAACAAAAAATTTAATTAAAAAAAGAATTTAGAGAAGAATGATAAAGAGCAAGCGCAGATAATATTAAACTGATGAATTTTAAAGAAGATGCTTTCTGAAATGTTTGGTCCAAAATCTCGGAATATTCGAGATTTTTCAAGAGAAATTATTTCAATGTTTGTGTAAACAAATTAAACAGCAAAGATGTCAAATTACACTCCAATAATTTGTTTTTCCATTTTGGAGAAGCATTTAATTTAATTTAAGAGTTTGGAAAGACTTTTCTAGTTCTGCTTTATTAAAATGTTCTTAAATTCCTAGAGTAACAATAGATAAATACATTCATTCAATTCCTACTATTAGTTCACTCTCTCCAATATATATATATATATATACATATATATATACAAGAAAAAAATAGTTGCCATGATTTATGCCCCCAACCCTCGTCTCTCTCTATATGTATATATATATGACATGTTTTTTGAGCCAGAATCAGACTTAGTTTTAAAAAGGATCTTTATTTGATGAAATCTATACAAGTTCTGACACTGAGACGAGAGAGAAAAAGGAACACCAGCGTGAAAACCAAGTGGGATAGCACTTAAAACACCGATTAGGTAAGTGTCAAGGCTTTTATGATTGTAGTTGAAAGTTAATGCTGACATATAGGACTATTAAATATAACAATCTGGAATTAGACATGTTTGTTGGCTAGGCCATATGTTCGGAAGAAATAAATAGGTGATTAATTTGATACTCGAAATTGAAATGAAAAATATGAGTTAAGTGTTAGATAGGGAATTTAATTTTTAATCTAATTTAATTATCCTTACATATACATATACGAGGGTTGGGGCATAATTCATGGCAACTATTTTTTTTCTTGTAGATATGTGCATGGATCACAAACGTATATGTGTCGTGTGGATGGCTCTGTGATAGCTGTAGTAGCGGAGCTAGGACTGTGAAATCAGTCAGTTTGTGAGTGTCGTGTGAAATGGAAGTAACCCGTTTTGAGCAGCCCGCTTACATCGTAATAACCATTTTCCTTGGGACAAATGCGATGGAATGTCACAGTGAATTTGATCTGACCCTGTGACTTTAATCTCATTCCCAAGATTAAGGAACAAATACGTGGTAGGCGGTTTGCAACACGAGAGGACATTGCAAATGCTGTGCGCCAACAGGTGACCGAATGCTGAGGCTGATGGTATTCAGCGCCTCCCACATCGTTGGCAACGTGTGGTGATAGTAGCAGAGGACTATATTGATAGTCTTTAGGCCCAGGTTTGTCATGTCAACTTTATATGTACTGTGTTGTCATTCTTTTGCACCGTGAAGGCCATATTGCCCTGTATACTACCGTAATAAATTAGTGTATTACGATATTTCAGTGCTATTCATTGCCCACACATGTAGTTAACACCTTGTCCTTCCGTCTGTATGTGTCACATTTTCCAACCAGACGGGTATTTTCAAGAAAAAATATAGTTTCCATGACTTTTGCCCCTACCCTCGTATATATATATATATATATATTACACCAAAATTCCATAAAAGTCCTGTTAAATTTAGAACTGTGTCAAATGGTTTTAAAGCATATATTACTACTGCAGGCAAATTACTTCATAATATTTTACAACATTTTATTAATCAGCAATGTAATAAAGCTATAATTAAAAATAGTAAATATATAATAGATTTTTTTAAAAATAAAAATATTTATTCAGTTCATAGTTATGACTTTGAAGATCTTTTCAATTCCATTGACATCAATGATATTAATAATTAATTTTAGAAAACCACAGTATTTATAATTTTGATATTAATTTTAACAAATTTAAAACTCTCATAGATTTTGTCTTAAAAGAAAATTACATTAATTTTTTAATGGTTCATTATATAAACAAAATAAAGGCTTACCACAAGGAGGCCCAGCAAGTAATAGTTTGGCTAATTTAAATGTACACTTTTATGAATATAATTATATTATTAATAATGACTGTTACATTTTTAGATATATTGATGATTTAATTTTCTTTGGTAAAAATGATAATTTAAATCCTCATATTAATTTTTATCCGGCTAATTTAACTTAATTAAAACTAATAATGATCCAATTAAAACTAATTACTTAGATGCAACATTGTATATTAAGGATTTGAAATTACATAGTAATATTTATGATAAAAGAGATGCCTTTAATTTTAACATTCTTAAAGTGCCTTACTGGAATTTAAATTTATCAATATATATATATAGAAATATTATTTTAAGCTATATTTATCGTAATAATGTTTTACTTGGTGATAAAGCTAATATTTATTTAAATATTAATAACTTTATTAAACATATATTGAGCATGATTATCCTGCTAACTTTCTTTACAATTATATTTCTAATAGTTCTCAATGATATACACAATTTGTATTAATAACTTATTGACATTATGTTTCATTACTGATATTTTTAACTAATTATTCAATTATTAAATAGATGACGCCACATGTTTAATAAATTAATAATATTATTTAAATTTTTCTAGGATTAATTTATTTTCCACTAATATTTATATCAATATAGGTATTTATGATTTTTTAAAAGTATATATATATATATAAATAAATATATATATATATATATATAAATATATATATATAAATATATATATATATATATATATAAATATATATATATATATAAATATATATATATATAAATATATATATATATATATATATATATATATATATATATATATATATATATATATATATATAAACTTTATATTATTTTATCATAATTTTAACTTTATGCGGAACTGTTATCCCTCTCTTGTATTTGGCGGATAACCAGCTGTTACACATAATTATATTTTATTAGTTTAGTGATTTTATTTATAATATTAAAATTTCTCCTAATGTTATTTTTTCCTTTCCTCTTGGTACGTAGTATGACAACCTACAGGTGAAGGTTGGCTCGCTCTAAAACTTGTTTAAACCTGCAATCCTGGTTCCTAAGGACAGGAGTTTGTTATTGTACTACTGTGCCTATTTCTTCCTATTTAGTATAGTTATCTTAGGTTCTATAGCTATCTGTGTATTTATATATTTTGGATTATATATATATATATATATATATATATATATATATATATATATATATATATATATATATGTTATGTCGTTACTCTGGAATGAATTCGTAAACTGTTTTGACAGAATAATCTGTTTATTTTCAAAACAAGAATAAATAAAATGAAGAATAACAATTAATGAATGGAGTGAAACATTTAAACGCGCTTCCTTGCCTAATTGGCTTTCATTATTTTTTAAGAGTTGCTACTTCTCTGCCGTTATGCATCTGCCTCTCTTGCATTCTCAATCTCTTCTTTCGCTGCCTCTCCCGTCCAAGTCATTGCCCCCCTTGTTTCCTTTCGAAGCTACCTGGGAGAGATGTTAGGTGGACTTGCAGTAGCGCTTAGTGCCGTCCACTTCACACACACATATATATACATATATATATATATATATATATATATATATATATATATATATATATATATATATATATATATATATATAAATATAAATATTTATATATATATATGTATATAAGTATGATTAAAAAGATCTAAAATTTTAAAACAAATTCCTCATATACCACTTAACTTTTATTTCTTGCGTTACATCTTCAAGTCTTAATCAAGTCATCTTCAAGTCGAATAGATGGTCCAAACAGAATACTTCTAATCCCAAATCATTTTTTATAGCCCCAGATGTCATCCTTAACTTTCAAGAAAAACTAAAAAGTGTACTTAACAATTCTGGGTTTAAGTGGTAAAGCCACTTAGAAATCACTTGGTGCCTTTTTTCTCTCTGCGTAACATTTCTCTATGGCCAACTGAATAAAACTGTTTTTAAAAAACGCTTGGTGTTGACTTGAAACATACATATTTACTCTATTTGCCATTAAAATTACTATACCAAGAAGGCGACATGCGATAGATGTGAAATTTAAATGACAGGAAGAAAGAGCTAGACAACGTAGGCGCTGGTAGCGACATCTACAATATGTTTAAATGCGGAAATTGTTCAGCTGGTTTCTCATACACAAGTTGCATGTGAACGTTATTACATGTTAAAAGTTGTTGTGGTGTCTCGTGTAAGAAGCAGAACTGCGTACCAGCACGTTTCTGACTTTGATAAAGGTCGAATTGTAGTGTATAGGGATTGCGATTTATCGTAGTGCAATATTGCTGCTTGCATCAGTCGAGATCCAAAGACTGTTAGCAGAATATGAAATCGATGGGTTCGAGACGGTAATACGTCACGCCGCGCTAGATCTTAACGGTCCCCTATCACTAGCAGCCACCTAGATGACGGGCATGTTGCCCGCACAGCCTTAATGGATCGTGCAGCGGCATCATGAGCCCTGAGTCAAAAATTGGGGTCCTTTGCAGGATGACGAATGTCTACTCGAACAATTCGACGTTGTCTACAGCCGCATAGACTCACAGCTCAGACACCAGGGCGGTGGATACCCTTGAAATTGCATCACAGACATTGGAGTCTGCAATGGTGTGATCAACGACGAACCTGGGCGCACGAATGGTGAGACGTCATTTTTTCAGATGAATCTACGTTCTGTTTACAGCATCAAGAGGGTTTCATCCGTGTTTGGCGACATCGCGTATTCGTTATCAACATAATGACCCCTCACCTGACGGGATGGTATGGGGTGCTATTAGATACACGTCTCAGTCACTTTGGCTCCACCCTTTATCAGATCCCTGAGAAACCCTACGTTTCAGCAGAATAATGTACGACCACATGTTGCCGGTATTGTTCAGACCTTCCTTGATACGGGAAAATTTCGGCTGTTGTTCTGGCCTGCACATTCACCAGATCTCTCACCAACAGAAAACGTATGGCCCATAGTTGTCTAGCGAATGGCTCGTCGCCATACACCAGTCACTACGATTGATGAGTTGTGTCATCGTGAGGAAGCTGCATGGGCATCTGTACCTGTACATGCCATCCAATCTCTGTTTAACTCAATTCCCAGGCGTATACAACCAGAAATGCTTGTTCTGGGTAGAGATTACTCAGGATCAATGCACGCAAATTTAATCACTTGTTATTCCCAGTATAGTATATTTGCCCAATAAATATCATTTTGTTATCTGCAGTTTTTCCTGGTGTAGCAATTTTAATGGCCAGTAAAGTGTATATATATATATATATATATATATATATATATATATATATATATATATATATATATATATATATAAATATATATATATATATATATAAATATATATATATATATATATATATATATATATATATATATATATTCCAATATAATACATACACATATATATAAATGTATACATATGTATACATATACAGAAATATGTAAACGAAAATATAAAAATAAGCATATAGTTATATAACTAAGATAACTAAAATTAGGAAGAAGGCACAGTAGTATAATGACAAACTCCTGTCCTTAGGAACCAGGATTGCAGGTTTAACCAAGTTTTGCGGCCAGCCAACCTTCACCTGTAATTTGTCATACTATGTACCAAGAGGAAAGGAAAGAATTATATATGTAGAATTTAAATATTAAAAAATCATTAAACTAAATAACATATGAACCAAAATATATGAACAAAAACATAACCTACTAATTTGGAGTGTAAACGATGGCCAAGAGTGCATCAACAAGTAATGTGTTCTCGCCAAATACGAGGGGTGAGAGCAGAACCGCGTAAAATTAATTGTGATACGATATTAAGAAATATATATATATATATACTTTTAAAAAATCATAATAATAATAATAAACATATAAAAAATAGTGTAAAAAATAAAAGAAACGCAAAAAATATATATTAAAAAAATTTAATAAACATGTGGCGCCATCTATTTAATAATTGTAGAAAAAATTAGATATTGTATAAATTTAAAAAGTCATTACAAAGCATAATAACAGTAAATAATTACAGTAATACAAATTGTATCATTAAAAACCATTATAAATAAAATTACAAAAAAGTTAGCAGGATATCCATGTTCAATACAGTGATTAAAAAAATTTTTAAGATTTAAAAAAATATATATTAGCTTTATCGATAACTAATACATTATTGCGATAAATATAGTGAAAAATAATATTTCTATATATAGATATTGATAAATTTGAATTCCAGTAAGGCACTTTGATGATATTAAAATTAAAGGCATCTCTTTTATCATAAATATTACTATGTAGTATCCAGTAATAATACAATGTAGTCCAGTAAGTACTATGTTGTATTACTATGTATATATATATATATATATATATGGGAAAGTGACTACAACCTAAGGATGGTAAATGCTTTATTTAATAAGATGAAAGATGAAATATCTAAATTATACTAAACAGCAAAGGAGAACGTCTTTCGCCTACGTCTAGAGCTTAGCACCCCCAACGTCCGTCTGCGTCATTTCCCGTGTGTCCTTTAGTCGGACATTTCTGACGGGGTGTGACGTCAGTGTGGACTGCTCCACCCTAAGTAACAGGGGGAGGGGTTGTGACATTGCACATATCCAACCCTACATCGGCCATCATGACCGGGAAGGCGACCTCACCTGATTATATACAATGATAAAATGGTACAGATACATAGTAATGAAATATTAAAAATGTACACAGTTACACAGTAGCTAAAAGAATTATAGACAACACAAAATATCATCAAAGAAAAAGTACAAAAATACTGAAAATGAACAAATTTAAAGTAATATTTCATAAATAGAAAAAATTTCTTACATTACCACTGGGGTAAAACAAATTACGTTAACGATACAAATAAGATCAAGGCTAAAATAAGAATCTGGAATAAGGAACAGGAACATTTTGAAGCAAGATGCTCCTACTTCTGAACACTTAAATTTGTACTAAAATGAAATAAGAAAATGTTAGTCACATTCAATAAAAATGGAATCAAAAATAAATAAATATATAAAAAATCTGTTGTTAATGTCCATAACGCAGTGTTTCTCAAAGTGTGGGGCGCACCCCCTGGGGGGCGCCATGACCCTACAACGGGGAAAATTTAAAGATTTTTTTTAAAAAAAATAACCGGAAAGAGAAGTAAAACAAATTGCTTTCTTCCATAATAAAAAAAAAATACACACAACAACACTGTCATAATTTATGTTTATCATCTGGCTTTTTTCGTTCATCAAATAGCTATCTTTGATCCCAAAACCAAATTAAAGAAAAAAAAACATTTTGTTTAATTTGCTGTATTTCCTCAATAAGAGATTTTTTTATTTCATTTTAACATATAAAATATTACTCGTTAAAAGAAAATCGAAACCCAGACCCTGAGAAATATTCTAAGATAAACAATTAATCGCTGTAATTATTATTGAAATACTGTACATTAGTTGTAGGAAAAGAAAGGGAAGACATGATTCACTTTTCAGCAGGCTGCATAATACATTTGCTTATCATTTGATTGACCTTCAAACTTATGGTATGGTTAGTTCAATATTAGTTCCGTCCCATATTTTATGCGTTTGCTTTTCGCTTAGGGAAATTGTAAATAATAGAGTTTTTTTTACGATAGTTGGAAAAGAATCGATTGATTTAAAATTTCTGTAATATTAGTGAAAAGTGTCTCTAATTTACGTCCTTTATTATGGTCTTGTACTTTTGAATCATTTTAGTTCAGTTTTATTGGATTTTTTCTCAAATCATCAAATAATGGAATATTCCTTGAAAGAAGGTATGTATACTTTCTATAAATTAAATTATTCACTGTAATTCCGATTTGTATCGTGCACAGTAAAAGTAATTATAAACAAATGGGTGGGGTGACTGAGTCCCCCCACACTACCATTAGCGTTAGTATCGAGTATGCGCCTGCTCCCGGGTTAAAACATTTTGAAGTCTTCTCGCTTTAAATGTTAAAAAGTAACACAATTATTCTTCATCGGAATTTTATATTCTTTTTCATTATTTAACATTAATTCTAAATGCTAATTATGTGAGGTTTAAAATTACAGTTCTTTTAAACAGTTATTTACAACTATAGCATTTATCTAAAAAAAATCATTTTACATTTTTGTATACAATAATAAATATATCAAGAATAATGTTTTATTTTTTTAAAAAAATGAACTCGTGCGAAGAGTCGGTGCTTCAGCCAGTATAGGTTTAATGTATCAGTACTGAAGAAGGTATTTTATAAATAATTTCTTATTACTAAATTAAGAACAAGTTTAATAATTATTATAGGGACTTCCATGGGCTTGTCTTGTAGTGGGAAGTTTTTCAAAGGAAGGTTTAATATCAGAAATTGACACTTTGAGTTATTTTTTCTATATTTAGCTGAGATCTATATTTTGTCTTCAAAGCATCCACCGCAGAAAATCCGGTTTAACAAAGGTAGGATGTTGAAAATGGTAATAGTATACGAAGTGCTTTTGTTTTCAGTACAGATAATTCCTCATCCACCTCTACCCAAAATTCAAAGAGCGATTTATTACAGAATTGCCTTTTAATTTTTCACTGGATGTGAAATCTATGACGATTTCTTCTTCGGAAGTTGAGAGCCCTTCTGGAGTATCTTGAAATAGATCCCTAATCCACTCGTAACTTGCTACCAAGTTGTCCTCATCCAGAAAATACTTTTTAAAATTCTTTGCCAACATAGCTAAATGATTTTACATGGTTTTAAAAACAACTTTCACACGTTGTTCTTCAGATTTATAAGTTTTAACACATAACGATCTGGGGCTTTTTTTTCCCATCATTTACTTCAGTAGTGGTTAATCCAAAATTTAAGTATTTTTGAGATTATCGCCTTGATTTAATTTTCGAAACCATGCTTGTCTGTGTACTTGTTTATTCTTTATTATTATCGAATGTTTGCTTACGACTTAAAAATGTATGTATGATTTTGTTTTAATCTACTGCCGTAAATACTTAATTACCGTGAATTACAATTAACGTGTAAATTTAAAAAAAAAATGTACATTCAAGCTAGATTCGGTAGCTATTGGAGTATCAAGTCGACCAAAACTGACTGGAATTGTACGAGGAAAAGCATTTTTACATGTTTTGCGCAGACGTCCGATAGGTTGCCCAGACTCACGCAAACGTACCCTATAATGCCAGAAGTGATGGATATGATTGAGAGCAACATAGACTAGACTATTTTTCTAATGACATTTGTACTTAGAGACATGAATGCTGAAGGAAATAAATCTTTAATTAAACATATCATTTTGCGATCTGTTCCAATTTAAAAATTAGAGAAAGAAAAATAACATAACAATAAGTAAGTAATATATATATTTTAAGTAATTTTCTTAATATATATATATATATATATATATATATATATATATATATATTATATTACTTAAAAGTTACATTTACACAAAAATTTAATATACTTATCGTATTAATTTTTACGGTTTATAATTAAGATTGTATTGTAACTTTAGCGTCTCTCTCTCAAAATGCATTTGTATTGCAATAAATACATTATTATTGTACAGGGGGGCGACAAAAATTATGATTGATAATTGGATCGCCAGTATTGAAAGTTTGAGAAACACTGCTATAACGAAAGTCTTTCACAGGAAGAAAAATTGCGAACAGTTTTTAATGGAGAAATCAAGTAGAGATAATTTGGTTTGGCCAGAGTTTCATGAATTCTGCACAAGTAGACGTTTTTGATGGTCCGTCACAAAATGACACTTTTCTACGTCGTAAGTGTCATTGTGCTTGACTTTTGTAACTTTGTATGGTCCGAGGTATTTTTGCTTAAGTTTCAAGCCTGGACCAAACTGAGTGCGTTTAATTGATACTAGGTCATGTAGTCGATGTTTATGACCTTGTCTGCGCCGGAGATTGTACGTGCGGCGATTTTTATCTTGAACTTTGTAGATTTGCTTTTTGGCATCTTGACGGAGAGCATCACGTTGTTCTTGGAATTGAGCTGTAGTCTCATCGTTAAGAAATTGGACAATCTCAATGTCCTGGCAAGACTTCATCTTGGTGCCGAAAAGGAGTACAAATGGAGTCATCTTGATGCTTCTTTGAAAAGTTGAGTTCAGGATTTCTTGCAGGTGGGTACGTGAGAGTACCATTTCTTAGGATCGTCGACAGAAAGTTTTGACAGCACAGCAATGATGGTGGAATTTTGATTTTCAATTTTGCCATTAGATCTTGCGAGACCAGTTGTAATGGAGATATGAAGGATGTTTTGCCTTTTACAGTAATCTTCAAATGCGGAGGAAGTAAATGCGGATTCTTTATCAGTGATAATCCTAGCGGAATTTCCGAAGACATGTCTTTGGTTTTCTAATCGATTTTTGGCTTCTGCAGCGTCCGTAGATCTAGTGGGATACAACCATGTAAATTTACTGAATGCGTCAATCACTGCAAAAACATGCTTATATTTCTTAGAAGTTGTCGCTAGGGGACCCAGTATGGAGTGGTAAATCATTTTTTTCTATCGGGTTAAGCACCATCTGGTTTACCACGTTTCCGGTTTGTGAGAATCCATGTAACACAGTTTTGAATACATTTTTCACCTTTGTCTTTAAGTCGTGGGATGTAAAAGTCTTTGCTAACTAAATCTTATGTGCGTAGAACAGCAAAATGGTCACGTTCATGTCTAGTTTTAATGATGTTAGCCTGCATTTCGTCAGGTACCACTATTAAATCGGTGCCATTGACTGTTTTGTACAGAAGTTTGTTTTTTACGATATAGTTATCATGCGGCGTTGTTTCTAGAAGCGTCTTTATCGCTGTTATTTGGTCATAAACCTGTTGTGCTTTGAGAAATTGAAAATGGACACTGTTTTGGATTAGCATACAATGTGGAGGTAGACTGAGAGAATCCACATGAGCCATCTTTGAGCCTGTACGGTGTTCTATTGTATAGTTAAATTCTTGGAGATAAAGTGCCCATCTGGCTATCCTGGGGTTAAGCTCTTTTTTACTCAGTATTTTGACGAGGGCGTCACAGACAGTATTAATTTTGTGTGAATGATGTTCCTAGTACATAGATGCGAAACTTTTTAAGTGCTTCGACCGCTGCAAGGAATTCTAGTTCAAAACTAGTGTACTTTCTTTCATGGTCTGATGTCTTTTTTGACATGTAGAATACATGTGGAGTAGGACTGCACCCAAACCATCGATTGACGCGTCAGAGTGAATCTCAGTGGGAGAATTTTGGTTAAAAATACTTAAAACGGGTTGTTGGGAAAGTAAGTATTTTAATTTTTGAAATGCTGTCTGTTGTTCAGCATAAAATTGGAAAGGGGCGTCTTTACGAAGGAGGTCACTCAAAGGTTTTGCTATAGTCGAAAACATGAGGGTAAAAACTTTCTAAAATAGCCAGTAAGACCAAGAAATCGGCGAACGTCTTTAATATTTTTAAGATCAGGATAATTGATAACAGCTTTAGTTTTTGACGGGAAAGGAAACAATCTACCGTTTTCTATAATATGGCCAAGAAACTCAATTGTATTATGTAAAAATTTACATTTTTTTAAAATTTATTTCAAGTCCGTAATCATAAGCTACCTCTAGAACAATTTTTGGATATTCAAGGGCTAGGGACTCATTAGCAGCGGGAATAACGACATCATCCATATATGGGAGAACAATACTTTTCGAAATCAGATGTCGGAAAATGGCATTTATGTACCGCATAAAGGTGGAAGGACAAGTACTTAGTCAAAAGGCATTCGTCTAAATTGATACTGACCATTGTTAGTAACAAAACTAGTAAATTTACGGCTCCTTTCATTTATCACGACATGGAAAAATCCATTTTTTAGATCTAGAGTAGTAAATATTTTAGCATTTTGGAGACAATCTAAAATATCGTCAATTAAAGGAAGAGGATAGTTATATCTTTAATAAGTTTGCGATTTAAGCAACTTAATCAATCAACTAACTAATCAATGCAAACTCTTGATTTCCCGTCTTTTTTCTTTACTGCCACAACTTGACTAGCGTAAGGGGATGAACACGGCTCAACAATTCTATTTTTTACCTATTCATCAACTTGAGCGTCCACTATATCTCGTTCAGCAAATGGCAAACCTCGGGGCTTATGAAATATCGATTCATCTTCGTTGAGAGCGATATCAAGCTCAATGTTTACAGTTGTTTTTTTAGGCGTGTATGTCGATAGCAGTTGTTCGACTTCAGCTCGATTATGTTGAGAAACATTTGAACCAATATCAAATGTGGGTTAACCGTCAGAAATCGTCATAATAAAATTTTCATTTGCATTATCAGATGGCCTTAAAATTTGTGCTAATTTCACGCCTGAAGGCGATATATTTAGATGTGCTTGTTTAATTACGTCACAACCGATTACAAGGTCATAATTTGTACAAGAATTTGGTACAACAGAAATAGTAACAGGAAAAATTTGATCATCGATAGTAATTTCAGAATCAAAAGTTCCTATTACATTAATTCGCGAAAAACCAAAACCTGTTAATAATGTGTTGGTTTGTTTCAGTGGCGGTGCATATATATTTATGTAAGTAGACTTTCTTAATAGTGTTAAATTGCTGCCTGTGTCTACTAACCCGTTAAGTTTACGGCCAAAAATTGTTACATCTTTACACATATTAATAGGAGAAGGCAATTCATGCACAGCATTTACACCAGAAGGTGGTGTAGAAGTGTTATTTAAATTAGCTCGTCGGCATTCAAATTATTTGTGACCATAAAGATTACATGAGAGGCATCTGAGGCCACGTGAATTAATAGGACAAGATTTTGATAGGTGATCTATATCATTACAATTAAAACAACGTTGGGGATTTTTAGCTGCGTCAGAAACGTTAAATTTTGTGCGTTTTCCTTGGAAACTTTGTTGTTTAAAATCGCGTCCTCGGCTTTCATATGAATGACGAAAATTCGGTGAATTAGAGTTATGTATTCCCACGTTTTTAATGACAGTTTCATAGGTACGTAATTTCTGCTTAAATTCAGAAAATGAGGTTGCACCATAGAGGATTATTTTATCTGAACACAAGGCCCATCAATTCCATTAATGACGTACTGGGTAATTGATGCTTCTTCAATTTTTGAATCACATTTATTTGCTAATTCACGCATGGAATTAAAATATTGCATTAAAGTCTCGGTTTTATACATTTTTCTTTTTTCTAATTCGCGGTGAATTTCTATGGAAGTAACTGAATCCGAAAATTCTTCAATTAAAGCTTTTTTGAAATACTTGTATGTATTTAAATTTCTTTGTGAAGAAAGAAACGATTTAGCAGTTCCACATACTAGACGTTTCGCGAAAATTAATTTTTGAGAACTGATAGTTCTTCAACATCGTGAAAGAAACTATTTACAGAATAAAAATCTTCTCTGGTAAATTTTCTACTAGTCGGCGAAATATCCCGCAATGAAGTTCAAAACTGGGTATTCATCTATGTAAGAGAGCATCGTTTGAATAGGGAGGAAAAGTATTTTGTATAGAGAGAGATGAAACATTTTGATGTGCCGGCATGAAAGAATAAACTTGAAAGCTGGGTAGGGGTGCGTTGCTGACCAGATGTTGAAAAGGGGAGAGCTGGTCTGTCCCTTTCGATGATAAATTCCTGTCTAACGTGGTTCGTTTTTGAAACTACGTCTTCGCTTTCAGAAAAGGATGTCTCCGAATTATTTAATGTTAGTTGGAATTCATCTAAGTTCGTCAAAGCATAAATTTTGCTCATTTGTTTCTACGTCTAAATGCAATAAATTAGCGACTGAGATGAAATCAGGCAATGAGAATTCGGTTAAAAATTTTTCTTTGTGTTCTTCAACTCTAAACTCTTTAGGGAATGTAGAAAAATTTCTTATATTATTTCGCGAAGAACGGTCGAATTCGGTGAATCCTAGTATAGAATTTAATGTTTTTACAGCACGAGTTGTACCATATTTCAACGAATTAGCAATTATAGGAATATCGCCTAATTTAATATTTTTACAGGACATCTTAATATGCAAAATTAATCACTTTGAAAATTTATAGACGGTGCAAGGTTGTAATCAAAATTTCCCTATCACACTCTGAGTTAAAACTACTAAATACAGTAATTTTAAAGCCAAAATAAACAAACAAAAAAATACGTTTAATTAAATTTTGCCTACCTGGGGATGGGGAGCTGTCTGTACAATAAATCCAGAACCAATTGAGACACTATATGAATCCAAGAAAAAGAAAGTCCATCAGCAACAAGTCGTTTTTACACTTTTTGCAATGTAGCGTCCATTGAAGAAAAATATTAACGCGTCTTAAAAATTTCCCCTCGTCTAGAGGAGATTTTCCTTAATATGCAAGAGAAAGGTCGAGCCCCCCAAATATGGAGAAATGACTACAACCTAAGGATGATAAATGCTTTATTTAACAAGATGAAGGATGAAATATCTAAATTATACTAAACAGCAAAGGAGAACGTCTTTCTCCTACGTCTCGAGCTTAGCGTCTCTAACGTCCGTCTGCGTCATTTCCCGTGTGTCCTTTAGTCAGACATTCCTGACGGGGTGTGACGTCAGTGTGGACTGCTCCACCCTAAGTAACAGGGGGAGGGGTTGTGACATTGCACATATCCAACCCTACATATATATGAAAGAAATTTGTACAGTATATTAAAAACAAGAAATAATATATAATGAGCATAACAAGAAATAACGTAATAAAAATATGGAAGCAAAACATGAAAAACGAATTTATAGAAAAACACAAAAAAAGGAACTACAAAAAAAAACCCTAGTGAATCAGAAAGCTTTTTCGGACTTAGGACCGAATAACATATATTTTTCAAATTTTTAATTATTAATAAAATGCTTTCAAATCATTCATTCAAGAGAGTTCAAATATTTTTTAACTTGTAGTGGATGACACTTGATGTTAATACAGTTTTTTCAAATACTAATTTATTAATTAAATTAAAAAGTGAAAAAATAGTATCAAACAAAAATAACAGTCCAACAGCAAATATAGAAAGGAAAATCGTTCGCTGTGTCGCTGTAACGCAATGGATAGCGCGTTGGACTCCTAATCCGAAAGTTGTGTGTTCGAATCCCACTTGAGAATGCCTAATTTCTTAGAACGTGAATTCTTTTTTACTAAACTATTTTATTAGAATAATTGAATTTAATTAATGAATAAACAGTAACAAACAAACAAAATAGTCCACCAAAATAGTATAATATGTATGATATGTATGATATGTATAATATAATATGTATACATATCAAATAGAAGGGAAAATCGATTTCTATTTTGTCACTTAATATTGTGATTTTGTCATATGTATATACATATTTACATCAATATTGTAACTATTTAAGAAAATTAACTAAAATAAAATTTTTCTTTCTTGACCTAAGTAGGAATTAACTTGCTTATATTACTCTTTATATTACTTGTTTTCTAAATTCCTTTTCTCAATATGAGTTATGCGTTCATAGAATGTGGGAGAAAACCCTGAATTATTTGTTTAGAATAAAAAATTTAATATTTTTTTCAAAAACTTGTCATTTTAAAAAAAAGTAGCAACAAAAATATTATACACTTGACTTTGAAATACTGCGTACAGTCAATAATCTTGCTAAAATTACTATTAAAATTATGCTTCAAAAAATCAACATACCCTTTCAGGGATTCTTCACAATTTCTTTACTCAAACAACAACCACGAAATTCACCTTAACAATAAAAAACAAGAACGACCACCAAATAATCAACAACCCCTCCCGCCAAAAGTCTGCGCACACTTACAATCTAGAGCTTTTAAGAAAATACCTTTTGTTGTGAGATAATGGCACCAAGTCGTATTTTTAAGTAATTCTAAACTTCTCTACTGATTTATTTAGGATTTGTGATTGATATGCTTGTATAATTCCATGGTAGGTAACAGAAAAGAGAATTGAAAGAAAGACCATCCCCCAGAATTTTAGAAAAGAGGAGAAATTTTTGACTGCAGTTGCTGAAAATGTTAATAGGAGCAGGGGCGTATCAATGATGCGAGTCTGCCAATATACACTCAGAAACATTGAAAATAGCGACCCAAGAAAGAAGCTAAGTACAATCGCGAAACTTTGCAAATCAGTACCACGTAATGCGATATGCAAATGATCCAAGTTTGTGCAAATGCTCATGCTCATACACGCCGATGTGGTGCTACAATCAAGAAGAGGGTGCTATATAAGCCAGGCCAAATTCGAAGATTCATAAACGTGACGATTACCCGCCGATTATAGGAAGACTTTGGTAAGCGAAACATGCCAGGTAAACGTGCTAGAAGACATTTCTCACAGTTAGGCGAGTTTGAGAGAGGCCTGATCATCTGGTTGAAAACTGCAGGCTGGTCGACACGCCGTATTGCTGGCCAGGTGGATCGTTCGGAGTGTGCCGTTAGAAATTGTTGGGAGTAGTGGACACGAGAAAACGTACCCACGCGCGGAAAACCGGGTCTGGAGCGACAAGGAAGACCACGAGGAGAGAGGATCGAAGGATCGTGCGGCAAGCACTTGTGGACCCCACAGTGACCCGTTCAATAATACGAGCAGACGTAGGCGAAGCAATTGTTCCACAAACAATTTCCAGACACTTTGCAGAAGCAAATCTTAAATCCAAGCGCCCTTTCCGTGCACTCTTTATAACACCGAAACATCGGCAACTACGTCTACAGTGGTGCCAAGCCAGATCAATGTGGAATGTCACAGATTGGCAAAAGGTTGTGTTTAGTGATGAATCCCGGTTTGTTTTGGGGACGGATGATAACCGTGTACGGGTGTGGAGGCGCCCTGGTGAGCGGTACAACTCCCCCCACACTGTTCTACGTCACACTGCCCGCACAGCTGGTGTAATGGTCTGGGGGGGCCATAGCCTATGATAGCCGGTCCACTTTAATTGTGATGCGTGGAACATTAACGGGCCAACGTTACGTTGATGATATTCTTCGATCCCATGTAGAACCTTTCCTAAATGATCTCCCAGGGGCAATTTTCCAACAAGATAATGCTCGTTCGCATACAGCAAGAGTTGCTCAAGACTTCCTAAACCATTTTCAGACTCTTCCACGGCCGGCCCGCTCCCTCGATTTGTTCCCTGTAGAGCACGTGTGGGATCTACTAAAACGGCAGATGCCATAGTGTCACTCTGTACATGATTAAGAGTTGGCTGTTCCAGATTTGTGGGCCCATCTGCCTCAGGACAACATAAGGTGTCTAATCAACTCAATGCCAGACCGTGTGGTGGCATGTATTGCAGCTGGAGGTGGTCCAATGTGCTATTGAAGCTGCTCAGTATTTGTGTAGTTGCACACCCTGTATTGGTTTAATTGTCTTGTTTTTGAGATCAAGTGAATCTCTCATCTGTGTCATTATGTGTATTAAATTTCATTTCAATCCGATGCTTTCTTCTTGGGTCGCTATTTTCAATGTTCCTGAGTGTATATTAGCAAAAATATCTTAAGATGTTTAGATATTTTTTATGTTAAGGACCCCCCCAATTTTGATAAAGGTCCCACTCAGTACGCCAGTGAATAATATTCATTGATTCCAAAGTGTTCATAAACTACAAACCAACTGAAATTTTAATGTCCAAGGCGTCCACCTTGAAAATCTTGCTTCGTAATAAGTTCTGTAAAAATAAATCCAAGACTGTAAGCATCACAAATAGCTAAAAATGTTTTCTGAGATATTCCAAATATATGTGGCTTTTTAACCATTATTCAAAAGGAACTGAAAAAGCATGACTCTCGTGGCCGAGGTGCACTGTAGATGCCACATGTCTTTCGAGTGAGCAGAGCTAAAAGTAGCCTTTGCCAAAGAACCCCTTAATAGGGCGCATAATTTTTGGCAAAATGTAATACATTCAGTTGAAAGTAATTTTTGTATTTTCTGAAACAGAGACAAAAATATATCTGTAAAAAATGCTGTAAAAATCCTAAGATAGATAATCTTTTTCCGAATACCAAACATTGAATAGGAGGGAGTGCATAGGATGCTTTCGCGTTGGTAAGCTGGAATTTATTGAATCAAGTACGACAAAATTGATTACTTGCACATATCGAAATGAAATATCAGAGCAAGTGTCAAGGAACTTTCCGTGAGGGATTATTTTCCCTTTTAGCAGGACCAAGCAAATGGTTTATATTGTGTAGTCATTGTGAAGTTCCGTAAGCCATCCAGTGCCCAGACAATAGAGTTTTGTCGGAGCATCCAAAGAAGAGAACCACAGAAGAGAAATTGCAGCCAAATATGTTAAGAGAGTTCGCAAAAAAGAACGGAATGGTTTACAAGGTATTAACTTTTAGTTGCAATCTATTATCGTAATGTAAAGGCTTTTTCCAGTGTACGCAGACTTTTGACGCACATGATTTGTTTTGTTCTCAAGTTATGAATACTTGTATTACTTTATGTGCAATGATCAGGTGATTATTGCTTATACTATTTGAATTTACGACGTTAGAGGAATCGATAAAGTTGTATTGATTCAGAAAGATTCCATTTAGTTTGCGATCCTTTCATTAATATGGAAGATGCACGTTATATTTGTCGAGGCTCAAACATCCTCTCGTGGGTGTGGTGTAGAAGTTAGGGAGGGGTTGCCAGCTCTGATGTCATCCTCGTCACTTGACCATGGTTCAAAATGACGAGATCCATCGCCAAAAGCCCTAAAAAGTTAAATAGTGCAACGTTAATATTCGCTGAACAACCAAGTGGTCAGGAGCACACGTTACTTGAGTCAATTTCGATGATATTCAAGACCCGTCATATAGGAAGATCTACTCTTTGGGGCTTTACTTGACCGTAATTCAAAACTCTTTTAAGAGCAATATTTTTAACCACTTCCCAGTTTTGCCCGAACACCGTTTGGGTTCTTGAAATAGCACATCACTCGCTCGGGCAATCCTTTTTTCTGCTCTAATCCTATGATTTGCCCATATTTTTTGCTCGTTTAATGTGCAATGTTTCTAAAAGATGTCTCTAATATTTGAATAAAGCTAGGATTAGTCGGGAATTTCCCTTTTCCTAGATCGGTATACCGCAAGCTACAAACACTATTTCTTTTAAATTTGGAGCTTAAAGTAGAAGACAAATGAGGGATTATGAGAGGCTCATAAGAGAAAATAATTCTCAGATAGTGAACCTGAAATTTCTGGAAAGGATTCTGGAAGTAATGAAAGTTTGTTATCGTACTTCTCTTGTGGTGCAGATAGAATAGATCAGCATCTCACAAATTACCCAATAACAAAAAAAGGCAAGAAATAATACAAAAAAATTATTCTTCCATCTTTAGATACATCATTGTGGAATGCTTTCGTTTTATATCTGAAACTGGGAGGAAAACTATCCCATTTGAATTTCAGGCTTGATATTATAGATCGCCTTATTATAAGATATGGGACGGTAAATGAGGAAAAAAAGAACGACCAGGAGTTTTGCCCAGTATCTAATGATTGACAGAAAAAAAAACTTTTTAGAAGTTATTCCTTCCCCCGACAAAAAATTGAGACAAGCAAAGTAATGCTTTGTGTGTTGGTCGAAAAGAAACGATTTTGGAAAATGGATGAAAAAAGGAACACGATATATTTTTGCCCCGATTGCGATGTTGGACCTTGCTTGTCTCCCTGTGTTAAAATGTACCACATAAAAACAGAATTTTAAGAGAATAATTAACTGTAAGTACAATATTATCTTTTTAAATCTGATATGCATTTTTGTAAAGTTTTCTTTTGAGTTCGCCTTTTCATCGGAAAAAAACCAACTTTAAGGAAAAATACGTTTTTTCATTGAAAATAAAAATTAGCATAATTCTTTCAATTTAATATTTATAACATTTCTGACTGCTGATTTAAGTTTATATAATTGATTTGATCTTAAAAATGCTAACAAAAAATATGCTTATTTTTGGACATATGACAGAAAAGAAACCCAACCCTATCGCACTCGAAGTATTACTGGTTCTTGTAAAGTGCAACGGTTTTCTCAAGCCGAATTTGTTACACATGAATCGAATACACTACACTGCTGGCCACCGTAAATGCAACACCCTGAAGGAAGCATGCAAATAGCATGAAATTTACAACATGCATTAGTGGAGGTGAGATATGCAAATGATTAGAATTTCAGTGCAAACACACATCACGCGTGCCTGTGGCGCCACCACAAAGCGCTATTTAAGGCTTGAAGATTTCGACGATTTAAAGTTCGGCAATTGTGTTTTTCTTGTAGTTTTTCAAAAAACGATCAGTTATGTCTCGTAGAAAATAGCAATCAGCTTTTGATCAAGTATCCGAGTTCGACAGAGGAAGGATAGTGGCCTACTGAAATTGTGGATTATCCTTCAGGGAAATCGGTAGTCGTGTTGGACGAAACCAAACAACCGTAATGCGGATATGTGACCGTTGGATGCAGGAGGGTATGACGGAACGACGTAGTCGATCGCATCTACCTCAGTGCACCACTTCACGTGAGGACAGGCAAATTGTGCGCATGGAAGTGACGGATCTCTCAGTCACATCACGAACTATAGCACAGCACATTGAGTATGTAACGCATCATTCAGTGCCTGCGCGTACCATTCGACGCCGTTTACAGCAAAGTGGTCTGCCCGCAAGACGTCCATTGCTTGGTCTACCCTTGACGCAGAACCACAAACGTCTCCACCGCCAATGGTGTGATGAAAGAAGGATGTGGGCAGCAGAATGGAATGTTGTCTTTACTGACGAGTCACGCATCTGTCTGCAACACCGCGATGGTCGGATTCGATTCTGGAGACATCGTGGAGAGAGGATGCTGAACAGCTGTGTTATGCACCATCAAACTGGTCCTGCACCGGGTATTGTGGTAAGGGGCGGTATTGGATATCATTCTCGCACTCCTCTAGTACGCATTGCCGGTACTTTAAACAGTCAGAGCTACATCTCCGAGGTGCTGGAGCCAGTTGTCCTTCCTTGCCTTCAGGATTTGGCCACAGACACATTTCAACAGGATAATGCGTGACCACACGTGGCATGCATTGTTCAAAGTTTCTTCACGTGGCACGCATTGTTCAAAGTTTCTTCGTCAATCACCAGATTGAATTGCTATCCTGGCCGGCTCACTCTCCGGATCTTTCACCGATAGAAAACATGTGGTCCATGGTTGCTCAACGATTCACCCAGATTACACCCCCAGCTGCCACACCAGATCAACTTTGGTAACGCGTGGAAGCTTTTAGTCTGCTGTACCCCTCAAAGTCTCTTTGAATCAATGCCGAGGCGAGTAGCAGCGGTGATCTCCAACAATGGCGGCTACTCTGGCTACTGATTCTGGCAGGAACTACGTTTCACAGAAGTCTATAAATTTAATCATTTGATACTTGGCCAACATATTTACAAAAGAAATTTTGTTGTGCTATCTCTTGTCTTTCTTGGTGTTGCATTTATGGTAGCCAGCAGTGTATTTTGCAAATGAATTGACCACCACTAGTATATATGTACATATCCGTGTGATTACATATACATGAATTCAGGACCACGTTAACTGAGTGATGTACCCCAGTGCCCGGAGTTAATGTGTCGCATCGTGGGTCCTGATGCATTTATATACAGCAGGGGCGGACAAACTTTTCTAAAGCCATGGGCTACTGCTAATTTTTTCAAGATGTTGCGGTTCACCCAATATCGTAGGTGAGGTGAGCTTAGGAAAAGGTCTACAATGTTTATTATAATTTAATAATAAATACGGAATATGTGTACTTACCTACATAACTACAATAAAAAAAGTCTTACATTTTTAAGGTCACGTTTAAAGCAAATCGCAAGATAAAATCATAATAGTAGTCACGAATATAATAATATCAAATGACGCATT